>CM022532.1:3777589-4977589 GCA_012273795.1 Dendrolimus punctatus
TCATTTAGGGAATGTAATGTAACAGAAACACTATTTAATGTGTTGTCAGTCAATCCCATCTACTTGAGACAATAGAAATTATTTTAGTTATTATTTTACTATGCCAGGTATTCAATGAAAGTTGATGAATTAACCCTAAATGTAATAATTTTGGCATTAGTTATAAGTTAAAACTTTCTCTTTGTAAATATTCACAAATCTGATTATCAACTTCTATATTACATCCAAATTATCATTAAGTCATGAGTATTTACAGCAATTTTATTAACTTGTTAACCCTTTTTTTACAGCCAAATGGATACACAAGATGGTGGAGGAGAAATGTAAAACTCACATAAATAGGGGAAATGTTTTGGCCGAGTACCTTATAGCGAAAAAAAAAAAAATTGATTTACAAAATGAGGAAAAGGACATTTTATTAACTAAATATAAGTTACAATTTGATAATGGTCAGTTAGAAAATTTAAAATTAAAAGAATATTTTAAATCAACAAGCAAATCATTTGTATGTTGTATATTATGTAGCAATAAGTAATAAGTGATGTTTTTTTTTTAATTAAGTGTATATGAATTAAAACATAATTTTGTATGAAATTGTTTCATTTCAAACTGATTTTAATGTTAAATATAGTCAAGCTAAATAAAACTAAATAATATGACAATGTTATCTTTATTTTGAAAAAATCAATAATTTTATAATTATCTTTGAAAGTAATTATTTATTAGTAATTGCCTTTCAGATGCAAGTTCTGAAGAAAAGTTATTATTACAAGTATATTATTTTCCTGTGCTATAACGGGCATTGATATCTCTGGTTCTATTTCTTCCAAATTCATGCTTCTAGCACTATTATGCAGAACAGCAGTGGCAACAATAATGCCTTGCATGTTTTCCAGTTTCAATCTGCTTTTCAATACCAGTTCAGGGAATCATCTTTTCCAGGCACCAATGCATCTGCAATTATAATATTTCAGTTATATGATGTGACATTAGATATAATTGCTTAAACTTATAATATCAATATCTATTTATGAATATAAACATCCATTAATCTACTTTAATTATTACTTCCATAAGAATATTGCCTATAACCTTATAAGGGCCACACTTTGTATGGTGAATTCAGAACAGTAATACACCTATAGATTATATATAAAACAAAATATGAAGAAATACACAGCCATTATTACTATAAAAGTTTTGTTACACCAAAACACAAAGCTTATGTATCTATAGTATTTCTTGTTTTAATATATGATTCATTATATGGTTGCTCAGCAGGAGGAGTATTTGGATTGAGTAATGGTGTAAAAAATAAGGCTTATATGGATAGGCACAATCACTAAGCAACCAGCGATTTCCAAGCTCACCTTGTTCACAATGATCTGTTAAAAATTGTACTTTTATACAATCTATTGCCACATTCAAATAAAAATAAATGTATCACATTTATGTATTATTACTCAATAAACAACTAAATTTAAATTACCTTTTTGGTTAAATATAGTTGCATCATGTGTGGATCCTGGCCACCGAGGAATAATATTTTGAAACACCAATAACCAACTTGGACATTGATAGAGATTGCTCCTTGTCTATTTCTAAATTCCTCTCCTATGCTGGAATCTGCAAAAAACATATTTTTGAGACCTAGGTACATATAGATACTAGGTGTGGAAAAATATAAATAGGACACAATAGATTATATGTAAATCTAAGTGTAAATACTTTACCAAACAATATTATAAAAGTCTTTCTTTGTGAGTCTGGGTGTGACTTTGTAATATAACAAAATATGGGTATAATTTTGCTATAGCTTTAGATACAAATATAGACAGACAATACAACTAGCAGATGCTATATTGACACTCCAATAAAATCTGCAATGGACACTCACTAGCACGGTACCCAATGCATAGTCAGAAGCAACTGATGAAGGGGAGCTATAACATGATTCTTGGAAAAGTTAAAACTTAATTGAAATTTGATATCACAAATGTTGAGGTACCTACTTAAGCTAATAAGAACATTAAAATTATTCTCACCTTTTAGATTTTACACTCAAATAGGGTCGTATTAAATTTTTAAATTCATTTACAGCACTTTTGTTCAGTGTAAATTTGTATGTAAATTCGTAATCATTTAATTTAGTCACATAATTCACACGTGGTTTATACTTCTTCTGTAACCTTGTGCTATCAGTCTCACTGTCACTGTCTTCATCACAATCAATTATCATTTAAAACAATTCCATATCACTATTCTCGCCGCTAAAGTATTCCGTTATTAAATAGAAATTACTATTTGTTTTCAAAAAGTCAAGTTACCTACTGGCCGATTTTGACAGATAGGCGAATGGCGTTACTAGAGATAGCTTCGCCTATCGGAGAGTAACTTGAAACGTATATTGAAACGCACGTAAGCGTGAAACATATGGCCGTTCTATCTCTAGTAAGCTATCCGTCCTCCGTTCGGTAGATAGCTGTTTTCGATAGGAAATGCTATCCGTGGATAGGTTATTGAAAAGTAAGTAAGGACAAAAGGATAGATTTGTTTATCTTTAGTAACTTAAATGACGGATAGATAGCTTATTGAAAACGGCCGTAAGTCGATCGAGTGTCGGGATCGAGTCCAGTCGCAGTCAGTCCAGTAATTCTCGCTTAGATTAGGAATAATTATAATAAGGTGTGTTTTTGTCACTCCATATTTTATGCATATTAATTGGAAACAGCGACATCTAGTAAAAGCAGATGTAACTTGGATTCCCTTAGACTTCTTGTAAATTATAGTTGAATTTTGATGATGATAGTTATAATTAAATTGTTTTATATGTTAGAATGGTAAATGTGATTAGACGTAAAAGTGCCCCAAAAAACCGATTAAATTGACTTGAGATTAATTTAAACTTAGATTTAATTAAAATATCAACTTAAATAGAATGTGTAATAATAAATGTAAATACGTTTTACTTATGTGAAACTGATGTTAATAAAATAAAAAAATATATTCATTTAGACCTTATTTTGTATTTCTTTTTTATTAATAATATACAGAAAGATTTTTTAAGTAACAACGAACAATGCTGTCGAATTGTTATATATGTTATTATTACTTCTTATATATATTATTGTTATATATCTTATTATTACTTTAATAGTTGTGTCTCTTGCTTATGATTTTTTGATTTCACTACCTATTCATTTTTAATTAAAATTATAATTTTTATATATTATAATTTAAATATATTTTTATTACTCAACCTTTTATTCATAATATAAATTCAATCATCAAAATTAATACACCTCAGCTAATTAAAATAATAGTATTCAGAAGGGGAATTTGAAATGGATTAAATAGTGTAATATTTAAAGGGGGTCAAATTGCTTCAATTTTAATATAAAGGGATAAACTACTATGAAAAATTGCTCAAAAAAATGAAATAAAAAAGAATACTTCTGATACAATAAATAAGATTATAGCACAAATCTTTGAAACTAAGCTACATTCACAAAAGAGTTCACAACATATTTTGTATGTTAGTCATTTACATACATAACTTCACGCCATGTCCCTTGCGGGGTAGGCACGAACAACAGAGCGCCAAACAGGCCCATTCTTACACACCTCACTTGCTTCTTTGACATTCATAGCTCTTGTCATGCACGCTCGTCTGTTCTTAAGGCTCCTAACTAACATCTAATGTTAATCATTTGAATTCGTAATAACATTTCTGTACAGATTCATGTATTTATAAGACTTTTAATTACGAATACTACCGTAATAATTCTAAAAACACTATTCGTAATGGAAAGTTATTT
Organism: Dendrolimus punctatus; assembly: GCA_012273795.1. Lineage (NCBI taxonomy): Eukaryota > Metazoa > Arthropoda > Insecta > Lepidoptera > Lasiocampidae > Dendrolimus > Dendrolimus punctatus. The sequence continues at coordinate 3,781,408 of CM022532.1, forward strand.
TTGTTTCACAAAAAATGTTGACGAAAATTATCAGACTAGTTATGCTCCAAAGATAATCCCTAGCTAAAAGTCAGTGAAATCACTTGCATTAATGAACTTCAAACGATTTGATGGGTTTTGAGGGTGACCTGTATAGGGTGGAGGAGCGAGACGGAATACTCCTCCATCATCAAAGGAGGTCGGCTAGTCGGGAGGCTATTGTTAGCAGTGTTGCCACATGCCAAACCAGAAAATCTGGGTTGCAGAGTCTAAAAATCTGTATAAAATCTGTAAAAGTTACATTTTTAATTTTATTAATTTTACTGAGGTACTTTAATGAAAAATACACTCTAATAAAAAGAAAACAATAGCTCATAGATGAAATTAAATATATTCATTAGTTTTTATATATGTTTTGTTTTATTTATGTTTGTTGTGCACAAGAAACATGTTGCCAGAAAACTTCAGGGTCTACTTCATTGGAACCCAAAAGATTATTATTCATTCTCAAATGTCGCCATTCATTATCTAATGTTTGTAAATCTGCTTGTTGTATAATGTTTGGAAAAAATTGCACTATAATCACAGCATTTACAACTGAACTATAATCATAACTGAGTATTCAAATATGAAATACCAAAAATTTCGATATACCCGAATGAACAAAGCAAATGGTCAAAATGTTAAGAGTTTCTTTCGCAAAATTCACCTAAATAACCTGGTCGGATATTTATCATTCTCAAGTGGATACGTCTCGGGGAATGATAGAGGATACTTGTACTTGATATCTTTACTATTAAAAAGTGCGAATTGAATACAACTATATATGTATTATTATTTTTTAATTTTATCATCAAAAATCTGTATAAAAATAAGGTCAAATCTGTAATCTGTAATAGAAGCTAAAATTCTGTATAAATACAGATAAATCTGTATATCTGGCAACACTGATTGTCAGGCCCTACAAGCCTAGGCCAACTTATTATTATTGGATATTTTTATATATTCTTTGTACGTTTCGGGAATAGTTTGCGACCTCAAATATTGCACAACGCCATCTATTGGCTTGGAAATGTTCCACCACAGGTTCGTACTGGTTAGTTAGTGGGTGTTATGTGTATTCCAAATAAAAAACAATAATAACAAAATCTCCGCAAATTTTGGAAAATAGCTCCCACTTGTCACCTAACAACATCAATCAATTCAATAACCTTCGATTTAACGAAATTAAATTTGACGTTTTTATAAAGAAATTATGAGAAAACTGTTCAACTTACCAATGAGATGACATCTTATCTTTATCCTTTCCTCTTTTAAAATAGTTCCAACACATTTTAATAGCGCAGGACGCGATAATGATTTTTGCAAGAACTCTAGCCAGTGAAGTAGTCGACGCGAGACTAACAATAATGGGGAGCAAATGCACCAATTTTAGATTTTTTGTCACTGTTTTCGTGTAGTTCATGCGTTATCTAGCCAGACAAGAAATCTAAAAATAATTGTATCGTGTTCTCCATCGTTTACATCGTGTACTCCAGTTTTTTTTTTAAATAGCTCCAAGTACAGACATGGCATAGAATTTCATAATATTGTAGATTTAGAACACGGAAAGTTGAATATTATCATTTAAATTAAATTTTTCTTCTAATTTTTCTGTGATAATGTTAATTCAGAGAAAAATATGTAGGCCGTCCACTAGCCGGTAGGTCCGGTTCACACGGCATTGCACTGCACGTTTTCTTTGCATTGGTTTTTTTTTACCGTACAATCACCCGGGTGTTCATACCGTAGATTTTCATTCGAATAGCTGCAGTCTTCACACAGTTGTCACAGTGAGTAGACGTCAGTGATGGATCCACGCTTGGTTATCCTTTTACATTGGTATAATCGAAGGCACCAACGGTTTCGCCGCCGACAGAGCAGAAGGTTTTGGATACATCCTATAAATGAAGAATCAGGGCGTACTAAAATATTTAATAAGTTATATAAATAAATAAATATTATAAGTAAATAAATGCTATTCGATCAAAAACGTATGTACATCGTGCCGTGTGAACGAGACTGAGCTATACTATACGCCACTGCAAGCCGAATACGTTAAAGTTCATTCGATTTGCTTGACAAGTCCGTTGCGTATTCGTTTAAACGTATCAACAGTATACGTTTTTTGCAGTACAAACGACGTGTGAATGTACATTGTATGCGTCACTATTTATTCGTTAAGACGTATACTGCAAAAAAACGTGCAGTACATGCGCAAGATCGCCGATAGAACTTGTACGAGAAAAGCAGAGCATCGGGGTATGCGGCACAAATTCAGGATGTTATAATACGGCCGGCGTAACTTGGCAAATGTGAACATAGGCTCTGCGAACTTTAGAGCATGTACCCTCGTGTGATGAGTGGGCATACGACTCGTCAGTGAATACAATTGGTTGCCCTTCATTCCTGTATTTTTTCATTGCTTTGTACTAGTTGGTCACTGTATTTTCTTCACGAGTTTACATGCGCTAAAGTTCGCAGAGCCTATGTTCACATTCGCCAAGATACGCCGGCCGTATTATACAGATTATCACTTTATAAAAGAAGCCGGAAGTCTGAGTTCTTTCAAGAAAAGATTAAAAGTTACCTCATCGACCAAACTAGAGACCAAACCTCTAAACTTAATAGAGGATTTCTTTAAATGTAATATTATTGTACTAAATAAAATACTTATATCTATATCCATCACTAGCCTTCGAATGGCTGACGATAACAACGACCAATAAATGTAAGGCCCGCTTGCATAACGATCGCCTTTAAATAAAATTAGTTAATGATATTAAACTGCCTAAATACGTTTTACACAAAACGTATTGACAGTTCTTTAAACATATTTAGCGGCAAATTTTGCGTTCAGCAAGACTCTAATAGTATTTAAGGGTGTTATACATATTTTGTGTTTCGTAAGTAAATTTAACGAGGAGGTTCTCAAGGAACGCTTTCAGTTCCTTAATTACAGTGATTCAAGATTCTTAAGATTGTCAGAGAATTTGAAACTGAAAACGCCTGTAAACAGAACCAGTTTTTACAACAAGTCTATTACCATCCAGGCCATTCAACTATGGAATGCATTACCTCTAAACATCAAGATTACCTTCTTTTAACAGATTAGTTAAAGATTACTATCTCAAGCTATAGTGTTATTGTTTACTTTTGTATGTATATAATATAATATGTGTATTTATTTTAGTATATATATCATCATATATATTACTAATTTTTTTTTATTAATAAATGTAATTATTGTACGAGTGGTAGTTTAGCAACTACCGACTTTTGTTGTCCTTCCTATACTCCATCCAAAGGTTGTCTGGAAGAAATCGCCATGCGCGATAAGACCGCCGATTGTACTTTTATTTAATGATCTTGAATTTATGTAGTATCTTTGTGCGATAAAGTATATTCTATTCTATTCTATTCTAAATTTAAGCAACCTCATACAATGTTTAATTCATAGCAAAATGTTCTCTTTTTAAATAGTTATTCCGTTGGCAACGAATACGTAATTCAGAATTCAGTCGGATGCCCAATATTTTCCGAATATTCGTCGCAACACTAGTAAAAACAGTTTTAAGATCGCCCCCAATGAGAACGGAAATGATCAGGGAAGTAGGGCAATGGGGTCACTCATCGGGAATCTGTCAGAGGTAATGTCTCCTTTGATTGAGAGCCAACACGAGATATGAGTTATGAGAAGTTTAGTTCTTATCATCAAGTCATAGAAGCTCTTTTGAATTATGTGAGACATTTTAGGGTGAATCTAGAGCACACTACTTATTGCCTCGTCACAAATCTAACGTTTACCTCAAAGTTGTCGAAAGTTGGATATAAACAGATGAGTATATGAAAGCAAAGAATCCAACTCATAGGCAGGTTCAAACCCTATAGTATATATAGGGCCTAAGTATAATAATTTACTACTTTTAAAACATTAAAATTAGCTTAAGACTGTCCTTGTTTTCTTGTATTCCGGCTTTAGTAACGTGATTGCAGTCTCCCTTTAGAGATCGGCTGCTGATTAATATCACCTTTTGGGTGTTAAAAATGCCCATAGGCGATGGTAATCGCTTTCTTGAATCAGGCGAGCAGCTGCCTGTCTCCTGTACTCATGATATATAAATATGTTTTTGTTTTCTGAGATGGAATTCGTCATCAGCAGAGTTGGACTACCGGCGCGGTGGCATGCCAACTATCAACTAAACCACTTTGGTGTTATATCGTATCCTTGTAAATGCAAGAGTATTGGAAACCAAAGATTAAGGCAGACAGTAGTTATACAAACAAAGTTTATATTTTCAGTGGCTACGCAGCGAATCAAGTTTTTATATAAGTAAAATAGGGACACCTAAGAACGTGTCCCTATTTTACTTACATAACAACTTATAATAATTGTTTATAAAAACGGGTTTTATATATAAAAACGAAGCCACTGGTAAAAGCTCAAAGTATATGTATATATATATATATGTATATATATATATATATGTGTATATATATATATGTGTGTGTGTATATATATATATATATATATATATATATATATATATGTGTGTGTGTATGTGTGTATATATATATATATACATTAGGGTGGTCGTTAAAAATTAAATTTCTTGCGACGCCCCCTAAAAAGCTTCCTTGTAATGAAAAAACACTGGGATTTTTTTATAATTTTTTCAAGTCAAGACAACACGTGCCTCAAAGTATATATATATATATATATATATATATATATATATATATATATATATATATACTTTGAGCTTAAAAATCCGCTAGAAATAACTATTTTCTTTGTTTCTTAATGTGTTTTAAATAAAAAATACAAGATTTTTGAGACATCATCGTGAGTCAAACACATTTTCGAGGTCCTTAATGTAAGCTAAAAATACTATCGCTTACTTTAAAAGCCAACTAACTATACTTACCCCAGACATAGGGCTCATTGTAAACAAATGTAGCTGTCTAGTGGTTCACTTGATCACTTCAGTTAGCCAACGACTCTCTACAGGAGAGGGTGTTTCATCCCTTCACGTAAATTATTACGTAAACGTATTTGTGAATTTTGAATAAACAAAGCATGGGTAAGTTCGATTGATTTAAAGTCGATATTTCAATCACCAGGTTAAAGTTATTCATATACAAAATAAGAGATGAGCAAATTAAAAAAGACAGTTGCATAAATAAAACAGATTATTTCACTTTTGAATTCAGTTGGATTATAATAAATTCCATTTATAACTTTTATCTGATGATTGAAAAGTTGGGTCTTAGATGTCTTTTAACTATTATTAGATGTTAAAATAAACGGCCGATTTATAACAAACTAATACGGGATTAATGGGGGATGTATCAATCATGAGATAAAAGTTATTCATATTATAACATACAATAAAAGTGAAAATAATATAGTGGTGACTCTTTAAAAATAGTGCAAATCGCACGGCCCCTTAACAAATAACATACTTAACTACCACTATTGGTGAACTTATGCTTGTTAATAGACCGATCTAAATGTTTTCTACAAAGTGCAAAATATATATAAATTGAAATACTGAAAATTAAAAAATGTTTTGTCCCCCGGCATGGAAGACTGGAAGAGGTCTAGCGAGGCTTACGCCTGCCAGGGCTACGAAAAGGCTAGGTCATATACATAAGGCATAAGGGAAAAGACGGAACTCCTAGGGGTTTTAGTGGGTATACCCAACTTGGGAGTGGCAATAGCATGGCATCGGCAGGTGGCGCTGGGATCAGGTCTTAGATTTAATTTTGTTTAGTACTCTAGTTTGTTATTGTTATAGTTATGTTAATTTATGTGTGTATATGTTTGCTTGAACATATAAGATAATCTCCTGGAAATAATCATCCAAAGTTAACGAGAGCATAATTGTATGAACCCGTAGCGTTAAATACATATGAAATATGTGCCATTAGCAATTTCACGGCCCATGTAACGACAAACGATGTAAACAAAACTCTCATTCATATTATTCAAGGTTATTTGAACACAATCATGACTAACAATGTTTTCAAATATGCGGCAGAATAATTCAATTTTGTCATTGTTTACTTTATCACAATTAAAAGCTTTATTAAACGGATATTATGACCCGTTTAATAGAGCTAAGAATAATTTATATAATAAACCAAACGCGCGATTACATATATAAAAAACTGGCCATAAAATATTACCTGTCTTTGGAATATGATATTTAAATGTAAATATTCATTTCCAAACATTTATACAACGTGTTTCATTTCAAATGACAATAAATCATAATTTTAGTAGTCTTACTCCATACAAAGTTTTTGGTACTATCAAATCAACCGTAATGTCAAAATTAAAAAAATAATAATTTCCGAACAAATTAATTACGATAAAAAGACAATAAAAACACAACATCTTGTAAATATTGGTTCACTGACCTTGGTAAGAATGAACATCTTCCGCGTTTAATGATGAAGAGACGAGCTGGCAACATGATACTTTTGGTCACTAACCTACCGATATAGTCACAATAACAGATATATGTTGTTGTAAAATTCTGAAATGCAAAATGTGGTCCTGTGGCTAAACCAAAGAAGCTACCATGATTCGTTTTTGTATTTGGGTAGAGTACGTCATGACGAAAACGTGGTCTGATTTATTGTCGTAAGGTCTGAAACACGCTGTATACATTTTGTAGATAGGGATGTATATTAAGTATATCTTTTCTTAAGTTTTCGCGACTTGTACACATAATAATTTTTTTAGAACTATGCATGTTTGCTTGAAGAGTTTCTGGTGCCGCTTCTTCTCTTCAAGCCACAACATGTGAAGCGGTGGTAAATTAGATTAGGCTCCCATAGAGTAAATAATATCCATAAACAAAATTAAAATTTAATAATTAAAATGACCAAGTTGGCGGTAGGCTGAATAAAAACTTTGACAATACACGTTAGACAAATGTCATCTTTGTCTTCCGTGACCACGGCCACTGAAAAGCGGCCGAAACGTCGGATAAACCAAAATCAAATAAATTACCGCGCTTAAAACCGTTAAAACGTAGTTTATTAAGTATATATATGTTATTGTATTTGTTATTAAAAAGTAAGTAGTTCGTACTGTATATGTACCACCAACGCCATTATAATCTCAATACATCCCTTTGGCTGTCTGGAAGAGATCGTCTTTAGCCTTCAGACCGCCCTCCGTTCGTGTTTGACCACGATCTCACCCCATGTGGGGCGAAGATATGGTTTAGGATGAAGCATGCTTACCTAGAAGGTACCTATTCACACGGGTCTTGAAGACACCCAGTTTATGAGTATCGGGAAAGAGACTCCGACAATGAGTTCCACTCCTTTGCGGTGCGTATGATTAAGTTAGATGCAAAGCGCTTCGTTCTTATAGATGGAAGGCCTTACTTATAATCGTTTCTTAAATTTAAAGAAACTGCTCAGCAACTGATTAATGCAAATCTTACCCATAAACTCCTCTTGAGTCATATATTTTGGGTACAATCTACGTTAATCATTCAAATTTTGTTTATCTGTGCTCCTCATAGGTACACAACAGGTAATGCACGTTTGTAAGTGAAAAAAAGAGATATTCATTGTTTGTGGACTAATTCTGATTCTCTATATAAGTTAGGCCGGGAATATCCACCTTATATCGGTGCCGCAAGCTGGTGCGTCGGGTATTCAGACGAGCCATTTCCTTTAGCGGTACACGTATATAATGAAAATGTAATTGAAATTGAAATATTTATTCTTGCATAAAGTAGTTGTATTTATGTGTTATTCCTTAAAATACATGGATCAGTACATTTTACCAGTTTCAATGGTGTACAAGTAAGCGGGATCTTAATCATCATTATTTAAATGATGAGTTCCTCTTTATTACATTAAGTAGGTACCTTTTACGTAACCTGGATAGTATTACCTTTATTTATTTATTACATAGATAATTGTATTCTAGAAACTCTTTGCATGTTTTTATGATCGTTTGACTTAACATAGAAAAACATTGTGAAATGTAATGTCAATTGGTGTAAATATGGTGTGAATATATTCGGGTGATATAATAAATTTTTATTTGGAGTTTTCTTTATAATATATCGAAATTCGATATAAACATCGTCCCTGCATCCACAGTATATTTTTTTATTTACTATTTAAATTCGTATTTGTCAATTATTTGATGTCTTTAATTAAAATATTAATGTTGTAACGACACCATGCTTCAAATTTTGCATTATGGAATTCGTTCGAATTTTAGTAGTTTATTAAATATTGCAGAAGGCTTTTCGTAAACACTTTGGTTTGGCTCAGCTAAATACCAATTAGAGACACTCGAGTCAATAGAGAAAAGAGCTAGGAAACTGATAGGCGATAACCGACTATTCGATGACAGGCTTCAGGGCCTAAGTCATCGACGTAAAGTTGCTAGTTTGTCGGTATTCTATAGGACACAATTTGGGGAGTGTGCCACGAAACTACATGAATTGGTTCCTCCCTCACCATTTTACCACCGGATAAGCAGACGTACGCAGTCACGCCACCGATATAGGGTAGAAATACCAACGAAGCTGACGAAACGCTATGCTTCCACTTTCATCATACGCACCGCTGAAGAGGGGAACTCTTTAACGTCGTGTGTTTTCCTGAAGAATATAATGTAGGTGTCTTTAAGTCTCGCGTGAACAGGTATTTTCTGGGTAAGCGTGCTCCATCTGAGACTGCATTTCCGCTTGACATCAGGCGCAATGTCGGTCAAACGGGAACCTATTGAATATAAAAAAAACCTCTTATTCAACAGTGTCATATTATAGCTAACACAGAATAAATTTGATTCTCTTTTTGTCCAATTTTCATGTAGTTGTTTTAAGTTGATGGGAGTTTATTTAAACAAACAGTGCAATCTCTTATATATACGGACAGGGTAAGGTTAAAAAATTTAATGATTGGAAATGAGTCTTGCAACTGTCACTGGGGCCCAAATCACAGGTTTGAAAGTATACATTTCTTTTGTATGAGAATAATGTAACGATATCTCATTCCAATAATGTACAATTATATTCATTTAGCGCTAATGTCACTTGTCTAAACCCCCATAGACAAGTGGCGTTAGTACTGTGCGGTTTCTTTTCAATTCCGGGCTTTAAGCTCGCACAGGTCGGACATGAAATCGGTTTTTCCACCGCTATTTGAAGCGAGGACGGATAGGCTAGGCTAAACCCTAGGCTTTCTTTACAATTCAATCTTTTTTCGTCCCTTGTACGTTACCGAACTAGCGGAGGCGGTGATATTTTATCTTTCGTATTTTATTAGGCTCTGCCACAAGATTTTCAAAGTCAAGAGTTGTTTAGTTATTTTTATTTTTAACCGACTTCGAAAAAAGGAGGAGGTTCTCAATTCGTCGGGATCTTTCTTTTTGTTGCTTTTTTTAATGTATGTTCGCCGATTACTCTGATATTTATGATTCGATTTACGTGACTCTTTTTTTGTTCAACGCGGAATAGCTGCCATGTGGTCCCCTAAAATTTTTACATAGTTTGGCCCAGTAGTTTTCATTTTACGAACATTTTTTTGTTCCCGGTTCTTGGGACCTATATTTTTTAAGAAGCCCGGCACCATTCGTAGGTCCACCCATACATATCTAGACACTAAAAAGTAACAAATAAAAAATAAAAACTTCTTTTAAAAAAACCGACTTCAAAAACTAAAAAACTAAAATGTATAAAATAACTTATTTCTAAAGCTATTATTATTAATATATATTATCTAAAACATCTTGAAGTCGGTGCAAAGTAAAACATAAAAATCACTATATTTTGATAATTACTAAGCACCGACTTTAAGATGTTTTAGATAATATATATTAATAATAATAGCTTTAGAAATTAGTTATTTTATACATTTTAGTTTTTGAAGTTGGTTTTTTATCCGTGCAGGAACGGAGCAAGAATACAATTTCCTGCGGCCTAGAGGCTTGTCGTAAGAGGCAACAAAACAATCCATAGGTGGTAGACCATTTGCCCGAGTTGATGGCGACCACCCCTGGTCTAGAATATGTCCCCGTAACAACCTTGTGTTGTGTTCCGGCATTAGTGACCAGGTTCCAGTCTCCCTTAAGAGAGCAGCAGCGCGTTTGTAGCACCTATGGTGTGCAAATGTCCATAGGTAATGGTAAGCGCTTTCCATCAAGTGGGCCGTCTGCCTGTCTGCTGAACTCCTGCAATAAAAAAATAAAAATAAGAAAACTTAACTTATATATTCTACCCATATCCCCTCAAGACCATAAGTAGAATACTGTGTCTAGATCACCGTCTTCTATGGGTTAGGTGCCCAGAAGGCTGGCTATGTTGCCTCGCTGAATCGCCATACTGATACTGAACATATTCTACGTAGATAATGTCGAAATGGTCTTCTTCAACAGCAAGTCCGACCAACAAACCTGAGGAGAAGACTCAAGAGTGTGGTAGCAGGTTGAGAATATGGTGCAACAGCAGTCGATGCCAACTGTGGAGGTTGTTACTCTTGCCTTTCATCCCAATCCTGGCCCTGATTGTCCAGACGACTCTCTCTTTAGAAAACAGTGTTACAAATGGAAGGGATGTTGCTGACGTGGAGGAACAAGTAAGTTTTTTAAATCGAATTTACTTTATCGATGTAGCGGAGATAGGCGACGGACACGCTTTCATAAGTTCTTGGGCCCAGATTAAATTTCGATTTTTTTGAAGTTATAAGCTCATATGGGAGGGTAAACCGCTTTTTTACGCAACGCGTTACGGCACCAGTCTGTCTGGCTTCTTTTTCTGTCTCGCATAAGGCAGCGGTAGACAGGCTCCTCAAATTAAACGATTTCAATATGAAAAAGTTCAACTTGATTAGTTTAAGTTATCACTTCTGTCGGGCGATCCGAAACGCACACGTTTATTTATTTTACTATGTTGATATTTTTTAATAGTCATAGACATAGACTTTATTGTTCACCATAACAAAAATTACGAAAGAATGCACAACAAGACAATAGTTACTTGGTAAAACAAAAGGCGGCCTTATCGCTAAAAGCGATCGCTTCCAGGCAACCTAGTGAGGTTAAAAGGCTAAAAGGAATTCTTAAATTATCTATAATTATTATTTAATACAATAAAAGAAAAAAAATTACATACATGGACAGTAGATTACAGTCAAAAGTATAATAAACTATAGCACATACATTATTGTGTAAGACTTACATAATGATTCCAAAGTAAATTTTTAAATACGGCACAAGACTTGGCCTTTCTGACGTCAGTGGGCAGAGTTCCAAAGGAAGACAGCCTGCATAGCGAAGGAGTTGGAATAAAATGTTGAAAAGTGTGCAGGTGCCATTAACAGGAGATTATTAGTGGAGCGCAAACTGACTGTATGTGACGTATGAAGGAAGTTGAAACATTCCTTAAGATATATAGATAAAAGGAGGGGTGTAAGATATAAAGAATATACGATATATTGAGAAGATGAGCATTCCGGCGAAGTGAGATAGGCAACCACTCGAGCTTTTTGCGATATTCAGAAACGTGGTCATATTTTTTTAAACCAAATATGAACCTTATGTAAACATTTTGAAGACGTTCGAGCTTAATAAGTTGCTCTTGAGTGAGATTAAGATAGCAAGCATCAGCATAGTCGAGGATAGGTAATAGTATTGATTGAGCAAGCGAAATCCTAGTGGCAGTCGGAAGGAAATTTTTCAGTCTTCTAAGGGATGCATAATAGTTGTCTCGGGTTGTTATTTTGAACAAATTATTCGTGTGGAGTACGTGTATTCGTATTATTAATTGATGAATTTAATTCACATGAATCGATTATGGCAATCAATAAGTTATTTTATTTATGACCTCATTTTTAAGACTTTTTCAGCTAGACTTTAGGTCTAATGTTTTAAACTTTTTAATAAAAAATATAACGCTTTGGTAAGCTATTTTCGAACCTCATTACATTTTTTAGACCTAAAAGCCCCCGTCGACTTAAGTACGATTGAAAAATTGGAAAGCGTCACATTTTATCGTCACAATGTACGAATATATCTAAATCGGTATATATAATTGTTAACATACTATGGGATAAATTATGTATACTATACTTTCTTGAATGATTAATAATATCGGTCAAATGCGTTGTAGTCCACGAACTATGAAGGGTTCCATAGAGATGACAGACGTTCAATATTAATGTCAATTGATAATTAAACTCCATTTAACCTGCTTATTTTTAATCCCTATTCCCTATTAATATTATAAATGCGAAAGTAACTCTGTCTGTCTGTCTGTTCCGTTTTCACGTTAAAACTACTGGACCGACTTGGCTGGAACTCAGTTTATATATATTTTATACCGAGGATGAACATAGGATACTTTTTATCCCGAAAAATGGGATAGTTTCCGGGATAAAATGATATTTGTCTGTTTGTTTGTTATGCTTTTACGGAAAAACTACTGGACCGATTTGGCTGAAATTCGGCACGTATGTAAATTAAATACTGAGGATGGACAAGGGATAATTTTCATTTTGGCCTTTTTGGTCATTTTGGCCTTTTTGGTCATTTTGGTCTATTTGGTCATTTTGGCCTATTTGGACATTTTGGCCTATTTGGTCATTTTGGCCTTTTTGGTCATTTTGGCCTCTTTGGTCATTTTGACCATTTTGATTATTTTGGCCTTTTTGGTCGTTTTTGCCTATTCCGTCATTTTTGCCATGTCGGTCACTGTGGTCTTTTGGTCATTTAGACCATTTGGCCTTTTTGGTCAAGTTTTGTAATTTATTTTGTTGACAGATAGACGGGGGATAGTATATATAATTAGCGATATAAAATGAAGTGAATCTTCCGTGGGCAAATACATAAAAATATTGTAATATAATATAACCTGTAGCACTTGCTCTTTAAACAAGAGACACGCACTAGAGGTTAACCCGCGGTGCAGCCGCGGGGTAATCTCTAGTCTTCTATTTAAATAAAAATTAATCGTAGAAATGTATGTACGCGCGTAACTTGAGAACGGCTTTACTGATTTCGTTGATTTTTTCATTATGTTTGAGTGGGTTCCCGAATGGTTTATATTCACAATTGGAACCGGTAGGTGGCGCTGAGATCGGATCCAAGATTTTTTTAAGTTTTCAGGGCAGGACAACGTCTGCCGGGACCACTTTGTTAAAAAAATAAAAATGATATGTTCTAATGAAGTTTCACTTCATACACGTGTTTACAATTACACGCACAGTATTTATTATTTATAAGTATTATTAACAACAACATACTGCGAAACCTTCGAAAGAATCATTTTTCAATCAAATTTGACACCGCCTTATAGAAAAGAAAAACATAACTTTCTAACTGTCACCATTTACGAAATATGGGGTCATCAACTTGCTGGTCATTCGCCAAAATTATTTATTGGACAAGATTTATGTACATTTTCTGTCAAAGAGATTTTTTCAATGGCTACTTGATAGGGGTTGACGGCAATTAAAAAAGAAAGATGTTATGCAAATGTAGGGCATTTTAAGCATATTTCTTAGAGAAAAATGTACGGTAAATCTTCTACAGATAAGTTCTGATTTCCATAACCAAATATTTATACAGAACTGCCTTTATGTAAAGCTTTGTATCAAATACAAACTATCTAATTTTGGGAAATTAAAAATATAATAATATAAAAAGACCTTAAAATTAAACATAAACTAAATACATTAATAAAAAAACAAAGACATTGAAACTAAAATACATTATGTAGACATTCACTACCGACAGGGAGCGTGCCCAGAAGGCTGGCTGCATTATCACTCTGTATGGCAATACTTATTGGGTACAATTTAAATGCTCACCAAAAATATTTTTTGTCCCTTAGACTAAGCACCAAATAAAATATATTACTTCATATAAATTTAATCCACTCTATACCGAGGTGCCTAAAAAACAATGTTTTACGTTCCAAAATAAATATACACTCATCAGAATAATTGTACGTTTTGTATTTAAATTCTTTTTGCTTATCAAAATGGATAAATGACCACCAAATATTGTTTTACTAAAACACTAACATTCAAACCGAAAATTACAATTCTAAATAGTTTAAGTGTAATCAAATTATCCAACCTGAATCCAAGAGTGGAAAAAATACATATTCAATTAATTATCGAAGTTTGAAATTCACGACAATGATCTGGTAATTTTGTCGCCGAGACGTTTTTTTTACGTTTTTTGACGGGATTTATTTAGATAGGAGACTGTATGTATCCGAAAATTTAAATATGTGGAGTTTTAAACAGTCGGTTAGGTTAGGAACCGACTGGTAACCATTCACTATTTATTTTATATATAAGTGAAATATTAGTGAAAAACAACGCAATATTATATTTGGTATTAAAAATAATTGTACGTTCGACCATTTGCTTTTTTGCCTCAGCAAAAATTACTAAATTGGAAGTGGAGAAACAAAATATTGGTAATATCGACTTAGCGATAATGTAAAATATTTCGTCTGAAATTAGCTTTAAAGGCGTTTATATATTTTTATGGCATAGCATTAAAAGGAAAATAGCTTCATTTCTACAATACTTCTGGAAACACAATTTGGTGAGCATTTATCCATTCTGGTAGGTATTTCGAATTTATTGGTAGTAAAATAAGTGCATTTCTGGTAGGCGTTTAAACACAAGCCATACTTATTTGTTGTGCAAAACATGAGCCAGCCTTCTGATCACGGGTAGTGTCAAAAAGTTTCTTACATATGTCTTTAAACAAACTCTTTGGCGACGGCCCCACGGGCCTAATGTTTCAACCCCAAACGACACAAAAATGTAACCCCTTCCTAAGGCTCCACATTTGCGCCGTTTGACGTCTTCAGCTGAAGCGGCAGCATTGCTAGCCCCTACCTCGGTCTTTGGAAGATGTGACGGGGCCAGTGTGTCAACACAGGTCGCATCCCACACTAGCGACCGCCCCATCTGCCAAAGGACGAGTGACATTCCGTCTGGTCACTTGCCATCGTCACGCATCAGGCCATTCGGTTATAGAATGGCTGGTACGCCAACGCTGACAAGAGCTCGGCGGATGATGTCGTTGAGGCTAGCATGACGAGATCTTCCTGCGCTTTTTAAACATGACAACCCGTGGTGTCCAAATAATATAAATAACACAGTCCATAATCGATCCACAGCTGGGTTCGGACCTCACACTATTGGGGACAGACAGTATACCTGCTACCTCGGACCTCTAACTATTAGGAACTGTCAGTGTATCCGTCATGCTTGTTCAAGGCGGCTTGGATGCTCCTTTCAGCTTCTGTACTGTGAGATCTTAACGAAGTGACGATAGGACCAATTCGGCAGTATAAACTTTTAATAATAAGCTTTTTTAAAAAGGTTTTTAAAGTGCCAACCTCATTTCATATATTGCGGCTTTCTTTTATTGTTATTTTCTTATCAGTTTGTGTTATGTGACTCGCAATTGGAAATAAATATTTATTTTCTTTCTTCTTTCTTTCTCAATAATTGTAGTGGGATGCCAACAATGTCAATAATTTCCCTTATATACCAAATTCCATTAGATGAACAACATATTTGGCTAATTGACTAAAATATTCTCGACAAACAACTGTTTAAACACAAAACAATTAAGTTATGCTAACCCGAACAAAAGTTATCCATTTTCATGAGAATGAAACAACGCGACGGCTCGACTGGCTACAACTGACACTGACGGTATACTATGTGACATAAAATAAATTACTTTCATCCCACACCAAAAATATTGCGAACAATATTTCGCCACTGAATATTTTTTTAGGATATTTCATTAAATTTGAGTATCAAAATAATTGTTAAGTAGATACAAGGATGTTTGCAGATACTTAGGTCCCGTACTCACTATGCGGGTAACCGCAGTCCGCAGTATGCGATTTGTGGCTAGCCGGACGGTCGGACGGCTGCAATCTCAACCACAAAAGCCAATTAAAAAACTGGCCACCTGTACGGAAAGTAAACCATATAGTGTATATAGCAAAGGTGCGGATAACCGGACGGGGCCGTAGCGTAAAAAATGACCTGTATAGTTCATGGGTCTACAAATCAGTTTTACACATGTACATTTCCTCACTCGCTAGGACGGCTAAATGGACTGCGGCTAGCCGTATAGTGCCTGCCATCGCTTATGTGTAAGTAAATTAGCTTCAAGAAGTTTTTGCATCTGTAGTAGTATTTTTGTATTTACAAGATTTCTAAACTTGAAATTTAAAATTGTATGTACAATCAGCAAAAAGAGGTTCTTTATATTCCGGAATGGGATACATGTCACGCCTAGATCGTAGTTGTCGCTCAACTGGCCCCCTCTCTCAATCGGGCAGTCGTTTTATACTTCACAAATGCAAATGTTCCCGGCGGGCTACGTCGACACAATTTCCTAGAATTAGTTTGTACTTGTAATCCGCAACACATGGTTAATGATGCTCCTGAGCGAGTACAATAGGACAATATGCTGTTCTCCACAATAACTAAAACGTATGCCAAATAATAAGTGAACAAAAAGCAGACAATCATAAAAGGATTACAATTAGTTCAACTGCCAACAGGTAATAAAATGTGCTTTTACAGATCAGCACGTGGAATTTGTCTTTGTCGGGGCCTAAGTTGTAACAATATTATTAATTTCATATTAAGTACCTGCCTTTTTTTTTTATTGCAGGAGATCAGCAGACAGGCAGACGGCCCACTTGATGGACAGCGGTTACCATCGCCTATGGACATTTGCAACACCAAAGGTGCTACGAATGCGCTGCTGCTCTCTTTAGGGAGCCTGGTCACTAATGCCGGAACACAACACAGGGTTATTATGGCGGCATACTCTAGACCAGGGGTGGTCGCCATCCAGTCGGGCAAATGCCCTACCACCTGGCTGTGGGTTGTTTTGTCGCCTCTTACAACAGGCTGCAGGAAATTGTATTCTTTCTCCGTTCCTGCACGGATAAACCTGCCTTTAAAAATATATAAAAAGCATTAGTTTATTGATTTATGTTCTGACCGTACACCACTACAAACGCAAAAACGTCTCCAAGCTAATTGACCTGTATACATATGCACTTAAATATATACATAATCCTCGTATTTTTCATAGGGTTAGTTTTGCTTCATCTGTTTTCCCTATTTCTTTTAAGACCGATTTTTTAAATCATCAGATAAAAGTTATGAGTCGATTAAATTATGACCTGAGTGATTTCATGCAACTGACATTTTTAATTTATCAATGCTATGCTTTATTCTATGAATAGTTTTATTCTGGTGATTGAACAATCGGACCTAAGACGAACAAGTTTGATTAAAGTATTTCATAATATGCAAATATGTTCGATTTTTTTGCAAAACTGGTTTATTCATTTTTCTGTATCTATTTGGCGATGTGATTTGGGGGAGATTTTTTCATATCTACCATGTTTATTTAGGTTAGCAGAGCGACGGAGCTTGGGAAGCTGGTCACCCGTCTTCAGCAAGAAAGGCAGGAAGTTGCCTTTTTCATTTTCACTAACGGAAGCACATTGAGGTAGATTTTCCTGTTTACTCTAGGGCTAAATATATGTTAATTAATCTATATATATATAATTGAAATCCACGTATATAGTGACTGATCACGATATCTCAGGGACTATAGACATGAAACTTGGCATGGACCTTTCGCCAAGTAGAGGTCAGTTAAGCTAAGCAGCTAAGCGATTTTACGGCACACGGCGAAGCCGGTGGTTATCAGTTAATAATAACATACATTATTTATTAACTAGAAATATCTATAATATAATTAGGTCAATCTTGAGCTGATGGTGTTTCGTACGGTGCATGAGACTTTTGGTTGTTTGTCAGGATCGTTGCAATTGTTGGAAATCTATTAATTAGAAACAGGTATTTATGTATTTGCTTGGTCAATTTGTCAATTCGTAATATTTTTCTACCATGATATTTATCCTATACGATTTTTTTGATATCTAATAAAACTACATTTTAACGGTTTTAAGCTCGGTAATGAATTGATTTTTATTATGGCGACGTTTCGGCCACTTTTCAGTAGCCGTTATCACAAAAGACAAAGATGTCAAGTGGCAATGAGTATTACTAAAGTTTTATTTAGCCTACCGCCAATTAGTTCAATTTAATTTTTTAGTTTTAATTTTGTTTATGGTGATTATTTACTCAATGGGAGCCTTATCTAACTTACCACCGCTTTACAACATGTTTTGGCTTAAAGAGAAGAAGCGGCGCAAGAAACTCTTTAGAAAAGTTGTCGAAACTTCGGAATAATAAAAATCAATTTTAAACAGCACTTTGGCTTCATTGTACCGGGTGAGGCCAGAATAATAACAATAACAGCCCATAACTGTCCCACTGCTGGGCTCGGGCCTCCTACTGTAGGGGAATGGACAGTAGGTATACCCACCACGCTTGTCTAAGGCGGCTTGGCAGGTTTGATACATCGGTTATCTCGATGTGCAGATTGCATTACGATGTATTCCTTCACCGTTGTTAGCACGTGGTGATTGTAACAATATGCACATTTGGTCCAAAAACAGCCTAAGTGGTACATGCGTACCGGCCAGGATTGAACCCGCACCCTTTGAGTTTAGGACGCGTGCGCTAGACATTACGCTACCACGACTTCAAACGAGTACGACGAGGTCAGAATACTGTTTAAGAATCCTGAGTTATATGTTCTAACTCCAAATTTGTCACGTCTCTGAGGGTCGATGTGGTCGCATTCAGCCAACATTTGATGGAACATCTTCCCTAAAACATTATGTATTTGGCTTTGTCCAGGTCTAATTTAACGCAACGTTTTGCTGGAACAGACCTTGCTATACATCAAATGGGTGAGCTACCTGTCCTTATGTTCAAAAACAGATCTGCACCAGTGGATGGAAGAGCCTTCCAGATTGAACTAAGCGACCTAAGGTAGGTAAATAAGATTTTATTGTTGCTGGATTACAGCAGACATGTTGACGGCTTACCTGACGCAAAGTGGTTACCGTCGCCTGTAGACATTGGTAACACCAAAGTTTGGAACCTGGCGGCGAATGTTGGAACACATCCCAAAGTTGTTATTTCCGCATACTCTAGAATAAGTGTTGTAATCAGGAGGCGCGCAAATATCCTACCTCCTGTGTAAGATATAGGAACCGGCCATAAATGACTCACAGATATGACTAGTAGTTAAAGTAGTTATGTCTGTAAATTTATACTTCTTGTAACCGTCTTTATCCGTTACCGAGTATGTGCATATTTGAAGGGATAACTTCTTATGGGAGAGTAAACGGCTTCGTTACGTAACGCGTTACGGCGCTAGTCTGTCTGGCTTCCCTTTCTCTCACGGCAGCGGTAGGCAGGCTCCTCCTCTCTCACTCTAACCCACGCGCTATATACATTAAATTTAAGTAATAGCCTAAGCTTTTCTCAAGTTAAACGATTTCCATATTAAATATTTCAACTTAGATTAGTTTTAGTTATCACTTCTGACGCATGTCCCGAGACGCACGTTTATTTTAATGTAGGTGTAAACTCCAGTCGCGCTTCTGAGCTGACACACGCAAGTTTTTTCGCGGAATGGATAGGAATTCATCGGGGCGTATAGCGCCTAGATAAAAATTAAATGCAATGTAGCTGGCGTGAATACTTGCTCTTAAAATACAGTAGGGTTAATACCCTAGTTGCTCTATAAAGTATTCTCATAATTGGACCTACTTATGCAAAATGGAAGCGAACCACATACTGACAGTTTTGAGAAAAAACCTTTTATTACTTTTTTTATTAAAGTTTCAAGTTTTTATTAAAATTTTGCATACAAATACATTACATACAATATAAACATATTTTGGAAAAAAGAATAGTTGAATATTGTATATTATATTTTGTCCTATATAGAAATAAACCTTTTAGGTTTTTGGATTACCCTGGTCCTGGATCTTCTTAGTTTATTATGCTCTTGATGTTTTGTGGGTTAGCTACTTTGTGATAAAAATGTTTTATTGTGTAAATGTTGTCAGATCGTTATGATTCATATTGAGTCGATGGAAGGTGCATTTTGAAAGCCTTCTGCATCCTTAACCCAATTTTGGCATGTTTGTGGATTGGTTCTGTTTTGCATAAGTAGGTCCAATTTTAAATCCGTGCCATGATATAGCATAAGTTATCCGCGTATTCTGTCCTAGAACACGATCCTTTAAAGTTGATTGAACTCTATATTGAAACAACAAAGACTGTGGTAATTTAATTTCATTAGAAGGTAATAAAATGCGAATAGTACCGATCAGTTTCAGTTAGGGGTGAGTTGTGCAAGTAATCTAGTTGTTTGTTTACCTGTCCAATACTGAATATATTGGATGGACGGATTTAGTATAGCTCTTAATACGGGCATTGGCAAAGCTAAAGTATTCTAATAATAGATTAAACTTTACTTTGCTCATTATTGAAGTTGTCTGAACGGCCGGCTCGGTGTTGCCCGTAAAATAAATATATGTATTAAAATAAATTAGATACTTAAATAGATAATGATAGATATATATCCTTGATGATGATCCGAAGACAGTTGCCCGCGACTACCGGCCGTGCTATATATATATATATATATATATATATATATATATATATATATATATATATATATATATATATATATATATATATATATATATACATACATATATGTTATGTATATGTATTATATATATGTATGTATATATATATACATACATATATAATACATATACATAACATATATACATATACATATATATGTGAGAGAGATATATATGTATATATGTCGCAGAACGGCCTCATTCTCACGACATCATCTTTAGTTATTGCAGGTTTAGTGGGCGTCATCAGGATAAAATGCGAGCATAAAACACAATAGCCACGGATTATACACTTTTAATTTAGATTTTATCAACATTATGAGATAGTTTAGACCGAGCAGCGGGTTCAGGGCACCCGCTCATACTTCTAACTTAAAACACTTTCTTTAAAAATACTCTAAGGTCCAACTCGACCTGCTGCCATCAACCGAATGTGTCACAAAAACTCTTCCATCTACCGAAGTAGATACTACCAAAGTGTAGAGGGCGCTGACCCCGCTCAGCCATATGCTCTGCTCTGATTGGTCGTTTATTAAATTACAATATTCATAACTTTTATTAGGTTAGAACGATCTTTAAGTTATAGAAACATTTAAGACATCAAATTAAATTAAATTAACAATTTTAGAAGTAATTAAAATGTAAATAAATAATATTGTGCGTTATATATCCAAACAATAATCCATCCAATATAGCTTCCCTCCGACATACACACATATATATATATATATATATATATATGAAGACGTGAGCGAATGAAGGTAATATGTCGCATATATATTTTTTTTGCGTAGATGAAGGTTATAAGTCGATACCAAATGACTACAGACCTTAGGCCATAGATATAAGGCATATTTAAAAAAATAAAGAGTTGAAAAAGGTTCAGTAGTTCAGTTCAGTTTAAAACAAAAGTAAAACTTTTATCTCGATTTACTCAGAATTGGAATTATGCGACTTATCACCTTCATCCACTCATGTCTTCATATATAATAGAATATACTTTATTGCAAAACATTGAGATATAATTTAAGAAGTTTAACAAGTTGTTTTAGTTGCACAATTACTCGTTATATCCGTTACACTCATCAAAATAACAAACAGCAGTGAGTAGCCGCAATTTTGTTATTACAACCCTGTTAAAATCGTCGGGGACTATCGTCTCCATCGTAGTTTTGCTCGATTTCGGTATTTTGCTAATGGCGTGCCATTTTTTATAAATATTTATGAGATAAAATTCGCGAAACAAATGTTTAAAGTTGTTGGTAGCTGTTCAATATTAATTTCGGCTTGCGCCTTTTCTGCTCATGGTAATGGGAAGTTTTTTCCACTATTCTGCCGCGAGGACATATTGCGGGAGAACATATTGTGCATTTAGTACAATACGAATTTCGATGCTATTGCAATAGAATCGTAATTTAAATATTTTCACAATACCAAGATATTGAGATAGTAGAATTTGGCCCTTTTTTTATACTGGGAAAATCCGTTTGAGGACCGTGAGCCGCGCGAGGGGGAAAGGGGCCGCGCCGTGTGTGGGATTCGCCAAGTTGGGGTGGCACTAGCATCTCACGTGTTATATTCTGTTGCCAGCCACAGTTAG
The DNA here is from genome assembly GCA_012273795.1 of Dendrolimus punctatus. Lineage (NCBI taxonomy): Eukaryota > Metazoa > Arthropoda > Insecta > Lepidoptera > Lasiocampidae > Dendrolimus > Dendrolimus punctatus. The sequence goes on from CM022532.1 coordinate 3,803,662, forward strand.
GGATACCCACTAAAATCCCTGTCCGATCCTCGGGCGTCCTTTGTCCGGGCTCGCTCGCACATTCACCACCGGCCCGGACGTACGACGGCCGGCTACCTTGTGGGCTGGCCTCACCATTTGTTGCTCGGAGATCTGGGTCTTTCTGGCTGGCTCGGTCTCACCTCGAGATGAGAGGTGAAACGGGTCGGGTTGCATCCCTCCTTTCCGACCTTTATGCGAGGGAAGGTCCGATTTCCCCGTCGGTCGCTCACACGACCATAGACTACGGCGGCTGGAGGTCGTCGTGAACTGCTCCCTCTCACGCTTCGCGGCTTCCTTCGCAGACATGTCTCGCAGAAGGAAGTGGCTGCATCCCACGCGTCGGCACTCCCGATCATGGCTTTCACTATGGTCGGGACGCCTAAAGTTTCACTTATACACACAAAGGTCTTTTTGTCTGCCTTTCTGTTAATAGTTTTCACGTGATGGTCTCACGTGAAAACTATTTACACGTGATAACACACGTAAGTGACCGATCTCCGTAAAAAGTCGTATTAGACCTTCTTGCAGTCTGCTGTATCATAGATATGAAGACTACTGCGAATGCGGGAGTTCTTGACGCGGTCTTGTCACGCGACTCTACACATCCACCGCAACATAATATGCATTTCCGTAGCCTACTGCTCTTCTTTATGTCGGTCAAATAAAAATGTACTTGGTATTCTTATAATAACTTGATGGAGTTTTTAATATAGCGTAATGGATGTACGCGGCGACACTCCTTAATACAAATTATGTTTGTTATCGTTAGGGTTATAGTCCCTTGGTAAAAAACCACTCCTCTAAATGGATTTCTTAATGACTTACGACGAAATCATTTTGTACGACTTTCTTGCTTATTTTATTATTTAATCAGCTCTGCCTTTGCGAAAAGGTATACATAGAATAGAAAGTAGATTTAAATTTTGATTTAAAGTTTTTAATTTATTACGAACGTCGTAATATAAATTACTTGCATTATGCACTGTCATGAACACCAAAAATTTTTTGGTTTAATTATTCTACGAGAAATTCATGTTTTGGTAAATCCAAAGTTTCTGGTGTTCGAAAAGAAGTAATGCAGTATATTTTTTTTTGTCCTGCTAACAATAATCTTTAAATCAAACTTATTTCATGATCATAATTTCACTAAACAGCATATACATTCAAATAAACAATTCTTGTCCTGCAACTATTGTTTAGTTTCCTCCAATATTATGAAGTTTAGATAGCAATGTTGCACTGGGAACTATCACCCTAAAAGTTCTCCTAAATACTCTCCCTACCGTCTTACAATACTGTTTATTATTTAATGCTGAACAATGGTTTTTGAGTCATGGTAACACCATCTCTTGTTCAAACTTCAATACACATTCTTGATACGCACATATTTCCTTCTCTTTTTGTATACTAGTATGTATGTATATATATCTCTGCCCCCCAATTATGACTAACTTCACAACGATACCGCCATTCTGTCGTTGGATTCGTTTTGCGGTGTTAAATAGATAGACGTAAGAAATTATAAGATTTTTGGCAAGTACAGTGAATAAATAACTAAATAGTGGCCGCCCTTTGAATGATTGATTGAGCTGGTTTCAAGATATATGCAAGATATATTATACTTCTAAAGCCAAAAGTGGATATAGTGTTGGACATCACTTTGGGTAAGCCTATCTAATTTTTACATTTTTATTGTTATTTGCCAGAAATTTATTTACACAACAACCGAATGCAACAAAATTTCACTATTATCTTCAGCGGTTTCTTGTGAATGGAATATCCGGGTTTGTTTTGAATTCGGATCCGCGCAGACATACAAATATTGACACCCCTCATAAGAAGTTAATGTTTGAGATCCTCGTAATAATCTATGGAAAGTAACACTCATAAGTATGAGGTAACTCCTCCTTATGGTGGCAATGACCCAGCCCAATTACACGTGTGTCTTATGTACATAAGTGTGCCCTGCCACTTTGGTTACATTGGGGAAAGTTTTGCTGATAAAAGATATTTATTGTTTTTTTTTTATTGCAGGAGATTAGCAGACAGGCAGACGGCCCACTTGATGGACAGCGGTTACCATCGCCTATGGACATTTGCAACACCAAAGGTGCTACGAATGCGCTGCTGCTCTCTTTAGGGGAGCCTGGAACCTGGTCACTAATGCCGGAACACAACACAAGGTTGTTATGGCGACATACTCTAGACCAGGGGTGGTAGCCATCCAGTCGGGCAAATGCCCTACCACCTGGCTGTGGGTTGTTTTGTCGCCTCTTACGACAGGCCGCCCGGCCGCAGGAAATTGTATTCTTTCTCCGTTCCTGCACGGATGAAAATTGTGTCTTGTAAGTGAGAGAAAATAGGAAAGAAAGATAAATTGTGTGTGCAATTTATACGCAGTAGAAGTGAAACTTCGGAGAATATACTCACAAATAATTCCTTTAGCATACGCTTTAATTCAAGCAATTGTAATATTATAATCAAACTTAATCTTTAATTCACTCATCAAAGTATTGTTTGAATTTAGAAATTACCTTTTTTAAAAAGGTTTTTAAATGCAAGCTTTGGAGATCCTGGATACCATGTAGCAGTAGAGCGCTAGCTAGCTAGACAAGTAAAACGAGCCCAAACGCGACGGGTTAGTTTTGTTTAGTACAGGAGTTCCTATGGCCACCTTCTGACTCCGTCATCAGATTAGCTCCATGGTATCATATTATTGCATTGTCATGCGATATACATATGCGTGCAGAATTTCCGGGAAGTTGGTCAAATTTAACTTGCAAGATTCCACCCGAACTTACATATACATCCATTGCAAGTTGAATAAAAGCTTGTAAATAGGCAGTAGGTTGCTGAACTGGATATGTCAATAAATTCAGTCCTCCACCGTGCTCAAAGTCGATCTCGGTGGAAGAGAGCAATTGTTCACCGCCATCAAAATCACGATCCTCAGTGAAGGAATGTCTCAAAGGAAGTCATTACTTAGTAATATTTTCCGTGCTGCTAAGCAGCCAGGACTTGAACAAATAGTATTCTTAAATTGCAAATTAAAGACAAATAGCAACGTTACAGCCGCGTAGGTGTGTCGTCACAATGAAAATCTAATAAAGATTTTTATCGACCCCTCATCGAGAGACGCAATAAAATTTCTTTATTAGCAGTAAAATATGTGAGCAGGTGATTTGTCAATTTACTTAAGCCTCACCATATGAACCTCTTTGTTATTTTTCTTTTATCGGGCCGTTATTTACATTATGCTATAACTCACCTACTAGTAGCAGATCGTCGATGTGGACACATAGTTAATAATTTTAGCACATCACTAGTAACTACAGATTTAGATTTAATTATTCAACAAGAGTTTTAAATGTTTTTTGTTTCACTTCACATAAGTCTCAGTCTCCCTTAAGAGAGCAGCAACGCATTTGTAGCACCTTTGGTGTTGCAAATGTCCATAGGCGACGGTAACTGCTTTCCATCAAGTGGGCCGTCTGCCTGTCTGCTGCACTCATGCAATAAAAAAATATATAAAAAAAACATAATGTTTAGTCATTTATCTAATAATTATATTTTAAGTATGAGATTACGTTTCAATGACTCTACGACAGATCTGTTATTTTTCCAGTGTTAGCCAGGTGACCAAACTTTTCAAATTTAGAACACTAGTTTTTCCTTTCCGGTCATTTTTTTACGAGGGGAAACCCGATTGAGGTCCATCAGCTGCATGTAAGGGGAAAACCGCGTCGGGTGTGTCACATTCGCCATATCGAGGTGGCACTAGCACCTCTAGGCAGATGCTGTCACACTACAGCTAGTTAGTACCTTATTAAAGTCTTTAATATTCTGTCCTTCGCCTTTAATGCCAAGACCACGGGTATATGGCTAGTCCCTCCGCTGGACCTGGCAGGCGGTAGCCCACCGACCTCATCCACTGCCGGGGAACAACTTGTCTTCCAACATCTTCCTACTCTCATTGCGTTGGGAAGTCTGTAACGCACCCCACGGGAGGAGAGGCGAGCGCGCGGAATACGTGGCGCATATCTCGACGGCATAACAACGGGTGGGGAACCTTATCTCCGGGGATGCTCACGGCGGTCGAAGATTCAAACTTGCCCTCGGGCACCGATGCATCCTCTTTTGACGGAAGCGGAGCAAAGGCGTGCACTAACACTCCTGCTTCGCCTCCTTCTTAGCAAGCATAAAGTACTTCCAGAAGACGGTGCTCCATCTGGTAGGGCTCCCGACCTTGGTGCGAACCACGGCCGGAAGCGTGGTTTCCTTTACGGCCAGCTACAAATTATTTCTGCTTCTTGTTTTAAATATCTAAAATTTGCATATAAGTAATTTACACTAAGATATAAATATTTTATTAAGCTGCGTATCAACAATCTGTTTACAATGAAATCTTGTCATCCAAAGGTCGCCTGGAAGGGATTGCTCAAGGCCACCTATTGTACTACCTTATACTCGTATTATTTAAGATAATGATGGACGCATTTCTCTTTATTATTTTTGTGTATAATGGATTGAGAAAATCTATATTAACAAGAGCGAAGCTATGAGCAAAAACTGGTATATTATATTTATAACCATCAGAAAAAATTGGTTATTTGTAAGATCGTGAACAAGGAATTAATAAACTCACTTTAAATTAATAAGTTTACACAGCACTACCGCCGGTTCTGCTGCAGCCGAACAGGAGGCCCTTAAGCGTCGCAAATATGCCACCATTGGAAATGGTTACATGTTTGCGGCATTTGGGGTGGAAACTTTGGGTTCATGGGATCTTAGCGTCTTAAAGGTCTACCGAAACGTCGCCAAACGTTTGGTAGACGTCACACGCGACCAGAAGGCTGGCGTCTATTTTGTGCGAAGACAAGGTATTGCTATACAACGTGGTAACGCTGCTAGCCTTTTGGGAACGTTCCCGGTAAATGACAGTGGGTTTGGGACCATTAACTCATCTTTAGACATTTTTCCCCCTTTTTTAGTTAGTTATAAAAAATTACTTCAATTTCACATTAAATAAATATAATAAACAGAAAAAAAATAAGTTTAAGGATAGGAATCAAATAACAAAGTGAACAATTTCAATGTCCAATATCGGGCCAAGGCAAACATTCGTCGGGTTTGTTCAAATATTGGACGATATTGGGAAACCAATCTGTTTTACACTAGCTACGCTCGCGACTATTGTTTAGGTATAAGTAAATATTTGGTGCGTCGATGATGGTTACCCCGTTGGATAGTATCACATCACTGGCGAGAGCCTATGACTGAATCGCCCGCGAGGGGAATACAAAATAAGACGACGAGGTGTTGTACTCTTGCAGTGTATTAATTTCTTTATTGTTCCTAATTTAACTGAGACTATATACACAGAAACTTTTTTCGTTTACGTGATGTGCACACCGGTATTCTAATCAACATTAAATATTATATATACACGTTTATGACATTGAACATTTGGATGGTTAAGATAAATGGTCAACCTTATCGGCAGCTTTAGAACCGATATAGTTTTACCTGTAAGACATTCATTCATGCATCTTTAATTGTGCTAAATTATACATCAAATAAATCGTTTGTTGACGCGTGGCAACAAATGTGTTTAGGGAGTTTTCTTGATTCTGTTACATCGCTTTCCTGGCTCAAGATGAAAGAATATTCTTAAACCCTTATATTAAACAACCGATGCGCATTACCTCAGTAGCAAAGATATCGGTTTGTCCTGCCAATGAAGTTGTTTCAAACCAGGATTTTTCTTATTTATTCAATAGCCAAGTACTGCCCGCGACTTCATCCACGCTTCACTTTAAATTCCCGGAACGTAAAGTAACGCCGCTATCGTTTTAGTGAAAACTGTGTCGGAATAAGATATTTTTTATGCCTTAGAACAACTTCAAACTGGGATTCCCGGTTTAAATAATATCACACATTTTATTACATTAAATTTGCTATCGATTACTAAAAAATCTTATTAGAATTCGAAATTGTTTATTAATCTGTCCATTTAAATAATTTCTAGAAAAATCCCCGAGGGATTCTCAAAATAGAAAGTAGCGCAGAGTTTAAGCTGTCCGATCAGTGAAAACCTCATTGAAATCGGCCCAGTAGTTTTTACGTGAATTCCGAACAAACAGACAGTCATTTGTTGCCTGGCATGTGCTAAAAACTGCACATATTTGGTACCATCAATATTCCTTATTACCTTAAGCAGAAAAACTTGCCTATAGAAACTAGTCATGGGCGACTATGAATATAGTAGTCTTGAAGAACACTCATAACATATTGTAAATAACCCAAAATACTAACGCAGAGGAAAACTGCAGAGTGAATTTCCCTCCAGAACGTTATTGTTCATATAGTAAAAGTTATTAAATAATCTCTGTTTGCTGCAGCGTGATAGCTCAAGTAGTGTTGAAGACCATTTTTAACATATTGTTAATAACTCCAAAGAGTAACGCAGAGGAAAAACCGCAGCGTGAAGTTTCTTTCAGAACGTTATTGTACGTATAGTAAAAATTATTAAAGAACCTCTGTTTACTGGAGCGTGATAACTCAAGGCAATACTCGCTGGCGATCATTATAAGCAAATGTTGCCGGAGCGCCTTCAAGAACTTTAAAACAAAGCTTTGTTTTAATTATGTCACAGTTTTAGGTTATTCCCGTAAATAATTAAAATTGTGAGTCACAATTTAAAAAGACAACTCAAAAACGTTGTGATATTTAGTCATTCTAATCAGTGTTTGGGGGATCCCAAATTATAGTAATTTTAGAAGGAGCACGTGTATTTGAAAGAACTGACTTGCGGCGACTATAATAATCCAACTGGGGCTTCCCCGTGGCTTCGACTGCGGGAACTTTGACTATGAATCGCACGGGAACGTTTGCATCTACCGGGATCAATTGAAAGCAGTTATGTGAACGGAAAATAATTATATATAATAAACTAAAACTAATTAAATCAATTACCGCGCTTAAAACCGTTAAAACGTAGTCTTATTATGCAGACAAGTCGCGAAAACTTCAGATAATATTATTAGAGAATTTATTCGAAACCTTTAACATACTGTATACTAAATGAATTTGGTATCGCAAAATACTATTGTAGTATATATGTAGTGTTGCAGTTGTTAGCGTCCATTTTCAGACAATTCGTTTGTCATACATACATACATACATAACTTCTCGCCAGGTCCCTTGCAGGGTAGGCATGAACAACAGAGCGCCATTTAGGCTTATTCTTACACACCTCTCATACAAATTTTAAAAAAAGAAAATTATTTTAAAGTTTATACATTGGAAATATTCATGTTGGTTGAGCTCAGTGGTTGAGTGTTCTAAGCCTTTGCCGGCCTACCTCACTGCAAGGTAGAGGCTCCAGGTTCGATTCCTGGTATAGTAAATTTTCGAAGCGTATTTTCTCCGTTATTTACTATGGTCTGGGATCGGCCCCAGAGTAGACTCGTTCGTTGTATATTACCCATAACACAAGCGTAACTTGCTTAATTTGGGGATATACAATATGTGTGTTTGTCTGCCGAGTAAAGAAAAAAAATGTATATATGTGAATTGATGTGTATATGTATATATATATGTGGTGTGTATGTGGTATGTATGTATGTGATGTGTGTACAAGTGAACCAGTGAGTGTGTGGTTACAGACTTACTAGACTAGTGTAGTGAGTTTAGTAAATTCTCGATGTCATCATAAGGGAGTTATTAGCCAGTTGAATAATTTTAATTTACATTCGCGATGAGCAAGAGAGTAAATATATTTGGTGACTTATTAACTCGGTGTCGGTTGTAAATTGGCATATATACCTTGAGTTGTGTTCCGGTGGCCAGGTTCTAGTCTCCTTTTAAGGAGTGGTAGCACATTGACAGTATCATTGTTGTTACAAATGTCTATAGGCGATGGTAAACGCTTTCCATCGGCCGTCCGTCTGTCTGCTGACCTCATGCAATAAAAACGCTTCAACAGTTTGTAATGTAAATTTGATTCTGCAGAGCGCAGTCAAAATATGTCTGATTGCGTGTCGTAAAATATTTGTTGACAGATCTAGCATCAATGCGGGTACGTCGATGACAGAAGCTGTGGAGTGGTATACCAATGCCAACGCAGCTCTTCTCAACCACCTGACCAAGGAGATAAAGGACACAGACAGCAGCACTATATGGAGGTACGGCAGAATAATCAAGAGGGCCAAAAGCGATCGGCTTTGTAAAATCGCTTAGTGAAATTGACATGTGTCCTAGATATACTTGTAAGACATATATTTCCATTTTAATTTGATACTTATCATCATACGAATCTGAACCTCTTAAAGGCCCTCTGTAGGGTTGTTCACAAACGCCTGGAAAGGTTCCGTGCCCGAACGGGAAACTTCCAAACGAATCAATTTGCTATTCGACGGATCGTGAAACGCTGTTAAAAAAATCTTGTCGCAGTCACATTCTTCATTGTATTCGTTTCACATTCCGTTGGATAACAAATTGATTCGTTGTAGTCAATAAAAATACGCAGGTATTCTCTAGACGTATGCCAATAAATAAGTAAACAAAAGAAGACGACCATAAAATAATTACAATTAGTTCAAATGACGACAAGTAATAAAACGTGTTTTTACAGATATGCAGTTGGAATTTGCTTTTGTCAGCGCCTAGGTTGTAATAATATAAAAATTAGTTAATAAAATGTAACAATATACAATAATAAATATACTTACATTTTAAAATTGGTCTCTTTATATATGTATTGTTACGAGTGCGGGACTCGAACTAAAATGCCGTTGGAATTATTATAGAATTTATTAGAACTATACAAATACGTATAACACAGGTACAAATATAACCGGATCCAATAAGTCCAAATGCAATGCACAATACAATAGCACGCGCAAAGTATAGCACTATATAGCTTATCGAATGTACACGTCTTGCTCGTATCGTAATCCTCGCTTGACTTCCTCACCCCTCTGTTCGGGCATTGTTTTATACCAAACTGTACAAAACAACAATCGATCGCGTGGACTGAATTTTCCAAGAAAACGTAATCTGCACTTTTACAACCACAAATCACAATGAAGTCAAAAAATTTGCTATCGATCAGAGAGAATCGCATCAGAATCTGCTTAGTAGTTTTTACGTAAATCCCAAAACAAACAGACAAGAAATTTTCAAAAATTTCATCGTGTCGTTTATATAGATTATTCCATTTGTTTTTTTTAAATAGCTTTAATATACAGACATGACATATTTAGCACTATATATTACTAGTGGTAACCCGTGGCCGAAATTAGACCATTATAATTAATTTAAATATAACTTTAAACATTATTAAGGTTTTGTTGTTAAAGACAATACTTCTATTATCACAGATTTTGCAAAGGCTACACTGTTAATTTGATTTTAACAATAAACAAAAGAGTAAAGAAAAGAAAGAAAGAAAATAATTTTAATTAGGACAAATTATAACACACACAGTATAATTACTTAAAAATTAAAACGAAAATAATATAATTTTGTCCCAAAAGGGGCATCAGACTCAGCATAATGCCGGTCGGTTAAAACCAGCGCTGATCTTCCGCTGTGCCCTTAAGGTATCGTCACGGTAAACATTACATCATTGTAATGCATAAAACTAGAATACTAAACTATATATATACATACATACATACAGTATACATAGAGTATAATATATGGTAGTGTGTAATGTTTTTTTATTAATATAATGTATTTCTTATGCATAATTGAAATAAGCTTTTTGAAAAAGGTTTATAAATACAAGCTTTTGAGATCCTGGATATCAAGTCGCAGCAGAGTGCTAGCCAAAACAAGTGAAATGAGCCTAAACACGACGGGTTTATCTTGTTTAGTACAGGAGTTCCTATGGCCACCTTCCGACTCCATCATCAGATCAGCTCTATGGTACCATATTATTGCAATGTCATACAATATACATATGCTTACAAAATCTCAACTCAATCGGAAACCGGGAAGTTGGTCAAATTTAACTGGCAAGATTCCACCCGAACTTACATATACATACAAGTACATACATACATACATACATAGGTACATCGATTGAAAGTTGAATAAAAGCTTGTAAAAAAATATTAACTATATATATATGTCGCAGAACGGCCTCGTTCTCACATCTTCTTTAGTTATTGCAGGTTTAGTGGGCGTCATCAGGATAAAATGCGAGAATAAAACACGATAGCCACGGTTTATACACTTTTAATTTAGATTGGATCAACATTATGACATAGTTAAGACCGAGCAGCGGGTTCAGGGCACCCGCTCATACTTCTAACTTCAAACACATTCTTTAAAAATACTTTAAGGTCCAACTCGACCTGCTGCCATCAACCCAATGTGTCACAAAAACTCCTCAGTCTACCCAAGTAGATATTACTCAAAGTATAGAGGGCGCTGACCCCGCTCTAGACATGCTCTGCTCTCATTGGTCGTTTATTAAATTACAACATTCATAACTTTTATTAGGTTAGAACGATCTTTAAGTTATAGAAACATTTAACAAATCTAATTAAATTAAATTAAGAATTTATATATATTTATATATTAATTATATATATATAAATACACAAATTATAAATGTGCGAAACTTCATACTCCGCCGTCCGCGCAATTTTCGAAAAAATGGATATAAAGTTTTTGCTATGTTTGTGCTTCACTTATTAATATATAGATTAAAAACAAACAAACAAACTGATTGGTTTATTTTTCTAATTGTAAGAATAGGAAACTGTAAGTGTGTAATCAGAAAAGACATTATCCGATTTAATAAAAGGTTGTTATCAATAACCCAGTTTCTCTGAACTCGATTGCATCTACATTGCGTCATATTATATCGAGGGATAATCGAAGATCAAGCTTTCAAACCAATTAACCTCAATACTTGACGTTAGTTGAAAACGGAAATTGATTTTCTAGCAAGATTACCTCGAGAATAAGAAACTTCTTACACTCTAAATATGAGATTTTTTTAAATATAGATAAACAATATCCGTTTATAAGGTTTCCAACTCAAAAGTTTTACTTCAAACAAACTTCCATTGGAGAATATTTAACTAAAAAGATAACATTATTAAAGTTCTGTTGCCAAAAACTATACTTCTATAGTCACAGATTTCACCAAGGCTACACTGTTAATTTGACTTTAACAGTAAACAAGAGAGTATATATGCGTGTGTGTATCAAACGCGTGGAGCAATTATATATCAAACGCATTTATTGATTCAATGTATTTTTTATGCTAACTTTTAAAAATATTAGAAATCGTCGCTTCTTTTCTTTATCCCTATTAATATTATAAATGCGAAAGTAACTCTGTTTGTCTGTCTGTCTGTCTGTCTGTTCCGTTTTCACGTAATAACTACTGGACCGATTTGGCTGAAACTCAGTATATAAATATTTTCGATACCGAGGATGAACATAGGATACTTTTTATCCCGAAAAATGGGATAGTTTCCGGGATAAAATGATATTTGTCTGTTTGTTTGTTATGCTTTTACGGAAAAACTACTGGACCGATTTGGCTGAAATTCGACACGTATGTAAATTAAATACTGGGGATGGACAAGGGATAATTTTCATTTTGGCCTTTTTGGTCATTTTGGCCTATTTGGTAATTTTTCCTTTTTGGTAATTTTGGTCTATTTGGTCATTTTGGCCTTTTTGATCATTTTGGCCTATTTGGTCATTTTGGCCTATTTGGTCATTTTGGTCTATTTGGTAATTTTGGCCTCTGGTCATTTTGACCATTTTGATTATTTTGGCCTTTTTGGTCGTTTTTGCCTATTCCGTCATTTTAGCCATGTCAGTCACTGTGGTCTTTTGGTCATTTAGACCATTTTGGTCAAGTTTTGTAATTTATTTTGTTGACAGATAGACGGGGGATGGTATATATAATTAGCGATATAAAATGAAGTGAATCTTCCGTGGGCAAATACATAAAAATGTAATATAATATAACCTGTAATATAACCTATCTATACTATTCTAAAACTCTAAATATGCCGTGTCTATACATTAAAGCTTAAAAACAGACTGGAAAAGACTATGTAAAGGATGGAGAATACGATGCAATATTTTTACATTTCTTGTCTGTTTGTTTGGTATTCACGCTACTGGGGTGATTTAGATGCAGTTTTCGCTGATCGACAGCTAATTTTTAGGCTTAAGCTCTGCACTACTTTTGGCCTGGGAACCCCGCGGGAATTTTTTCTGTTGCCATATGTAAACAGTTTGAAGATGCCGGGGGATAAAAGTAGTCTCGCGGTAATGGATGAGTCCGGTGGACCACAGTATGTCAGAGCTAGCGGAGAGGGTAGACCATGTATATCTGGGATGAAGCGAAGGACGAAACATCCAGGGGCTTAGTGGGTATGTCTGACTGTGTTGTGGCAATAGCATTCTAGTTCTGGCTAGAGGCGCTAGTGTCACCCCGACCTGGCAAATCCCACACACGGACCGCGACTTTCCCTCATACGCGTCCTATGGGCCTCAACCTGATTTCCCCTGATTATAAAAAAAACTGTAGTTGTATAGAGTAAATAACAATTATAGACAAAAAATAAAATTAAATAATTAAAATGTACAAGTTGGGGGGTAGGCTAATTAATAACTTTAACATTGCTCATTGACACGTTATTGTCTCCCGTGATAACGGGATCTACCGAAAAGTGGCCGAAACGTCGAAAAAAATATCAAATAAATAAAATGCTGTGCTAGAAACCGTTAAAAGGTTCGTATGTTATAATTATGCGTATTAGTCGCGAAGACAAAAAAACTTCTATTAATAAAATAACATTGGGTAATAGAATTAAAAAATTCCTTACATGATAATGCGACAACATATGTGGACGATGTGTCATAATTTCATATCCTTTTGACTTTACATCCGTTGCATTTGCGGTATACAGTAAGCATCCTTCAAATTCCATATTTTTTTACCTAAATATTTTGGAATTTTGGGACGTAAAATACGTTTCGCAATAAATATTTGTGGGTTGGGTTTGTATCTTAGTAATAGCTGCGACTGTGGTTTATTGATTGCTACGCTTATTTTAACGTAATGACGAACCACTCTTTTAGTTACAACTTCAAGCCACTGAAAATTTACTCTATCTTCTTATTTAAAACCGTCAAATGAAATGAAGTATTGTTACAAACTTGGCTATTTTTTTATTGCAGGAGTTCAGCAGACAGACAGACGGCCCACTTGATAGAAAGCGGATACCATCGCCTATAGACATATGCAACACTAAAGGTGTTGCAAATGCGTTTCTTCTCTCTTAAGGGAGTCTGGAACCTGGTCACTAATGCCGGAAACAACGATATTTGGTGGAAACACAAACGAAGAGGAAGAAACGCTAAGCTTCCACTTTAATCATACGCACCGCTGAAGAGTGGAACTCTTTACTATCATCTGTTTTTCCTGAAGAATACAATTTAGGTGTCTTTAAGTCTCTCGTGAACAGGTATCTTCTAGGTAAGCGTGGTCCACCTTAGACTGCATTTCCGCTTGACATTAAGCACTATGTCAGTTAAGCGCGAACCTATTCGTTATAAAAAAAATATCAAGGTTATTATGGCGGCATATTCTAGACCAGGGGTGCTAGTCATTCTGTTAGGCAAATGTCTGCAGCAAAGGCACAGCCAGGTGGTACGGGTGTACCACCTGGCTGTGAATAGTTTTCTTGATTCTTAGGGCAGGCCGCCCGGCCGCAGGAAATCGTAATATTCTTTCTCCGTTCCTGCACGGATGAATGCGTAAACTTATGTAACACATGGTTTGCGTCTTTATAAGTAAAACTAATGTATCCATTGGAAGCTGATCCACTTTAATCCGTACTTATTACGTTATTTCATACTAAGTTCTCGTCAAAGTTTTTTAGTCTAATGTGCATATTGTTACAATTAGCACGTGCTAACAACGGAGAAAGAAAACATCGTGATGATACCTACTCATTGAGATAACCGATGTATCTAACCTGCCAAGCCACCTTGGACAAGCCCAACAGCGGGACGTTTATGGACGGTTATTAAAATTATATATAGGTCTTATTATATATAGGTCTTTAAAGACCATAAAAATTACCCGAATTTTTGGAAGGCTTCCGTTGGGCCATGGGGAGGCCAATACGTAGAGGTCTGTTGACAAATTTAATGTAAATGTGGCGTGTCACTGATCGGCTATTATCGCTGTCTACACGATATAATAATGCGACCAAGGATAATCCCCGGCCAGTGTAGGACTATTGTGGAAAATGAGAACAAAAAGTACCGGGCTATTGGGGTGAACTGCTAGTGGTACTAAGGCTCTGGGAATATGGGGACTATGGCGTCTGCCCGTCGTTATGTCTGGGGAACATCGAAAAATAGGCAGACTGTGACTCGCCACTGTCTGAATGAGCCCCAAAAAATGCCATAGAAGACAAAGACAACATTGGTGTGAGTGGCTAAGGGGTATCGAGAGGTGGGTTGCAGGTTCAATTATTATATTATTATAAGCTCTCGTAATGCACTGCGGCGCGATCGGATTTGGACTCCTTTAGTCGGCTTCGCTCTGAGAGCTTGGGCACGGCCTACTTTTTTGCTCGTCAGAGATTACAATCAGCATATTTAAGGATCACCAACACTTTTTTGTATTGTTTTTAAACAATTCAAGTACAACAATAGGCTTACAATAAAGGGTTTATTATTCCAATGTAAAACTATTTTGTAACGACGTTCCTTATCACGCGTTGCGAAAGGGGGCTAGACGGAAAACATTAAGACCACAAGTTGTAACGACACTTTTCGCTATAGTTCTAAGCCGCGCGGTATTATAACTTAAAAACAAAAAAAAATACAATTCCTTCACTAATTAATCGAAAGGAACTTCGTTCCATCCGAGTGTCCCTTGACACCTCTGAAGTTTTTCTTTTTTCTTAGGAGGTCCTTTTTTGTACATTATAAACAGGATTTTTACAATGAATTACACTATTTCACGATTTTCAAATGTCTTAGACAACATAAGTCACATCTAAAATTAGATACCTATCGAAGTAGAAAATGTGTTATATTAATCACTCAAACACACAATTTAACTAAATTTTTATATAAAAATTATATTGTAAGATAAATACAAGGTATGTGTAAAGATAAACCATTTGCACAATAATATATTTGTTTTTTATTAATAAAATAAATATAGTCGTGTATAAGTTGAGTGTAGAATGTTACAACAAAAACTATAAATTGAACAAAAAATGCAATATTGATCACCTATTGATGAGCTATAACATCAAGAATTTTTTGCAGTTAATTCTGCGAAATACTACAAACACGAAGTCACATGACTCATTTAAGAACCTTTAAACTAAACGAAGAATCTGAGTATCTGAGGGCCTAAACAGGTCGTTTTCGCAGATTCATATTGTTACGAGTTACAGGACTCGAATTAAAATGCCGTTGGAATTACTATAGAATTTATTAGAACTGTACAAACACGTATAAAACAGGTACAGTACACGTCCGTCACTATATCGCTCATTGAATGCACGTCTTACTCTTATCGTAATCCTCGCTCGACTGCCCCACCCTTTGTTTTATACTAAACTGTAAAATACATCAAAAGACCGCGTTCACTGAGTTAATCCGCACATCTGGCAGCTTCGACGCAACGCAATAACAACAGGGATTAGTTCGACACTAATGACGGCCATAAAACAAGTACGATAACAATATATATAATTTTTCTTGCCAATTTTAAACACGAAGTAAACAAAAGAACTCCGAATGCAAGAAAGGTAATAAACTGCGTTTTTACGACAAGCAGGCATACAACAATATGATGAACAGGGCAATTATCAATACGAAACGATAAGATGCGATTGTCTGGGTGTTTGGGATGGATCCCAGAATTGGTCCATTGTATATTATTACCCTACACAAGAGTAACTTGCTTATGGAGATATACAAAGCGTGTTGCTCTGCGGATTATTATTTGTTGTTTAGAATGTTGGCGCCTCAACAGTTGAGATGAGTCAACCAAATGTAGAGAGCACGATTGTCGTGCTATGGTAAAATCCCGAAATTTACCACTGGTTACGTTTCTTCTATACTAATATTATAAATAGCTAAAGCTTATATGTTTGTTTGTAGGAAGTAATCTCTTGAATCAATAATCCGTGCAGGAACGGAGAGAAGAATATAATTTCCTGCGGCCAGGCGGCCTGTCGTAAGAGGCGATAAAACAACCCACAGCCAGGTGGTAGGGCATTTGCCCGACTGGATGGCTATCATCCCTGGTCTAAAGTATGTCGCCATAACAACCTTGATTTTTGTTCCGGCATTAGCGACCAGGTTCCAGTCTTCCTTAAGAGAGCAGCAACGCATTTGTAGCATCTTTGGTGTTGCAAATGTCCATAGGCGGTGGTAACCGCTTTCCATCAAGTGGGCCGTCTGCCTGTCTGCTGAATTCCTGCAATATTTTTTTTTTTAAAAAACTACTGAACCGATTCTGAAAATTCATCCACCAGAAAGCTACATTATTGCTGAGTGACATATATCTGTTTTGATCACCAACGAAGTGGACACGGGTCAACTAGTCAAGAATTCATCTTTTAATGTATTTTGTAATGTTTACCTACTTTTCTAAAAAAAACCCACATGTGATGGCTTAATGTGATTTCATCCCATGATACCACTGTGAACTTTCTGACACATAACAATTAAAAATAATTGTTATTCATAGAACGCCTTAATCAGATATAACTCAACAAGGTCGTGTTGAGGATGACAAAATTGTGGTAACAATCAATTTCTTCTTAACCAAACAGTGAATCACCACACGTGTCGTGTATTTGTTGTCATGTGGACCGGATCAATTTAATATATGACTAACTCGAAGTCATTGCATCTCAGAATGTGTGATAATTTACAGTTTCTTAAAATCGTGGTTATCAATAGTATTTCTATTATATTTATATGAATGTTTTGTTACAGTCATGATAAATTTATACTAATATTATAAAGAAGTAAAGTTTGTGAGTTTGTGACGTTGTAGGGAGTAATCTCTGGATCTACTAAACCGATTTTGAAAATTCTTTCACCAGTGGAAAGCTACATTATTCCTAAGTGACATAGGGTATATTTGATTGTGATTAATAATAAGTTTTTTCTGATACCCAAAAAAGTAGGCACGGGTCAGCTAGTAACAAATTAACTCAAAATATCGAGAATAGCGCAATTTTGAATTTTATTTTTAAATATATAAAAGGTAATAATGTGAACCAAATTTCTGTACATATCTTTAAGTAATATGTTAAAATAGAATATAATACATGTAGTTATTGGTAAAATAATAAAAGGTAATGCATGCCCAAGACTGTTAATTTTGTCACAATATCAATCCATTCCTTTCATTCCTAACAAGGCATGTTAAATTATTCGTACAATATCAACTTACCTATCTTATATTATATACTATCTATATATATAAGCAAAGTTTGTATTCTTTGTCCGAGGTAAACTCGAAAACTACTGGACCGATCAGCATGAAACCACAACCATTCGCCGCGGAATTAATCGTAGATGGTTATACGCTATATATTTTTCCATGTTTTCTCAATTTGTTTGTTTATTTGTCATTCGCCGGGCGAAGCGGGCGGGAACGGCTAGTTATATTATAATTATATTGTGACGGCTTACATAATATAAAACGGTATTATGTAGAAATTGATTGATTGATGTTAAAAAATAATTTATAAGTATGTGACATTGTTGCTTCTGTAATGATGTTGTTTTATATAAATTTAATTGGGTAATTTACTGATTAATTAATGCTGTAATGGACAGGCACTATTATAAATGGCCCGTAGTAGCAAGCTCAACACCTTCTGTATAATTTTATGTTTATAACAGTTTATATGACAAATGTTTTTACATTCTATTCATATTGTAATTATTATTATAAAATACAATAATCATTATCTAAATAATAAAGTCGCTCACAATTACGATATGGCGAATATTTTAATGTAACTTTATAATGTTTTATCATGCTATCAAATGAAAGTTATAAGTAATTATTTATTTTATCTATTGTTAAAATGTTCCACGCACAATAAATAATAATAATAAAATAATTATACTTAGTCTCTGATTTTAGCTTGTTATTGTTCAATAAAATTCTTTATTAAGTTTATTTCTGTTAGTAACATGTCAGTTAAATAGACAATAAAATAGACAATAATTTCAACTTTAATAAAATGTAATAAAATAGTTTTGGCAAAGCTTTAGTTATGGGACTCTCCCTGACAGAGAGATTTTGTATCAAGATAGTGTTATTTTTAAAATGCTAGCCCAAGAGTACACGATGTTCAACACGAGCCTGATGGTCGGCTACTGATGGATCCATTATACATTCTGTATTGCGTTGGTTTGCAGATACTTGGTTGGATTCAAGAACCTTCTTCGCAGCATCGAATGTAAAGGCATAGCTTCTGTGTTGGGAATAAACTATTTCGCTCGAGGATACTTACAGTCAAGAGCATATGAAAGGTACGTACTAATATTGTTACATCAAATTTCAAAATAGGATAAACGTTTTTTATGCATGTGATTTTGAGGAAATTTCGAATGGTGTTGTAAGAAAATGAATAATTTTTGGGATTATCCTAAATTATATACTGTTATGTCTCAACTTTTAACCCAAGTAGATGATTCAGCGTCACATGGTCAAATTGCGGTTTTTATTCTGCGGAAACGATTCGATTTTCCGGAACAAAAAGTATCGCACACCCACAACGATGCCACGCTGCACCGCCATTTTATGCTGCTCCATTCCTACTGCGTGACTGCACCTTTGCGTCACCTTGGCCTACAAGTTCCTCGCCACGCCACATGCCTTCAACGCTCCTACCTCCAACGACCCACCAGGGTCATCCTCTTTTTCCGCTGTTATCGCTCCGTTCCATTTTCATATTAAACACTCCTCCAATTGTCGTCGATTTTTTTTATTGCATGAGTTCAACGTGCAGCATAATGGAAAGCGGTTACCATCGCCTATAGACATTTGCAACACTAAAAGTGCTACAAACACGCTGCTGCTCTCTTAAGAGAGACTGGAAACTAGCCTCTAATGCCGGAATACAACTCAAGGTTGTTATGGGTGCATATGGCATATGGTATATGACGGGCAAATACCCTATCCCGTGGCTATGAGTTGTTTTGTTGTCTTTTACGACAGGCCGGCCTGCTGCAGGAAATTATATTCTTTCTCCGTTCCTGCTCGGATTAAACTTCTATCTTCTCTCTGTTCTTTCGTCGTTATCGCTTCCCTGTCTCCCACTGAACTTCCCGATAGGCACGCCTCGCACTCCTGATATACCCAGTAAAATCTTCTGGAATTCATTATTTTGATCTTCTTTTTGTTATTCCTGTTATTTACTGTCCATAACTTTCTAAAAACATATCTATCTCTGTCTTTTCTTTCCTGAACCGTTTATTCGAGAGTTTCAATTTCTATTTCATTGTTCTTTTGTAAATCATCTATACCTTTCTAAGATGTATCAATCCTTGTATTTAAATACCAGAAACTTCTACATTTTTCTGAAAATCTTTAAACCAATTCATGTTGCTTAAATGTTCATTCCCTTTACAAAAAGTGGTAGTGTACCGAATTTTATTATAACCTGCTCCGTTCTAAATCTGTGACAATGGAATTAAAGCAAGAACGATCATATTATTTTATTAGTAAAGATATACATTTTTTTGTCAGATACATAGCTCACATGGTGTTGGGACGCGACCTACTGGAGAATACGCTGAATCTAGTACCATCTTTGATACCATTACACAAAGATATAAAAGAAGACAGTCCTGAGTATCAAGTTTTGGAGAAAAAGTATGTACAACAAAACCCTATTAATAATATTTGTAATTCTTTACATTGCGAAGTTGACGAACAGCGAAAGAAAGACAGTATTTGAAAAATAGCAACGTAATTACATTCCTTACACATTATTATAGATACAGCCCGCCTTATGGAAAGTGGTTACCGTTATCTATAGATAGACGTTTGTAATATGTATCAGGAAGCTAACGATTTATCTACTTCTAGGATGGGATAAAGGGCCAGAGTAAGACGGATGGAATGAAGAAGATGGTATATTTTTGTTATGTTATATTTTATTTTATTCGGAAAACAAATTATAAGTACATAATGCTAAAAATCTATAAACATCTATTGTTTCCACATAGAGATATCTACAATACTTACTAGTAAATACTTTATAATCTATTAATTTAATTAAAAGCAGAAATTTTTAAAAAAAGGTATTGATTATTTTTTTAAATCTCCTTCCACCGGACGAACAGGATTTGTCCGATCTTATTTAACTATATATTGTGGGATCCACGTCTCGGCCCCGTAGCTCAGGACGGGGAGGACGCACTGCTCGAAGACTTTTGTCTTCAAGCATTGCGGAATGGTCGACGAGAACACTTGACGAAGCTTGCCGAATGTCGCCCAGCCCAACTGAATCCTCCTATTGGCTTCCCCCTCGAAGTTGTGTCTGCCTACCTGTATTTTCTGTCCAAGGTAGACATATTCTTGCACTGGACGGGTGGACACTGACGGCAGGATTGGTCCACAAGTTCCAAGTCACTCAACGGGCTATGAAGCGAGCTATGTTGGGTGTTTCTCTTATGGATACAATTAGAAATGAGCATATCCGTAAGAGAACCAAAGTAACCGACATAGCTCGCAAAATTAGCAAGTTGAAGTGGCAGTGGGCCGGTCACGTCTGCCGCAGGACCGATGGGCGTTGGAGCAGACGAGTCCTGGAGTGGAGACCGCGTCTCGGTAAACGTAGTATCGGACGCCCTCCAGCCCGATGGACCGACGACCTACGCAAGGTCGCCGGTAGGCGCTGGATGAGAAAGGCAGCGGATAGGTATGAGTGGCGCCGTCTTGAGGAGGCCTACGTCCAGCAGTGGACTATGAATGGCGGACGACGACGATGTGGGGTACTTTTTGTTTTTTTTTTGTCTTTTTTGATTATTTTTCTTTTTGTTATCTTTATTGCATTGCATTGCAAATCTTACATTGAATACTTATTCTAGTACAGTTTTCCTTATAATTATTATACGTAATAAACTGACCTATTAAATGCAACTTGCTTATATTCAGACCAGTGCTTTACCAAGACCGTCTTAACATTTTGTGGATTAGTAACAAATAAATCTATATCATGCGTGTTGCGGACAGAGAGCACCCCCCTGACCCGCCCGCCGGAGCACACCTTCTCTCCGCGCCCCGCATACCGCCGACGTCCATAGCTGGCGCAATTAGCAATTAAGCGTCGGACGGGATGTAGGATATGTGAGGCGATTAGGTCAAGGTTGCCTGAAGAATAAGTTATTTTCTCTATTTTATAGAAACCAGCAGATAGTTGATAATAAACATCAAGACGGCAGTGTTAGTGAGGCTATCGAATATTTCGATCAAACTGCTACGTTTTTGGATAAATTAAGAGCTGTGCAGAAACAATTACGGGAATATATCAGGTAAAATACATTTTTCTTTTACTGCTAAAGTACAGTAGACAGGCAGATGGTCCATCTGATGGAAAACGATTACCGTCGCCTATGGACATTTGCCAAACTAGAGATGTCACCAATGCTGCCGACCTCTAAAATTTTTAAAAGACTCCATATTATATCGCTGTGGGAAAAGCACGGCTGAGAGAGCTCATTCCAATTACCCACGTACGCAAGAAAAACGTTCTAGCGAACAGGTTCAAGGAAGTGGGGATAAACGTCCAATCGATAGCGTACGGTGCGGTGGTAAAAAAAGACGAAGGAACCATTCTGAACAGTTCCTTGGAACGCTCTCCATTGCGCAGTCAGTAGAAAATGCAGAGAGATCCGAAATCTCTCCGAAGGCCAAGCGTATCTAAGCCGTTTGTGAGTAAAGGGATCGTCGACAATGCGAACGGCTCGTCGTTAAATACTGTCCAGGGGATTTAAGTCATAGGAGGGTGCCCGGAACACCCGCCAACCAGCATTAATTATTACATCAAAATATATTTAGCGCCTCGTATCATAAATACATTGAACCAATCACTCTTTAGACTAATATCACATATCATATTTCAGAGATGGAGTAACAGAAAGTCTTACAGAGGCAAGAAGAAGTGAAGCGGTGTGTGCTGCTATTTTGATACTTGTCTGCGTTGTATCGCCGATTATCATCGCTTTAGTACGAAATGCCGTTAACACTATACAGGTCTCTGTATCTTATAATACCCATATAAATACATAGGGCAGGATCTAGGGGGAAAGTCGAGGCCCATAGCCCGGGAGTCGGAAAATTCAAACTTCGCAGATAAATACACAACTATTATTAATGTAACTTTGACCAGTGAGACGTCCAGTATTTTAAGCACATAAGTTACTGTTTGCGGGGCGCATAGGTAAAAGTTAAACACTACAGACGCACGCATGTCCATCAGTGGGCGTTTGATGGCTGAAATAATGATGATGATTAAAGGAAAAAGATAAGACTATCCTAGTAGACACTAGGGGCGGCATTTTTCAGTTTTTGCTTTACATTACAAACTAGATAGGATATTACTTGAAAAAAAAAGCTGCCTTATCTGTTAACTCCCGGTTCCTGTGACTTACCGATCTGATCTTTACCAAATTTGCCTTGCGATCGGTAAAAAATTTACATAAGCTCCATACATCTTATATCAAAATTCAACCAATAATAGGGCACGTAAATGAATAATAAGACATAGGATCCAGCCATAAAGCGATTTTTTCCATGCAAGTGCTTAAACTTAGGACAAATATAGGGTCCATATAAAAAAAGAAATATTAATAATTATATAGAAAAACTAATCAGCATCACTTATTCTGAGACCATTGGTCCGCATGTCATCAGCATTTCTTTCTTCCCCTTCTAGTAGAACGTGGTGAAGGCGACCTGCCTGTAGTTAGTGTCTAATTATAATTCAACTTCCAGATATATGCCAGGAACCTGTCTGAAAAGGCAAAAGAGTTGGAATATGAGAAGGAGTTGAGTGATTCTCTGCTATATCAGATGTTGCCGCCGAGCGTCGCTAAACAACTCAAACAAACACAGCAGGTAAGAACAATGCTGCGGCTGCACCTGCGATAGTGTTAAAGATAATAATTTTAGACTAATGTGTCTTATTTATAGAGTAAGAAATAACGCCATAATTGGCTATCCATTTTAGTGTATATATATACATACGTTATCTGTTAATGTTTTAACATCATCAACAATTTTTCACTTCAAATAACGCATGAAACCCGTAAAACGGCTTATATTTGTAACATTATCACTGATGAAGCCCCACTATTAAAAAATATATTAAAAATATTTTTTCACATCAAATCATATTTCAAATTCAATCATTTCACACTGCTTAGCGACAGCGGTCTACTCTAGTCCGGATAGATAGTATTAGATACTATTAAGTATAGTAATTAGTTAAATTCATAAAATCATTTCTATGAGTAATTATTAACGATATATTATTGTGCTTTAAATATACATATTAATTATGTCCTTGACAATGTTTCATTGTCTAAAAATTTATTCTTTAAAGTTGACAATATTTATTTCTGTTAAAGTGGAAGACTGAAATGAGTCGTAAATATAAGTTCCATTCTGTTCTAATGTAGGAGCTTTTAGTTATATTTTTTATTCTATGCCATACTTATTATTTTTTCCATTTATTACTTTAAAATCTACGTAATACATTAGTAAAGATGAGGTTTGCCATAGACAGGAAAATAATTGATTGCAGAACGTCACTGCCCTTATATGGACTTTAAATATGATTCCAAAGAGGTAATGTGTTTTTCCACTTACATTAGTAATAGTATACTTCAAGAAATGTTGCTTCAAAAAATATTAAATTGCGCAAGTTTCATTGAAAATGAAGATTTTTAATTCTTCTTTGATCCATGACAGCATGCAGAAACAATTAAAAACTGAAAATTGGTTTTAAAAATATTAATAATCGAAAATTATTTAGAAATATAATTGAAAAATATACTAAATGATAATTGACACAAAAAGCTTTAATAAAGTTGTCAGTAGTATAATACTCCTGTTTTTTTAAATTCCATACTCCCCTGTTCTGGTATACGTAGTCTGTTACATTACGAGTCGTTGTCGTAAATCGTCTATCGTCGTTAATTTACAATCGTGAATCGTCTATCGTCGTTAATTTACAACCGTGAATCGTCTATCGCTAAAATTATAGGTCACTGTTGTACTTTTAAAGACCTCTATTGTACATGCTCATAGTATCATGTACGTAACAGTCCTGGTTGCAATAAATTTAGACCCCATCTATAGGATCCAATCGTGAATATGTTTTATCAAAATCAGTCCAGTGGGTTAAGGGTTCGTGACTTCGCAAGATAACATGTACGGCAAGCGCACTACTGCATATTTACGTAGCTCCACGCTTGTTAAATGACTTCCTGTTGAGTTCAAAGAAAGCATTACATCAATAAATATTAAAAGTAAACTTAAAGTGCAATTTTTAAACCAAATATAATGTTAAAATTGTTAAATGCTACGGACGTAGATACTCATATCACTAATACGAGTATAAACCCCAGAGGTTTTCTATGCTATGTACAATAGGTAATTCAATAAGTTGTAATAATTTTGTTTTGTTGTTGTCTTGTTAAATAAATAAAAAAGTACAAAAGAATTATTTATAGCTTACGTAAAACTGACTTGCTTTTGCCTGTAGCCTATATAGCTTGCATTCCATGTGCCCTCAAGTCACCTCTCGGGCTCAAAGATAGTGCTTAAACGCATTCTCCACAATTATATAAATAAAAGGATATTAATGTCACCATATAACAATAATATAACAACAGCCGTAACATAACAACGACAGTATACCCGCCACGCTTGTGCAAGGCGGCTCGGCAGGTTTGACACATCGGTTATCTCGATGTGCAGGTTGCATCACGATGTTTTCCTTCACCGTTGTTAGCATGTGGTAATTGTAACAATATGCACATTAGGTCAGAAAACAGCCTAAGTGGTGCATGCGTTCCCGCCAGGGTCGACCCCGCGACCTTTGAGCTTAGGACGCGTGCGCTAGCCATTACGCTACCACGAATTCGACTTTATGTCACGATATGACGTGTTATAATTCTTATTATTAAACTTAATTTTTGATTAAAAATACCCGTAACACCATCTAGGGAAGATGGGACTAAACACGAGAGCAACACATTAAAATTGCGGCATCGGTTATTTAAACTCCTGCATACAACTAGCTCTTATGGCAAATCCTTCACAGTCCAAGCAGTCCGTCTTTGGAACGCGCTGCCTGTTAATATAAAGCTAGCCAAATCAGTGCCCATTTTCAATAAACTTGTGAAGAATTATTATAGCTCAAATTAAAGATGCAGCAGTCAATGTCATATTTTTCTTGTCTTATATTGATTTATGTAAGTGCATTTTATAATATTTAATTTACATGTATTTTATTATTTTTATTACTCTATATTACATACATACATACATACATAACTTCACGCCAGGTCCCTTGCGGGGTAGGCACGAACAACAGAGCGCCATTTAGGCTTATTCTTACACACCTCACTTGCTTCTTTGACATTCATAGTTCTTGTCATGCACGCTCGTCTGTTCTTAAGGCTCCTGATATATTAGTATAATATATCATGTATTTATATATTTATAAGATGCTAACTCGGTAGTGAGAATAATGCAACATACCTCTGTTCTTATCTTTGTGCATCTAAAGGTTGTCTGGAAGAAATCGCTAATAGTGATAAGACCGCCTATTGTATTGTAAAATTTTATCTCTGTTGACTGAATCCTTAAAACACTATAAAGCATATTAATTGATTCATTCATATACCCCTGGCAATGTATATGCAAAATGACGTGACGGTCTGTTCCATAGTTATAGCGGCGGAACAAACAAACAAATAAACACACTTTCAAATTTATAACGATAGATAAAATAATATTTTGACACTAAGATTTTACAATTGAGTAATAACAGACGTGGATTGGCGTCAGTATGTCTACAGTGCAGGGTATTTACGAGTATAGCGCACTCTTGTGACGTTTCTGACGTAAGCCGGCGTCTAACCTCTATTAAAATAATCATAATAACATGTACATGACGCCTAGTAACCTCGTTAGGTTACTAGGCGTAATATTCATGCTATTATGACTATTAGCCGTCTCTAACTATTATTGTTAATTTAATTTAGTCATAGTAATTACCCAATAAAAACTGATGTACTAGTGTAATATTGTTGGTTGTTTTCAATAAAAAATAGTGAATAATTTAAATTTTACAGTCCTATCTTTTTTCTGCTCCACGTACATCGCCAGATTAGTTAAGAATTTATTTATTAGGTTGCCTGGAAGAGGTCGCTTTAGCGATAAAGCCGCCTGTTGTTTTTCTAAGAAGTATTGTAATTATGCATTTTGTATTTGTTTATTTTGGTGAGCAATAAAGAATTATCTATCTATCTATCTTATTTAAAATTGATGTAGTGTTTTAGAATATAGGTAATAACTGTATAGTATAGCAAAATCTTAATTTATTTAATCGGAAGCGTGTTGCTGGAACTTGTTCTCTACGTTTACTTTTAACCGAACTTTACTAACATAACTGTGATTAAATTGAAAAAGTAATTAAACATTTCTCGATGAAACCAAGAGAACTCTGCGTGAAAGTTTCAAAATTAATGAACAAAAGTTGGTTAAGTTTTCAGCGTCGTCTACTTATTTTCTTATTTCTTTATCGATAATTTAATACTTGACCCAAAATGTTCTTATAAAAGTTAGTTCCACCAATAAATAGAGTCCAGGCCTATCTGAAATTATCTCTAATATATTTAAATCAATAGCGCTACAAATGAGCTTTTCAAAAAGAGCGTAAACATACGTAGTCTCAACGAGGTAGTCAACGCATCGGCTCCCTTAGTGTTGCATGTTCATGGGTGACAGTAAGCACCTACCACCAAGTAGACCATCAGCCAGTTTGCCAGCAAATTTTCACTTCGGATATCCAGCAGTTTAGATTACGGATATGGAAAAAGAATATTCTTCTACCATGCTTACGGAGCTTCATAACATCCTCTGACGCTAGAAGCGGCGTACAGTGTCAATTGACGCTAGATGCTTCTTTCAACATCTGTGATAGACTACGGCCTAAGAACCGTTGACACGCCAATTTCATGCCTTTTTAATTCTGTTAATAAGTAAGGAAAGTCCTAGTTACTTTATTCACATATTGAGTGAGATTTAAATTTGTAGGCTTCTTTAAGGTTCTTAAAGAATATCTCCGTCTTAGCCCATAACGGAGGTGATAAAAAAAATTTAATGAGGCCGTAATTATATAATTGGTATATTAATAACTGGCTGTGCCCGCGACTTCTCCCGGGTATTTTTCATGGAACCCTAATTTTAAAAGCCTTTGTTACTCCTTGTAACATCAGCTATCAGTCAGTGAAAGTCGTCAAAATCGGTCCAGCCGTTTCGAAGATTAGATGGAACATCCAGATAGACTGACAAAAATTGAATTTTCGGAAACTCCTGGTTTGTATTATCTCCCTTTTTTGACATTACAGACAAACCCTTTAAATTTATTTATCTGTATAGAAGATGTATAGATAATATACATGAGCTTAAGATTCACTGCTTCCCTTAGTCACTCACAGCCATATTGCCCCTCGTCAGTCTTGTACGGTATTTTTTTGGGGCCCATGCAGAGAGTGGCGAATCACCGTCTGCCCATTTTTTCCATGTTGCGACGGACAGACGCCATAGTACGACGCCGTAGTTATTATTCACACTATATATATGTATATATAAGAGTGCAACATCCGTCCGTCCTAGGGTGCAGTTGAAAACCAGCGTCAGGCACCTGTTGCCTGGCACATTCTGAACTGCACCTATTTGGTACCATCGCGAGACTTTTTAGTATATATCTCTCGTCTCTCGTAGTATCTGTCTCGTTGTGGGATAACCAAATAAACGTTTTTTTATTCTTTCTTTCTAGTCTTTATAATCTTTGATCCCTAGTTCTTCTAACAATTCTCTTAAGAGCCCGATACTATTGTTTTCATTGCTTACAATAGTCCTTCATTAACTGGAGCTTGTCCTTGGATGCATTTTTATATGGTGTAAACAGGGCTAATCGTCGGTCAGTGCCACGCCACATTTATATCAAACTAGCGATCCCGGTTGACGTTGTCCAGCCCTAAAGACAAAATTTAGGACCTGATTCTGGCGCTTCCTCCTGGTTCCAATTATAAATCTAAATTATTCGGGGATCCATTCAAACGCACACAATAAAATCATCAAAATAGGTCCAGGAGATTAGGTGGATCCTAGAACCCGATTTCAGCGCCACCTATAGTTCTAATTGTGAATCTAAATCAATGGGGGGGGGACCCACTGAAACACAAAAAATCATCAAAATACCCATTATGTGTTAAGTCGTTCTCAAGTTATGCGCGTACATAAATTTCTACCATTCGTTTTTATTTATATAGACTTGTCAAGGGGCTTCTACGTGTTGGCCTTCCCGTGGCCTCCACGCAAGCCCTCCAAAAATCCGGGCTATTTTTATGGCCCGTGGTCTTCAGAGACATAGATGTATATAGGTACATATAACAAAAATAAAAGTCCTTTGTCGCTTACCTAGAAGGCTGACAGTATTACCTCGCTGGATACAGAGAGTAATTTGTTCAGCGACGTAAATCCTAACCTTTCGATCGTATTATATAATATACTCGTAATACGACAGTATTGTTTTCAAATTGTATGCTTATTTTGAATGGTTTACCGGTTGAATAATACTGCAATAAACAAGGGAAGCGAGAACAGAAACAAAACGGAAATACCCGTTTTCCTTGTTTTCATATTTGTGACGTAGTAATGTGTCAATTATTTCCATGAATAAAGTAAGTGATCTCTTTAAATTGACGACAATAAAACCCTGAAATAGAACAAATAACAAACAATAGTCTATTGTATTTCATAATGGTTTATCCATCACCAAGTCATGGTTTTCTATTTTCTTATTATGCACGAGTTCAACAGACAGGGAGACCGCCCACTCGATGAAAAGCCCTTACCATCGCCTATAGAATTTTGTTGCACTCTAAGGGGAGACTAGAACCTAGGCACTAATGTAAACACAATTCAAGGTTGTTATGGCGGCAGGCTCTAGACCAGGGGTGGTAGCCATCCAGGTGAGCAAACGCTCTACCACCTGGCTGTGAGTTGTTTTGTCGCGTCTTACGACAGGCCGCCTGGCCGTCGGAAATTGTATTGTTTCTCCGCTCCTGCACGGTTAAACGTGGTTTCTTACGGCCCGTTAAATACGATAATGACATTTAAGATCATTGCCTGTTCCAATGTGATACCAACCGTACATTTGCCTTACTTTCGTTTAAAATATAACATCCACCGGATGGGACGCTGTAGTGCGTTATGCTTGCTAAGGAGGAGGCGGAGCGGGAGTGTTAGTGCACATCTTTTCTCCGCTCCCGCTAAATGACGACTCGTCGCGGCCGACTTTTTAACTGCTTTTTGGTTTTCGATTTATTTCTTCTTGTATTTTATTATAAATAGTTCAAAATTTTGGTATATATTTGTATTTCTTATAGTTATTTATTGACAACAATATTTTATATTTTAAAGACAAATATGTCCTTGAAAATACTCCATAATCTACCGCAACGGACCGACTTTTTTAGTATTAGATCGTCCTTCTTAATTGTTTCAACGCCTTATATTACCTCTGTATCAGCTAGCGCCCACTGGTCCCTAAGGAAGGCTCCAGCGCCCTTTGGGAGCAGTACAGTTTGAGAATCTACATTCTAAATCTAAACCAATGTGGTGCATTATTTAATTACTTATTTAAAGAAATACGACTTATTAAAGTTGCGCATAAATTTCATTCTCGAAATATTACAGGAATAAATACTACATTCATTCATTGCTAATTTACAGTAATTATAGTATTTCCATATTTGTAACTGTAAACCACTAATTACGTCATGATATTTCATTCATTGAGTTATTTCCATTAATTAATGACCTAATCTATACCAATGTTATAAACAGGTGAAGTTTGTGTGACGTTGTCGGGGTTAATCTCCGAAACGACCGAACCGATTAAAAACATTCTTTCACTGTTAGCTAGCTACACTATCCCTGGTTGATATTGGCTATATAATATTTTCATAAAAGAATAGAGATCCTTAGTAAACTCCAATAGTGTAACGCAAGGTGTAAAAAAAATACCTAATGATAATAAAACCTGTGAATGATAGAATAAAATAATTTAAAACGACTTTGCAGAACACATAATTATTTACAAAAAGTGTCGAGACAGTATATATCTTACTATTATAGTTATGCCACAATAAGTGTTCTTTTATTGAATTTTTTTTATTAAATTGTCGCCGCTAGAAAAGGCTCTTTATTTGTATCTTGGTATTCATTCTTACCAAAATAAACTACTTCATATTCAAGACTGCTTCAATACTTTTATATAACTTTTTGAATGATTCAATTGGGACATTCCATTCGAAAGATACCACGAGTTTAAAGATGTAATTATTAGAAAAAAAAGTTGTGTGGTCGCCGTGCACCCTAATCCGTTAGATAGGCTTATGTGATGATGATTTTGGATTCGCTTAGTAGGTAATTAAACTCAACAAAAAATAAAGAGGTAAAGTTTGTGGATTTGTGAAGTTGTATTGGGTAATCTCTGGATCTACTAAACCGATTTTGAAAACTCTTTCACTTTTGAAAAGCTACATTTGTATATTAGATTGTGATTAATAATAAATAAAATCTAATGAATGAGCGTCAAATGCGGCCATGCTTGTAACATCATTCATATACATACATATTCGTAGTAAGGCCTGCGTACTACGAACTGCTGTTATCAATTATTACAGTGAATGAATTGCGTAATGAACTGATTATGAATAAACTAGCATATTTATAGCAATTACATACCGGAAAATGAATAAAGCATGCGAATATATTAAAATAATAATAGTTAATATTATTATGTGTTACGGGATTCAATGGTTTTGAAATCTGCGGACCAACATGTTTCCCCGGATTGATCATTATCTTATTCCTAAGTTCCCTATCATCGTCCAGGATCTCTGTTACTTAATGCACATTAGGGGCCATGTTAAGGGAGAGAGGGGCGTCGACGAAGTGTGACATTGTGAAGAGGGTCCTAAATTTTGTGCGTCAAATTTCTAAATCTAATATATTTAAGCTATTAAGCTTTTATCCTTGCAAGATCGGAGAAAGAATGCAATTTCTTGCGGCCGGGCGGCCTCTCGTAAGAGGCGACAAAATAACCCACAGCCAGGTGGTAAGGGATTTGCCCGTCTGGATGGCTACCATCCCTGGTCTAGAGTATGCCGCCATAACAAACAACCTTGAATTGTGTTCCGGCAGTAGTGGCCAGATTCCAGTATCACTTAAGAGAGCAGCAACGCATTTGTAGCACCTTTGGTGTTGCGAATGCCTATAGGACATTGACAGGAATTACCGGGAGCGATTTTTACTTGTTCTGATGCATAAAAATTTTTCTTCACTAAAACCCTTTGTGTCCTGGAAATCTCGAAATTTCAAGTCAAGCATGGACGAGGTCGCGGACATATCCTAGTTTTATAAGATTTTTATAGATTTAGTGATAAGTAAATAATAGGTCTTTACCTATGTAATTGGAGATTCTATAACCAGCGTTTTCAGATTTAATTATCTTTGGATTGGCGCGTAACTCAAAATTCAAATAAATCTTATTTGAAAGATATGTTATTTTATTTTCAAATTCAGTCATTTGTTTTTAGATAGTTTTTTGTTTTTGTGAGATTGTGGTAGTTTTTGGCGCCATGGATAAATTGAAAATAAGTACAATTTTCGAATATGAGTTCCTACGTGGAAATACCGCGGCGCAAACAACACGAAACATTAACGACGTGTACGGGCCTAATACTGCTTGCATCAATACGGTCCATTATTGGTTCAATCGCTTTAAATCCGAAAATTTTGAGTTCAAGAACGAACCTCGCGGTCGGCCGGTAACCATTGTCGACAAAGACGAATTGAAGGCGATAGTGGAAGTGGATCCAACTCAATCTACGGCTGAGCTTACTGCGGGCCATGGAGTTAGTGTCAAAATAACATTGAGGCACTTGCGTCAAATCGGAAAGATAAAAAAGTCAGATAAGTGGGTGCCACACGAACTAAGCAACCTACAGCGAGATTTACGGGTCGACGCATGAATAGCACTACTGAATGGGCATAGAAACGAGGGAATTCTTAATCGAATTGTTACCTGCGTTGAAAAGTAGATCCTGTACGACAACCGTAAGCGTTCGAATGAAAATGAAATATTTTATGAAAGTTTTAAATTATTTTATACATTATGTTTTCCATATAAATTTAAAACCATCTACATTCATAAGAAACCAAAATGGGTCTCACGCGGAATAAGGTTGTGCAGCAAAAAGAAACGACAGCTCTTATGGTGTTATAGAAAGAATCCTACTCCTGACAATAAATTAGCATTCAAAACTTACTCTGCACGTTTTAAGAAAATTATCAAGCTTACAAGACAGACGCAAAATAATCATAGCATAAAAAGAGCTAACAACAAAGCAAAAGCGACATGGAACATAATTAATAATTCTAAATTAAATTTACCAAAGGACCACATAGATAATATACAAATAAATGACCATAACAGTACTAGTAAACCCCAAGACATTGCTCATGCTTTTAACAATTACTTCATTGATAAAATTACGCCTACACCGGACACAGATATTAGCTATACATTTATTGACTCTCAAAAAGATTCTATTTTTATGACTCCAAGTATACCCTTTGATATTTTTAACATTATTAGATCATTAAAAAATACGAATAGCGTAGGATACGACGAAATATCAACAAAAGTTATCAAATATGTAGCAGAAGAAATTAGTTATCCCCTTAGTCACATTATTAACTTAAGTATTAACACTGGAATATTTCCTGATGCTTTAAAAGTATCCGTGATAAAGCCAATATACAAAAAGAACAAACGTCAAGAAATGCAAAACTATAGGCCAATATCACTTGTACCTGTCATATCAAAAGTATTTGAGAAGTATATCTATAAACAAATATACCGCTACTTAGAAAGTAAAAACTTATTATGTGATGAACAAAAAGGTTTCCGGGAAAATAGGACTATAAATTTAGCAATATATGAATTTTTGTGCAATATTATGACCAATATTGATAAGAGAAATCAGATATGTGCTATATTTTGCGACATGACCCAGGCTTTTGACTATGTTAAGCATAATATATTAATTAAAAAATTAGAATTATATGGCTTTAGAGGTAACGTTTTAAATCTTATAAAATCTTATTTGGTAAATAGAAAACAATACACAGAAATACACAAAATAAACACTGAGTCAAGAAAAGAGGAAACTTACAAATCCCTCAAACGTACTCCCATGTACGGTGTACCACAAGGAAGTGTGCTGGGACCACTTCTTTTTATTATATATATAAATGACTTGCCTAAATCTATTAATCATCCAGTGACATTATTTGCCGATGACAGTACAGTCTCAATTAAATGTGAGAATATAAATACGTATGAATTTGATATAAATAAATGTTTGACATCTTTAATTACATGGTTACAAAATAATAATTTAAAAATAAATCTAAATAAAACAAATATAATTCATTTTGCACAAAGAGTAAATAGTAATAACAAAATAGCAGTTAAATATAAGGATAACAGAATTGAAGAAGTTTCAAATACTAAATTCTTAGGTATCACTATTGATGGACAATTAAATTGGAAAACGCATATTGAGCAACTATGTAAAAAAACAAGTAGTTCGGCATATGCATTGTATAGGCTAGCTGGAGAAGTCAACACGGATGTTATTCTTACTGCTTACCACGGGTTAGTGTCTTCAATTCTCCGCTACGGCATAATCTTCTGGGGTAACTCCACAAATAAAGACATGGCTTTTAAGGCGCAAAAGAGATGTATCAGGGCCATGTTTAACTTAAAAACTACAGATAGCTGTTTGCCATATTTTAAAAAACATAAAATATTGACTTTACCCTGTGTGTATATTCTGGAAGTAGCACTGTTTGTAAAAGCGAATCCGCATTTGTTTACTAAGTTTTCCGACATGGCAAGTCGTAATAGACGCGACAATAACAAGCTTTGTATGCCTGCCCGTAGAACCGCTTTAATAGGAAAAAGTATATTCTGCATGGCGCCAATAATATTTAATAAAGTACCCAAATCTATTAGGGATAATAACATAGATTTGTTTAAAAAGAGGCTACAAAATATATTATCCGAAAAGTGCTATTACGATGTAAATTTTTTTCTTAATGACCAATTTTAAATTAAATTTGACATAATATATACCTTGACAATTTTTATTATTTTAATATTTCATTTTTGACATTTTATTTTATATGGAATAACTCTGCACTTGATATATTATGTACAATTACTGTATAATTTTAGAAAAAAGTATAATTAATGTCTGTGGATTGAGTAGGTTACAATCTACTATTACTAATTAGTTGATTTCAACTTTTAAACACTATTTGTATGCCTGAAAGGGCAAAAACATGTGAAACAAAATAACATATTATCAACCAATATTTTTACTAACCATGTTTTTATGCAAATAAATGATTTTGATTTGATTTGATTTGATTCGTCTCAGTGGGTGGACCCTGGTACAACACCTAATCAGTGTGTTAAAAAAAAGATTACTCATAGGAAGGTGATGGTGACTGTCTGGTGGACCAGTGCCGGACTTTTACATCACAGCTTCTTACTGAATGGCACAACGGTGACGGCAGATGTCTATTGCCAATAATTGTAAACAATGATTGAGAAGCTCGCAATTCAACAACCAAGACTAGTCAATCGCTTTTCCCCATTGCTTCTCCACGACAACGCGCGAGCTCATACTTCACGACAGATCATCGCAAAGCTACAAGAGTTACAGCTGGAAGCTCTCGGTCACCCACCGTATTCACCGGACCTTACCCCAACAGATTTATACTTTTTTCAAAATTTAGACGTTTTTTTAAGTGGGAAAAAAATCTATACCCGAGAGGCAGTACAAAACGCTTTCGCTGACTTCATCGCTTCCCGTCCGGTAGACTTCACACTAAAGGGATAAACAAACTGCCATCAAAATGGCAAAATTGTGTAGATAATTTGGACCAGTACTTTGATTAGCTGAAATAAAAAATACCAAAATTTTTATATTTTAAAATTATCATAAAAATCTCAAATTTCATAGGTAAAGACCTAATATATAGATTGACAGGTGTAGAGATACAAATGTCTTTTATAGATTTTCTAAATAGTTTTCTGATATATTATGATCTGTATTCAGTATTCAGTAGTTAATTGATAAAAATATTATTGTTACGAGTTACGGGACTCGAATTAAAATACCGTTGGAATTATTATAGAATTTATTAGAACTATACAAACACATATAACACAGGTACGAGTATAGCTGGACACAAACAGTACAAACGTAATGCACGATTCAATAACTAGCGCAAAGTCCGTCACTATATATCATTTCGTATGTACGCACATCTTGCCTCGTTTGACCACTCCTTTCAGTATTGGGGCATTGCTTTATACTGCACAACTACAATATGTATCTCGGCCGCGCAGACTGAATTTCTAAGAATCACACCTGGCTAATGGCTAGCATAAAAGATGGACAATACACAATGGGATGTTTTTAATTACAAATTTTATACACAAAGTAAACAAAAGAAGACGATCATAAAAGCTCTTTAATGTTATTAGCTCAAACTACGTCGGCGGGTAATAAATGTGCTTTGTTTGCAGGTGGCCCAAATTGTAACAGTACTATCTATGCGAAGTCCTTCATGTGCATGATTCTGAACGATTTCTTTGCATATTTTTATAGGTGCCTGCGGAATTCTTTGCATCTGTAACCGTGTATTTTAGCGACATAGTTGGATTTACTGCCATCGCTGCGGTTTCAACACCGTACCAGGTAAAATATATAAAAAATAATTCAATGAACAATTTATTATTATATTGTTCTAATTATTAATTGTTTCCTTCGTTTTATTGACTGCTTAATTGATATCAATTCATACTGTTAATAACAGCACAGAAAATATAATTTAATATATTGAAAAGTGTAAACCATTAATGTTTAATATAATAATAAAATGTTACATGTGCTCGCGGAACGTTAAATGAATCAATTGGAACATTAGCGAACCTTTTCATGCCGCGACTGTACATTATTTATAAAAAAATCCAATGTCAGAATTTTGTAAAAATAAGGCTCAAACCCTTAACCCGGCGAGCATGAGCCACGCAAAATTTATATGCGAAAATTGTGCTCACTTTGATAGTAATTAAAAATTTCAACAATTAATTTAAAAATTATTTTAAGTTTTATAAGCAAGAAAATCTTATTACCTTTCTGTTTTCATTTGATTTACATTCAAAAGGATAATATTTTTGTAAAGTTGTTTATTTTTGTAAACCTCTGAATTTTTGTTCCTATGTATAAGATAAACTTTAATAAATAATGATTATTTCATAATTAAAAACTTCTTTCATTGAATTCCATTAAATAATTCATTATTTAACAAAATAAGATCAACACAATTAAGAAAATAATAACAAAAACTACATTATGGTACATTAAATTATGGGTACGTGATACCCTGCCACATTCTTGATGTGACTTTTCTTCACCTCATGCTCGCCGGGTTAAGGTATAAAATGTTAATAATTTAACATATTGCTTGTACTTCTAGGTTATTAGTTTTCTGAACTCCGTATACAAGTTGTTTGATGAGAGGATTGAATGTTATGATGTTTATAAAATTGAAACTATCGGTGATTCATACATGGTGGCTTCAGGACTACCTGTCAGGAATGGTAAGCTCTGAAGGTGATTTTTTATTAACTCTAGAATAGGATAGAAAACATTTGTTCACCAAATAAACAATTACAAAATACATATTTACAATAATCTAACGCCAAAACAAAAGGCAGTCTTATCGCTTCAAGCGATCTCTTCCAGGCAACCTGACTGAGAGAATAGTTTTAACAATTTATGTCTATATATAATTAAAACAAAAAAGAAAGAACAGTACAATGTGGACAGTAAACAGCTAAGTTAGGAAAGAAGAATAGAAAAATATATATTTTATTAAAATATTGTAATACCGAGTCGCTTGCGCTGGTACGGCCACGTTTTACGGAAACCGGCTAGTTACGTGGGGAACAAATGTCTAGCCATGCCGCCTCCGCCAGGTCCCGGTCGAAGGGGTAGGCCCAAGAAATGCTGGCTTGACGTTGTTAGGCATGACATGCGTACCAACGGTCTCAACACAAGGGATGCCGAAGATCGCGCGAAGTGGAGAAGAAAAAGTAGGAAAGCGGACCCTGGGCGTCGAAGTGATCGCTCCGAACGCAACCGGGATTTAACGCTCGGATGATGATGATGATTGTGATACCGAAGTAAGAAAGAGAGTTGATCTGAAAGAGAGTGTCGGGGTGAAGGTTAGGGAAGGAATGCTCCGGTGGCTCGGGCATGTGGAAGGAATGAATGATGGAAGAAAGACTAAACAGATATACAATGCAAAAGTGGATGGATGCAGAAGTCGCGGAAGGCCACGACACACCTTCCATGATCAAATTGATCATGTATTAGCAGAAGGTGATGTCAGGAGCCTTAAGAACA
The DNA here is from genome assembly GCA_012273795.1 of Dendrolimus punctatus. Classification (NCBI taxonomy): domain Eukaryota; kingdom Metazoa; phylum Arthropoda; class Insecta; order Lepidoptera; family Lasiocampidae; genus Dendrolimus; species Dendrolimus punctatus. The sequence goes on from CM022532.1 coordinate 3,841,600, forward strand.
GACGAGCGTGCATGACAAGAGCTATGAATGTCAAAGAAGCAAGTGAGATGTGTAAGAATAAGCCTAAATGGCGCTCTGTTGTTCGTGCCTACCCCGCAAGGGACCTGGCGTGAAGTTATGTATGTATATATATTTTATTATAAACTAAGGTAATGGTTTTTGACAGATTTTTTGAATATGGCAAGTGATTTAGTTTTTATGAAATCTACGGGTAAAGAGTTCCAAAGGCAGACCACCTGCACAGCGAAGGATTTGGAGTAAAACGATAGAGAATATAACTATACGTAGAGTTGTGCCTATATATGTAGGTATGCAATAATTCTGTGCCCATTTGGAAGATGCAGTTTTTACAAAATATCTCTGTAGAATGTTTGAAGTTTCTTTGCTTCTTCTTCACAACCTTGGCTATGAAGAGATTACAATACAATTAAGTTTTGGTTCCCTGGTTAATGGAAATAATATTGTTACGAGCTACACAGGACTCGAATTAAAATGTTGTTGTAATTACTGTAAAATTTATTAAAACTATATCAACACGTATAACATAGGTAAAAATATAACTAGACGCAATAAGTCCCAATGTAATGCACAATTCAATAACACGCGCAAAGTACACCGTCACTAAAATGTACACACGTCTTGCCTCGCTTGTGTCATCGCTTGGACTGCCTCACCCCTTCGTTCAGGTATTGATTTATACTAAACTGTATAATTGAACAAAGGACTGCGTTCACCGAGTCAATCTGCACACCTGGGAAGCTTCGACGTAATGCAATAACAACAAGGATTAGTTCGACACTAATGACTGCCATAAAATTCAATTCACGACACCCAACACTAAATAATGTAGTCGGATAATAGGTACTTGTATGGGGTAGTCTGGAAAAGATCGCCTTGGGCGACAAGACCGCCCGCCCATTGTACTTTCATTTTATGTGCAATAAAGTTATTCATTCATTGATTCAAATCTGCGACTAATGACGTTAATACATTCTACGCAATTTTACCAGAAATCTTTTACTGTGCAGGCTATAAGGCCGTGAAATACATTACCAATGAGCATCAGAAGCGCAGTCACTTACATCTTTTAATAAACTCCTTAAAGATCACTATCTAAATAGTAAACAGTAATTTATGTAGATCTATAATAATAATATAAAATAGATAGATAGATAACACTTTATTGTACACCATTACAGAAAAACTTACGAACTAGTATTATTATAGTGGGGTACAAAGGGCGGTCTTATCGCTAAAAAGCGATCTCTTCCAGACAACCCGTGGCAAGAATATTCCGATTAGAAGTGACGATGGTGGTATACATAATTATTGTACGATTACTTCAATTTTATTAATAAATATATAACTCTACTATATATACAAATATACACATAAGTTATATACATATATAATATATAGCGATAATATGCAACTATTTAAACATAATAAACATATAGCTATATGCAATATAATATATACTAATTACATAAAATTACATATCATTATATTGCAGATAGAATTTTCTGACTAAGTTCTTAAATATTATTAGGGATTTTGCTTGTCTGACAGCAACAGGCAATGAATTCCAAAGTTGGACAGCCTTAACCGTGAAAGAATTATTGAAGAACGTTGTACTATGAATAGGAGTAATAAGTCTATGTTGACTGGAAGGGTGTAAATTGTGAGAGCAAGAAATAAATTCGAAGCGTTCTTTAAGGTACTGTGGACTAGTAGGGATGAATAAAATATAAGTCAGCCCATAAATGTCCCACTGCTGGGCTCGGGCCTCCCATTATAGGGGGATCGGGCAGTATACCCGCCACGCTTGTCCAAGGCGGCTTGGCAGGTTTGACACATCGGTTATCTCAATGTGCAGGTTGCATCACGATGTTTTCCTTCACCGTTTTTAACACGTGGTAATTGTAACAATATGCACATTAGATCAGAAAACTGACTAAGAGGTGCATGCGTTCCGGTCAGGATCGAACCCGCACCCTACAATTTAGGGGCGCGTGCGCTAACCATTACGCTACCACGACTTCATGTACATCTACGTATATTTCTATATAAATATGAATGTGTATTATATATATGTATATATATTACTTATATGTATATATGATTATATACATTTTAAACTATACGCACTGAATACCGACCCATTATCAGAAACCTAAAATTATCTCCAGGTTATCTGGAAGAAATCACTGTTAGCGATAAGACCGCCTATTGTACTAGTTATGTGATTGTTTACTCGTCTGTATTATTTTCTTGTGTGCAATAAAGAATATTCTATTCTATTCTAATTTGAATGTATATGGATTATACGTTGGAAGAATTAAAATTGTATTACATACTTGCATTTCCATATGTTTGCAGGCAACAAACATGCAACGGAGATCGCAAGCATGGCCCTGGAGTTACTAGAAGCGACGTCTATGTATCGATTGCCGCACAGACCTGACCAGGTATCTTTCTTAGGTAATATTGATCAATGTGTTTTGATTTTCAAGCTTCTGCTTTAGGTGTGAAATTTGAGTATTTATTATTTATAATGACAAGCTAAGCTAGTCTTTTGGCCACCATTCTCTTGAAATTGATCTGGAATTAGATTTCCTAATGTAATACTAACTTAGTTTTTTATTAGCTTTTTCGAATTAGATTCAAAAGGTAGGGCATGATAGTTGATTTTGCATGAAAAAACACTACTTGTAAAGAAATTTAACTCATATTACATACTTCATCATCATCACTTACCTCAATATAATATTTATCTGCTGTTAGTTGTTGAGTTTCGATTTTAAATAATTTTGCTGCATTTGTCTTTAGGATATTTATATATTTATAATATTTTACCTTGTTTGTATTGGTAACTAACATTTAAAAATATTAGGTAAGTAGAACACCACTCAGATCCAAATTCAGTTTATCTTTTCATGAGCTTATGTATACACAGTTAATTTTATTTCGTAATTGAATAGCTGTAATTGAAATACCATAAATATTATATCTCCAAATTTATTTAACGGATTTTATTCAAAGTAAGCATCCACGGCCTCTGTGGTTGAGCGGACTATGCCTTTGCTTACCTCATTACCACGGGTTCGATTCCTGGTATGGTAAATTTCGGAAATAAATTTTCTCCGTTAGCTACTATTGTCTGTGTATCTGGGATCGGCCCCAGCGTAACTTGTTTAATTTGGGGATATACAATATATATGTTTGTCAGCCGATTATTATATATATATATATGTATATATATATATATATATATATATACAATTATACATATATTTTATATATATAAATCAATTTCTGTTCATTAGTCTCCCTAAAACTCGAGAACGGCTGGACTGATTTGCCTAATTTTGGTTTTGATTATTTATGGAAGTCCAGGGAATTTTTAAAAAGTGAGTAAATAGAAAAATGCTTGGAATTTAGTAAAAACAACAATTTCGCTTTCCCTTAGAAACTAATCCTACCTGTCAAACATTTGATGTTCGTGCCGTCGTTTAGAAAGCAATTAAAATTAAATGTCCAGTAATTAAATTAATCTTGAAGGTAATTTTTTTCCATTTTTTAATTTTGAATGTCAAATATTTGATGTTCGTTCCGGTTAAGTTCTGACCACATTTTTTACTTAAGTTGAAATATTCTGCATTAAGCTTTTTTATTTGTTGATTCTGAGGCGGTACGAAGTTAGTCGGGTCAGCTAGTATTATACCATATGTATGCACATGTTACGGGGAATTTGAGAAATTCGGACGCTATGAATAGCGATCGGTCTGTATTCACAACGCCCGTATCAAGTGGACAACAAAATCTGCATGCTTAATCACTTTTCCCGGTTAATATGAATAATGACTACCATAACTTGGGCAATATAATAAAACAGAATTCATCACAGGCTAGAAGTAAGGTACCTAGTATTCGTACTGCCCAGTCCAAGTGATAAATTTAAGTTATCACGAACTATAATTATTTAATAGAGCATGGGCCGTCTGGAATTATTAATATAGGCTGGCCGAAGTAATAAATTTACAAAATTGATCGACGCTCTTGGCCATTATTTATAATTATTGGTCCATACCAATACTGCAGGATTAATCAAATTGTCCGTAACATACATACAATTCCCATAGATTGTATAGTCTATTGTATGTCGTTTCCGAGAAAAATGGCTGTGATGTGTAAGGGCAAACAGATGCACATTATGACTACATAATTGTCGCGTTTAAGCGTAAAAACTACTTTATTTTATTTTTTTAGACATTATGCATGAGAAGCGGAATACACACAGGACCATGTGTGGCTGGAATTGTCGGCAGTAAAATGCCTAGGTACTGCTTATTTGGGGACACCATAAATACTGCGAGCAGGATGGAGAGCACTGGAGAACGTAAGACTTTAAAATCTCTTTTAACCAGCTGTAGACATTTTTAGAGCGAACTCGAAGGGTGATTTTGCTGTACTCCTTTTGTTTTAAACTAGCGGCCGCGACAGACGTTGTCCTGCTCTGTAAAAATATAAATCTACGACCCGATCCCAGCGCCACCTTCCGGTTCCAATTGCGAATCTAAACTACCGGGGAACCCTCTCAAACACACAAAAAACAAAATCACCAAAATCGCTCCAGGTGATTAGGAGGATTCTAGAACCCGATCTCAGTGCCACCTACCTGTTCCAACGAGTTAAAAGTCTCCTAGTTCTAAGCTACCTCCTCGCCAATTTTCAGCCAAATCGGTACAGCCGTTCTTGAGTTATAAATAGTGTAACGAACACGACTTTCTTTTATTTTATTTCTTATTTTTTCTTTTATACATAGATTATAATAATAATAAAACTGCAAGGAGGTTTTGTCAGAAAGCCTAGGTGAGTAGCAACACCTTGGAGCTGACTCCGTGCTTGCCTTAGCCAGCCGGCATGGAGTGGAGTTCTCTAGATCTAAGACTCAAGTCCCAGGGGTGGAAGTGATAAATGGCTTCACGTCAGAAGTAGCTTCTGCTTGAACCTGCAGCCCATCTTTTCACACCTCTTAGCTGCTTACACCCATGTTGTCCCTGTCTTCCGTGACATTTTTTGGGGCTCATGTAAGGAGTGGCGTGTCACCGTCTGCCCATATCGCCATGTTCCTGAACAACGCGACGGACAGACGCCAAAGTCCCCATATTCCCAGACCTCTAGTACCACTAGCAGTTCACCCCAATAGCCAGGTACTTTTTGTCGTCATTTCCCACAATAATCCTACACTGGCCAGGGCTTGTATTATTGTATGGCTCCTTAAGTGCATTATTATATGGTGTAGACAGGGATAATCGCCGGTCAGTGTCACGCCACATTTAGATAAAATTTGTCAAGGGGCCTCTACGTGTTGGCCTCCCTAAGGCCCCACGCAAGCCCCCCAAATGTTCGGGGCATTTTGATGGCCCGTGGTTTGGAAAAACATACAACATAATAATAATATTAACCTGCAGACAAACACACACATTGTTTATCCCAAAGCTGAGCAAGTTACTCTTGTGTTGTGGTTAATATATATCGGACCACTCTGGGGCCGATCCCAGACACCCAGACCACAGTAAACAACGGAAAGTTTGTTTAAAAAATTTACAAACCCAGGAGCTCGAATCCACTCTAACCCAGAGGGCGTCGTAAATTTTTATTATTATTTTTTATTATTGCAGGACTTCAACAGAGAAGCAGACCACCCACTTGATAGAAAGCGGTTACCATCGCCTATGGACATCTGCAACACCAAAAGTGCTACAAATGTGCTGCTGCACTCTTAAAGGATGCTGGAATCTGGTCACTAATACCCAAACACAACTCAAGGTTGTTATAGCAACATGCTTTAGACCAGGGTTGGTAGCCATCCCGTTAGGGAAATGCCGTACCACCTGGCCGTGGGTTGTTTCGTTGCCTCTTACGACAGGCCGCCCGGCCGCAGGAAATTGTATTATTTCCCCGTTCCTGCACAGATAATTAATTCAATAAATTATAGACAAATATTTTATTGAAATTGTTTTAAGAACAACTTACACGTGCCTCAAGACGATTCAAGTTAATTTTTGGGTAATATCATGTTTCAGGAAACTTCTTCATACTTAGAAGTAATAATTCTTTTAAGATTGGAAAAGTTTTAACAATGAAATACCTTCCGTATTATCATTCTCAGTGATGAATTTCAAATTATAGTTTCAGAAAAAGTTTAAAATTCTTCGTGATTCAAGCTTATCTTTCAATTTTTCTTATATTTTTAGTTTTAACTTGAATCGTCTTGAGGCACGTGATGTCTTGACTTGAAAAAATTATAAAAAAAATACCAGTGTTTTTTCATTAAAAGGAAGCTTTTTAGGGGGCGTCGCAAGAAATTTAATTTTTAACGACCACCCTAATATATATATATATATATATATATAATATCAATATATATATATTATATATATTGTCATCTGTTCTAAACAAGCATGCACAATTTACAAAGACTTAAGCTTAAAGGAACTGTCTCTAATTCAGTTGTAATATTCGAGCCAAACTAACTAACAAACATTTCAAGAAGCTAAATAAAAGCTTGTAAAAATGTATGGTTTATGTTATATTAATACAAAAAACTCTACTTAGGGCCAATTTTTCAATTACCAGATTTGAGTTATTCATGAATAAAGTATAACATGGAAAAAATAAAAATATCGGTTTCATGAATAAAACAGTTGAATGGTTTAGTCTTTGAATTCAGGTCCGAATTAGGTTATAATTTATTCCATTGCATTCCATTGAAAAATCGGCCCTAAGTAAGACATTTTTAATGAGGCAAATATTGTTTCAGCAATGAAGATACAAATATCGGATGACATGAAAAGGGCTCTAGACAAGACAGGACTCTTCATAACCACACCAAGAGGAGTTGTTGACGTAAAGGTCTGTACTTATTTTTTTTTATTTATTTATTATATAGGTTGCTATATTTCTAAACCACATTAGCTTGCGGTTTAGGAATATAGCCCCCTCCCGACCCCCCAACAAGATGACACTTATCACTTTTGTGTTAAGCTATCATTTTTGCTACGTGGGAAGGTTTTTGCCTGACAGGATGGCTACCACCCCTGGTCTAGATAAGGCCGCCATAAAAATATTGAGTTGTGTTTCGGCATTAGTGACCAGGTTCCAGTCTCCCTTAAGTGGGTAGCAGCGCATTTGTAGCACCTTTGGTGTTGCAAATGTCTATAGGCGGTAGTGACCGCTTTCCATGAATTGCGCCGTCTGCTTGTCTGCTGAACTCCTGCAATAAAAAAATCCTCCGTCATGCCGCGTTTGGGTTTTGGATGTTGAAGTAATTTGCATGATTTTCTCTAATTAACTATAATTTTTCATACTACAAATTCCAAATTCAGACTAATGTATTATAATATGTATTTGTGACCACATACAATATGGTTTTTCTCAGTTAGTACGACCTTTTCGTATACGATGAATCATTTCCATTTGCTTGGAAAATTCGAACCAATTTAAATCATGACCTACAAATGTTATTTATAGACGAGTAACTAACCGAAAACGGGCTTATTCATAGAGAGTAAGAGTACGTTTGAATATTACTTTATGGTTCTTAAAGAAACACTCAAACTTACTCTCTCTATGAATAAGACCGTATAGATTGAAAGTGCCTTACAGCGCTCGGGGTATACGCATATCGGTATATTTTTAATCACCTTCTCTTCCATCATAGGTCAAGACAGAGTTTTTCTTTTCCATCTCATTTATTTTCTAGCCTTTTCTTTATTAGAGATAAAGAAGAGTTGGTTCCATATTTTTCTTTTCTTTTTTATATCAGGCACCTCTTGTATAATTTTGATTAAATTTATTTAAGAAACACAAAACTTATTTAAGACTCTGAAATACAATGAGGATTGTTCATAAAAAATTACCCTCCAATTTTATATTTTTATTACCAAAAATAGGGTATTTTAAGATACTAATTTGAACATTTTTGTATTTTAAGCGTTAGTTTTTTTATAATTCGAGTTTAAAGTTATTTCTCCGATGACGTCATAAGGTACAAGTTTACATTGGTTTCTTTGCCTAGAAAACAAGTATTCTGTGCTACTATATAAATGTCACTGTCTCACACTCTCATTACGTATCGTGATCATTTTAGTGTTTTTTGTCGCTAGGCTTATAAGTTTTCGTGTTCAACCATTATTATTTTCTATAGTTATCGTTAAATTTTTTAAAGTGGTCTTTAGGGAAAATCCATGTTACAGAACATAAATCAAATAATGTACAGCTAGAATGTTTTTTACATCTGAAGCAGGCAAACAGGCAGACGGCCCACGTGATTGGATTTAGTAAGGTCAAATAAAGGTCAAACGCATTTCTTACAAAATACAAGAAGATCGTACGTTTTTTCGAATTTCAACTTGACAGAAATGATTAGGGACACTATTCCTCGAAATGGTTTTTAAAACACCTAAATTGAAAAAAGTGAACAATCCCAATTACCGTCTTGCACAACGCAAAATTTGCCGCTATATATGTTTAAATAACTGTCAATATTTTTAGTGTAAAACGTATTTAGGCAGTTTAATATGATTAACTAATTTTATTTAAAGGTGATCGCTATGCAAGCGGCCCTTAATGTCTTAATAATAAATTTGTATCTTATATCCATTTAATTGTCTATTCTATACATTACACTATATTTATATTCTAGTTTACTTGTATGTATTAATTTACATTATTTTCTTATTAGCTACTATATCGGTATTTTGCTCGATTTAATTTTAAGATTGATTTTATTGGACAATTAACTTCTTTTATTCGTCACTATACATATCACTAGCAAAGGATAAAGAGAACGGAATAAAGCTGGGATAGACGGTCAACAGTGATGGATTTACACTAGGGGCACTAGGGGCTAGTGCCCAGGGTGGCTAAATTTTCGAGGGTGGCTAAGTTTGGAGGATCATAAAAAACAGCTTTCTGCTATAATTACATTAATTTAATGAGTTTCAAAAATTAGGACGTTCTTGGTTTCATGCCAAATCTTCAAAAATCGAGTTCACATTGGATATTTACGTTCTGATGTCTAGTTACAGTACGTAGATAATAGGACAGTATTTTCTTGGTGCCCTAGAACGGCACTTAAGTGAAATCCGACCCTGCGGATCAGACATATGGAATAGGATAGATAGGAGATGAGACAAGGGGAAAAGGGGAAGTAGGTCATCAGATCCTCATCACTCACTCATTTACTCGTCGTATGAAATACAATTAGCTAGAGTATAACCGTTTCACGCCGATACTCCATGAGAGCGTGGTATCACATGAATTAAGCCAGCCCTAAGAGATCTGTGGTCATGATAATTATTCAAGCATAGCTCTACCGCATCTAAAACGTCTTCTTGTAATGCCAAAAGATTATACAATTTTCTTATAATCAACACGCCCAGTATTATGCAATTTTCTTATGAGCGACATGTCCGATATTATACAATTTTCTTATTAGCTACTTACCCAATATTATGCAATTTTTAACCGACTTCGTACAAAGGAGGAGGTTTTCAATTCGTCGGGATCTTTTTTATTTTTTTAATGTATGTTCACCGATTACTCCGTGATTTATGATCCGAGTTACGTGATTCTTTTTTGTTCGACGCGGAATAGCTTTCAATTGATCCCCTAAAATTTTTACATAGTTTGGCCCAGTAGTTTTCATTTTATGATCATTTTTTATGAAAAAAATTCTTTTCGTTCCATATGTACACCGATTACTCTGAGATTTATGATTCGATTTACGTGATTCTTTTTTTGTTCAATGCGGCATGGCTGCTATGTGGTCCTCTAAAAATTTGACACAGTTTGGCCTAGTAGTTCTCATTTTACGATCATTTTTTTGTTCCTGTTTCTTGGGACCTATTTTTTTTAAGAAGCGCGGCACCATTCGTAGATCCATACATAGCTAGACACTAAAAAGTAACACATAAAAAATAAAAACTTCGTTTAAAAAACCGACTTCAAAAACTAAAATGTATAAAATAACTTATTTCTAAAGCTATTATTATTAATATATATTATCTAAAACATCTTACAACAAATTATAAAGACAAGACGTTACAAATAAATTCTTATATTATGAAAATAAACAGAACATTATTATATTATGATTGTATTTTCTATTATGGATTTTTATGATGATTATATGATGTTGATATTTCGATAATATTTTTAAGTAAGTTTTTAACTTGATATTGTAAAATTTTAATATCGCACGCCTAATAAGGCGAACTGTATTGATACTACAACAACATAAGACCTTATACTATATATACATTTTTGACAGTTAATTCTTCTATTCTACATATACATACATAACTTCACGCCAGGTCCCTTGCGGGGTAGGCACGAACAACAGAGCGCCATACAGGCTTATTCTTACACACCTCACTTGCTTCTTTGACATTTATAGCTCTTGTCATGCACGCTCGTCTGTTCTTAAGGCTCCTGACATCACCTTCTGCTAATACAAGATCAATTTGATCATGGAAGGATTCTATTCTATTCTATTTTATAAAATTTCTTTTTCCCTCTTTTTTGCTATTTTGCCATTATGCTTCAGTTTTGTTTTCTAGGGTAAAGGCGAGATGAGCACACACTGGCTAGAAGGCCGTACAGGACCGTCTCCGGTAAGGCCGACAACAGCTTCTTTGGACTGCACACCAAGTTTTCTCGCCAGGATTCATTCCCAAGGACGCGCATCACCGCGATACCAGCCTGGAAAACGTGCCAATGATTAATGATTGTTAGAATACTTTACCATCGTACTCATAGTCGAATAATGATGTATTAAAGTTAAATTATTGTGATATTTTTCAAATGAGACAGTATGCGGATGTGTATTTAAAATTAAGTAAACATTATTATATTTTAGTTTTAATTGTTTTTTTCACTTTTAATTTTATAAATTTAGCTTTATTGTAGAAATATTATTTAAACCACTTACAATAATGATAACAATTATTTTTGTTTCAATTTTGAATACGATTATCTGAAGATTAAAAAGAAAATTTGAAATGAATTCAATCAGAATTGAAACATAATAAAATTATTAAAGAAAAATTTACACAAGCAAGATTACTTACTTTTATAAGTATTTTGTTTCTAATGCCATACATATGGAATTAATGAAATAAGGAAAACAGTTTTTTAATCACACAATAAAATGCATTTATAATATGATGTAGATAATGTTGTATATTTTCTCGGAACCGTATTGTTTAATGATATATATTGCAGTGATATACATTTTGTACTCAAAGATATAAATAAACAGAATACGTGTTTCTTCCTTGTATTTAGTTATAAGCCACCCTTAAATTCTCAAACACTAATCCTTTCAACTTGTACGAAGTGCTTCGGTCATACGTATGATCTAAGAGGTGCTGATCTGATAACCGACGATAAAATACGCATTTTTTTTAAATTACATTGATTTTATAATATAAAATTAAATATAGAATAAATAATAAATAAAATATAAATAATACCAGCCCATAAATGTCCCACTGCTGGGCTCGGGCCTCCCATTATAGGGGGAAACGAACAGTATACCCGCCACGCTTGTCCAAGGCGGTTAGGCAGGTTTGACACATCGGTTATCTCGATGTGCAGGTTGCATCACGATGTTATCCTTCACCGTTGTTAGCACGTGGTATTTGTAACAATATGCACATTTGGTCAGAAACTGCCTAAGTGGTGCATGTGTTCCGGCCAGGATCGAACCCGCGCCCTTTGAGTTTGGGACACGTGCGCTAGCCATTACGCTACCACGACTTAGCTAGTTAAGTATTATTTAAAGTATATTATATTTTATTTATATTATTTAGTATAAATAATATAAAATATAATATAATTTAAATTTTACTATTTTTTATATCGACTTACATACCTGCTAGCCAGGGAGGCAAGAAAACACTTCGATTGGCCAGCTATCATAGGCGTGTTTGTAAATCAATATAATTTGACAAAAATATGGCTCATCTACTTACCAGATAGGTTAAGGTCGATCTTCACCGTCTCTATCAATGGTAGAAAACAAAATTACCTTCATAATGGTCATTTTTTATTTATATATACAGTCAAGAACACAAAGAACTTAGCACGTAGTCACGAAAGTCAAGTGCAGGTCACTATTCACTCTTTGAACATCTCTTTGCACTATCAATGTATCTAGCCTGTATTAAGTCTTGCAAAATATACTTCGAGCAAATAAGCAGCATAAATAGCAGTTGAACATATATATAACAGAAGACTCGGCTAAATGTAGTAACTATTTATTAGGGTGGTCGTTAAAAATTAAATTTCTTGCGACGCCCCCTAAAAAGCTTCCTTTTAATGAAAAAACACTGGGATTTTTTTAATAATTTTTTCAAGTCAAGACATCACGTGCCTCAAGACGATTCAAGTTAAAACTAAAAATATAAGAAAAATTGAAAGATAAGCTTGAATCACGAAGAATTTTAAACTTTTTCTGAAACTATAATTTGAAATTCATCACTGAGAATGATAATACGGAAGGTATTTCATTGTTAAAACTTTTCCAATCTTAAAATAATTATTACTTCTAAGTATGAAGAAGTTTCCTGAAAAAACATGATATTACCCAAAAATTTACTCGAATCGTCTTGAGGCACGTGTTGTCTTGACTTGAAAAAAATTATTAAAAAAAACCCAGTGTTTTTTCATTAAAAGGAAGCTTTTTAGGGGGCGTCGCAAGAAATTGAATTTTTAACGACCACCCTACTATTTATTAATCTGTGCCTAAATGATTTAACTTTTACAACCCTAAATGAATGCGTTTATGTAAGAACTTGAAAGGCAAATTCCAGTAAGTAAGAATTTTAAAACAAACACAATTGTTGCTTAAGAAGTATAAATATTGTTACGAGTTTAGCGGTACTCGAATTAAAATGCCGTTATAATTAATATAGAGTTTAGTATAACTATACAACCATGTATAACACAGGTAAAAATACCTATATAACCGAACACAACAAATCCAAACGTAATGCAGAAGGTCGTAATTCAATGATAATCCCCGATTGTACACACGTCACGCTCGTATCGTAATCGTCGCTTGATTGCCCCCCCCCCCCCTCTCCATCAGGCCGTTTTATACTACATAATTAAAAAATAATCCGCATCACCTGGCTAATGATGCTAATGAGTGAGTACAATAGGACAGTAGTAGGCTATTCGTAACAATGCTTTATTATCAACAAGAAGTCGATCATAAAAGGATTACTATAGTTCCAATGTAATTATTTCAGATGCCGACGGTGTTAATAAATGTGCTTCTACAAATCTATACGTGGAATTTGTCTTTGTCGGCACCTAGGTTGTAACAATACTTTTCAAATAGGTGTATCATCTATACACGTGTATTCGTAAATAATGTGTAATAAAAGAGCCTGAATTGAAACTATTGAATTCTTTAAGAATATGACGTCATAATTTGCTGAATTAGTACAGAATCTAAGCGGCAACGTTATGTTCTTACATTGATAAAATGTGTTTCAGTTGGTTTGACTAACCTGGTTAACATTAATTAAAAACTAGAGTTTGCCCTGCGGAATTAATTACATAAAAACTTAATTCGCTTTTTTGCATGTAATAAAATTACATATTATAATAACAAAGAAGCTGAGTAAGTCTTATAATCTACATGACTGCTCAAAAATATAGAGATGGAGTTTTTGACGGGAACTGAAGGGAGATGTTGTGCTGTGCAGTTTTATTTTCTAAAAATGTGTAAAATTACTCTAAAATGTACAATAGTTGTAGGATATTGATAGTTTTTGAGTAGTGATTATGTGTTTTGTGAGAAACTTGAACTGTATAGTCAAATGTTTTCACAAGAACTCCGTTGAATGGCACTAGTTGATTACATACAGTTTAGCTATACAGCTACACATAAGCTTAAGAAAATAAAGAAACTGTATTAAAAACTAAGATCTGGCTTAAAGGCCCAGCTGCCAAGCCATAAACCTAAATAAATAAATATAGAGATGAGTTGAAGCCAACCTAATTTGAAGTAATACAACGAACGTCATGTTGTTTATGACAAGGAGTTTTTGGCGGGAACTAAAAGGGGACGTTGTGCTGTAAAGTTTTATTTTCTAAAAATGTGTAAAAAATAGTCTAAGATGAACAATAGTTGTAGGATATTGATAGATTTTGCGTAATAATTATATGTTTTTGTTTGAAATGTGAACTGTATAGTCAAATGTGGCCTTTCGAATTTTCACAAGAACTTCGTCGAATGGCGTCGGTTGTAGCCTACAATACAACTGCGCTACTATACGAAGAATTATACATCAGAATTGCCTGTATGGACTAAGATTCCTTTGCCTGCCTTTGTGGCGAATTCTACTACTACTGTTTATGACAACCTAGGTAATTAATTGTTAGTTAATTGAATAAAGCTATTACAATTCCATTTATTTTTCTAATCCGTACATTCTAAGGAAACGACTTTATTATATATCGTAAGTGTTAACACGGGTTATGATCGACCTTGTCTCAAGTTTCATTCATATACGTTCAGTAGTTTCCAAGAAAAATGTGATCGCAGTGCCGTCTTTTTGACTGTTTTCGTCTATCCCATGGAAATGACGTTATACACGTATATTGGGATAAAAAGTATCGTAAGTTACACCCTACACGCTTCATTTAAACCTGCTTAGTCGTTTTCACGTGATGCTCCAGACAGGTAGAAAAAAATTGTATACATTGTAATTTCAGAATTTTCTGGTCCGAATTGCCGCCCCCCATGATTTTTTCACGTTCTTAAACGCACTGTATAAACTCCAACTATTTACAGATTTATTATAGAAGAATTGATAGATTTATTGTTACTAACGGTCGCCCAGTGGTCGAATTTCAACCATTATGATTAATTTTAATTATAAATTTGAACATAATTAAGGTTATGTTGTCAAAGACTTACTTCTATAATCATAGATTTCACCAAGGCTACACTTCTCCATATATTCAATATACTCTTTTTGGTATACATAAACCCGCTATACGTACACATACACACATGTACACATGAAAACACACACACACACATGCATATATTAGGTACGTTCGTACACGAGTTAGCGCCATTGTTACTCGCTAGATGTGCTAGTAGTATTATTCTCCCGACTGAAGACTATCTCCATATATTCAATGTACTCTTTGGCTACACTGTTAATTTGACTTGAACAATAAACAAAAGAGTATATATGCGTGTGTGTGTCAAACACATGGCAGTGTGTGTAGTATTTTTTATTTATTTAATGTATTTTTTGTACATAATTATAAAAAAAATATTAGTATTGTGCACTCCGTCTCTATACAACTACAAGCGTGCGAAATTTCAGATCCTCGTTTCGCGCGATTTTCGTAAAAAGGGGTACAAAATTTTTAATTTGTTTTTGCTTCACGTATTAATCCAACTATGTGTTAGTTACACTATTTATAGCGCAAGAATGGCTGTACCGATTTGGCTGAATATTGGTCGGGAGGTAGCTTAGAACCAGGAGACGGACATAGGATACTTTTTATCCCGTTGGAACCGGTAGATGGCGCTGAGATCGGGTTCTAGAATCCTCTTTATCACCTGGAGCGATTTTGGTGCTATTGTTTTTGTGTATTTGTGTGGGTTCCCAGATGGTTTAGATTCACAATTAGAACCGGTAGGTGGCGCTGAGATCGGGTTCTAGAACACTCCTAATCATCTGGATCGATTTTGGTGATTTTGTTTTTGTGTGTTTAAGTTGATGGATGGTTTAAATCCACAATTGGAACCGGTAGGTGGCGCTGGGATCGGGTCCTAGATTTTTATTTTTTCAGAGCAAGACAATGTCTGGTGGGGCCGCTAGTATATAGATATATGTGTCCCAATCTTTTAATTTCATCACGAAAAGACGCACGATGACGCTTTGATGCGTTAGTAAAAAATCCAGTTTCACAATATGGAAATACCTTACGCCAATATTCATATTCAACCATCAGAATATATGCCAATATGGTTGTTGCTTAACACTCTCATAAACAAGTTGTTAAATAACGTCATAATTCAAGTATGACATAAAAACGTAATAACTTAGTGGTTAAGGCACGCACGTTATAATACAATGACGTGAGTTAGAATCCAGTTTCTCCGACTTTATAATGATAAATATTGTTACATCTACCACAAGCTGACGTTGAAGGAAAATCATGAGGAAACTTGGACATCACATAAGATGTGTGAAACTCACCAATATTTGGACTGGCATTGTGGTTTTACAGTCAGCGTGCTCCTGTTTTTTTGTGTTATGTAGGTTCGTGTATGACCACTAATCTTCTTCTTCAGCGAATCTCAGTCCACTGCTGGACGTACCCAGGTACGCGCCACATATCCCGGTCTCACGTTTTACTCATCCAGCCCCTGCCGGCGATCTTACGCAGGTCGTCAGTCCACCGGGCTGGCAGGCGTTTCTAGTAGCGTTTCGTCTACGTTTGCCGAGACGTGATCGCCACTCCAGGACTCGTTTGTTCCATCGACCTTCGGTCCTGCGACAGACGTCCACTGCCAATTTTGCGAGCTATGTTATTTTCGTTCTTTTACGGATGTCCTCTCTTCAGATTTTATACGTAAGAGAAACACCTAACATAGCTCGCTCCATAGCTCGTTGAGCGACTTTCAATTCGAGGACCAGTACCACTGTCAGTGTCCATGTCTCGGCACCGTATGTCATGATGGGTAGGACGCACTAATAACTACTTTGACCACTAATAGTCGTCTTAATTGGTAAGGAGCGTACGATGATACGATGCGTTCTCGTCATACGATGAGTTCAAAAATATAGATTTCTTTAAAGTGTTCCACTTAAAGTTTGGAAGCCATCGCGTGAGCACAGGCTAAGTGTAATAATGATAGGTATGGTTTGATGACCGGTCATGTAATTAAATATATCGTATACTCGTGCGCTCTTGTTAAAGAGCAGGCGTACGGATTACATTGTATTAAATTTTGGTGTGTTTACCCCCGCAAGATTCACTTAATTTAATATCGCAAATTATCCCATCTCCTGAAATGAAAAGTAAGTAAATTAATAGTACATTATGGTACTAGTGTGTAACATTGGTGATTACCGCCGAGGCGCCATTGAGACTCGAGCCGTAGGCGAGGGTCTTAAGAGAGCCGAGGACGGTAATCATCAATACACACTAGGGTGGGTCAAAAAAATCAACTATTTTTTTTTTTACAATTAATACGGAAAAATGGGTTACTAGGCACCTTAAAAAAAGTCTCACCAAATATGAACTCTTAATTTTAATAGGAAGATCTTCCGCGTCGCAGTTTTTCATTTTTTTCTCAGTCCAATAGAAAAAAATTCATTCCTCATCATTAATTGGTCGTACAGAAAAATTTTTTCTAAGAATTTTGTAGGAAATTTAATGCTCTACAAAAAAGGTATCTTATGTTTTTTCCGTAAACCTCACCATTTCACTAATATTGAAGATTTAAGATTGATTATTTTAAGTCAAATGTCACTTTTGTTTATGAATTTTATAACTCGACAAGAAATGGCTATTATTGAATAGGCAATAGAAATTTTTGTAGCAAATTAACTGCTCTATAAAAATGGTATCTTATGTTTTGGCGATTAAATTAAGCGTTCAAAAGATATTCATCATCAAACTTTCATGTATACCGATTTTAAGAGTTTTTGATTAAATAATCGAAAAATTTCAATTTAATCTATCAGTTTTGAGAAAATTTCATTTTTTGTCTTTAATGTAAGTATTATTTGAATTTTGTTTTCAAAATTTTTATTCAATAATTCCAAACTTTTCATTTTTCATCATTAGAAATCACGATCATGTTGTTTTTTTATAACGTCTTCAAAACGTCTTAAAAATTTTTTCCACTACAGCTGTATATTGTCCTTGGGAAAATTTCTTCTGTAGAGAATTTTTGTTTTGTATTCTATTTACTCTGTTTCCCTTGTGAACTAGCGCCACCTACATTTTTCTTTATAGTTATATTGTTTTTATTTGTTTAACTGATAGATTAAATTGAAATTTTTTGAATATTTAATCAAAAACTCTTAAAATCGGTATACATGAAAGTTTGATGATGAATATCTTTTGAACGCTTAATTTAATCGCCAAAACATAAGATACCATTTTTATAGAGCAGTTAATTTGCTACAAAAATTTCTATTGCCTATTCAATAATAGCCATTTCTTGTCGAGTTATAAAATTCATAAACAAAAGTGACATTTGACTTAAAATAATCAATCTTAAATCTTCAATATTAGTGAAATGGTGAGGTTTACGGAAAAAACATAAGATACCTTTTTTGTAGAGCATTAAATTTCCTACAAAATTCTTAGAAAAATTTTTTCTGTACGACCAATTAATGATGAGGAATGAATTTTTTTCTATTGGACTGAGAAAAAAATGAAAAACTGCGACGCGGAAGATCTTCCTATTAAAATTAAGAGTTCATATTTGGTGAGACTTTTTTTAAGGTGCCTAGTAACCCATTTTTCCGTATTAATTGTAAAAAAAAAAATAGTTGATTTTTTTGACCCACCCTAATACACACGTGTATCATACGACGTTTTTCAACACACTTGTGAATAAAATAACAACAAAAACTCATTTATTTAGTAGATAACAGTTTTCCTATGCGCGCGCATTGCGATCAGCCGCAGACTAAAGGGATGAGGTTTTTTATTTTTATTTTCCGCGCATAGCGTTTGCGCCTATTCTGCCACGTACAAAATGGGGAATTTAAAGGTCTCTTTCTTACGGAGAAAAAAAAAGTTATATATCAGTGAAAGTTTTATTTATTAAACATGTACGAGTTAAAATTATCTATTTAAATAAGAAGTTGCATGAAATGAGCAAGCAATAGGAACATTAATTTATTTGTTCAATAGAACACGATCTTTTTTTTTGAATAAAAACTTTTTAAGAACAAAGCATCTAAACCAATAAAATTTAAAAAAAAATCTATAACTAGTGAGTTATAATTTTTTTTTACTCACAGTTTGATTATGGGTGTCATTCTGTGCCTAATTGCGGTGACCATAGAGCCATTTTATGAGCAAGTGTGTTGAAAACAATATTACAGCAAAACCGATCCAGTACTCCTAATAGTTTTTTCGTCAAAGCTTAATAGCCTGTTCCAGTTACTATCGCATTTTTTATGATGATTTTTTATATCTATAAACTTAAGAAATGATTGGTCTCCCATATAAACTTTGATCCCCTATTCTATTTCAAACTTTTCTAGTTTTATTTACCCGTCTATGTATCAGTATACTACACAAATGTCCAAAATGATCAAGAATATGTGCCTTAATTATATACAAATAACTAACAATAAATAAAGTTCATTTGAAATCGTTTAAATTTTATTTAAAGTGAAAGTTAATACCAACGAGTAAATAAATTTTTGTTTTATAACGAATTAAATAAGGTTGAATTTTACGTGTTTATCTCTTTTTAGTGTCGCTTTTTCGTTTCATCTATTTTCAAATCACAACGATTCTAAAGAAGTTTCACTTCAAAATACTTGACATTTAGATTTAAATTTAGCACCTGATTTAATTAGACAAGTAATTGTTTGTTTTTATTTAATGAGATTGAATAATCAGTTTTTGTTTAATTTCCTCATATTTGAAATCAAAAGCGGAGTGTTAACCTCGGATGAAAAGCCTGTTTAGGCACTTGAATTATTTGCGCCCTCTCTACGCTCGTGCGCCAAACCATATCATGCCTAAATTGATCACTTCATGTCTCGTGTACCAATCTAATATTATCTAAAATTACTTTTTGACTTACTAAATAGTGTATGTGACGACAAGGAAACATATATGCAAGTTTAATTTATTTATTAAAAATACCCAAACGGGTTTTTACAATTTTAATAGACTAAACTGGTTTAAAAAAAATTCGTTCTCGATGGCAATGAAACGGTTATTCCTCCAATTTTTGACCGTGAATAATAATATTATGTAACTACAATATCCCCCGACTTCATACACGCTTGCCAAGTATCGCAACTTTTATAAAAAGAATCTAACCTATTTATTTAGTGGAAAATGTGTCGGAATTATTTCATTTTTATACATCCAAACGACTTCAAACGGCTGTTGGGAAAATTCCCGCGGGATTCCCGCGATAAAAAATATCACACATTTGATTAAATTAAATTTGGTGTCGATCAGTAAAAAAATATTTGGAATTCGATTTTCGTTTAATCTGGCCTTTTTAAACTTTCCCCGTAAAATTCCCCTGGGATTCCCAGGTTAATAAGTAGTGCAGAGTTTAAGTGTAAGAAATAGCTGTCGATCAGCGAAAACGCATCGAAATTGGCTCAGTAGTTTTTAAGTAAATCCTGAACAAACAGACAAGAACCTAAAACAATGCATCGTTTGTATAGTCTATTCAACTTGTTTTTTTTAATAGCTTCAATGTACAGACACCGCATGCTTAAAATTTTATAATATTATACATAATCTGCAGACAAAAATAATTATTGTCCGTCCCCAAGCTAAGCAAGTTACTAAACGTATCATGAAAAATTGTGGCCCAAATGCAATCGCCGTTAAATATCTATATATTAATAAGTGAAGCGAAACCTTTGTACCCGTTTTTAAGAAAATTGCGCGGACTCCTCCGCATGAAATTTCGCACACTTATATAGAGAAGAAGCGGAAAAGGCTATTTTTTTAAATTATGCTTAAAAAATACATTAAATCTGTATAAGAACACATTACACACACTACCCTGTATTTGACACACACGCGCATATACAGCGTGTTTCAGACCTTATGATAATAAATCAGACCACGTTTTCTTCATGACGTACTCTGCCCAAATACAAAAACGAATCAAGGTAGCTTCTTTGGTTTAGCCACAGACCTCATTTTTCATTTCAGAATTTTACAACATGTATCAGTTATTTCGACTGAATCGGTAGGTTTGTGACCTATGTATCATGTTGCCAGCTCGTCTCTTCATCATTAAACGCGAAAGTTGTTTATTCGTACGGTCTCGCTCGCGAACCAATATTTACAAGATGTTCTGTTTTTATTCCCTTTTTATCGTAATTAATTTGTTCGGAAATGGCTTTTTTTTAATTTTGACATTACAGTTGATTTAAAAGTACCAAAAAATTTGTATGGAGTACGACCGCTAAAATTATGATTTATTGTCATTTGAAATGAAACACGCTGTATACTCTTTTGTTTACTGTTAAAGTCAAATTAACAGTGTAGCCTTGGTGAAATCTGTGATTATAGAAAAGTATAGTCTTTGACAACAAATTATTATGGTCGAATTACGACCACGGGCAACCACTAGTTATATGAGAAATACATCATGAATTGCCTGATAAGTAAATAAAAGTTAAAAAGGTCCTCTCAGTCTAAGCGATATATTAATATTAAGTAAACTGACATAATTACAATGATTTTACAAACTAACACAATAAAAGGAAACCTCCCTCAAGACTATAAGTAGAATATTGAGCCTAGGTCACCGTCTTCAATGGGTCCCCAGAAGACTGGCTAAGTTTCGTCGCTGGACCGCCATACTGATCTGTTGTCTAAGGCAGGAATCAGCTATGATCACCTGAAGAGTGAATCATTAGTTTTGACTTAAAATAACTAGGGAAATTTCATCAATAATATTATAATAAAGATAAAATAACAAAGACATCGAAACTAAAATACACTATGTAGCTGATCACAGCCAACGGGGAGCGTGCCCAGAAAACTGGCTGCATTGCCGCGCTGCATGGCAATATTTATTTGTTGTGCGAAATATGAGTCAGCCTTTTGATCACGGATATTGTTAAAGAGTTTCTTACATATGTCTTTAAAGAAACTCTTTGCCGACGGACCACACGGGGCTAATGTTTCACCCCCAAATTCGTATTGATATTTTTTTGTATAGGCTCATAGTCTCATGTCCCAATAGTTCAAATTTTTCAACAGCAAACGGCACAAACATATCAAGGGCGTATCGTACGTGACCACGGCCACTGAAAAGCGGCCGAAACGCCGGGTAGACCAAGGTCAAATAAATTACCACGCTTAAAACAGTTAAAACGTACTTTTATATACAACGTGTTTCGTTTCAAATGACAATAAATCATAATTTAGGCAGTCTTACTCCATACAAAGTTTTTGGTACTATTAAATCAACCGTAATGTCAAAATTAAAAAAAAAGCAATTTCCAAACAAATTAATTACGATAAAAAGACTATAAAAACAGAACATCTTGTAAATGTTGGTTCACTGACCTTGGTAAGAATGAACACCTTCCGCGTTTAATGATGAAGAGACGAGCTGGCAACATGATACATTTGGTCACTAACCTACCGATTTAGTCAAAATAACAGATACATGTTGTTGTAAAATTTTGAAATGAAAAATGAGGTCCTGTGACTAAATCAAAGAAGCTACCTTGATTCGTTTTTGTATTTGGGTAGAGTACGTCATGACGAAAACGTGGTCTGATGTATTGTCGTAAGGTCTGAAACACGCTGTATATACAAGTCGCGAAAACTTAAGAAAATATTATATCGAGGGCTTCATAATAAATGGTCGTACAGACAAAAGTGCAGTTTACATAACGGACAAATTTGTGAATAAAACAAAACTAGTTGATTGTATAAGACTGAAATTTGGAATACCCTTGTTTTACCAGCATTACATGCAAGTATGCAAGTGTACCTAACACTTGCATACTTGGTAACACTTTCTAAATTTTAAAATTCATAGCTTTTTGCAAACAACAAAAAATGGCATTTTTCCGTATACGCTATTTTTTTTTTTTGTTATGAAGCCCTCAATATAACTCTCAGTGAGCGGTGCATATTTCCGCCGTTCGAGACTGAGTCACAGTTACTTCCGAGCTGAATCGACTGATCTAGACGTGTTTAGTTACTGGGATGCCAACGCATCCACGAAGGTCACATTCCAAATCAAAAGAATTAGAGTCATTCCTCAAGGAATATCTAAAAATAGATATTAAAGTAATTGTTACAAATAATGACATATGTGATTTAGGAGGTAGGCGTTGAATCAGTGCTATGTGGAACTACGTTTCGGCACAAAAAGATATTGAATGATATTGAATATATGTATATAACTTATGTGTATATTTGAAAATATAGTATAGTTATATATTTATTATTAAAATTTAAGTAATCGTACAATAATTATGTATAACACCATCGCTACTCCTAATCAGAGTATTCTTGCCACGGGTTGTCTGGAAGAGATCGCTTTTTAGCGATAAGACCGCCCTTTGTACCCAATTAGATCAATACTAGTACGCATTCTGTAATGGTTTACAATAAAGTAAGAAAAAGAGTTGGTCTGAAAGAGAGTGTCGGGGTGAAGGTAAGGAAAGGAATGCTCCGGTGGTTCGGGCATGTGGAAAGAATGTATGATGAAAGAATGACTAAACAGATATACAATGCAAAAGTGGACGGATGCAGAAGTCGCGGAAGGCCACGACACACCTTCCATGATCAAATTGATCGTGTACTAGCAGAAGGTGATGTCAGGAGCCTTAAGAACAGACGAGCGTGCATGACAAGAACTATGAATGTCAAAGAAGCAAGTGAGGTGTGTAAGAATAAGCGTAAATGGCGCTCTGTTGTTCGTGCCTACCCCGCAAGGGACCTGGCGTGAAGTTATGTATGTATGTATGTATCTATCTATCATTTTTGTATATATTTTGTAATCTGTTTATCTCGTCTGTGTCGCATTTGAAAATATTTTTTTTCTTTATTTTTAAACAACCATCTAAACATATAATTTTACTAAAATTGAATAGCAAAAATTATTTCGTAAGTACGTTTGGAAAGTACTTTCTACTGTATTTTTAAATTAGGTGATAATAACATAGGTAGCTTAGATGACGTACTAATCAGGTTTCTATGTTTGGAAATACCTGCGTTGTGCCAAAACCACTAATCGTGGGAACGAGGAAAAATAGTATAACAAATATAAACAGCGCACGCTACGGCACGCGTCATATTACTACTCACTTTGGAAAATACGCGATTTCCATCTTATGTTTATTTGTTAAAAGAATAATATTTACAATGCTTCATTTTAGGTTCATTGTTAAGAATTAATAAATACATAATAAAACTTCTTTATAACGGTTTTCAGCGCGGTAATTTATTTGAGAGAGAGAGAGAGAGAGAGAGAGAGAGAGAGAGAGAGATAGATAACACTTTATTGGTCACCAAAATACACAATATTAAAAACAGAACATATTTACGATATTTTCTACGCAATACAATAGGCTTATCAGCTTAATTATTAATTAATTATTTGTCTTATCGCTCAAAGCGGTCTCTTCTAGGCAAGATAAATAAAGAAATTGATTCAGGCCATACAGGTGTTGCAGGAAAAGGCAATAGATACATAAATACTCAAACTAATTTAAGAAATAAATATACGTTTCGGACAATTTTCAGTAGCCGGAATCACGGAAGACAAAGATGTCAAGTGTTAACAAGTTTTATTTATCCTACCGCAAACCGAAAAATTTAGTTTTTTTTTTAATCTATGGGAGCCTATCTAATTTGCCACTGCTTCGAAACATTATCATGTTATGATATGGCTTGAAGAGAAGAAGCGGCGCGGGAACTCTTCAGCAAACATATCTATCTCAAATAATTTTATATAACACTAGCTGATACCCGCCCGCTTCGCGTGCCGTAAAATATAAATTTCGTAAAATCTGTTCTTACCCAATCTCTACTTGGCGAAGGGAACGCCAAGCCAAATTTCAAGTCTATAGATATTATACATACATACATACATACATACATACATAACTTCACGCCAGGTCCCTTGCGGGGTAAGCACGAACAACAGAGCGCCATACAGGCTTATTCTTACACACTTCACTTACTTCTTTGACATTCATAGCTATTGTCATGCACGCTCGTCTGTTCTTAAGGCTCCTGACATAGATATTACAGTTCCTATGATATAGTGAAGAGTCGCTATATACGTGGATTTCAATTATATATACGTAGATAAAAATGGGTGGGAGGTATAATAAAAAGAAATTATTAATCCAACGTAGTTTTATCATGTTTATGTTAAGGAAAGATTATAAATACATATTGCATTTAAAATTAATATGAAAATTCCGATTGTGGCTATATATAAATATACGTTGGTAAATGCTTTTTCTCTTCTATTAAAACAACTTTATTAATGTTTTAAAAGAATTCTTGTAACATTATTGTTTCAAAATGCAGTTTATTTGTTAAGTATTGCGTAAATACGAACGAACGTAATAAATCGCTGCCAGAGGGAAGCATGTCCAGAAGGCTGGCTGCATTGCCACGCTGTATGGCAATGCTGATTCGTTGCGCGAAATACGAACCAGCCTTCTGATCACGGGTGGTATCAAAGAATTTCTTTGAAGAAACCCTTTGCCGATGGACCCCACGGACCTAAAGTTTCAACTCCAAACGGCACAAATATGTAACCCCTTCCTAGGGTTCCATTTATGCGCCGTTTGAGATCTTCAGCTGTTGAAACAGCGTTGCCAGTCCCTGAACCATTCAGTGGAAGATGAGATGCCGCCAGAGTGTCAACGCATGTCGCATCCGCCACAAACGGCTTTCCCATCTTCCAAGGAATAAGTCAAGTCAATACTTAACAAATAAATTGTAAAAATAAATTTAAGTGCAGTTATAATACAATCTGTTACATTTGACGTAGTTAACACTTAATTTGCGTAAAGGGGCGCTTACTCATATATGGGCACGTGCGGTGTCTTCATTCGAATAATATGTGTGAATCATAATTGTAAAAGCACTTTTTCCCTATTACAACACAATTATTCAATCCATAAAATTTTTTAAAGATATCTTACAGTCTTGAAGTCTCCGAGCAAAGTGTCTTACAGCTAATGGCCCATTTCTTATTATTCTTTCATTTACATTATCATCAGTATATTTCTACAATATATGGACACGTGCCAAATTATTTCATTCGAATAATACGCGTGAATCACATTTGTCTACTTGTGCATGTTAAAACACTTTTTTTTCAATTTGTAAATATTTTAGTGATTATGTTACAAAATGTTGGAATTAAAATCTTCGAACAGTGTTGTAGACTTATGGCCAGTTTCTATATCGTCAATGTGTATTCACTTGTCATACGATAGTATGACCGATAGGCTAAGTTAGATGTATGGAGCTATATCAAATTTTAACCGATAATAAGGCAAATGAAGTGTCGGTTAGGTATAGGAACCGCCCACTAGTTATTTTTAAGAGCAGTCGTCAAAATATTTAGAAAAAGATATGTTTTCAATAATCATTATGAAATGTTATTTACGTTTGGAGTAAGCACTTGGATACCCTGTGGCGCGCTCTTACTTCTTGAGGCATCTTACTTCTTCTTAGCTCTTCTTGAGGCGAGCCTCAACCGGTTTTAATTGGTTAATTGCTTTTAAATTTGAATAAGTACTTTAATAATATGCGGTATACATTGCACTCTTTTTTTTATACACACCTGCGCCCCTGTATCTACGCTTTTACGGGGCGTCACGGGATTTAGAACGGAGTTACTGCACCACGACGCCCCCACGCTTGGCAATACTGGGCAACCCCGGTGGGAGAGTGACCCACCTCATCAATCGGGGAAGGGGGGGGGTTAAGTCCGCTGCTACCCCTGTAGCAGCGCCCCCCTGTGACCGTAATTATGCATACATTGTACTCTGACTTACGATAGTTCAACCACTTTCGAACATCAATAACCTCAATACGAAGGTTTCTTTACAATTTTTTCCTTTATAACTTACTCCTTCTCTGTATGTACTAACCCTGGAGAACCTGAATATCCGAATTCGATACAACCTATTTTGAAAATTTCATTCGATGTGTGTCGCCAGTGAGCTGCCAAGACTAAATTTTCATAAAATATGTTAAACAAATCTTGTATCAATTACTCAGCACGTGGCAAATGAGTAACGCTTCTGACGTATTTAAATATACAGGGAAACTCCTCGCATTACACAACATATTACAATCATCTTATTATGTATTATAGTGGTCATGGTATTCACACGAGGGTCAGTGTTAAGAGCATTCTACGTCATCTAATCCATATCCATAGTTCACATTAAAACGTGTAGAAAATCTAATTACACGCCAATTTTGAGAAGATGTATTCAAACAACTGGCTTGTCTGGCCATTATAATGAAAAAAAAGAAAATTATGTGTGTGTTCACACGCAGTAGAAGTGAAACTTCAGAGAACATACTCACAGATGATTCTTCTTTAACTTTTATTAATGTACAAATAGAATTCCTTTAGCCTACATCCGTTAACATAATTATAAACAAACTCCTTATCACTTTCAATTTTTCATTGTTTTAGTCTAAAAATCTTTTTTATGTCTTTCAAGACCACGGGCCATAAAAATGGCATGGACATTTGGACGACTTGCGTGGGGCCATGGGAGGGCCAACACGTAGAGGCCCCTTGACAAAAATGTAGGTAAATGTGGCGTGACATGACCAGTGATTATCCCAGTCTACACCATATAATAATGCACCCAAGGACAAGCCCCGGCCAGTGTAGGACTATTGTGGGCAACGAGGACAAAAAGTACCGGGCTATTGGTGTGAACTGCTAGTGGTACTAGGGTTCTGGGAATATGGAGACTATGGCGTCTGCCCGTCGTAATATTCAGGGAACCAGGAATCAGTTTTCTTTCAGTCTAAATTGGACCTATATTTAATAATCGGTCTCATTGACTTTCTAATCTGCGCTGCACAATGCAAAACTCGTATATCATTCTCTCGCAGGCTTAGTCCTATAGATTTATGTTTTATCTCTTTTTAGTGTCGCTTTTTCGTTTCGTCGCAATGATTCTAAAGAAGTTTCACTTCAATAATTACTCAAATTCCGCACCTAAAGCAGAAGCTTGAAATTCCCATGAAAAGACATTCCACCTGCCTAATAAAAAAATATGGAAAAGTACGTAGGGTAACTTTCATCCAGGAATAAAGTATTGTTCCCGAGGGATAAACGAACATAGCCGCATACGTGGCTCTCCGATCTCGTTTTATTGGCGTTACCGTAGCAATTCACAAAAAAATCTATCGTTATGGCAACGATAATGACAATGTAATTTTAATGTGTTGCTTTCATGGTCATGCCTAATTCCACATTTACTAGACGATGTTACGGGTATTATCAATGAGAAATAATGTTTTACACTTCTAAGGAGGGTGACCGAGGGCGTGTGGGATACCCAACGGCGGATACTCCACTTTAACAATAAAACTTACATTAAGGCTTGTAACAACGCCAACTTCCTGGAGGAATTTTCGATACTAGATTTTAGGGCAATAGCGGGGCTTCCTTAAACGTGTTTTTTTCACATGCTTATTATTTTATTGTGAATAAAGTAATAAAGTAGTATTTAAAAATATTATTTGTCTCTTTTTTAGAACAATAAGGATATTTTTTATACTCTTTTGGTTTGGTGTTTTTTTTTTGGGAATACTTGCATTTTCAAATTACATTAATTACAAATTTAACTCAATTTTTCATGAAAAATGTTACAAATAATACTTGGTGTTACAATAACACTTAACTTTTTATTGTATGAGTTCAGTAGAGCGGCAGATTTCCAACCTGATGGAAAGCGGTTACCGTCGGCTATGGATATTTGTAACACCGAAGGTGCTACCAGTACGCTGCAGCTCTATAAAGGAAGCCTGGAACCTAGCCACTAATGCTGAAACACAGCTCATGGTTGTTATGGCGGCATGCTTCAATGTTGGAAGCCATCCTGTCGGACAAATAATCTACTTAGACTTAAACAAAACATTACACATAAAAAATAACTACAATGACTATAACATATGACGGTCTTTTTATACAGTCTCTGTCTTGAGTCTTAAGTCTTGTAACACCACACAACTGTCTCAACATTTTCATTTCAGCTGACCTTTTAGTTTCAGCGGTATTTGTTTGTTGCCTACCTATGCTCACGTATGAAATCGAGAGTTGGGTATGGAATAGAGAGCATGAAAGTAGAATAAACGTGAGCACTGCGCAAAATCTGCGGAGTGACGCTCGCGGACCGCGTTGGTAATAGCGAAGTAAGAAAGAGAGTTGGTCTGAAAGAGAGTGTCAGGGTGAAGGTAAGGAAAGGAATGCTCCGATGGTTCGGACATGTGGAAAGAATGTATGATGAAAGAATGACTAAACGGATATACAATGCAAAATTGGATGGATGCAGAAGTCGCGGAAGGGCACGACACACCTTCCATGATCAAATTGATCGTGTATTAGCAGAAGGTGATGTCAGGAGCCTTAAGAACAGACGAGCGTGCATTACAAGAGCTATGAATGTCAAAGAAGCAAGTGAGGTGTGTAAGATAAGCCTGGATGGCGCTCTGTTGTTCGTGCCTACACCGCAAGGGACTTGGCGTGAGTTATGTATGTATGTATGTAGGTATGTAGTTTGTCCCATGTCACACCGGTTACTTGTCTCCACTTAAGCCATGCATCGTTTAGCGACGGATATCACGTAGCAACAGAGTGCTAGCCAACTCAAGTAAAACGAGCCCAGACACGACGAGTCTATCTTGTTTAGTACTGGAGTTCTTATGGCCTTGCGACTCTATCATCAGATCAGCTATATAAAATATTTAAACGTGTTTGCCGAATGGATTGAAAATCAATATGTGTGTGTCATCTGAAAAATCCTAGTGGTAGATGCAAGTGGATTTCAATTACCACGACCAGCAACCTGCAAATTTGAAACAATTCTTAAACCCAGCTGTCCTATGCTTAGACGCCACTAAAGGCTTAATAACGACACGTGCACTGTATTCTAGCGTCCTATTTTTTCATATAAGTATGTTGATGTTTGTGTAGACTGTTTGATCTATTGCCAACGCCTCACTTTTACGACCGCACCGCTCGCCAGCGACGGGATGTTCACCCTCATTTCTTCACCCTCCCACGTTCAACTACGCAACGGTTCTCTAAAACATTTATTCCACGTACTAAAATGATTTGGAGAGAACTTCCCGCCGCAGTTTTCCTTTTGCGCTATGACATGGGGTTCTTTAAGGCGTTATAAAATTTCTTAGAGGTCGGCAACGCGTTGGCGATACCCCCGGTGTTGTAAACGTTCATAGGCGACGGTAACCACTTTTCAACAGGTGGGCCGTCTGCCTGTTCGCCTGCTTAATGCAATAAAAAAAGATATTACTCCAAACAATAGGGTAGCGAGGTGAAGTTTTCTTTTAGCAACCATATTAAAAATATTGTTTGCATAAAGAAATGGTGACAGAAATTTATTTATATTATGGCCGCATCACATTTACCAAACACGTCTAGATCGACCGGTTCGGCGGCGGAAACAGCGGAATCACTCAAGCGGCGCAAATATGCAACCCTCAGTGAGAGTTACATGTTTGTGCCGTTTGCTATAGAGACGCTTGGACCGTGGGGTCCTGAGGCCATGAGCCCCTACCAAAATTTATCGCAACGACTCATTGACTCGTCAGGTGATCAGAAGGCTGGTGTCTACCTCGGCCAACGGATCAGTATAGCGATCCAGCGAGGAAACGTAGCCAGCCTTCTAGGCACCTAACCCATAGAAGACGGTGATCTAGGCTCAGTATTCTACTTATAGTCTTGAGGGATACAATACAAATAAGTTAAGTTTTCTTACATTGTATTCAATAGTATGAAATTTTATATTTGTTCAATGTATTAAATTATTTTATATTCTTATTTAGGTAGGCCCTTAAGATATGTGGATAGTTAACCGCAAGTAGCACGCGCCCACAAGTGCTTATAATTCGTACGTCATTCCGCGCTTAATTCAAAAATCCCGAACGCTTGTGACTCTAGCAAATAACATATAAAAGAGCCGTAATACGACAAACCAGTCATACTGTTTGCTACGCTTGTCGTGATACGACATATAAAGACAAAATGTTTCACTTCCGATACATTACCGCTTTGTTTATTCTCATCCTTTTTATAATGAGTGCTTCTACCGCGCCTACCAGTGGTGATCAAAGTGCAAGACCATTAACAAGGGTCAAAAGGGCTTTCATTTCTGACGGCCAATGTCCCAAGAGTTATCGCAAGTTTGGAAATATCTGTATTTTAGAGTAAGTATTTTTTGTAAAATTTTATAATCCATCTACCTTGATCAGAACTTACTTTAGGATTTATGTTGTCTTTGTTTAAAATAGGGTACATATTATTTATAGAAATATGTCAATTTAATTGACCTTGTACTTCATATAAATTTAGATAAATTTATGAATCAAGTTAAAATACAATAGTCGTTATTTATGTAACTTTAAACTATCGGAATGTTTCCAAACATAAAATTATAACTTTGTTACTTAATTGACTTTATTTACTAATTGAATCTATAAATTAAATCGACTTTATTTAAGGATAATACGTATTTCAATTAATTATGAATAGACGTTACGTATGATTAATCTAGCGTCAGCGTACTGCCGTAACGATTAGTTGTCTGCGAAACAGAGTTGAATCTCAAGAAAATTAATATCAAAGACCAACACTTTCGAGCTTTTTAATAAATATGTCACTGCAATTACACATTTTAAATTAATAATCATTTATGCTAACTATATCCAATTATCCGACGTAAACGCGTTGAATAAGAATAATTACAAAGCGTTATAATTGCTTACAACGTGAATTACATGTCAATCAGTATAATAATATAGATATATTATCCTGTTTACATTATATTTCAAGTATTACATTTTTTTTCTTATCACGCCTTAGTTGTTAGATACAATTAAATAATAATTATTTTATTTTAGATAAGGTGTTACAGAATTAATTATTATTTTTTGACGTATTAGCGCTAAACTAATAGAACAAAACTGTATGAGAATGACATAATTACTTACTACTTCTATTTATAACAAGTGCATTAAAATTTATAACAAGATTCCGAATCTTCTAAGAGTTTCGGATAATTACTTTTAAATCTGAATTAAAACAACGCCAGATTAGTTAAGAATTTCTTTTAAGCTAGGTTGCCTGGAAGAGATCGATTTTAGCGATACGGCCGCTTGTTGTTTTGCCAAGAAATGTTGTAATTATGTATTTAGTATTTTTTTGGTGAGCAATAAAGTGTTATCTATCTATCTATTTATCTATCTAGCTACCTATCTCACTATCTATCTAAAAGAATATGCTCCTAAATAAAATGTTTGTCATGATTGTCACAAGTGGAGATCCACAGTCTCTGCCTACCCTGGGAAACAGGCTTCATAATATGTATGTAAGTTGTATGCTTCTTTGTGAGCAAAACATGTGTACACTACAGCATATAACTACGAATTTTATAAACATGTTCTAAACAAATAAATTTGTTTTGATTTGATATTGTAACGCTATGTCGTTCCCATACATTTTCCACTGTATTTGTTTAACGTTCATGCACCACAAATGTATTATACATCTAATTTATTTCTCTTTTATGAAATAGAATGAAATTGTCAGAGTTCTTGTTACTTCACGACGACCTTGAAAACTTAGAAATAGGAAATTTGATATTGCACATTACAAATGCTAAGATTATACAGCGTGTTTAATTTCAAATGACAATTAATCATAACTTTGGCGGTCGTACTCCATACAAATTTTTTGGTACCATTAAATCAACCGTAATGTCAATAATAAAATTTTGAAATTTCCGAACAAATTAATTACGATAAAAAGGGAATAAAAACAGAACATCTTGTAAATATTGGTTCGCGAGCGAGAGCGTAAGAATAAACAACTTCCGCTTTTAATGATGAAGAGACGAGCTGGCAACATGATACATTGGTCACTAACCTACCGATTTATTCACAATAACTGATACATGTTGTTGTAATATTCTGAAATGAAAAATGAGGTCCTGTGGCTAAACCAAAGAAGTTAACTTGATTCATTTTTGTATTTGGGCAGAGGACTTCATGAAGAAAACGTGGTCTGATTTATCGTCGTAAGGTCTGTTACACGCTGTATGTTTTGAAGACAGTTCTTACGCAATTCAAAGTGTGACTCAACATTATAATATGCAAAATATTGTTTATTCTTAACAAGTTTCCTCAATCACCCATACTTAAAACTTTGTGATAGATTCATGTATTGAAATTAAATGATACGAAGCACATAATAAATTATTATTATCAACATAATCTGCAAGTGATTTGGAGTATGATGTTTAACCTTGTTTTTCTTTTCTTTTCAGTGACGATGACGACTAATTATAGTGCAACGTGAATCAACTATCAATACTCGTGAAATGCAGACTGAATAGGTTAATAAGTAGGTACGAAGATTTATAAATGGTTCACATCATGACAGCTTTTGATCGTGTCTAGTCACTGCAAGTAATTGCAGCTTATCAAAGTTGTTGGAAAGTGATAATAAGATCGAGAATTATTCAGTTGTGAGTTGAAAACGTCCAGAACGCATCTATCAGTGAGCACTGTTTCTGGGGTGTTTGTGACGAATTGTCGACGAAGCACTTTGTAATGGCATATCCACATTGTACCCATGGCGCAGACCAGAACCGCTTGATGATCAATGGAGAGGGGGGAGGATTGGGGGAATTAAATTAACATTGACATAATTTTCTTTGACAGCTTTTCCAAGTGTATCTGATAAGGTAGAACACTTTGAAGAGATGTATATTTTTCTCTCTTTCCTTTCATCTTCACCAAATCATTTGCGGTTGGTTCAATGTGTCTTTTCCTTCCGTACTTCTGGATTAAGTGATAATTTATATCACAATACAAATCAACATACCATACTTCGTTCCGTGAATGGATTCATTCATCATCATCATTCATTAATTTTTTTTGTCTGTTGTATTCATTAGTCTTCCAGTTTAACATTTTAATCCTCATATCACTTTCATACTCCCGTATTACATGCCCATACTGCCTTAATCTTCTTCCATTCTATTATTGAAGAAATATATCTGATAGGTAACAAAAAAAAATGCTTAGATATGCTAGGTTTTTAGATTACCATAATTGTTCAACTCATTTATATAATTTTGTAATGCTGTTTTAATCGTATTTTAATTTGTTGTTTTAATTTAATACTTTAAAATATCTGCAGCTTTATTTTTGAAAATCTGTTCAAGTGTCGGTTGTTCCAGACTTGTAGACTTAAGTAGTTAGTACGAAACAATAAGATTGTTTAGTTAATGTAATTAATTAGTAATACAGAAAATATTTTTCATATTTACACTTTAACAGATTTTTTTATACAAAATACAATATGAGCTGTATTTTGAATATTAAGTAACGATGAAAAATGTATTCACTATAGTATTATTCAGTTAAACATATTTCTAGGTCTAAGACCTAATAATATACCTAAGAAGTTTTCTAATGACTATTAACAATTAATTTCGCTAGCTACAATATTGTGATAAAATTAGCTTATAGCTCAAATTATAATAAGACATAATGAAATATTTTTGTATATTAACCAAAACTGTATTTGTAACTTATCATTATTTATATTAATTTATCTGTTAAAGTAAAATTATTTATTAATTATCTGAATTTATTCAGATGCTCTAGTCGTCACACTCAGAGGAATGAAATGATCTATTATGCATAATTTTTTGACGTGAATTACACATCAAATATGAAATAAAATAGTCTCCTTTATAAGATAATAACGAGAATAATGCGTCATTATTTATTTATAGAATTTAAGTCAATACTGATTAAGTTAAGACAAAAAGTGAGAAGTGTTACGCTTAAGAACGGCATTAGCGCCTTTATGTTGCATGTTTTTATTTAATTGATTGGTTGTGTTATAAAATTGTTGTAGTCACTTGTGTACCAAATTGTTAAATTATATGTTTGAATAAAAAAAATGAACACATTAACTGCTTTTTTTATTGTTCTTGTTATATTTTCTTTAATTAACAACCGTAAATTACGTACTGTTATACCCATGCATTGTGAGGGTTGATGCTGACCCTGCAAGACTGCCGAGCTACCTCTGCAGCCTTGCTTATGATATACACCATCTTCCATGGCGAATAGTCAGTCTGTCATAAACATTTGTCGTGAGCGGTTGCTTTCTAAATCATTTTTTCTTAGTCATAGTGTGTATAAATAAAATATTCTTTTTAAAAAGGATTGATTCATTCTCCTTATAACATTTTTGGTGGCAGCGGTGGGATTCGGAAATCCCCAGTGCCTAGCAACCGCATCGCAGACTCACACGGATCCCGCAAAACCAGAATCCAAATTTCTAAAAACTATACGTGACTTTAACGAAAAGTGCCAAAACCTACCATAATATCCTCGTGTATCCAGTTGTGTTTGTGTTAAGGACTTCGCCGACTCCTGATTGTGGACTAAATACTTACCACTTTACCCTGCTATATCCGGCTGTATTATTGCAACAACGCTGTCAGCCCCTGGAATAGATCTGCATCCTGTCAAGGAGTAATTGCATCCTGAGCCGCAGTTACCTACCTTCGTTTACCCAGAGAGTTCCAGCTTCTAAACCTAGAAAAGGAGATAGTGAAGAATATCTACTGATTTTACATTCTACGTCGTGATTGTTCATCTGTTTACTGCACCTGAAAACATATTAATTGAAGATCCAAGTTTCGAGTGAGGTAACCCGATACGCAGCCTTATCGCATCGGAATGTTCCTGCCCGTCTCGTCTATATCCGTCGCCTACGCATTGCTATTATTGTAAGTGTTTGTCTTTGGTCATTGCTTTATCTTATTGAGACCGATAAATTAGGGTTCTATAATTTTTCATATTAACGTTGTCGTTGTTATATTAACTTACTATCTGCTCCGATTTATTTTTCATTTCTAAATCGAATTATGCCAAAAGTGCCTAAACAGGAGGAAACAAAACTCACAGTACTTATCCCAGAACCGGAACAGATTGTAAGTGATTCGGAAGCGAAATCACCTGTTCATTCACCTCGTTTGACCAGGAAAACTGCTGCATTCCTCGCGATGTCTGAATTGGACCTTAACACACTATTTAAATTTATTAAAGCATACGACGGCAGCCGCGAAACTTTAAATTCATTTCTAGTTAATTGCGAAAACGCATATGAACTCGCATCCGAAGCGCAAAGAAGTATTCTATTTAAATATATCCTTAGCCAGTTAAATGGTAAAGCCGAGATAGCCTGCTCCATCAAAGAGTTCTCGTCCTGGGAACAATTAAAAGAATTTCTTAAAAATCAGTTCAGTGAAAGGAAACATTATTCCCACCTCCTTACGGAACTTCAAGAAAGCAGACAAGGTCCTCAGGAGAATGTTAGCCAATACGCGCTAAAGGTCGAAACTCACCTTTCACAACTATTGACGGAAATTTCTCTAGCCAATACAAAGAGCAAGGAGTTGCCCGGCCGCACTGCGGCCATGGAAGACCTTGCACTACACCACTTTCTTATGGGGTTACATCCCCGTATTTCTAACATTGTCAGGTGTAGATCTCCCAGGACGCTTAATGAAGCAATTAACTTAGCCGTGTCTGAAGAACGCATTCAACAGACACTATACAGACGCCCACAGATCGAACAAAAATCTAATAACTTTAACCGAAGTAAACCAAGCACAAGCACACCCAGAACAGAATATAATGCCAATCCACAACGGACATTCATCCCTTCAACCCAAGGACCACCCAGGGTCTTCTGCCGTTATTGTAAGACGGCCGGCCATGATATTTCATCTTGTAAAAAGCGAGAATACAACAATAACCGTTATAGATTTTATCCTAACCAATCTAATACCTCAAACTCTCCAAGATCACCACCGCGAGTGAACTTTATCGATCAACCAGAAGAACAAATCGGGCAGGATGAAGTTGATGTATCAGCCCCTTTAAACGAATAAGCGTCTCGCCTCGGTGTCGCACGAGACGAGTTCAGGAAGCCGACGCCATATCCGACCTTTGCCAACAACCTTATCTTGATACATCCAGGTCCAACCGACAGGGTAACCAGCCCCAAACTGACGGACATTATTCTGCTACAAAGTCCGACCGACAGGGTAATCAGCCCCAAACTGACGGACATTATTCTGCTACAAAGTCCAACCGACAGGGTAACCAGCCCCGAACTGACGGACCTTACCTTATCCTAGAGTCCAACCGACAGGGTAACCAGCCCCGAACTGACGGACCTTACCTTATCCGAGAGTCCAATCGACAGGGTAACCAGCCCCGAACTGACGGACCTATTCCAGACGTATCCAGTCTCCCGCAATCAGCATCTGAAACAGAAAAAACAAAATTAAAATCACATAATATAAAACCTAATCTAAGAAAAGACCACTCACCTGTTGCAGTAAATAGAAACCCGAGAGTTATTCCAAGCCGCAACATGAGTGACAACAAAGTCTACGAAATTAATTTAGACACTACAAAAAAGCTCTTGCCTCACGTGCTATTAGAGTCACAAGCCTCAGATGTTCCATTATCTCTTTTAGTCGATTCCGGCTCTGCTATATGTCTAATTAAAGAATCCAGTATCCACAAAAATCAGAAACTAACGAAAGAACCGATTAAGCTTAAGGGTATAGACCCGGGAGATGAGCCAACACTGACCGAAGGACATTTTCAACTAAAATTAAAATTGAACAAATCCAAATCAGCATCCTTTAAATTCCATGTCATTAGAAACATTAACCTACCTTACGATGGTATTATA
The DNA here is from genome assembly GCA_012273795.1 of Dendrolimus punctatus. Lineage (NCBI taxonomy): Eukaryota > Metazoa > Arthropoda > Insecta > Lepidoptera > Lasiocampidae > Dendrolimus > Dendrolimus punctatus. The sequence continues at coordinate 3,879,443 of CM022532.1, forward strand.
GGGACAGACTTTTTAACCGCGTTCGGATGTAAAATCAATTATACTCACGATATTTTAAAAATAGAAAACATGGAGATAAAGCTACTCTTCTCTGATCCCTTCTACGTCATTCCCCCTCGTACCGAGGCTGTTATTGAGTGCTCAATCCAAAACACCAACCTAAAAGAAGGCATTATCATAGATCAACATGTCTCTAAAGACGTATTAATATCCAATTGTATAGTCAAGATAAAACATAACAATCGTGTTAACCTAACAGTTGCTAATATCTCAGAATCCAGCATCACTATTAATCCGAACCTAAACCTTAAGGTTGAACCACTTCATCCTGTTGCCTTTTGCACCAACGCTAATTTCCGAGAAACAACTCACCGAACCGATGAAGTAATTAACTCCTTAAGAATAGACCATCTCAATCAAGAAGAATCCAATGCTCTCATAGAAGTTTGTTCTCAGTATTCAGACATTTTCCATTTAGAAAATGATCTGCTGTCCCATACATCTGCTCTCGCTCACCAAATAAAAACAAGCAGCAATGTTCCAATTCATACTAAGTCGTACAGATTCCCAGAATGTCACAAGAAAGAAGTTGAAACTCAAATCGACAAAATGCTCAATCAAGGTATCGTAGAGCCTTCATCCTCTCCTTGGAGCTCACCAATATGGATAGTGCCTAAAAAGGCAGACTCCCAGGGCCAACGTAAATGGCGAATAGTAATTGACTATCGCAAGTTGAATGATATCACCATTGGTGAAATTTACCCCATTCCGCAGATATCTGAAATCCTTGATCAATTAGGAAATAGTAAATATTTTTCGACATTAGATCTTGCCTCAGGCTTCCATCAGATTCTTATTTCTCCCGAAGATGCTCCTAAAACAGCTTTCTCCGTGCCCCAGGGCCACTACCAATTCAACAGAATGCCATTTGGGCTTAAAAACGCCCCGTCTACCTTTCAGAAATTGATGAATACTTGCCTTTCCGGTCTCCAAGGAACACGCTGTTTCGTATATCTAGACGATATCGTGATATATTCTGCCGACTTAAATTCACACATTAACAACTTAAAAGCCGTATTCAATAGACTTCGTAATTTTAATTTAAAATTACAACCAGAAAAATGTGAGTTCCTACGAAAGGAAGTAGCATATGTAGGACATATTATCGGTGAAGACGGCGTTAAACCAAACCCCGAAAAAATTAAAGCTGTAACAGACTACCCGATTCCTCAGTCACCAAAGGATATCAAATCCTTCCTCGGCTTAATGTCGTATTATAGAAGATTCATACCTGATTTCGCCAAATTGGCTAAACCACTGACTTCCATGTTAAAGAAAGATGTCCTATTCAGATGGCACAATGAGCAACAGCTCGCATTCGAGTCCTTAAAAAACAAACTTGTCACAGCCCCAATATTAGCCTATCCAGATTTTACCCAACCTTTCATTCTAACCTGTGACGCATCCAATCATGCCATATCGGCTATATTATCCCAAGGTTCAGTAGGGCAAGACCGTCCAATAGCCTATGCGTCCCGTACTCTTAACAAAGCTGAGAGTAATTATACGGTCACTGAAAAAGAATGCCTTGCCATAATTTTTGGTACTAAAATATTCAGACCATATCTCTACGGTCACCGATTTAAAATACTCACCGACCACAAACCATTACAATGGCTATTTAGTTGCAAAGACCCCGGATCAAGACTCGTCCGCTGGCGACTGAAACTCGAAGAATTCGAATACGAAATTCAGTACAAGAAAGGGAAAATAAATTCTAACGCGGATGCCTTGTCTCGCTTTCCCGTTAATCCAATCCAACCCGGAAACCCAGAACGCAACCCTGCAGTAGACAGAGACCTAATGGACTTATTAATATCACCACCGTCTTTTAACCCCGACGAAATCATCACTACCTCGCCAAATAACCTCGACCTCAACGATGACCTTATGTCACTTTCGGATATTATTGAAAACTACAGAGGTGAACCTGGAAACGAAGTTGTGGACTCACCTGAACGAGTATTAGAACCGCCATTACTTCCCAGCGTCCAACCTGATGCTAATACAACTGACTTACCTGAACATACACCAGAACTTGCATTCTCTCCCAACACGACGCCCGATGTTGATAGACCTGACTTACCTGAACGTGTGCCAAGTTCACAACCAATTCCCGATGTTCATGCAAACATTGATCCAATGCCATCTACCAGTTCAAGCCCTGACTCACCTGTTGATGACTATCCCACTTTCCTGAAAGCTATGGCAAATAAAAATAATTCCTTCAATACAAATATCGAGGAACATAACGAGAGCCTAATGAAATCCTCTACAAAAATTACATTGGTCCCCACATCTATGGACTTAGACGAATCTAATCCCTACATCGAAGAGATTCTAAGTGACCCTGAAACGCTCTCAAACGTTTATAATGCCGAAAAAGAACTTTTCTCTTTCCAAAAGATTGAATATAATAATAAAATCTATTACTTACTTTTCATGAAAGTACATTATTTCGATGAATCATCTTACCCTGAAATTTTCCAAACGCTGAAAACAATTCGAAACGAATTGATTGTCTTTGAGGATGTAAATGAAATAAGTATATCTGACCTGAAAAATCCGTTTGAAAAACACTCCTTTGTGAAAATCTATAATATATTAACATATCTTTTCCATGACACACGTATTAAAATTAAAATATATCATAATAATATTATATATCCAGTCCCTTCGGAAATTAAGAAAATCCTTTTCGATAACCACGATATTCCAATTGCAGGCCATTTGGGTTCTGTTAGAATGTATAACAGAATAAAACAAACATACTACTGGAAAGGGATGCGTAGTGATATAGAATCATATGTGAAACAATGTAAGTCTTGCCAAGAGAACAAAGCCCTTAGGAAAATAAATCGTGCTCCAATGCAAATTACCAGTACTTCAACAGAACCCTCTCAAAGAATATCCCTCGATATTGTAGGACCACTCCCTGAAGCTGGACCTGCAAAATTAAAATATATACTAACAATCCAAGATGATCTCACTAAATTCTCTTCTGCATACCCAATTCGCACTACTACTGCCGAAGAAACAAGCGAATGCTTGCTTCATTACATATCAATCTTCGGTATCCCCAAAATGATCCTTACAGACCAGGGTCCAAATTTTACGTCAGACCTTTTTAAGAAAACATGTGAATTCCTAAAAATCAAGAACCTCTGGTCCTCTCCATACCATCCACAAACCCAAGGCGCTCTCGAGCGGAGTCATTCGACCCTGAAGGAATATTTAAAATCTTATATCAACGAGGAACAAACCAATTGGCCTCGTTATGTATATACAGCCATGCTTGCTTATAATACTTCTGTCCATTCCACAACCCACTTTACTCCTTATGAGTTGATGTTTGGAAACAAACCATTCATTCCAAATTCCATTTACAATGAGTCACCAGGAGCGACATATCCTGACTATGTCCGTATGCTTCAGAATAGATTAAAATATTCCCGCGAGAAAGCTCTAGATTTTATAAGAAGATCCAAAGAATCATCCAAAACATATTACGACTCACATACTCGCCCAGTCAAATATAAAATCGGCGATTATGTTTACCTGAAAAACCACCTTAGACTACGCAAGGCATTATCGCCTATTTGGAAAGGACCTTACAAAGTTGTCAAAATAAACGGTAATAATACTCTTACCTTACTTATTAACCGGCGTCACGTTACTCACCATTATGACCAGGTGAAACCAGCTGAAGTTGGAAACCTGTGAACAAAATCTACTAGTTATTAAAATAAAATAGAAAACCTAGACCAGGAAAATAACATATATATATATTACATAGATTAGGTTAGTAATAGATTTATATTACATATATAATAGTTAGGTTAGTTATTACAAAAATAGAATACTTACGTTAGTTAGACTTACATTAGTTATTATTTGCAGCGCAACTCGGGCCCAATCCAACCAAGACTACATCCAATCAATTACTTCAAGTCCAGGTCTCTACTATGATTACTTAGGGAAACTCAAAATTAAAAACGTCCAGTTAAATATCTTAATACCGGTAGATATTTCGCACTTTACCTCGCACATACAGAATATTGAGAATGTTTTTGAAATCACAAGAAAACTGTGCAATCAAACCAGAATCATGGAAGTCGACACAGAATGCCGCAATATGTTACAACCTCTGAAAGCACGTTATCAAGATATGAATAAAGAATTTTCTTCTTTCTCACACTTAGTAGATAACCGCATAAAACGCAGTGCCTGGATAGGAGGTATAGGTACAATTCTGAAACAAGTTTTCGGCACCTTAGATGAAAATGATGCTCTCAAATATGATGAAGCGATAGCAACATTACAAAACAACGAAAAACAGTTGATTTCGCTCATGAAAGAGAATATATTGGTTACCACATCTGTAATAGAACGTTATAATGATACTTTACAGAAAATAAAGGATAACGAGATTTATCTCAATAACGCTATTAACAACCTCCCTGTCAGTGTAAAAAATATCTCCGAACTAACAAATGGATTACAAATACTAGTAAAAGTTAACGAAATCCTAACCACCTTAGAAGCATCGATACTTACATTATCATTTCAATTAGAGGATATTACCAGCGCAATATTATTTAGTAGTCAGAACATCTTGCATCCCGCGATCATAACCCCAAACCAATTATACAGAGAGCTTGCTAATAACCATCGTCATCTGCCCGGTGACCTCGAGTTGCCCGTAGTTTTAGAAATTAGTAATATGCATCTTATTCTAAGTATTTCAAAACTAGTATGTTATTACTTAAATAATAAAATCATGTTCGTTGTACAAGTACCGTTAGTAAGCACCAAGGAGTACATGCTATTTCACAACATCGCTCTGCCTACTCCTCATAACCCTGATCAACCGAATTCATTTAGTTTAATACTTCCAACTTATAAATACATAGCAATGACCAAAGACAAGGCACAGTATTGCATCCTTAATGACCTCCAAAACTGCAAAAATGTAAGCCCGGGTAATTTTATTTGCAACATAGAAACAGTCTATTCCACCGACGCAAAACAGTGCTGTGAAAGTGAATTACTGGCAAGGGTAATTAGTGAAAAACCACCGCAGTGTGAAACAAAAACAGTGTTCGGGAAAATAGATATTTGGAAATCGATCTCTAACAATAAATGGATTTATATACAATCGGAATCGACCAAAATTTCAATTGATTGTTCAAATTCCAAGTTGTACGAAACTGTAATAATTGGAACAGGTATCATTAATATCCCTGAAAACTGTGTTGGATATTGTAAAAGTACTACACTTATACCCAAATCTAATATCTTGAATATAACTTCACCCGTCAACAGCTTTCCAGAATTTAACCTTATTGATGATACTTGTTGCGACCATGTTAAGCTAAATGAAATAGATAATGTGTCTCCTGTCAAGTTACATGATGTAGATTTGGACGATTTTAACAAGCAAAGCAAAATGCTTTTGGAAAACATGTTAAGTGATGTAAATTCCATAAAGGAAAACCCGCACATTGTAAGATATGGGACACACTATTCTATCCTTACGATTTTACTTTTAATTAGTATGCTTAGTTATTTTAGTTATGTTTTATACTTTAAAATTTGTAAATCCAAAAGCAACCGACCACAACCACCCACATTTAAACTAAAATCATTTTCTCCACGGAACTCTGATTCGAAGGATTCTTCTGATAGGGATTCTGACATAGAAGTAGTCACCCCTAATGCTCCGACCAGGGTAAAAGTTTAACCACAGAGACTTTGGAACATCCCCAAAGTCTCTTCTTAAAGGGGGAGGTGTTATACCCATGCATTGTGAGGGTTGATGCTGACCCTGCAAGACTGCCGAGCTACCTCTGCAGCCTTGCTTATGATATACACCATCTTCCATGGCGAATAGTCAGTCTGTCATAAACATTTGTCGTGAGCGGTTGCTTTCTAAATCATTTTTTCTTAGTCATAGTGTGTATAAATAAAATATTCTTTTTAAAAAGGATTGATTCATTCTCCTTATAACAGTACGACGTTGTCCTACTCTGAAAATATAAAAATCCAGTACCCGATCCCAGCGTCACCTATCGGTTCCAATTGTGGATTTAAACCATCCGGGGCGTGGACCCACTCAAGCACACAAAAACAAAATCATCAAAATCCGTCCAGGTGATTAGGAGGATTCTAGAACCCGAGCTCAGCACCACCTACCGGTTCCAACAGGATAAAAAGTATCCTGTGTCTATCTCCTGGTAATAAGCTACCTCTCCACCAATTTTCAGCCGAATCGGTGCAGCCGTTCTTGAGTTTTACGAACACGACTTTCTTTTATATATATATATATATATATATATAATATATATATATATATATATATATATATATATATATATATTAGGGTGGTCGTTAAAAATTAAATTTCTTACGACGCCCCCTAAAAAGCTTCCTTTTAATGAAAAAACACTGGGATTTTTTTTATAATTTTTTCAAGTCAAGACATCACGTGCCTCAAGACGATTCAAGTTAAAACTAAAAATATAAGAAAAATTGAAAGATAATCTTGAATCACGAAGAATTTTAAACTTTTTCTAATACTATAATTTGAAATTCATCACTGAGAATGATAATACGGAAGGTATTTCATTGTTAAAACTTTCCCAATCTTAAAATAATTATTACTTCTAAGTATGAAGAAGTTTCCTGAAAAAACATGATATTACCCAAAAATTAACTTGAATCGTCTTGAGGCACGTGTTGTCTTGACTTGAAAAAATTATAAAAAAATCCCAGTGTTTTTTCATTAAAAGGAAGCTTTTTAGGGGGCGTCGCAAGAAATTTATTTTTTAACGACCACCCTAATATATATATATATATATATATATATTTACGGTATATGTATATAGGGTTTGCGTTTGACCGACATTGCGCCTTATATCAGGTGGAAATGCAGTCTCAGGTGAAGCTCGCTTACCCAGAAGATACCTATTCACGCGAGACTTAAAAACACCTAGATTATATTCTTCAGGAAAAACAGACGACGGTAAAGAGTTCCACTCTTCAGCGGTGCGTATGATGAAAGTGGAAGCATAGCGTTTCGTCCACTTCGTTAGTATTTCCACCATACATCGGTGGCGTGACTGCGTACGTCTGCTTGTAAAATGGTGAGGGAGGAACCAATTCATGTAGTTCCGTGGTACACTTCCCGAAGATATACCATAGAATACCGACAAACTAGCGACTTTATGTCGATGACATAGGCGTCTATTTATTTATTTATTTATTTATTTTATAGGTACACCAACAGCATAGTACACATTAATAAAATTATGACATAATAATAAATATAACAATTAAATAAATGCATACATGCCAATAACAGGCGTACACAGCTTTGTCTACAGTTTGTCACTATTTCTAAATTAGAATTACAGAATTTATATAAATTTAAATTGATGTAGATAAATGAGATGAAAAACTTAATTTACATGAAAATATGTGATTAATTTCCTTTTAAAAATTTCTAAAGAGTCGCAAAAGATATCTATGTTCGGAATCTTACCGGCTATTTCATTGTATTTGTTGCACATTCTTGACAATGGTAGGTGCTGGCCAAGATTGGTTCTGCACGGGGGAATCCGAAATACTCCAGGCCGAAAATTACGTGGACAATTATAAGGAACATTGATGCGTATACGAGCAAGGAGATGTTGGCATTTGATTTTATTATTGATTATCTTATGGAGAAATATTAAGTCACTCATTATACGGCGATGACGAAGGGTGGACATGTGAAAGAATTTCAGTCTTTCCACATATGGTTGAGTGTACACGATTTGTGGAGTTATATAAGCCAGATGGCGGGTGAAGGCACGTTGTATACTCTCAATTCTCTGAGAATTAACACTGTACACAGGGTTCCATGCGACACTAGCAAACTCAAGATGACTTCGTACAAAACTGTTATACAGAAGTATGCGTGTGCTAGGCCGCTTAAACCCTCGCGTACTGCGCTTCAAAAAACCTAACATTTGAGCAGCTTTACTAATTTTTACATCAAGATGGGCAGAAAACTTGAGGTTGCTGTCTATTACAATGCCTAAGTCCCGAACTTCCGACACTGTATTTAGAGCTACTCCATCCAGATAGTATGTAGAATTTAAAGGTGTCTTTTTTTGGTAAAAGTAATGTGAGAACATTTACTAGGGTTCAGAGACATGCCATTATTATCGCACCACATCTTGACGTTATTAATATCCGTTTGCATAAGAGTGACATCATCTTTTGATTGAATAATTCTAAAAATTTTGAGATCATCAGCAAACAATGACATTTCGCTGTGCTTGATATGTGCAGTTATATCGTTGATAAATATGAGAAATAATATTGGCCCCAAATGGGAACCTTGTGGCACACCAGATTTAGCGTAGTAGATGTTAGATTTATGGCCACTTACAACAACAGTTTGGGGTCTCAGTGTTAGGTAAGATTGAAACCAATTCAGCAAACGTCCTTCAATGCCAGCGTTTTTAAGTTTATATAATAGTATAGCATGATTTACCTTGTCAAAGGCGCTGCTGAAATCAGTATAAATAGAGTCAACTTGCCCACCTTTATCGACCTCAATTGAGACAGAGGAAACAAACGACACTAAATTCGAATCAACTGATCTACCCTGTCTAAATCCATGCTGAAAATCCGATAAACTATTATCAACAAGATTGTGAATTAGAGGATATATTAAACATTCAAATAATTTCGAAAAACAAGAGAGAATAGAGATTGGTCTGTAATTTTTAACATCAGTTTCATCACCTTTTTTGTGAATAGGTATGATTCTAGCTTTTTTCCATTCGAGAGGGAATACACCAGTGAGTAATGAGTGATTATATATGTAGGTCAGTGGATATGCAATACCTATTGCAATACGTTTTATAAAAACAGGAGGTATATTGTCGGGGCCAGCCGGTTTCTGTGCGCTAAGGTTTCTCAATCCTTTTAGTACTTGAGATTCAGTGAATACTATGCGGCTGAGATGACCAGTCGCTGTATCAGAAGGCTCTTGCAGTGTTACATTTTTGGATGCGGAATGATAAACGGATGAGAACTGCTTAACGAAAAGGTTTGCAACATCAGCTCCATTGGAAGCACTAATATTGTTTAATTTCATAACCGCAGGAATACCAGAGCATCCCTTACGTTGTTCCTTGATAAATCGCCAAAAGTGATTCGGGTTCTTAGAGATATTGTCTTCAGCGAAATTTAAATAATTTGAGTAGCAAATATCATATAGTTTATGACAACGTGATCGTATCATTTCGTACTCCAACTTATCGCGTGGGTTATTAAACTTTCGACATCTTTTACGAACCTTATTCTTCTCATTTATAAGTTTTATCAGACGTTTATCAAACCATGTAGGAAATTTACGAGGTAAGCATTTACGTTTAGGGACTTGTCTTTCTATTTGATCATAAATTACGTCATAAAACTTGTTAACCATATCATCAACATTAATACTAGTGCTAAATTTTTCATTCCAGTTACATACTTTAAGTTCTGATATAATGTTTGTGTAGTTTGCTTTATAAAAGTTAAATGTGTGTCCTTTGTTCTGCAGAAGATACTTTTGCGACTCAAAATTAGAAATTGGAATACTAAATATAAAACCAGGGTGATACTTATCTATTTTACTTAATAAATTTAGAGGTTTTTTAACGGAAGCTTTATCAAGGTTACTTAGCGCTAAATCCAAGATATTACCGTCCGAATTATATATGTTATTAGCTTGATATAGTTCATTTAATGTCATAAAGTCAATTAGAGAGTAACCGATACTTCTGTTATAATTTGATGGAATCATGTATGTACAATTATCTTTCGGACTCCAGTTAATAAAACCTAAATTAAAATCTCCTAATAACACAACATATTGATTATTGTTCATGACTACATCAACATTGTCCAGAAACTTCTGTTGGGAATCCATTCTGGCCGGCGGAGGCAGATAAACAGCACAAATTGCTACACTTGTATTAGACCCATTAATATTCAAACTCAAAGTAACCCAAAGATCCTCACAATCCGTCTCCCAATCATGTCTACGAAATGAATTTATTGACCGCGAGACAGCGATCATCACACCACCACCGTCCAGCTTGGAGCTCCCAGAAGATTGTCGATCTCTACGATATACGGTATAGCGCGAGTCTATGAATTCATTATCAGCTATACCTGAATTCAGCCAAGTTTCAGTGAATACGATTACTTTGTAGTTATGAAGAAGTATTTGTTTTAATACGTCCGCAGTCTTGGTTCGGATACCACGAGTATTTTGATAATAAATATCGAATTTTAATTTAAATATTTCTCATTATAGACCAAATTATAGTTTATATAATTAATTAATTGATTAACTTCAGATTGCCAACGTTGCGTATAATAATAGAATCAGAATACTCGTCCTTCCGAACAAATATACGACCATTACGTATCCACACAAATTTGTAGTTTAATTCCTTGGCTTTACGACGAACCGAAGAATGTAATATTTTATTCGCAGGCGATAAGTGTTCCATTACAAAGACTGGTTTACGCGTACTACCATAGCCTAGGTGTTTCGAGCATAGTTTATTATCAGGGTTCGATTTGTTATACTTGACCACAGCAGCAAGAATAATGTCTCGGTGTTTAGGAGTACGTAGCTTTACAATTACTGTGCGGGGTCTGTCTGAATCTTTGGTAATTTTCGCAACTCGGGTTGCGTGTATAATGTCGTCACAGCTTATAGGTGCATCTACAACTTTTGTGAGTTGTTCTATTGTTTTATGAAGATTTTCAGATTTGTTTTCTGGGATTCCATGTATCTCTAAATTATCAATTCTCATGTTTTGTTCCAAGGAGTTGAGTCTGTTAGAAAGATCCGTGATTGTCGTTTTCATTTTGTTATTGTCAGTTTGAAGTTCCTTAATAATCTCATTGTTTGTATCCAAGTTTGATTTCATTTCTTCGTACTGCTGGTTAATAAACGACATTGATATTGTAAGTTCGTTGAGTTGTTTACTGATGTTTAGAAATTGTTCCGCAATCAGATCCTTGACAAAGACCTGTAATACCGTATCGAGTTCTTGTTTCAAAATCAGACGGAGTGAGTCTTCAGTAACATAGTTCTCGCGTAAGCAAGTCAAGCTTACAGATGAGTAGCTGGTAGGCGATGCATTTTCTGTCATATTATGTTTAGTTTCGTCTGACGTTGCAGTCGGGGGATTTTTAATTTTTTGCCTTAAAGTTATGTTTTCGGATTCAGATAATGCAATACTAATATTATCGGAGGAAGCCATTTCAATTTCTCGGCGCCCGGTCTGTATTGGAGTATTACTATTATCAGTTTTACGAACCTTGCTGCAACATTCTGGACATTTCCAAACTTTCTGTTTACGATCTCGGTGAGGAGCGTAATCACTCTGGTAGCGCTTAGCAGATATATTTGCGCAAGCGAGATCATATTTTGAGTCGCAAATTGCGCATACTAAAAAGTCCTTGTTCTGAATTGCAGTTCTACATCCAGCGCATTTAGGTGCCATATTAGAATAGAATAGAATAGAATAGAATATACTTTATTGTACAATAAAAATTATGAAATAATATACAAGAACGGCTTAGGATTTAGTACAAATGGCGGTCTTATCGCTGACAGCGATCTCTTCCAGACAACCTTGGGATGGAGAGAGAAATATGGCACAAAGCTTAGGGTAGGGTTTGCTGCACAATATTTTAAAAGTGTAACATATTCTGTATATTATTATAATTACACATATGGATTTAAATACACATGATTAAATACATAAAGCATAGTAATATTATATACACATATAAGTATACATATATATAAGTATACACACATATGTAAAATATATACATACATACATTCATATTACATATATTAAAAGCAGTAATATTATATAATAATTCAATAAAATATAGCATAAAGATACGTATTATAATAACAACATAAATTATACTTTGAGATAGTAATCCTTGACAAGCCTATTAAAGGCGGACAGGGATTGGGCTTGCCTTACTTCCAGTGGAAGCATGTTCCATAATTGGACAGCTTGAACACTGAAAGAGTGATTATAAAACCTTGTTGTATTGAGCGGTGTCTCTAGTCTCATATTCACTGAAGACCTGAGGAATTTCTCCTGATTGAAAAATTGGAAACGTTCCTTAAGATAAGGAGGAGACTTGGGACTAAACAATACATTGTATAATAGAGACAGGATGTGCGTATTCCGGCGAAGGCGGATAGGGAGCCACTTGAGCTTAGTGCGAAATTCAGATATATGATCATATTTGCGCAAACCAAATATGAAACGGATACAAAAATTCTGGAGTCGCTCAAGTTTATCTAACTGGTATTCTGCGAGGTCGAGATAGCTGGCATCGGCATAGTCTAGAATGGGCAAAAGAAGGGATTGTGCCAGTGCAACTTTTGTGGTATGTGGCAAGAAATTCCGCAGTCTCCGCAAGGAAGCTGCGGAAGCGAATAATTTGCGACTAATCTCTTTAAGTTGAGGTTCCCAGGATAAGGTTTTGTCAATATGAACCCCTAGGTTTTTCACTGAATCAGCGATAGGGATCTGGATTCCGTCGAATGTAACAGGGGGCAACATTGGCCAGTGAATTTTCGCAACCAACCTCGAACTCCCAACAACAATACATTGGGTTTTCTTTGGGTTCACTGCTAGTCCATGAGATCTACTCCAATCTACGATCGATGATAAGTCCTCATTTATGATCTTAATAGCATCTGAGAGTTCTTCAATAGACGCATGCGTATAGATTTGGAGATCATCTGCATAAAGGTGGTAGGAGCATCGAAGATTGTTGGAGATAGAATTTATAAAAATTGCGAAAAGTAGAGGAGATAAGACGCCACCCTGTGGCACGCCGGCAGACGTATCGCACCACGATGAATGGGATTCATCAATACGAATCCGCTGCCGGCGGCCAAACAGGTAATTTCGAAACCACTCAATTACCTTTGGAGATATGTTAAGAGAGTAGAGTATACCGAGTAGGATGTCGAAGTCAACAGCGTTGAAAGCGTTGCTAAAATCTAACAAGGTGATCATTGTCACTTTGCCTTCATCCATAGCGAATCTTATGTCGTCGGTGATTTTGACTAAGGCAGTAACAGTGCTATAACCAGGGCGGAAACCGGATTGAAAAGGGTTAAGGAGATCGTTTTTATTTAAGAAAATGCTTAGCTGGTTATGGACAAGTCGTTCTAGAACTTTGGATAAAAATGAAAGTATGGAAATGGGACGAAAGTCAGAGAAGGAAGCAGGATTGGATTTCTTTGGGATAGGGGTGACAAGTGCTTCTTTCCAAATTTTTGGAAACCAGCCGTTAGAAATGGAGAAGTTTAAAATGTGGGTAATAATAGGAAGAACAATGTCTAGGATAGGAAGAATCATGTTACGGCTAACACTGTCGCTACCCACCGCCTTCGATGTAATTGATACAATACTTTTCTTAACATCACAGTCGGTGAACTGAGTAAAGACAAATTTAGAATAATCAGGGGTTGGAAGTGAAGAGAAAAGTTTAAGTGTGTTTTCTTTACATGTCTTATCAATATGAGACGACGATACAAAATGGCTATTCAGAGAGTCAACATTTAAGTCTGAAGGAATAGAGTTATTTTGCGGCTTTCCAACTCCCAATGATTTGAGGAATTTCCAGACTTTAGCTGGATCTCCGTTTTGAACTGAATCGTGAATGTGGCGACGTTGTGCATCTCTACACACCTTATTGCAGTGATTACGGATCAAAACATATTTTTCCCAATTCGAAGGAGTTGGTCGACGGTTATGTCTAGTTTTCGCAGTAGCTTTTTTCGATAGTAGCAACTTGATTTCTTCAGTAAGCCAAGGCGCTGGTAAATGTTTAATTTTAATAGCTCGAACTGGTGCGTGCTTATCATACAATTTTATTATGTTTTCATTTAGGATACTGACTTTTTCGTCGATACAACTGCTGCCGGTAAGGAGCGTCCAATCAATATTTAAAGCGTTTGCTTTAAGATTCTCGATGTTCATACCACAAAAATTGCGCTGTAACAGCAGTTTGGGGTTCACTTTGGGGGCTCGAATTTCAAACGACAAGAAGATAAGATCATGGCATGAAAATGCGTCAGCAGGGTATTGTCCATGATTTAATACTAAATTAGGGGATGATACTAGGATAAGATCAAGTAGAGAGGGAGTGGATTTGGGAAAATGATGGGTAGCATTCAAAGGTAGAATTGACAGGCCGCATGACTCAGAAACAGATTTAAAGGATGAGCAACGTGTGTCTTGTTTTAAGAGGCATGTATTAAAATCACCCATTATAATGGTGTGATTGTATGAGGGCATAAAATTTTCTAAAATAGTTTCAAAAGATGAGAAAAAGTTTATATTAGATGAGGGGCAGTAGTATACGCCAAGTAATAGCTTAGTGTGTTGTAAATTGAGTTCAATGAAAATATATTCACCTGCATTTGGAGGGGGCGGTTGTGTTGATTGAGATACTAATTGAAAAGGAATATAATTGCGTAAATATATGGCAACACCACCACCACGTGAGCCAAGTCGGTCGTTACGTATCAATTGGTACCCTGGTAAAGTGTAGGCAACAGACGAGAGACAGGGCTTCAGCCAAGATTCTGATATCAGAATAGCATGTATGTTTTTATAATTAAAAGTCGCCAGCATATCTGGGAAATGAGCCGGAATACTTTGAGCATTAATGTGAACAGCGTTGAAATTCCTCGGAAAGTCAGCGAATTGAGAAACTAGGGTATCACTTAACGACGGCAAACTGCGAAAACTATCATCGCTACAGACGGATAAAAAGTCATCACAAGTACTACTTGAGATACTCGAAACAGACATACAACAAAATATATTTATTAGCTAATAGTCAATATTACTAGAATATAGTAACAATTTATCAATATATAATATAATAATAATTTATTGATAATATATACGTATATATGTTTACCAAATATATATAATTATATATACTATAATTTTAAGTTATAATTCAAACGGGCAATATAATTTCTAAAATTCTCCACCTGCCAGTTGAGTGTACTACAAATTAAACATTATAATAAACACAATAAAAGATAATAACAACTAGAGTCTACAAGAAATGATCTAATACAATAATAACTTTAAACCGTGTCAATTTCAATTGTAATATTTAGAAGGTACTTTTCATAAACACGTTATATTTTATAAACTATTTCACCACGAGAATTCATGATTACGTATATTTGTATTTCATGTAAGTAGTAAATTTTATTTCACCATATACCACAGAGAAAAAGAGAAGAAATAAAATAATCGTGTGCGGTCGACAACTGTATCAGAAACAAATGTAATATAATACTATAATAAGCACCATAAGATGGGAAACTTACATTTATTAAATTAAAACATATCGGCACACACGCACATCGTATATTCCCAAGCAAAGTAAGTCGCGCCTATGTAAAGCGTAACATTCATATGGCGGTCAGCTCGGGGGTCGATCCCATGCATCCAGGCTAGAGTAAATTATGGAAAGTTTGTTATGTTTACTATGGTAGGAATCGAACCCAGGAACACCGCAAAAAGAAAGTACATATTTCAAGAGTAGTTACAGTAATGTTATATTTATTTAAATTATATACACCTACATCACTTGGAAAAATAAAAACACAAAATGTAAGGAAAAATACACAAAAAATACCTAGCACGAAAAGATACATAGAAAAATGGTAATAAGAGTATTATTTGTGTTCATGTATCATTTCTTAGCGGTGACAGTCCGCTTTGACTTGGCTGTAGTAGCTTTGGTAGCCGCAGGCATTGTAGGCTCGTTTGTTGACTTAAGGATGTCATCACTAGTACTGATTTTGGTTAGGTCACTATGTGAGGAAATTCGGTGACGAATATCATCGGGGCCCATCACGTAGATGTTACCTTCTCTGGTCCAACATTTAGATAAACCGAATTTCTTTCTCGCAGCCATGAAAATCTCGTGACGAGTTTTCGTCAAAAACTCTGACATAGTAATTCCGGAATCTTTCAACTTGGTTTTAAGTAACCAGATTTTGTCGCGAACACTTACATCCTGGAATTTGACCACTATGGGTCGGCATTTTTGGCTTTGTACAGACCGCCCTAATCTATGGCACCGTCTAATACCATCCATTGTGAAGTCTGAAACCCCCAGTCGCTTTTTGATAACTTCCGTAATAGATAACGAAATATTTTCATTTTTTACTTCATTCACACCATGGAAAAGTAAAATTTTTCTTCGACTTTGCATTTCTAATCGATCCATAGTACTAGAAAGGATTTCTATCTGCTTTTGAAGTCCATGTAATGCCTGCATCATAAAGGACTTGAAGGATGTGAACTCAGCAGCTAAACCTTCTACAGTAGCCGGATTGGTAGTTTTCTGTAACTGAGATTCAATTGCAGTGGTCTTATTGCGGAATAATTCCATCATTTCTGCCATAGTATCGTGAATAGACTCCATTATTTAAGTGACTTGCGTATCTTTGTGTTCGAATGTCAAGCACAGGAAATAACACTCACTGACAAGGATATGCACTTATTTTCTCACTTTATGCATAAATACTGATTATTAAATAATGATTTATAATTATTTAAATTAAAATTTCAAGAGCAAATATTTATACGTGTTGTTTAACCAACTACCCACTTTCTTTTTTTTCATATTATTATTGCATTAAACAATATTTCCGAAAAATAATAACAATTGAAGAGTTCCATCCATACAAAATTAATATAAAAAAGCGTTCCGCGTCTAATGAGAATTCAATTTAGTGCAGCGATGAAAGCGCTTTACGATTATGCAGCGACGCTTGTGCCGCTATATCCAGCGGCCGAACACTTAAATGTTGAGACTTAAATTGTTTGTTTACTCACGTCTCGCGTCGAATTATAACAAGTGGGATACAACACTAGAATTGTCACTTATTATGCTTTGTGTTATTGTAAATTTTTAGAAATTTTACACACTTTAAACTTGTTATTTGATTAAAATATCACGGAGCAAACAAATTACGTATTGTTAGCGGCAAGTACCCGCATGTATATTCCTATTATGATGTCATAAGTCTTTTCTACAGGTGCTTAATTTTTTTCCTTGTTACGCGATTTATTCGTCAATTATGGATCGATTTTCAAATTGTTTTCTTATTGTGGTTTCATGGTCACCAAGTCAGGATCTGGTTAGTCGATCTGTGGATGGCTGTATGAACTTGTTGAAGAGCATATACACCGAAGTATGAGCTGGCAAATTTGGACACGCGTGTCGGTATTTGCGCAACTAAAAAGTTTTTTAAAACTGATTTCACGAATCCACAAAAATAAATATTTACCAGACTTCTTTCTACAACATCTTCAAGTCGCTGTCAATAAGCATAAAAATGACTATAATTTGCAATTTTTTGTTATTCTTCTATTTCTTACTTGGAATCTACTTCAAGAAAGAAGTAGGTTAAATATTTATTTCTTGGTTTTTATGGTGAAGTCGAGTGCGTACATAATAAGTACGTTTTAACGGTTTTAAGCGCGGTTACTAATTTGATTTTTGGTGATCCAAGCTTTCACTACTCAATACTCGTTGACACTTGACACCTTTGGCATCCGTGATCACGGCCACTAGAAAGTGGACAAAACGTCGGAATAACAAAAATCAAATAAATTACCGCGGTAACAGCATTTTTTTAACTATTTTTCTGACACGACGATATCGACAAGATATCGTTGAATTAGTAGAATACGAATATTTACTTTGAAATACATTTACAACGCCAAGACATTGAAATATTAGAATTGAACCCCAGGTCCCGTGTCCGTGAGACCCAAATAGGTTCGTTTACCATAATCAGCGGACAACAGAGTGTAATTCAAATATTTTAATAACCCTGATCCGTTAAGCCAAATGTATTTAGGTGACTTAATTTAATTAATTATTTCTTTAGTTTACCAACAATTACTTGCACTAATGCTAAGGATGTATATAGTTTTATAAAAAGAAACCTGACAAATGCAGTAAGTACTTATAGGCAAACACTACACGCAATTTGATACTTTTTAGTATGAAAAATTATAATATAGTTACTTTAAAGAAGAAAAAAATAAGGATTTAATATCTATTAAGTTTCAAACATATAAAATATAAAGAAAAAGACAAGTTAATGAGTAATTTGAAATGCAATAATTAGACGAATTTATCAGTGTGAAATTGCATATAGATTAATAATATCACTTTTAAAGTTTATTAGTTTATATAGTTTGGGTATGGGCGAGTCGGCACCAAGAATGGGGCAGACATTGGGGTGTAATAGGTGTTTGAAGGTATCTAGGCGATACTGAACTAAAGCTATTAAGAAAATCAAGACAGTCAATCATTCCATTAAATAGTTTAAAAAAAGTTGCATATCTAAAATTTTGTCAATAATATTTTAAATTAAAAAATCAGCATTTCTTTGAAAGCTGGAATATATATTATTATATATGTTAATAGAAATTGTTCGTGCCTACCCCGCAAGGGACCTGGCGTGAATTTATGTATGTATGTATGTACGTTAATAGAAAATTTTACTGTATTGATATGAAACTAATCAATATATTATTATTAATTACTTCTTACTATTAAAATTTTAAAATGATAGAAAATTATAAAAAGAATTACCAAAAATAACAATGCTGGTCTCATAGTCTCGAGGTCCGCGAGGTATTTCTAGTACACAGCAGTCAAATGGCATTGCATAAAAATGGCCCACAAATTGGTCTGTTGTACTATATATAACACGATATTATCCGTGAAGGGACGGAGAAAGAATACTAATGTATACCACCATCGCCACTTCTAATCGGAATATTCTTGCCACGAGTTGTCTGGACGAGATCGCTTTTTAACCGCCCTTTGTACCCTACTATAATATTACTAGTTCGTAAGTTTTTATGTAATGGTGTACAATATTAAAATGTTATCTATCTATGTAATTCTTGCGGCCAGGCTTTCTGTGATAAGAGGCGATAAAACACCTCATAACCAGGTGGTAGGGTATTTGCTTGTTTGCATGGCTACCACCCTTGGTCTAGCATGGTCATGGTCTGGTATGAGCATGCCGCCATAATTACCTTGAGTTGTGTTCCGCCTTTCGTGTCCAGGTTCTAGTCTTATATAAGAGTCCGTCAAGACATTGGTGGCGCCTTTTGTGTTGCAAATGTTTATAGGCGAGGTTAACCTTTGCCTGTCTGCTGCACTCCGGCAATAAAAAAAACCAGCGTAACTTGAATAAGCATTCAGGTTTTCCCCGCAGCAAGATATGGAATTTTACTAAATAATATTAATAGTGTTATTTATACATAAAGGTTTTTCAAAGCTGGCAACATGTTACTAATACTTCCTTAGGCAACACTGTTCTTCAACATAAACCTTGCATCGCTAAAAAATGTATCAAAAATTTTAGTACTTGGGTTCGCCTGCGATTTCATCCACGTTAGGCGGGTAGCGAATATCCCAGTTTATTAACCCATGTTTAATAAGCTTTTTTAAGAGGATTTTAAAATACAAGCTTTTGAGATCCTATATATCATGTGCAGAGTACTAGCCAAGACAAGTAAAACAAGCCCAAACACGAGGGGTCTATCTTGTTTAGTACAGGAGTTCTTATGGCCACCTTCCGACTCCATCGTCAGATCAGAGAGTCGGTCAAATTTAACTTGCAAGATTCCACCCGAACTTACACTCATACATCCATTCCAAGTTAAATAAAAACTTCTAAAAACAAAGGCTATTTCCATCAGGACCGCGGGCTATTAACAATGAGAATTTATAAATTCTAGAAATTTCCGTAAAACTCGAAATACCAAATGTTACTAAAGACAAACACAACTTTAACTATACATACACTACATATAACTCTTAAAATAAATCTTAAAAAGAATACAGATAAAAAAGCAGGTGATATAATCATTTAGAAATTTAAAATTGGTCTACTCTAAATCCCGCGGGAATACCGAAATATAAAGAACCGCAACATTAAAAACATCAAATACAGATACAAAAAGCAGGTGATATAATAATTCGCTTTAAAATTGGTCTACTCTAAATCCCGCGGGAATACCGAAATATAAAGAACCGCAACATTAAAAACATCAAATACAGATACAAAAAGCCGGTGATATAATAATTCGCTTTAAAATTGCTCTACTCTAAATCCCGCGGGAACACCGAAATATAAAAACCGCAACATTAAAAAGATCAAAACAATAAAGTATTCTTATAACCAAAAGAGTATTGGAATTATCTAATTACTATGCATCCTAAACACTGTGTGGTGGGAAAATAAAATCACCATTTGATTTTGAGGTGTTTTGTGGACTGTATATTGGTTCAATGGGGGTGGAAGGAACTCACCGGATGCAGCTGTTTTTAGTTTTCTTCTTCTTCTGCTCCAGATCAGCAACAGGTCCGGAGAGTTTTTAACTTATTTATATATTGTCACTTCGCGAGACGTGCGCACAGTCTTAATTTTAATAGCGGTTTTTTATAACGACGGAGCGGTGAAATTAGTGCGTGTGGTGCGAGCGACGTACTGAGACGGAAGGGGCTTGCATCTCTTGTCGTGCGTTTTTTAATGTAATTTAACAAATGATTAGATGCGGCGAGAATAGGACGGGCGGGGAAGGTTTAATTATATGGAAGGTGGATAAATAAATTCAAAAATGCGATAATTAATTACCATATGCCCCCCGCCTTAAAGGTACCCCTTTAAGAAATAGAAAAAAAAACAAATAAACAATACAGTAGCGATAGATAATTAATGAAAACCTAGATGTAAGTGATATAAACGAATAAAAAGAAACAGATAAATAAAACAGAAATAGAGAATTATGTATACATAAGTATAATATAAATATAAAAGTAATATGACAAACTAATGTAAATGTTAATATTATGAGTACTCCATCTACTGCACAGATAGTGGAGAGAGCTTAACGATAGGATGTCGGTAAGTTTTGCTTGAGGTCTTAACCTCGGCTACCCTAGCAACACCGTCATTACCGAGAAAAAGTTTAGTTAAGATACCTAGAGGCCAATGAAGCGGTGGTGAATTCTCAACATTAATCAAAACTAACATGCCTACAGCAGAAGAATTAGATGAAATATTCCATTTATTCCGCATTTGCAGGCGATAAAGATATTTTAATATAAAACGGTTCCAAAAAGATTTATGAAAATAAATCCTTTTAGTATAAGTTTTGGCTAAATAAATGACGGTTTTACTTTCCGGTAAACGTTTATTTATGTTTAGACTAAACTTCCTAATAAGCCACTCATTAATGGGACTAGAAACCCACGGTGGGCCTGACAGCCATACATCGTTAATGATTTGACTTGGTCTTAAATCTCTAGATATAAAATCAGCAGGATTCTCTGCAGCACCTGCTATGTGAAATAAATTATAAGTTAAAATTAAAGTGTGGAATCGTGATATACGAGTGGCAAAGTAAGTATTAAATTGATGAGGCGAAGATGAAATCCAGCATAATGCAACTATTGAATCAGAAAATATATATACGTTATCAATAAGAAGGCGGTTGGAAATTGAATCATAAACACTGCGAACTAACTTTGCTAATAAAACTAAAGAACTCAGCTCTAATCGAGCCAAAGTTACAATTCTTGACGGGGACGATACGCGAGATTTGGAACTAACTAAAGAAACTGTAGGTGTTTCGTTATCATTCTGAACATGTAAATAAATGACACATCCATATGCCTTTTCGCTGGCATCGGAAAACGCCAACAACGAAACTTTAGAGCTCCTTCTTATACCAAGGTGGCGAGAAAACCTTAATGTGGAAATTAATGGTAATTCTGAAATGTATGTTTGCCATATGTCAATAATCTGTTTGGGCGGTGACTCATCCCAAGAAATTTTAAGTAGCCAAAGTTCTTTAATAAGCAGTTTAGCGAAAAGTATAACTGGACCTACGAGTCCTAAAACATCGTACAGTCTAGCTGTTACAGACAAAATAGTACGTTTAGTACAATGGGACGGTGGTTGCGAAATCACGAAATAAAATGTATCTGTTGATGGTAACCACCGTAAGCCCATTATTTTAAAGACGTCATCTGTTTCAAATGAAATAGGTTCTGAATGTCTATGAGAAACAGGGATGTGTTGCAAAAAATCGAGTGAATGACTAGTCCACTTGACTACGTCGAAACCACCTGACTTAAATAAATAAATTAATTGATTTGCTGTCTCTACTGCTTCCTCAAGAGAAGAAGCAGAGGATGCGATGTCATCCATATAAATATCTCTCTCTAAGATACTAGCTGCTAATGGAAATTTCCTTCCGTCAAGCTTGGCTAGCTCGTGAAGCGTGCGAAGAGCTAGAAAAGATGAGGAGCGAAGTCCAAATGTGACTCGAGTGAATTCATAAGTTGCCAGCTTATCATCAGGAGAGAAACGATATAAAATCCGTTGAAATTTGCGGTGTTCAGGCTGAACAAAAATACAAAGATACATTTGCCCAACGTCGGCAAGAAAAGCAACAGGAAATATTCTTACATTTAATAAAACATGAAAAATCTCAGTCTGTAAATTACAGCCAGAGTGCAAAATATCATTCAACGATAAATTAGAATCGGTCTTAGCACTGCCATCGAGTACGATGCGCAAGCGCGTGGTAGCCTTATCCTCACGCACAACTGGGTGGTGGGGTAAGTAGAAGCCAGAAGACGAAATATTATTTTCTGAAACTTCATTTAAAATATTCTGAGAGATGTAATCCCGAATGGCTTCAGTATATTTTTCATGAAGGTCTGGGCATCTAGCAAATCGTTTTTCTAAAAGCGCAAAGCGGCGTTTAGCCGTAACATAAGAGTTACCCAATTTATCAGGGTTTTCCTTAAAAGGAAGAGAGACGGAGAATGACCCGTCGTCATTACGAGTGGTGGTTGATGAATAAATATTCTCACACTCCTGTTCATCAGGGCTTAAAAATGTCCTTTCTGGCAGTTCCTCAACTGCCCAGAACTTTTGTAAAGCTCCTTCTAACGGTTCACCGGTAAAACTACAAAAAGCGCGGGAAACAAAACTGTGTTGATAATCGATAGGCGAATCACCCATAATGATATAACCTAACGTTGTGTTTAAAAAGGATGGAATATTTTTACCATTAATAATTTTACCGTGTAATAAAATATTGCAAAATATATTTACTCCTAATAACATATCAATAGGGCCCGGTTTAAAGAAATCATCGTCAGCGAGCTTCAATTTATTAATTAAATGAGAAAAGGTAGACGTGTTTACTTGCACCTCAGGTAGCTGTGACGTAATTTTCTCGACAACTAAAGGTCTTATGTTATAAACCGGTTTGCTATTATGGCGCGATGTGAATCGCACGGCAGTAGTGCCGTGGATTGTTTGCGAAGAACCACCAATTCCTTGCACTTCTTTAAAACGGTGCTCCTTAGAAATAAATAAAGACAAACGTTGACAACATTCTAAAGAAATATATTCACTTTGACTGCCTGAGTCTACTAAGCATCTAAGTGAATGTAAGCGGTTATGGTTGTCAAACACATTTATTTTTGCGGTGCCCAATAACGTAACCGTATTTGAGCTTAAAGGTAATTGTTGATCACGTGATACAGAACAAAACGAAGTATGATTCTGAACCACATTGGTTTGCGGAAGCGGGTTTAAATCGCTCGAGCGCACGTGACTGTCACGTGACTGCGTCGCGGCGGTAAATGAAGTTTGCGCATCGCGCGTAAAAGTGAGTGCTGAATCTCTGACAGAGTCAGCAGGTAATTGATGACAATTCAAATTAGTTGAAATATTACATTGTTGTTTATCTTGCGTATTAAAATGTAATAGAGAATGGTGTCTAGCTCCACAATGATTGCAATTACGAATTGAAGTGCATGCCGAAGTTTTATGATTTGTGCTTAAGCAATTATGACAATACGAATGATTTTTCAAAAAACTATATCTATCCTTAGGTGACTTTTTTATAAAGGATTCACATTGAAATAAATGTTTATGTTCTGACTGTTTGCACAAAACGCAATTAGAATGATTATTTAATTTATTATCCGCAACAAAAGATTTTGATGATTTCACCTTAGAACTAGAAGTTGTTCTAGACAAAACCTTAGTCTGTTCTTTCAAGAACTGTACCAGGTCATTGTAGTTGGGAATTTGTTCCTTCCGGTAAGTAATTTCAAAAAGCTTGACAGTTTCTTGATCGAGTTTTTGAAGTGCGAGGTGTAAAATTACAAAATCCAATAAGTCATTCAATTTTAATTGTTTAAGAGCATCGACGGATGAATTAAAATTATTTAGAAAAGATTCTAAGCCGGCAGCACTATTATTATTTATGGGTTTGAAATCTAACATTTGATTGAAATATGTGCATGCTAATGAACGAGGATCATCATATTTTTGTATTAATGCATTCCAGATTAAGGAATAATTCTCTCCTGTTGGTGGCAACCCTGCGCACACAGAGGTTGCCTTATCGCAAAGTCTTCCAATTAGATAAAATACCTTTTCACTATTGGATAAAGACGCGTTCTCATGCACCATACTTTTAAACTGGGCGTAGAATAATGGCCATTTTTTGACATCACCATTAAATGAAAGAAGATCAATGGGAGGAAGTTTTTGCTTTGGTTTGACAAAAGTAGAAGTATTTTGAAGAGTTTCTCGCGAAGATGCCTGATAGCGAGACATAACACATTTAACAAAACTATACAAATCTTCGAATGCCAACCAAACCTTGTAATCTATTTGATACTTTGAGTTTAATTCTAAACATAATGAATTATAGTCATCCAATATTTGTTCAAATTTAGAATGAATTTCATCAATAGTAGAACATTTATGAAGAAAATCATCGGGGCTAATATCAGATGATTTAGCATGATCATAAAGTTGTTGCATACGTTGAAAGTAAACTTCCCGTTTTGCCTTAAGAACAGCCAGCTGGGGCTGATCCAGACATTCTTCATATACTTCGTCACCCTTGGGTTTAGGCATGTTGAATTTAATTCAAACTCAAATGGAAAAAATAAATAAAAAATATTAATAAGAAAATGGTAAGAGATAGCCTACCCTTAACGAGTTATACGCGTGAGTATATATTAATCTTGTTTTGATGTAAAACAAAAATATATATCACAAAATATAAAAGTTTAATAATGCGGGTTGTGTAAACGCTCCCTTATGAGAGAACAAACGAAGTTATTCTTAGCAATGAAGTCATAAGAATATAAACTGCGGTTATAGTACTTAAATGATACGGAACAAAGTCCAATACCCGCCGCAAGTAGTGAACACAAAGTGTGAACGAAAAAAATATAGTAGGTAGATACAAAAATTACAATATGCACTGCGCAACTACGACTCGCGAACAAAGATGATTCCAGTACCTCAATATTATATGCGACAAAATAGATGCAACTCACAACTAAATGGAATACCAAATTAAAAGAAATGCGGTGTAAATATGAACAATTCATCCAATTAATTGATAACTCATCCCACCGTAGTATCTTGCGGTTATAAAAGTAAAAGAGAAACGTTGCAATAATTGCAAACTATTTCCCGATATACGGTGTTCTGACCAATGTAATTAGCATAAATTAAAGGTAAAATGTATAGCGGGAACGTATATAAAACGGATCCCAGGGTTCCGAGAGTACTCGGGAACAAACCGGGATAAACGTTTATAAATGTATATAAGAGAATGAAATTATTAGTTGTGAAATACTATTAAATATATAACAAATAAGATGTACATTAAATATATAATATATAAAAAGAGGTACCTTCAAGGTTATTGGCTCGATATTTATCGAAAAAACACGGGATAAAAATCCGCTCGAAGTGGACCAGAAAATGATGGGAAAATAAAATCACCATTTGATTTTGAGGTGTTTTGTGGACTGTATATTGGTTCAATGGGGGTGGAAGGAACTCACCGGATGCAGCTGTTTTTAGTTTTCTTCTTCTTCTGCTCCAGATCAGCAACAGGTCCGGAGAGTTTTTAACTTATTTATATATTGTCACTTCGCGAGACGTGCGCACAGTCTTAATTTTAATAGCGGTTTTTTATAACGACGGAGCGGTGAAATTAGTGCGTGTGGTGCGAGCGACGTACTGAGACGGAAGGGGCTTGCATCTCTTGTCGTGCGTTTTTTAATGTAATTTAACAAATGATTAGATGCGGCGAGAATAGGACGGGCGGGGAAGGTTTAATTATATGGAAGGTGGATAAATAAATTCAAAAATGCGATAATTAATTACCACTGTGAGTAGCCCGGAGGACGGGATTTACCGGGTTGCTTAATTTATTTAAGAAACACAAAACGTATTTAACACCCTTAAATACAGTTAGCGTCTTGCACAACGTAAACTTTGCCTCTAAATATGTTTAAAGAATTGTCAATACGTTTTGTGCAAAACGTATTTAGGCAGTTTAATTTGATTAACTAATTTTATTTAAAGGCGATCGTTGTGCAAGCGGCCCTAAGTTCATATAGGACGTCTGGTCGGTAAGTAACTTTCAAATATCAAAGTTTAAAAATCGAAGTTTCAAGCGTGCGTCGCGAGCATGCAGTATAAAAAGCAGAGTACTACGCTAGTCCTGTCATATCGTTTGCTACGCTTGGTGAATTAGGACGCAAAAGACAAAATGTTTAAATTCCAGTGCATTACCGCTTTGTTTTTCCTCCTAATTTTTATCACGAGTGCTTTTACGGCGCCCACCAGTGATGATCAAAATGTGAACTTATTAATGAGACCCAAAAGGGGTATCATGAACGCAAACACCGAACAAAAATGTCCCAGGTTTTATCGCGAACTTGGAGATATCTGCGTTTTGGAGTAAGTTTTTTTTCCACACGTAGATTAATTTTATAATCTATCTGACTTAATCAGAACTAGCCTAAAGCTTTGTTTTTGTGTAAATTTATAGAAATATATCAATATAATCGTACTTAAAACTAAATACATTAAAATAAAAAAAAATAGAACTATAATCAATTAATATTTCTTGTGAAAAAAAAACAGAAAAAGTATTGGAATGGTCTCAAACAAAAAAATATTATATTATTATTAATTAATCTAATAAAGAAATATCATAATCTACATAAAGAAAATATAAAAGCTACAAATAAAATCGCCGTTATTTAAGGATAATTAATTATTTTCAGACTCTTAGTATGAAATTTAATTAATTTTAATGAGCGTTACGTGTGACCATGCCAGTATGTCGCGCTTAAGATTTCACCTCTGCGAGACAAAGTTTTATCTCGACTTATTTAATATCCACCTCCGAGCTTTCTTAAAAGATATACCTCTGTAATTACCTACATATTTTAAAATAATTATTTATAGTAACGATCTATTTTTAAATATAATTATATTTACACCTTTATTTTTTTATATTAATTATTTATATTGAACTACATCCAATTACTGGAAGTAAACAGAAACAGTTTATAAACTTTAAAGCTCTTCTGACAAGTTCTCAAACGCGGCAAGACTAAAATTTATTCAAAACTAGCATTTGCCCGGAACTTCGTTCGCATTGGATAGGTGACAAGGATCATAGTTATTTTGTCAATATTTAAAATTAATGGGTCTTTCTATTGGGTCAATGGATTTTAATAGGATGAAAATACATGAATCTTGTTTAATTTTTTTTTTGTTTTTTTTCAGTGATGATGACTATTAAATACAGCATGATATGTATCAACTGCGAGCACACCTTCGTGAAATGCAGACTGATTAGGTTAATTAGGACAAATAGTTATAAATGGTTCACATGATGACAACTGCTGATCATATCTAATCACTGCAAGTAATTGCGGCATCTCAGAAGAATCTCTAAAGCTTTTATTCAAACAATGATAGCAAGCGATAACTTGATACACGAATCGAATACTCGTGACTTGATGACGTGCAGAAGGCTACCACTAAGTCCAAAAGCACTGTCTCTGGTAAGTTCGTGACGAACCGCTGACGTAACACTTTGTATTGGCTTTTCCACATTGTACTCATAGACTAGATGACATCATTTTGATGTTCAAAGGAGAGGAGGGGGAGGGATGAAAATTTCTTAGACAAACTTTTCAAAGTGTATCTAAGAAGGTCTTTGAAGAAGTATATATCTTACTCTCCTTCTTTTCACCAAATCATTTGGGATCGGTTCAATATATCACCATTCATATCATTTTTGTATTTTTCCATCAATCTTATTGTTTAAATTTCTAATTGTCAAGAGACTTTTAACTTCTTTATTCCTGCTAGATTTTGAGATCACCTTGATTGTTCAGTGCATATATATATTCGAGGGCTTCATAACAAATGGGCGTATAGGCAAAAATATTTTTTTTTGTTGTATACTAAAATCTATGCATGTTACTATTTAGAAAGTCTTATAAGTATACAAGTGTACCTCAATATTAGGATATTACAAATTTCAGCTTTATGCAATTAACTAGTTTAGTTTTATCAATATTTTTTTCTATTGTGTAAAACTGCACTTTTCTCTGTACTACATTTTTTATGAAGCCCTCGAATATGTTACGTTTTATTTTGTTTTAATTTAATTTAATTTTCGGTAAGTCGTTCAAGTACTGGTTGTATCAGGCCTGTAGACTGAAGTTGTTAGTACGAAGCAATTAATTAATAAGCAAAACAATTTTTTGTTTTGATGTATATTTTAAGAGATTTTTTTTATACAAAATTAGACTTTGTGTTTTGAATTTTTAATATCAACGATACATGCATTAACCTATAGTATTATTTAGATAAATAATCCTTAGGTATTCTAATAATTATCATAAAATAATTTCGCTAGCTCCAATATTGTGAAACTATAGCTCAAATGATAATAATAACAATGAAATATTTTGTATATTTTGTCAAAGAAAATTAACCAAAACTATATTTATTTCTAATTTAACGTCTTTTACTACTTGTTATACATATTTATGTATTTAGTACAATTTTATTGAGGTAAATCAATATTTATTAGATTTTAATTAATTTATTCAAGTGCTCTAATCGTCGCACTCAGAATTCTTAATGAACAAGTAAAATTAAAATAATTTTGTAAGTACTTTTTTAGTTTGATACTAACATGAACTAAAAGAAAAAAGTAATACAAAATTATAAATAAAATTTAAAATAAAATGGTCTCCTTTATAACGTAATTGCTGAGATTAATGTGTAATTATCCGATTTTGAGTGTGAAGGTGTAAGAAGCACATAAATGTATGGAATTTAAGTCAATACTGATTAAGTTAAGACAAAAAGTGAGAAGTGTTACGCTTAAGAACGGCACGAATGCCTTTAAGCTGTATGTTTGTATTTAATTGAATGGTTGTGATATTACAACACATTGTTAATGATATTTTTTTAATAAAAACATTATTTATTGAATACATCAAGGTATTATTTATTGTAATGTTTCCAAATTAACAAAGATAACGAAGAAAAAAGATAACTCGTAAATCGTTTCACTAAGTGGTTGCGCAGGGGAACACATCCTTATAAATTCTTTCTCCCCATCCTCACCATCAAGAAAAGAATAGAATTTTCTAATGAAGAATGCGCAATACATGACTAAAATTTTTCATTTTCTGTCAGTGCAATACATAGGTTACGTTCCATTAGTTACTCACAAGGCCGCGATTTTTCCCGTTCCACTAGCATGCCGGCGTTACAGTCGTCAACACAAGTGGACCGGTTATTCGGTCCAGCCCTTGAAATTGTCGTTGTAAGCGTTGTGTGAAAGAAAATGATGAAGTCATTAGTGACGTGTTCGCCACAACCACAACTACCGCGGTCGTCTTGTGGAACGGGGTAACGGAGAATTTTGTGCGTTGTTCCTACTAATGGAACGCGCTCGTAGTGAAACGATAGTTGGAATACGACACAAAGAAAACATTATAAATTGCCTACCCCGCAAGGGACCTGGCGTGAATTTATGTACCTATGTATGTAACTTAATTCTCCTAAGCAAATCCTAGTGAATGTGTGAATTTCTGGGGGACGATTGCAGTGCGGGGGTGGACTGCGGTCGACTTAAGCTACTCTTCCCTCCAGGGGCCCTCTAGCATCTAGGGAGCAGAGAAGTCTTCACCCCTATTGATGAAGTGAGTTTGCCTTACCCAGGGCATTCTCAAGCATTGATGCGCTAGGATCAGCGTGGGCGTAACTACGTTCTAAGTCTCACGCTCTTCCTGCCATAAGCGTGGGGCATATGCGAGGAGGGGTTTTAGTGGAATTTTGACTTTTCGAGTCTCCAAACAACCCGGCGATTTGACTCTGGTGCCCATTCGTGGTGTCGCCTTTCGTTGCTTTGGTGTAATCCCTATAAAAGGACCCGGTAGTGTGCGAAACGCATTTCCCCCAGCCTCAAAAAAAAGTTACTCTTCCCTTGCTTCTTCTTTCACGTCCCTTTGTCTTCTCCGTAGTATAATTTTTTTATAGATACAGTTCAGATTTTTTTTTATTTATCTTCACAATGCTTAGATATCGAAATAGCAGAATTTGGCCCCTGGTCTAGATAATGCCGCCATAACAACCTTGAGTTTTTACTATGATCACTCAGAATTTTGCTGCGAACTATAAAATAAAAATAATAAAAACCTAGGAGCTTAATAGTAAATACAATCGCGTTCCAAATTTCGATGACACTAGTTGGAATACTGGCTGGAAAAGCATTCACTTTCTAGGCGTTTTTGTGACCTAATATAATATCATCGTGCAAATAGTATCAGTTACCACGTGCACTGATGGCAGGATTGGTTCACGAGGTCCAAGTTGCTCAACGGTCTATTGAGCGAGCTATGTTGGGTGTTTCTTTTATGGATAAAATTAGAAATGAGGATATCCGTAGTAGAACCAAGGTAACCGACATAGCTCGCAAAATTAGCAAGTTGAAGTGGCAGTGGGCCGGTCACGTCTGCCACAGGACCGATAGCCGATGGAGCAGACGAGTCCTGGAGTGGAGATCGCGTCTCGACCAACGTAGTGTCGGACGCTCTCCAGCCCGATGCACCGATGACCTAAGCAAGGTCGCCGGTAGACGCTGGTTGAGAAGATCGGTGGACAGGGATGAGTGGCGCCGTCTTGGGGAGGCCTACGTGCAACTGTAAATGGCTAACGACGAACACGTGCTCAGTATGACATGGAAATAATCAATATGTATGTTACAAACATACTAAAACTCAAATCTTTCCTCTATAAAATATTCGTATATATTATGGTTGAGGTGGATAGATATAAATAGCTTTTATTACAGAAGATGGGCCCGTTTTAATAGAAGTAGTGGTCGCCTAGTGGTCGAAATTCGACCATAATTAATTTAAATTATACGTTAGAACATTATAGGTTCTGTTGTCAAAGTCTTCTATAGTCACAGATCTCACCAAGGCTACACTGTTAATTAAAATTTTACAATAAACAAAAGAGTATATTATATGCATGTGTGTGTGTATCCAATACATTGTAGTGTGTGTAATGGTTTTTTTGTTGATTTGATATATTTTTTATGCATAATTAAAAAAAATATTGGCATTCTCCACTCCTTCTCTATATAAACTTTAAGTGTGCGAAATTTCATACGCCTCCCTTCGCGCAATTTTTATATTTAAATTTAAACTAATCTATTACCGAAACGTGATATAAGTGATTACAAAGGAAAATTATCTGTGTTTATTTTTTTATGTTACACACATGAGTTAGACCCGATTTTTCAATCGTCAGATAAACTTAATCAATATGATAAAATGTAGAATGAGTAAATTATAAAATTAAATAATTCAAGTGTTTTATTTATGTAACGGTCATGTTTAATTTTCCCATGTTATATTTTATTCAAAAAATAACTTTTATTTGGTGATTTAAAAATGGACCAGTTAAATTCAAATTCAAAATAAGTTCCACTGGTTAACACTTTTTAAAGGTCATACATGTAAGCCAAAACTTAAATTTACTTCCCATTCTATGTATACCGCTTCGCAACGTTTTTATTGCTGTATAAAGGAGAAGAAGTGGCAAGAGACTCTTCAGCAACATGTCGAGCTAAAAAAAATCATCACGAGAAGAAAGAAAATAATGTTTATTTAGAGTGTTTTAAAATGGAAATTATACACAAGTAGTTTAACAGAAGCCAAAGTTTAACTTTAAACAGGCCCTAACTCAGCAAATACTGGTAGATAACGACCAACCGTGGTGTTCCCTTAGTGTCATGCAGTAACGTCACCTTCACAGAAGAAAAAATAACAAATAAACATTTAATATTATTTATAATTATTAGAACAACATCAAAGAAAGATACATATTTTGAACAATTTAATATAAGTACATAATATGTTATAAAACGTTTATCGAATTGTGAAAATAATGGTTTTTAAAACTATAATAGGTACGTCGTGAACAAAAAGAAATTAAATTAAATAGAACTATAAATATGAAAAATACTCAATCATCATCATATATAATTCTATCGTGTGATAATACAATACCTGCGCCGGCGCCTGCGTAAGGGACAAAATAACCACAACGTGAACGTGTAAATCGTATATAATTAAAGAACTAACAATAAAAATAATAAAATAATCGCTAAATGATTACGAATAGGTAGGTATGATAGTAAAAGAATGGTCAATTAAGAGAAATAAGATATACTAAGGGAACCGCTAAAAGTGCTGTTTATTTTATTACGGCTCTTGAAACAAGACTGGATTTGTACAAAAACGTCATTTTGCCCCGTGGTAGGGTATTTACCCATCTGGATGGCTACCACCCCTGGTATAGAGTATGTCGCCATAACAACCTTGATTTGTGTTCCGGCATTAGTGACCAGAATCCAGTCTCCCTTAAGAGAGCAGCAGCACATTTGTAGCACCTTTAGTGTTGCAAATGTCTTTAGGCGATGGTAACCGTTTTCCATCAAGTGAGCCATCTGCCGGTTTACTAAACTCGTGCTATAATATGTATATATCAATCTCATGGTCTTCTTTTCACGGTTCGTAGGAAACAATATCGCTCAACAATTGAGCCGGGGACTATACTCACTTAGCTCACTTAGTTGAACTTTATATAATGTGTTTTAAAATCAAGAACACAACAGTTACAAAGTGTAGCGAAATAATATTAGACAAAAAACTAAACACGTGTTTTCTTAATTGCTCTAACTTATTGGAAATGTCAATGTCGACTGGATTTCACGTTATCGGGTAAACCTGAGATCGTTACCACGTGTGTGCGTCTAAGGTGGTAGGATGTGTGATAAATTAACAACAGGTTGTGTATCTGAGTCATTCTTAATCAAGCCGTCGCTGCGGTCAGTTGCTATCTGCTAATATTTTATTTAAAAATCATAACAAGAGAAAATAAAAATATACATTCCAGTGATTTTATTTATAATTATTGCAGTTCAAAAATAATTAGTGCTTATTTTTAACACAAAAATGAATACGATAATTCTATTTTTAATGCTGATACCGGTTGTGTTATGTGCTTTTCGATTAAACAGCAATCAATTAAGTACTATGAATGGATTGCATAAGAAAACCGATCTTCCGTACTTAGATCATTTAGGAGAAATAAAGAAAATAAGAGTAAAGAGGAGTTTCATTAAAGGAAATGGATGTCCAAGGGGCTATATTTGGTTTATCTACCAATGCTTTACATGTGATGAGTGAGTATTTTTTATAAGTTTATCTAGAACGTTCTATTGATTAATTTGATTAATTTCAATGTTATAGAAATTGTATGATATTGAATCTAGAATTGTTGTAGTGCAATGGATAAAATACTTGTATCTTATTCTAATAATGTTGATTCAAATCCCATTTGATTTTTTTTATGTACTTTACCTATTATTTATTACCTTTGCTTTTGCTATCGTTAGCAAATGTTCACTTTTAATTTCGATATATCACCCAAAATGATCAAATTATTCATTTAAGTACAATTATGATTTGGATTTAAATCGGTTAAAAATCGACAAAATAATTATGTTGCACCACAATCAATTTTTCTAGCAAATAAAATTCATTTCAATGTCATTGAATACAGTCGTGACATTTCACCTCAACCAAATTGAAAACTAATGGCCTTACTTATAATCGTTTGTTAAATTTTAAGAAACTGCTCAGCAACTGATTAATTAAAATCTTACCCATAAACTCCTGTTAAGGATAAGAGGTGGTGGTAAAGTTACTCATAAATAGCTGTCAAAAATAATCAATATCGAGAGGTACTTTAAGTGACTGCTAAGATCCAAAATGGCAAGTTTTATTCGAAACAGCCATTGATTAGGGGTTTAAGAGTCTTTTATTTAAGAGATAGCTAATCCTTTCTTAAGGAGATTATTATAAGTAAGGCCCTAATTGAATAGAGTGATTCGATAGTAGTACTACGAATTTAAACGCAGTGTGCAGTTTATTATTTCTATTGCCGTGGTCATTTCTTTTTTATAAGTATATTTCTGTATCTTTTGTCTTTTTTACTTTTCAGTATTCTTTTTTATTTTAATTAGTTTCTCTTTATTTACATTCTTATATCTATTGCATGTTGTACAATAGTCTGATTTCCTAGTAGTTAGTCTAATCTTATACATATTATATTAGTTATTTGCTTATCTCGTTACATATTATTTATTACTAGTCATGTTTCCATCTATGTATTGTCGTGGTAAATTAGTACCTAGTTAGTTGTTGCTTCAATTACGTGGGTTTGAATGCTAATAGGAAACATAAGCTTTTTTTATGAGCAAAAGGTTTTTTACTTTGATCTATTGGCTTTGGTTACGGACTGATTTTAAAATATCATTATTAAAATATCAATACTGATTTCAATATATATATATATATATATATATTATATATATATATATATATATATATATACGCTATGCCAGTATTAAGCTGGCAAAGGATTCCTCCGAATTTGAAGTCACTTCAGTCAGTTCACTTGCTTCTGGACTGATAATAAAATTATACTAGCTGTCCCGACAGGCGCTGTTCTGCCCTGAAGAAATAAAATTTAAAATCCGATTTCACCGTGTCCAATTTGTGAATCTAAACCATTCACCTGAACAAACAGTTCAGTCACATACACACGCACAAAAGAATTGTATATACTTACATGCTATTTTATTAGATTTTCACTACTAAGTATTGGGGTTCATAGTATCCACAGTATAGAGTCGCAGGCTTAGCAAATATTTGAGCAACTTCAGTAGGTATTGAGCAGTGTTCGGAAAAATTTCTTAAAGCCTGTCATTGAAGTATATTCCTGGAGTGCTCAATAAGGTTACGTCTGACGAACTATATTGTAAGTAAATTATGACGTAATATAATAATATAATAAGAAATATTAATAAAGTACTTACTTTTATTATATTTTATTCTACCTAAAATTTCACAAGGATATTAAACTACAAGATGTAGGGGTAGACCAAAACAGAAATGATAATTTGGAAAAAAGTAAAAGAAAATACAGGATCTCTTAAGACTATAAGTAACTGAGTATAGGGCCGACGTCACAGTTTTGTGCCACGTTATCTTAATAGATTACCATAGTGATCCGTTTTCCGAAGTAAGTAAGAGCTCTCTGATCATTTGACGAGTAGATTAGTCATTCTGTGACCTCTCTGCAGATGCTTATAGTTGCAATCGTTTCAACCGCAACGGCACAAACAGGTAACTCACTGAGGGTTGCATGTTTCGGCTGTTTACTGTTCAAATGTAACATTTGTATTATTACATATTATAAAACAAGCAGATCAACATATATGTATACATACATAGTAGTGGATATAATCAATGTCATCTTAAATTTCCTTGTCACCACATTCTCCTCGGTCCGATATGATGCGTTACTAGCCAATGAGTCATTGATTTGGAAAGTGATTCTCATATAATGTTTATTTATAGATTTGTCTGTATATACATCGTTTCGAAGGTCGTGTGTTTACAAAACTAATTCGTTACTTGCTGTTGTATGAGGCTATAGATATATAGGACATTAGTTATTTAAAAAAACAACCGGAATGCACTTTTGGATGACTTTGACTAGGTAGTAATAGAAGAATATGGCTGGCCGTATAGGCAAGTTCACCTTTAGTCGCAGCGAGTTGGTGACATCTCTGGTAGCAAAGGCAGTCTGTCTGTTGTACCACTAAAAGCAAGTTTCGAATGCATCTGTATCAACTATTTTGCAGTTTTAGTGCGGTTACTGAATGAAAGGCAAAAATATAATTTCTACTTAATCTATAATTGCGCAATGAATACAAATTAATAATACTGTGTACGTATTTAATACGGTCACAGTATTGGTCATTATACCACAAGTTACGTTTTCAAATACCCAAGTAATGTTTCTGATATTTATTATATATGTAGTTATGTCAACGCGTTTGTGGTTTGAACACTCGCTAATATAATTATTTAGGTACGAAAATAAAACACTTTAAACTGTTTAAACTATAAACTTTTAACTTTTAACTATGGATAGATAAATCTTTGCTATTGACCAGTAAAACTAAAAATAATGTGTAAAATCAAAACTTAGCAATAATATAAATCATCGTCAATCATCACTTTGGGTCGTTGAGCCGCAGCAGTTAGTTAACTATTACTATATTATAAATATAGTAATATATATACTATATATTACTATATTTATTTTTTCAATTATATTAAATCATTTACTGGGTAGGCCCAAGCCATCATATGGACGATCGGCTCTTTATCCAGCATCGTAATAAAAAGAACACTATGCACCTGATCACTGCCAGAGCGAAGTGCTCCCAGCAGGCTGGCTGAATTGCCCCATGGCTATATTGATTCGCTGTGCGAGATACGAGTCAGCCTTCTGCTCGTAGGTATTGTAAAAGAGTTTCTTGTAAAGTTCTAAGCAGTAACGCTGACGATGGACCTCAAGGGTGTGTCGTGCAATCGTACCAATTAATTCTTTCCTACCCCGTTTACCAGCGGAAAAACAGACGTAGGAGCTCACTCCACCGAGATTTGATGGAAATCCCAACAAAACGGACGAAACACAATGCTTCCACTTTTATCATTACCGCTGAAGAGTGTCTTTGCCGTCATCTGTTTTTCCTGAAACATGCAATCTAGGTGTCTTCAAATCTCGCGTGAACAGGTATCTTCTATGTAAACGTGTTACACCTTAGACTGCATTTTGCACCTAACATCAGGTGCGATCTCGATCAAACGCGAATCTATTTGATATAAAAATAATGTCTAAATCCGATATTCGATATTTGCGCCACTTCAAGGCTTCATATGATGAACCAGCGTTGTCAGCCCCTGAGTCAGTTATTAAAAGATGTATATACTTTGTAGGTATTGTCAGTGGTTCCAAAGCATTGACCTATAACGTCACTGCTGAGAGCAAATATCGCCAACACGAACCGGTGCCAGTTGTCGATTTACTTACCTGTTTGTTACTGTACTATGACTCAGAACCTGGTAGTTGAATGATTAATCTTTAGAAAATAATGTTTTTAATTATATTTATTTGACAAGTTATAAAGACATTCGGATCATGTAATAATATAATACTAGGTCATTTCAATCGTCCAGTGATAATGCAACTGAGCATTAGTTTTAACATTTTATTGTAGGTCTGAGGGTTCCACAAGCCGTTGTCTTCTAGCTTTTGATATTAAAATACACCACGAAAATTTTTGATGTATGTTTCATTGGGTTATTTGGTCTAAAAACAGTGTCTCACCATTACACCTTTCATCCGTGCAGGAACGGAGAAAGAATACAATTTCCTACGGCGAGGCTGCATGTCGTAAGAGACGACAACATTATCCACAGCCAGGTGGTAGGGTATTTGTCTGGCCTAGTATATGCCGCCAACAACCTTGAGTTTTGTTCCGGCATTAGTGGTCAGGTTCCGTCTCCCTTTTGACGACAGCACACTGTAGCACCCTTGTTGTTACAAAGGTCTATAGACGGTAGTAGCAGCTTTCCATTAGATGGGCCATCTGCCTGACTGCTGAACTCATGCAATAAAAAAATCATTTTATATTTTTAAAAAGTTTAATAGTTAACACGTATATGACCTCGAATTCAAGTGATCAGACTTGATAGATCATTGGACTGAAAAGAGTAACAAGAAGTATATGTGACTATTAATAATAGAAAGTTCAAGTTGTGCCGCTAATTTAAAATTAGTGGCATCTTATTCTAGTTTTTTTTAACTTTACTTGCTTTCTATGAAGGAAATCTGACCTGAGAAAAAATAAAAAAGACAAGTATAACTGTTATACATTAATTTCTCCTAAAACGGAAAGTCCGAATCCAGCGCTGGAATGTCATTGGAATGATTTTTTATATATAAGTAAAATTTAGTTTCCTTCATGACATCCCGGTGCATCCCAGTGACGGGGGATCCCACTAGATGGAAAATGAGTCATGTGGGTCCAGTAAACAGCTATTTATATATTACCTACATCGCCAGATTAGGTTAAATTATTGAAATTGTATATTTGGTGAGCAATAAAGTATTATGTATTCTATAATATATCTATTCTATAATTATAAAACTACCCAAATTGAATATTTTTGATTATTTTATTGATTATTAAAGTCTATTTGTAATTTTTTATCTTTCATTGTTCATAAGTATGTAATGCTTGAAGATGAAGATCTCATACCACATCATTCATTTTTGATTTCGTTGATGAGATCCATAACTCATGTTGTCTGGAAGAAATCCCTTTAAAGGGATATGTTTGATCTATGTTCCTGTCTTTACTGTCTAATGTCACTTGTTTATTTTATGTGTATGTGGTGAATAATAGTTTTCAACCTATTTTTGGTCGTGGACAATAGGAGAGACCTGAAATTTTATAGTCGTGGTGATTAATAACCGAGCTTGTTAGATGTTTCTGTTATGCAAATGCGGATTACTTTAAGAGAGCCCAAGTTTTTTTTATTATTTATCTATACTAAAAATTTACGTGGTAAATACATATAAGGCACCACTTTATCCTATGAGGTTTGCGTGTGATGCAGCACACCCTCGCAATTCAAGTAAAAAAAATAAAAATATATAAGATTACAAAAAAGAGAAGAAAGAAAAAAAAACTTATTTTAACTTATACAACAATAAAAGCAATAAGAAAACAACAAATAAAACGTTCATATAATTAATACGCTTTACTGCAATTTTGTCTTTCTAAATAATGGTTTTTTAATTTACTTTTTATATTTTTCTCATTTAAAGATTCCCTTAGGGAAGTGAGCAATTGATTTATTGATTTGGGTATGATATGACGAAGTAATTCGAGGAAATAAAATAAGCTGAAGTAGCAATGGTTTTGCACAGAATCGAAGGCTTATAAAACAATAATATTCGAAGTAGAGACGGCATCTTAGAATATTTAGTTTAGAACCGATGACATGTCCCCTCCACCTTGTAGAATAACGATATGCACAAGGTCGTTGGTAGGGATGAAGAAAATGTAGTGGAGCGGAAAGAAGTATTTGGCGCAAATTTGAGCAAGCCTTCAACAGTGGACATATTTGGCGCATACAACGGTTTGCGTATAAATTATTTTTGTATTGTATTTATTCAGTAGATAAGCAAATGCCCACTTGATGGATAACGGTTACCGTCGCCGACGCCTGGGTACATTTGCTACACCAGAGGTGCTTTCAATGTGCTGCCGCCCTAGAAAGGGAGACTAGAGCCGAGCCACGAATGCCAAAACAAACCCATGGTTCTTATGGCGACATACTCTAGAGCAGGGGTGGTAGTCAACTAGGTAGGTAAATACTCTACCACCTGGCTGTTGGTTCTTTTGACCCCCCTTACGACAGGCCACCCGTCAGCAGGAAATTGTTTTCTTTCTTCGTTCCTGCACGGATGACTAATTATATCATACGGGAGTGATACAATATTTCAGTTTCAATATCACGCACTAATATCAAGGGCCTCTCAATCAAATTGCTAACCAAGAAATTCTCGAAGTATGACGAAATTATTTACAAATTAACCTTATCAGTTATTTCCGGTGATCGATCATGCTGTAAATCATATATTATTCACAAATAGATACTACGTGTAATATGACGTAGGCGACAACCTTGTATGAACCGTAAGATCATAATTAAAAATACATAATATTCTTCTGGGTGTGGCATTATCATTTTTGAAGAAGTTATCTTTAAAGGAGGTAAAATTTTCCCTATGTGCATCATCGTCAACTAATAAAAGCTTAATCCTGGTCACAGGCTATATATATATATATAAAATTTAAAAAAAAAATTGATCCATTGTGTATATACATATATATATATATATATATATATATATATATATAT
Organism: Dendrolimus punctatus; assembly: GCA_012273795.1. Lineage (NCBI taxonomy): Eukaryota > Metazoa > Arthropoda > Insecta > Lepidoptera > Lasiocampidae > Dendrolimus > Dendrolimus punctatus. The sequence continues at coordinate 3,919,985 of CM022532.1, forward strand.
ATATATATATATATATATATATATATATATTTATATATGTGTGTGTGTGTGGAGTCATGGGAAAGGCTACGTCAGGAACTCCTGCATCTGCAGCAGTTTTCATGTCCGTGACATAGCTGACAAACTACAAGAGAGTCGATAACGCTGATGCGGCCATGTTTTACGGAGATCGGCTAATTATGTGGGGAACAAATGTCTGACCTTGCCGCCTCCGCCAGGTACCTGATCAAAGGGGAACGCCTTAGAAGTGCTGACATGACGTAGTGAATGATGACCGCGCGAAGTGGAATAGAAAAAGTATAGGAAAGCGGACCCTGGGCGTCGGAGTGAACGCTTCGATCGCAATGACATCATCATTGAATCACTGCGCGACCGTTCCCAAACACCCAGACTACATTAAATAACGGAAAGTTCATTTACGAAATGACAGGAATCGAATTCGAGACCTTAGCGTTCCAATATGATCACAAAGGCCGTCATGTGTCGACTCTTCTGTAGATGTAACGGCTTTTCTATTACATTACACTGCTTACTAAATTATTGAAGTGGCAAACGTACTAAACTATATAGTGTTGCAGGAGTCATACCCGTTGAAACCAGATTATCATTAAATCGAATTAAATTAAAATATCATATAAAACATTACATTTAAATGTTCTTATACTGATAACTAACAATAAACATAACAGGGATCTACCAAAACGATTAATTTGGTTGAAAGACGGAAAATTGACATTCAATTACATTGAATGAATCATTTTGCTTGCTTCATTCAAGAAATAAATGAACCAGTTTGTAGCTACTTCTTTCCTAAATTATCTAGTTTACCATATCTCAAAATGTAATTGTTGAATTCCTAACAAGAAAACTTAAGGCTACCTTCATTATAACGCCTAGTCAACTGGGTCAGGTCACCGACAATTTTATGGAAAATTCTAAAACATATAATTATTAAACATTATACCAATAAACATCATACTTTTGGAATATCCTCATAATAAGTAATTACTGTTGTAACAATACCATATTTGACTCGTGAAAGATGACACAAATGATGTCATAACCTGCTATAAAATAATAAAAAAAATCTGTTGATTGACAATAAACTACTTGTTGTGTGTTTTTCTTTTTTCAACTTTATGACATCAGAAAATTATTACTTAGTCAATATCAATAACTGTGTTGTATAGGCGATACTTCGTAAGTATCACAGGTGTTTGACGTGGCGCCAACCTTGTGAATGCCTTATAAGTATAATGGTTCGCTGAAAGAACGTTATTTGATATTACTATTAAAAATGTTACTCATATTACATGTGTAACGAGTATAGGTAAACAGGATCTTTAGCAATTACGAACTATTGGCGTTAGAAATGATTAATCACAGGTATTTTATTACTTTCTGTTTGCCTATTGAGGTAGTTAGATAGATAACACTTTAGTGTATACCATTACAGAAAAACTTACGAACTAGTATTATTATAGTGGGGTACAAAGGGCGGTCTTATCGCTAAAAAGTGATCTCTTCCAGACAACCCGTGGCAAGAATATTCCGATTAGAAGTGGCGATGGTGGTATACATAAGTATTGTACGATTACTTCAATTTTATTAATAAATATATAACTATTAGGGTGGTCGTTAAAAATTAAATTTCTTGCGACGCCCCCTAAAAGCTTCCTTTTAATGAAAAAACACTGGGATTTTTTTATAATTTTTCAAGTCAAGACATCACGTGCCTCAAGACGATTCAAGTTAAAACTAAAAATATAAGAAAAATTGAAAGATAAGCTTGAATCACGAAGAATTTTAAAATTTTTCTGAAACTGTAATTTGTAATTGTGTTTGTAATTCATCACTGAGAATGATAATACGTAAGGTGTTTCATTGTTAAAACTTTTCCAATCTTAACATAATTATTACTTCTAAGTATGAAGAAGTTTCCTGAAAAAACATGATATTACCCAAAAATTAACTTGAATCGTCTTGAGGCATGTGTTGTCTTGACTTGAAAAAATTATAAAAAAAATCCCAGTGTTTTTTCATTAAAAGGAAGCTTTTTAGGGGGCGTCGCAAGAAATTTAATTTTCAACGACCACCCTAATAACTATACTATATATACAAATATACACATGAGTTATATACATATATAATATATGGCGATAATATGCAACTATTTAAACATAATAAACATATAGCTATATGCAATATAATATATACTAATTACATAAAATTACATATCATTATATTGCAGATAGAATATTCTGACTAAGTTCTTAAATATTATTAGGGATTTTGCTTGTCTGACAGCAACAGGCAATGAATTCCAAAGTTGGACAGCCTTAACGTGAAAGAATTATTGAAGAACGTTGTATTATGGATAGGAGTAATAAGTCTATGTTGACTGGAAGGGCGTAAATTGTGAGTGCAAGAAATAAATTCGAAGCGTTCTTTAAGTACTGTGGAGTAGTAGGGATGAATAAAATACTGTAAAACAATGTGAGGTAACGAAGAGCTCGATTTAATAATACGATCAAAATTCGACTCTTCTTTACAGAACAACAGATAAAATCCAGACACATTTATATTATACTAACTTCTACTCGTAACTTCGTCCGCGTGGAATAGTAAAAAAAGTAAGCTGAAAAACCCCCGATTTTGAAACACTCTTTATTGGTGCTCCGCTCCAGTCTTAGCGTAATGATATATATAGACTTCCGCGATAAATGGGCTATCTAACGCTGAAAGAATTCTTTAAATTAGACCAACAAACTCTTCAGCTTTGTATATTAGTATAAAATCATATACCACGTAGATATATACATGTACATGTGTGTATATGATATAATATAAATGTATGGATGTATGTACACGTATTTTGATTTTTTCACGCTCCAACTAAATCGCTAGATTAGTTAGAATTTATTTTAAGCTAGGTTGCCTGGAAGAGATCCCCTTTTAGTGTCAAGGCCACCTCTTGTTTTGCCAAGAAGTATTGTAATTATGCATTTGTATTGTAATTATGTTTTTGTATTTTTGTTTTGGTGAGTAAGAAAGAAAGAAAAGAAAAACCGAAAACAAGAAAACTTACGATTGAGATGGTAGTATCCGGCGATTTTGGTAATATAGTAATAGCAGAATTGGGTCCCTGGCCCCTAATACATGAATACAACCCTAGACCCGAGCTGATAGTAACAGAGGTGGACGGGCAAATGCCTTATCATCTGCCAAAACTCACAACCTACCTTTATAGTAATTTTGCCTTGCTTTTCATATTTATCTATGTTAAGAAATTAAATTATATACACAGTTATAGAAAACATGAAAGTTTTATCTCTCATCTGACATAAAGATAGTAGCTGTCTTTCAAACTGTAGTGTTTGCACTTTAGAAATCATGCTGTCGTTGGTTTAATTGCAAATATTGCGTTAGGCAATATGATATGCAAACTTTGAACAACTAACTGAACGAGTTCTATCAAACAGGCGAACTCTTCAGCTTTATATATGAGTATACGATTATGTCCTGCTCCATTCCTCCAGGAATAATGTTAGTATTTATTGAATGTATCACGGAAATGGAGCGACGGGTTTAACAAGTTATTTGCGATATTGTTATTAATTGATAATGACGTTAGCTATTGACATAAAATATAACAACACTCACTAATATAGCTAATCATTAATGGCTTTATTTTTGAGCCTATAAATAAGACATTTGGCCATAGTCATTAAGGCTAACATTATTCCAGACGGAGGAAGGAAAGTGAGAATTCTTCGGCGATTTAGATTTTAAAAGTATTATTTTCAGTTTTTTTTTATTGCAGGAGTTAGCAGACAGGCACACGGCCCACTTGATGGAAAGCGGTTACCATTGCCTATGGACATTTGCAACACTAAAGGTGCTTGCTACAAAAGCGTCGCTGATCTCTTAAAAGAGGCTGGAACCTGGTCACTAATGCTAGAACTTAACTCAATGTTGTTATGGCGACATACTTAAAAACAGGGGTGGTAGCTATCCAGATGGGTAAATACTCTACCACCGGGCAAAATGACGTTTTTGTACAGATCCAGTCTTGTTTCAAGAGCCATAATATAATAAAACAGCACTTTTAGCGGGTCACTTTAGTATATTTTACTTCTCTTAAATTGACAACATTCTTTATTACCTATCATACCTACCTAATCATTTTAGCGATTATTTTTATTATTTCTTAAAATTGTTAAAGTTCTTTAGAATTTTATTACGGTTTTACAAGTTCATTACCATTATATCGACAAATAATGTTTTTAATTATAATTGTAATTACTAATGGTCACCCAGTGGTCGAAATTCGACCATAATTAATTTAAATTATAAGTTTGAAAATTATTAAGGTTGTGTTCTCAAAGGTTATACTTCTATAAACACAAACTTTGCCAAAGCTACACTGTTAATTTGACATTAATAATAAACAAAAGGGTATATATATTATGCGTGTGTATGTCAAATACATGGTAGTGTATATTTTTTTTTTATTAATTTAATCTATCTTTTATGCGCAATCAAAAAAAATATTACCATTTTGCACTCCTTTTCTAAATAAATGATGTGTGCGAAATTTCGTACTCCCCCGTCCAGGTAATTTTCGTAAAAATGGGGTGCAAAGTTTTTCCTACACGCATTATTAATAATTATAATGACAATAAAATTACTCCGCCGACAGTGATTCATTAGAAAAATTGTAGTCATTTTTTTAGTACTGTGGAGGGGTTTTCCGAAGCCGAGTACGTTCATTGTCCTTGCCCACAAATGTATCATCCAGGTCATACCGATCATCTTTACGTTGCATGATTGCCGTAACTTGAAAATCAAATTTGCAACAATGTTAAATAACTGCCCAAGTTGCCCATACGTTAAGATTACCTCTGGTATATAGCGGTGTCGACAGACGTTGTCCTGCCTTGAAAAAATAAAAATCTATAATCATGAATTCAGCGCCACCTACTGGGCCTAATTGTAAATCTCAACTACCCCAGAACCCACCCAAACACATATAAAACCAGTACAAAATGAAACTGGATGCAGCCAGTTCACACTACACGATTTAGTGCAATTTAACACGCGCAAAGTCTGTCACTGCGTCGCTAATCGAAATTGCTACAGGTCTTAATCGTATCGTAATGTCGAATGACTGCCCCACCCCTCCATTCGGGCATTGTTTTATACTAACTATACAGCACAAAAAATAGACCGTGTGCCAGTGCACCGCTCGGCACTCGAAATCACCAGTGAGTTTCCGAGAAATAGAAATTTGTACACCTGGCTGATTATCCTGCGAACGGCCAACAAAGTCGAAAACAATAACAATAGGCTATTGTCTAATTGAAAATTTTAATTACGACGACCATAAAAGAACCTCGAATGCGGGGAGGGGCAATAAACCCGGTGCGCGGCATTTATTTGCCGATATATAACAATAGGTGGAGGTGGCCCAATTTGTAACAATATTATAGATAATAAACTTAAACTATTTTCTCTTTTTTTCCAGGTACTACTACTTGACTCAACAAACCTGCTGAACCTTAATGCTGTCTACAACCTGGCAACTGGAAATGTCCTTAGCAAATGCTGACCTCTGTATAGAGTTACTTTCTAAGTAATCGTCTCAATAAGTTAAGACTGATTATGTACGAAATATGCGGTTGAAAATAAAATAGTAAAGATTTATGAAGAAGTAGGGTAAATTATACTATTGGTGCCATCCTGTCAGCTCTCCCAAGTTTTTGCACCCGGTCAATTTATTACCTAACTGATGGGGAAAACCCTTAAGAATCCGTTGTGTGGTTTAGGAGTTATCGGATCTACAGACAGACGCAGAAAGCAAGTTTGTCTCATGCCGTGTAAAGAAGAGATTAAAAACCTTATACACAGTACAGTATGATACAAGACTATATATTATTTTTAATTCATTTATTTATTATTACAAACAGATATACACATGTCTGTCTGTAGATCCAATAACTCATTTTTGTTTAAAGTTAAAGTGGCCAGATCGAAAATAATCTAATTACGATACAGCAGGGGTCACCAATTCGTTTCATTCGGGGTCCGTTTTAAGAAACGAAATGACCATCATGGTCCGCCCAACGTTTTATAGAAAAAATCTTAAGAAAAAGTAATTACATATCAATGAGAAAAATGATATTGACACAAAATGGGACCCCATTTGGCGACACCTGCGATACAGTATTATCGGAGATTCAAGTTCTCTGTGTAAGACAACCGTGATCTTTGCTACCCATGCAACGTGGACGAAATCGCGGGCGAATCCCAGTTTTGAAAAAAATAAACAAAGTGCCAATCACTATAGTATAGTTTACTTAAATTTGTATTTAATCATAAATATGTGTAGTTAATTTTTAAACTGAATGCTCAATTAAATATAATAATTATATCAGTCAAATTGAGTATGATAAGTGCTACTACAATTCGTGTTGTTTCGATGTTACTTGAAATCAGCGGCTCAATTATGATATTCAAATATAATATCATGATGATAATATTAATGTAATATCTTGGCGTTTGGAAGATATTCAAAGTACAATTGCATTGCGATAGTGTCAACATTCGTATTTTACTAAATCCACAATATTTTCTCGATATCGTCGTGATGGAATAATAGAAAAAATTAATATTACGACCAGCAGAAATGGCGTTAGCCGAAATTGATATAAAAAAGCTATGAAAATTTTCAACAATTATTTCGCGAAGTTTCGTTTATAAATATTTACAATGAGAGTGGGTTGCCACCGGCACGCCATTCTGCCGCCATCCAACTATCTGAATACGCAAATCAGGTAACCCTACGATTGAGAAGAATACTTTAGGAATGAAGCACGCTTGGAAGAACAAATGTCCACTAAAATTGTAGTGCCGAAAAGTTACTAAATTGCGTCTAACGAAACAAGTGCAAAAGTGGACTTGTTTCGTTAGATTGTCATTATACTCTTGAAAAGTCTATTATTGACCAATTCACGATGCCTAAGTCTAAAGCATTACTGACTCATTTTACACATTACATTACATTACATCATTTTAATCGATGTCAGGTCCACTAACACCTATATTACTTGCTAAAACTTCTGTATTGCGTAAAAAATAATAAGCCACAAGGCCACGTGTTTATACTCAAAAGTGAAATAAAAGCGAGATTATGATTTGTATATCTAAATAAATGCTGTATTATATTCTTTTTTTAAAGATTTTCGTTTCAGAATATGAATTAATTTAGATATGATGACGGTAGTTTCTAGTCTATGCATTAGATGACTCACGGAACGGCACTATAAGAGCTACGTTCCATCAGGGACTCACAACGACCATGTTGTTGTTGTTTCTCGTTCCACTTGCTTGTCGGCGTTACAATTGTAAACCCAAGTGGAACGGTTATTCGACCCACTTCTTGACATGGGTCGTTGTGTGATTGAAAATGATGACGTCATTAGTGACGATTTCACCACGACCGCGTTCGCCTTGTGGAACGGCTAACGTAGTATTTATGGCGCTGTTAGCTACTTATGGAACATCCTGAATCTCGCCTGGAACAATGAAGTATAAGCATAGTGACATGTCAAATTTACTGTCAAAAATGTGCAACTTAGTGAGCGTGCAAACGTCACAAGTAAAATAAATGCTTGGATAGGTATAATTATAATAGATGAACCCAGCCACGTTGAAATATTGTTTCTTCAAGTGTTTTAATGTAAATGTTACATTAAATTATTCGTATGTCTCCAGAGACTACGGACCATAAAAATGGCCAATTTTTTGAGGGTTTGTGTAGGGCCATGGGAAGGCCAACTCACAGAGGCCCCTTGAGAAATTCTTTATCGTGTTATTAAATTTATTATTGTATTTACTAATACTATTAATTTAAATCTTTTTAAAATTATTTAATCTTTCAAACAGTCCATTTCACGAGCGTCTAACCAAAAAATAACGAGACAGAGTCTAACCCCTTCAAGATAGATGGCGCTACGGCTCATACCAGCTTTATAATATCAAAACCTAGTAGCGGACATTGTTTTTTAAACTTGTATAGCTTCACTAGGCATTGTGGTGGTGGCATGTATTGTAATCGCCAAAAATGTGAAAGTTGTATGAAAATATGATATTGTTCTCAATAAGCTTAAGAAATAGCTACAAAATGACATATTGTTGAAGTTCTTCCACATTAGACTCGATATGGCATAATTGCGCTGCCCATATTCTTTTTGCCTCTTTTCTGGTTGTTACGTTCGAAGTCTGTTGTAAATAAGCATTAGACGTGACAGAACAGTGGCAATTAATGAACTTAATTTAAGCAAAATGGGTACCTAGATAATATTATTGCTAGTTCAAAAAATAGGATGTACTTTATTGTATATAAAATCAATAAAAATCTTCAAGTACAATCGGATGTCTTATAGTCCAGGCAACCTTTGGATGGAGTATAAGAAGGACGACAAAAGTTGGTAGTTGTTAAAACAGCACTTTTAACAAAAAATATAATAACTTATTATACTTAGTTTTAAGCAACCTGTTTATAATCTAATAAAATAAAACTATGAACGAACATTAAAAATTATTTTTATTCCTTAAACATATTTAAAATACTGACAATATTTAACATTTCTGTATTAAAATCGTATTTCACACGATATTTTAAGTTATAATCTACATAATATATTATGCAAGTATTATTACCTATTGACCTATTTTGTACTTAATAAATAAAAAAAAAAATGCATTAAATGGTTATAATAAAACGAATATTTACAATAATAAACTTTAGTCATTTTACATGTATTGTCAGATGACTATACTAGTCCACTGATGCCCGGTTTCCGAGGTATTTTTAACTGTGTGTTTATCTGTTCAATAACTTATAAAAAAAAATGTTTTTGCATTTTTGAACACACCATCGTACGATAGTTAAACCAGGTTCAACTTAACTGATCAATATTAGCGTTTATCTATTCCATATCTTTTGTTTGACGTTTTGTTGTTGAGGTTTTGTTTGATGTGAATAAATATTAGATATTCCTTCTTAAATAGATGCATCTAGTGTTAGGGTTCTAGTTGTAGGTTAACAGTTAATGTAAGTTTATCTATCACATAACTTTATGGAATCGATAGTTCTTTAACTCGTCAACGAGTAACCTCAGAACCGGGCATCAATCATATGGCATCTCTAGATTATCTGCAGGCTATACAATAATCGATATCATCTTACTTGTACCTAGAAGTAAAATGAGTCTTAAGCAAATCGGTTGTCATATGAAAAGTAATTTAAATTATTTATAATTTGATGGTGTTTCAAAAGCTACATGGTAAATGATATTATAACGCCTGTTCTTTTATGTTTAGAAATAATTTAACTTACAAAACGGCCCTGCATTCAGAGACTTTGTCCTGCTCTAAAAAAATAGAACCCAATTGCAGCGCCACTTGCGGTCTAATTCTGAAACTAACTCATCTTGGAACCCACTTGAACACACACACAAAGGATTTCGCCAGCTGATTGGTTTGAAGAATATATAATCCTGAATATTCATGAATACTTAACACTGATACACAATGCCATACTTAAAAAAGAAATAAACTACCTATAGAAGTTCCAACTTAGAAAAAATTTAAGTTAATTATCACAGCACTTATACTGAATATTAAAATAACACTAGGAACACCCCTTTCTCCACTCGAAGTCCATATACTGTGGTGATTTTTCTTCTGGCAGTTTGAATGCTTTTCCTCTGTCAGGCACATGGCGTATGCCATGAGGTGTGGTAGCAAGTTTTGCTCGTAGCTAGCAGTGAAGAGATGCTGCCAAGGTCCGATGGCGAATACTGCCACGTCTTCACCACCGTGCGTCTCCGAGTCCAGGGGCACAAGACTTGGATATACGTAGTTTGGATCGCCTGGAAAATTATTTTCAAATTTTACTCTCAATGGAAAAGAAAACTAAACAAACAAACTCGTCCAGTAATTCATGCAAACTTAGAACTTCAACAGAAAGACGGTGTCTCAAACTCTTAAAGTGAAGTCGGCTGAAGTAAGTCCATTTTGAAAAAGGAAGTCGATTTAGAAATTACCACCATAACGATATTAAGATTCCTCCTAAGTTTTTCTTAATTAATTAAAAAGTCAATCTGCTGATAATGTTTAGCTTTGAATATTGTTTTTATGTTTACATTTTAAAGTTTTCTAGGCTATAATTCTATAATATTAATATTATAAACTTTTAAAATATGAGTGAAATGATAAATAAAATTAAACACGCACAAAAGTCTTTGGAAGTGTTTTTGAAAGTCTAATATTTTCAATTACAATCAGCGATGTATCATAGTATAAATTGTATATTATTATTTCAAACCTATTTCTTAAATTTAAATTAGCCATAAATTTAAAACTTTAATTAGCTCCATTTCAATTTCATTAATTTCATACATTTGTACTTAAAACTAGATACTCAAATTGTACACCGCTATATTTAGAAACAAGAAGCAATACTTACGCGCTAAAAAGTCAGTATGTAGCGTCACATCAACTCTTTTACCATCTGCACCGATAGAATCTGCTTTTCCGTTGGCATAACTGATAGTTGTGTAAGGAATACCGTCACTTCCTTTAGATGTATCAACGAAAGATAGAATGTCGTTGCCTCTTGATGGATAACCTGAAGAGAGTTGGGGTTTAATTATTATTAATAGTTGGAGTACAGTAGACAGGCTGACGGTCCACCTTGTGATGAGCGGTTGCCGTCGCCTATAGATATTTGCGACACCAAATATATTACCAATACACTGCCGGCCGCGAAAAATCTTATGACACCCTTTCTAAAAGACCTCAATTTCGTAGCGCTGTGGGAAAACTTCGGTTGGGAGCTAATTCCAAATCTACACGGCATGCAAGAGAAACGTTGCGTACATGAACGAAGTGGATCGAGGAAATGCGTATGAACGTTCAGTCATTGGCGAGGGGTATCTTGTGGAACGAAGACGAAGGCACTATTCTGAACAGTTCTTCGGAAGGCTTCCAGTTATACAGTCGGCTGAATATGTCTCTCTGCATGCACGCGAAGTCTCTCCGAAGACCAAGCGATACTGGATGACTCGAAACCGATATTGGATTAAAGACACCACAAATTATACTTTGCATAATTTGGACGAAACATATTAAAAATTTTGAGAACAATATATTTGCACAAATTCCTAATAACGTGTTTTAATTTAAATAAATTGTGGCAAATAAGAACTGTTTAATTATTGTATACTAATTTTAATAAATAAAAAATATATTTTTGTTTTTTTGAAAATTTACTCATATAAGCTGCATTAAATGCATCAGTATTAATTTGTTGATCTACTTTTTTGCCTATTAAATTTTGTAAGGAGTTAAATATCAGCAATATTTTCAAAGGGAAATGTTTTTTCACCAAATCAGTATCATAGTATTACTATAATTTTTACTCATTCACTTTCATATATTATTATTTTCGTACATTATAATCAGAATTTTGGCTTTATTTACACTGTTTGAGTATGTTTAAACATCTTAGACAACTTAGCCACATCTAAAGTTAAGATGTTTTATATTCATCATCTAAAGACACAATGTAACTAAAATAAGCATTATTACAAATCATAAGCAAAATAACTAATAAGCAAAGCATTCTAACTACTTGGAAAATTTCTGATTTTAATGTTCGAAAATGTTATTTATCTCAACTATAAAAGCCGTGTTAGCTTAGTGCTTAGTGCATAAGTTACAAAGTCAAAGGACGTGGGTTCGAAACTTGGCGGAAAAGTATGTACCACTTAGGCAGTTTTCTGACTTCATATAAATATTGTTATTATTACCACATGCTTACGGTGTAGGAAAACATCGTGATGAACCCTGCACATCAAAATAACTGATGCGTTAAACCTGTCAAGCCATCTGGGCAAGTGGAGTGGGTATACTACCCGTTCCCCTATAATAGGAGACTCGAGCCCAACAGTAGGACCTTTATAGGCTGTTTGTTATGATAGAACCAAAGTTGACGGTTGAACAAATATGTTACCTGCAACGGTCATAGTATGAGCGTGATCTGAACTGACGACAATCAGGGTGTCCTCCTCATTAGTCATGGACTTGGCTTTGCGGATGGCTTTTGCGTACTCCACGGTCTCGTCCAAAGCGAGATGAGCCAGACTGTCGTGGTGTGCATGATCTATTCTTCCACCTAAAAGTCACATTGATAGATAGACATATTGCTCACCAAAATTCTAGATTAGATTTAAACCTAAATGCAATTTTTTACAGAACTAGACTTATAACACCCAATTAAATATTTTATTATCCAGCTTGTTTCCTACAGATACTGTGTCATACGATATTTGCACCACCTTACGGTTCATATAATAACACACTCATCTCTTCATACATCCATGTGGGTTTGAAGTATTTAAAACGACGTATACATAATTACAATACATTTATTAGAAAGAATTTAAATAAAGAAAGCATTATTAGTAAGAAATAAGAAGAAAAAATATATGTATTAGAATAGATTTAGCAATAAAAGAGAAAGAAAAAAATATAAAATACAAAAAACACGAAAAAATATCTTGAAAAGCGTGTGTGTCAGGAAAAGGAGAAAAGAAATACAATACATTATAGGTGATGTGGGAACGTCCTAAATCTGTTTAGTCGTAAGGACAACGAACGGCTTGTAACCGAAACTACAAAAAGTTTGTATGCCTGTCAAGGCGGAACATGTAATTAGAGACTTAGCATAACATCTGCAAAAATGTCCATGTTTCAAACAAAATAAATTACTTTGATTTTGACCTGCGCGTGAAAGGCCATTTATGTGTTGGATCCTCCGACAGAATAGGAGGAGTTTAGTATAGAGTTTTATCCGTGCAGGAACGGAGAAAGAATACAATTTCCTGCGGCTGGGCGGCCTGTCGTAAGAGGCGACAAAACAACCCACAGCCAGGTGGTAGGGCCTTTGCCCGACTGGATGGCTACCACCCCTGGTCTAAAGTGTGCAGCCAAAACAACCTTGTATTGTGTTCCGGCATTAGTGACCAGGTTCTAGTCTCCCTTATGAGAGCAGCAGCGCATTTGTAGCACCTTTGGTGTGGCAAATGTTCATAGGCGATAGTAATCGCTTACTATCAAATGGGCCGTCTGCCTGTCTGCTGAACTACTACAATAAAAAAATAAAAAATGGAAAGGTCTTCTTGGCGATCCATAATGTTTAAAAAGGTCAAGGTTTGCGAAGAGAAGCGCTTGAAAGATTTGGATACAAAATGTCAAATTCCCAAAGAGCGACCCAAGCTCTCCTATAAGCTATACGTACAACGCGGCTAACCAACTACCTTGTGCAATGTGTAGCCGGGTATTCAAATACAAGTTCAGTCTGGCCAGCCACAATAGATCCCACAGGCTGCACAATAGTCAAAGTTTAGGGGTTGCTGTTACCGAAATCCGTAAGGGCGCGCTTCCACTTTGTCGTGACGAGAGATAATCGCATAGTTTTAAGTGTCGTCGTGGCTTAAATGGAGGTGTTCACATATAGAACGATATGGTTTACTGTCGTCTGCGAGATTTTTTGCAGTGACGACAGAGTTTCATGATAGTGAGAACGGCTAGCAGGACTGGCGTAAAACGATAAAAAATCGTAACGACTAAATCGTGACGGCGAGTCTATCGTAGCCACAATAAAAATATCGTTGCGTCGCTTACACGTGCTTTCCCTTCCCCCTCGCGACTGTAGTTTTGTAACTTGGTAATGACGTGTAAACGACAAAGCGACTGCCGTGAAACGATAAAATGTCGTCGCGATCCAATGGGAACAGCTAGAGACGATAGTCATTCAACATAGTGGGAACGCGCCCTGAGGAGGACTAGGTATACTACTATACAATACATACAGGTGACTTTTTCAAGTGTTAAGTAGTTTAATATTGTTCTTGAACACGAGCTTAATGATTATATACCTTCGACAAATAAGAAATATCCATTAGCACTCCTGCTCAGCATCTTAATGGCCACCTCCACCATCTCTTCCAAGGTCGGTTGGTTTTCAGCCTTCAAGTGGTACTCCATGTGGTCATCTTGGAACAAACCCAGAAGATATTCTGGGAATTCATCAGCATTTGCTACCTGCAGATTTTTTACCACATTATTAGCCCATACGAGTATATGTATGTACCGAGATCAAATTTTGTCAGTTTTGAAGAACAAACGGTATACCGAAGATGCCTATAACCGCTTATCTCTATATTTATGTTTACTGTAGTCTTTATACATTTACACTATTTTAACGTGGTAGTGGTAGTAGGAGTCAACGTTGTAGTATATTAGTTAGTAATTTTTTTTAGAGCTCGCTAAGCCAGTTTGACCGGTGAGATACAACGCTTATCCATGCTGGAACGGAGAAAGAATACATGTTCCTGCGGTCAAGCGGCCTGTTGCAAGAGGCGACAAAACAACCCACAAACAGCTGGTAGGTATATGCCTGTCTGAATGGCTACCACCTCTGGTATAGAGTACTCCGCCATAACAATCTTGAGTTGTGCTCCGGCTTTAGTGGCCAGGTTTCGGCCTCCTCTTAGAGAGCAGCGGCGCATTTGTAGCACCTTTGGTGTTGCGATGTCCATAGACGATGATAACTGATTTCCATAGGTAGGCTGTCTGCTGAACTCGTGCAATAAAAAAAACGCTCTCACAGAATATCGTATGTTGAGTAAGAATTCTGGTGGCCCATTCTTCTATCATATCACATTCCCCGTCTCATCTCTATCCATCAACCCATATTGCGTCTTAGTTTAGTAGCTAACTGAAGATGGGATGGTTCCCCATTCTTCCTGCCTTCTGTATACAGTTCCTTCTATCCCACCCTAAAGGCTGGCAACAAGTTAGCATATTGTAAGTAAATTCTATTAGTTGGACAGTTCTGTTAGCGTAGTTCTGTCAGCTTCAGATTGCTACGTCACTGGGGGCTGCCCCCCTCCCGGGCAGTGGTGGAAGGGGTCGCCGCCTAACAGGGCTTGCGAATTATCTAGGCCAAAACTCGGGTCCTGATATAAGGGTGAAAGACGGAACACCGAGGGGTTTTATTGAGTATCCCTAACTGCTGCTTGGTACTAGCACTTCTTGTATGCGGTGCTTCTCTCCTAACCGCGTTTGTATCGCAATGGAAAGGCCTCAAACGGATTTTCCCTCGTTAAAAAAAGCCAGCTTCAGGTAATAAAAAAAACCATTTTTAAAATAGTTATAGTTAAATAGCTATGTGTTGGTTTTTGGGGTTCATCATAAAAACGTTCTATCTGCTTTTTAGTTTTCTTCATAATATACTACGTATAGAAAGCTAGCAAATCTATAATAATTAACACACCTTCATTAGTTCCAGTCTATCTGTGACAAACTGATGGGATACGTTCAACTGCTGCTTGTCCACATGCCACATTTCTGTCAGATCCAAACCATCGACTCTTCTCCCAGCACTTCCTAAAGGTCCAGTGACGTTGGGAAGCAGCTCCCGTCTTCCGCCTCCCATAATAACCTAAAGAAGATAGATAATACGATTACTTATTGTTGCTTTCTCAATATCATAATTCCTTACGAAGCTGTGTACACAGTAATAGAGAATTATTTCATTTAAACTATTATGAGATTCAAAATAATTTCTTCTTCAAAACATAGATTACACATTATTGCTCACCAAAATAAACAAATACAACATCAAAATTCATATTTACAATACTTCTTGTGCAAAACAATAAGCGATATCTTCCAGGCAATCTAGCTTAAAATAAATTCTTAATTTATCTGGCTACATCGCCAGATAAGTTGGTAAAGTGTAGCAGAAAAAAAAAAAAGATAGGACTCTACAATTATACGTACATATACTAATTTATAAATTCAATACACACATAAATCCAGAAACATTTATAGAATACCAATACACGTATAAACGAAATAATCTAAATAAATATATTTATTAACACATATTACAATAATTAAATGTAAACATAATGAAGTAAATGACAAAGCTTATAGTATGAAAAAAACTTTCGAAATCGATTGTAAAGACAAAATCTGTAGCAGATGATATGTAACAAATAACAATACATCAAAATTTTTCCTTAAGTTCTTTATAAATAATACCTACCTGTCTTAAACTGTATTCGATTACAGCCCTGACGTGATTATGATACAAGTGTTTTGGATACGTACTTCAAATTAAGATTGTAGCTAATGGGATCTAATTGTACCGGGTTTGAAATTCTATTTCATCGTTATTATTTAAAGACTAATAGATATACACTTGATTCATGCGTTCCTCAAAATTCTCGTTCGAAAGCGGGTCTTATTAACTAAATGCCAATAAGAGTTACACAATCAGGCAGCGGCGTAGCTTGCTTTACACGGGACCTGTAATGTATTGCGGGGCCCAAAAAAGGCTAAAGTTTTTATAAAAGACACAAAAAATACTCGAATTGCATTAAAATAATTGTATATTTCGCCTGATTAATTTTCTCATTCAGGTTACTTGGAATAGATCGCTTTGAGCGATAAGGCCGCTTATTGTATTGCCTTAAAAATATTGTAAATATGGTCTTTTTCTGTAATTTTATATTTTGATCTGCAATAAAGTGTTATCTATCTATCTGTCTCAATTGTTTATTAGTTATTACTTATACTTAATGCTCCTAGGAACTAAGTAAGACAAAGTACTCAAATCAAAGATACACTTTTCTCGCCTTTTTTTCGGCAAGCTTATTATTCAAATCATCCATAGCTGAGACTGATTTCAATTTTTCTAGACTTGCCTCTATAGACAATAATAACAAGTTTGATAGTCTTTCCTGCTGCATACACTTTCGGGCCCCTGAGCCGGGGCCCCATATCATGGATTCGACTTATACAGTATATGCCCCTGAAATCAGGATCTTTATTATCCACCACGCATACAACGTTACGGAATGATTCTAGTGTCATTCGTGCAATTACAGTTCATCAACCCTGATAAATATTTATATTATAATTATTTAAATATTTAAAACTAGATCAGTCCTTTTCCTTTACAAGGTTTCATTAATGTTTATCGTAGAAAATGAGTCGTAATAAATTAACTAGAATATTTAATTGATATTTAATCGAGATCTGTTTTAATGAATTAGTAGAACTAATTCAGGCTAAGGTCAATAGTTGCATTGACAACGATGATATCGAATGGTTTGATGCGTTCAAAAGTACCTAAGTGTAGAACTCAAATATATCCTGAGTAGAAACGAGAAAGAAATAAACAAAATTTGAATGTCGCAAAGTAAAACATAATAATGAACTTTTAAAAATCTACTATATTCTCTTGAAGAAATCCGGTTATACATAATGTCAACTACTATTTGTGAAGCAAGTTGTAGAAAAACGTTCAATAAAATGCAAAACACAATATTTTGTAATTTTTATATTTTTTTATTGCTGTCTTAAGTTTGCAGTGTTAACCTTTTTAAATATTCAACCAAAGTTTTAAATTAAACTTCAAATAGTGATATCAATGAAATTTAAACCAACTATTAACAGCCTAAAAGATACGGTTCGCGAAACTATTGAGATTTTGCATATTAAATTCTTGTTTAGGATACAAATTTTGCCAAGACATCGATTCTCTCGAAATAGCTAAAAATTCAATTAGATAACAAGAATAAAATTACTTTGAATCGTTTTCCTGGATTATCCATGACGAGTTGATAGGCAATGTCTTTGCAGCCTAAAGCTAGGCATTCCTCGGAACATCCGCATCTGACTCCCAGTTCCTCTCAGAAGTATGCGCATAGAGGCCTGCAGGAGATGCATGCGTTATCCGAGTGGTTGTTACAAGACCTGAAAATCTAAAAAAAATATTACAAACATATTATATTATTTTATTATTCTTTACGATACAAGGAACTATTCAATTATTTAAAAAAATGATTTATATGCATGACGTATCAACGTCATGGGAGAATTATATTTATAAAATGGAGTATTGTTTTAAAAATTATCCTCAAATACATATTAACAGCTGGTAAGTATAAAAGTCAAAAAGTGATAATCATACTGATTTGGGTTTATAATATCAATGGCAGATATAGTTTTTGATACAGGCAGAACAGTAATTGATTGGAAAAAGCTACGCTCAGGCCTCCGATATGAACCGCCGCCACGCTTGTCCAAGACGGGTTTCCCTATGTGCTGGTGTCATCACGATATTTTTTTAACGTTAGCGTCGTAACGATATGCTCATTAGGTCAGAAAACTACTTTCTACCCAGGATTCGAAACTGCGTCCTTTATTTAGTATGTGGTGCGCTAACCATGAGCTACCACAGCTTTGAATAGAGAGTAAAACGAGCGCAAAAAATTAAAAAGCGTAGTTAGAAATTTATTATTTCGTCCAAATGATAAAGACACTTATGTTGTGTTTTCTTTCTCAAATCTAGGACATAACATACGCAACGGAGTAGAAAGTAGCATATTAACATTACATAATGCTCAAACTTGTTATGTTACATAATCACAAAAATCTCATTGAACTCGCAGATATCTTATGAAATCTTGAAAAGTTGCAAAGAGGTATCATACACTGATCACAAGCACATTAAGATAATAGGTTACAATCAATTGCTATTCAACATTGTCTGTGGTCAAAAGACGTCTTAACTAACTGACCATCAATGTATACAGACAATGGGACATAAAAAATAAAAACAATTGACTGAGCACACAAGTACGTCTTTAATAGCTATCTATAAAGTAAATATGGCAAGTAAAACATACGTAAGCAATACTCCTTTAACGAAGCTAATAGTTGATGTCTTTATAGTAATCTCTGAGATTATATTAAAATTTTATTTGCTCTCATAGGATAGAAACACAAACAGGACTTATGTAACTCGTCAGAGCAACTTTTACACGCTATGTTTTATACGTTGATATTAGGTAATCAACGTAATCCTTCTAACAAAAATTGACATTCAAGACCTGACAATTCTTGAATGTTAACATCAAAAAAGAAAAAGTCGAACAGAGAATAGAGATATCTTAATGAAGAAATCGCTCTGTTATGATATAAATTTCGATAGAGTTAGCTTTTGAATTTTTTTATTTGTATAGTGAATAAATTTATCAAAGCGTCAAGGTCCAAGGATATGTTTGGGGAGGTGCATGATAACGCCAACTTCACTGAAAAAGATCAGGTAGACATTAAGGCTATAGATGAAATGATGTGACAGGTGTTATCGAAGTTTTTAGCTCCAAGCCAAGAACTAGAAATTTCAAACTAGCCACGGTGACAACGCATTGTGAATTGTGTCCATAAAGCACAAAAAGGCTTCTTCATTTCCTTGAGCTACTTTTTTCTTCTACATAGTTGATAGATACTTTACGAATCGGATTGCTTATCCAATTACTAATTCCATATGAATGAACATAGGTATCTATCGTCTAAGAGCTGGCAAGGTTTTCGAGAGAGAATTTCACAAGAAGGCCAGTTTTTAGATAAGAGGCATAGGCGTCTGGCACGGTTTAAACAACAATAAAAATGTCTGGCAATAATAGATTCATGTGTCAAAAATTCCAATTAAAATAATAAGCTAAAAGAAACCTTCTTAAAATGCTTTGAAAAAATGATATTTTCCCTGTACAGATACGATGCGCACTGATGAACGCAACCACTACCGCCAGCCAGACTGCCCGTATGACGTCCGGGAGGACATAGATTAAACTGCTGATCTGTCGACGCTCCTACCTAATGGTACATATATATGGGACATATTTACTCGAGACCATTAAACACATCGACGACGTTTTAGTATTATAAATGTATATAGGACCCAGTTTAATTAATGAGCTATTTAGTAATAACAAATTAAAACCGTTTAGCATTATACTTACCAACATCCAATCCGTTATCAAGCGCCCATTGTCCAATAGAAGAAGCCCGGTTACCCTCATGTAATTGCGAGTAACATGAACCCCTGGTAACGTTTCCATCTAAGCCAATGACGCCGTACTTAGTCTTGATTCCAGTCAGATACGAAGTTGCTGTACAGGCAGAATCAGCTACTTGAGCGTCTATGCAGTAGGTCTGGAAAAAGAGAAAAATGAAATCATTACAACGATAGACACTATTAAATCATCTACTTCCCATTTCGAAATTATACAGGCATACACTTTCTATCCTAGCTATATTACAAAACCCACATGTTTCACAATTTTTCCCAATCCATCCTTAGGTTGTCTGGAAGAAAATGATTTTAGTGATAAAACGTTTTTTTAACCAAACTTCTTGAACTGAATTTCAATATTATCTAATAAAGTATATTCTATTCCAAATTATCTTTATATAAAAAATGAATGTTTGTTTGCTTTGTAGATTCGTAAACTATACATTTGATCATGTGATGATCTTTAGCAAAGTTGTTGTGGATAAGGTTTCTGACTTGGTTCACAATTGGACCCGGTAGGTGGCGCTGCTGTCGGCATATCGATTGAAGCTTTTACTGGCAGGACGACGTCTGCTGGGACAGCTAGTGTAATATAAAATATGGAACGAAGTTTTTAAGCTAAGATAAGAATTGAGGTATTATGAATATTTTACTAGGTGTTTTCAATGTCGATCGTCTTTCTAGTGTCATCCAAAATTTTAGCTCTGGAACTATATTTAACGCAAAACCTCTAGCTTTTAAAATTGGTAATTTCTGTGCTGAAAGATGAAACCTCTCTACTTGTTTAGTAATTCTTGTAGTGATTTGTTTAATGATTTCTCCTTCCTCATCTAGTATCCTTACCATGTAACACTAAAACTAATAATTTCTTAATTAGATTTACGTATTTATCGAATAATTATTACTGAGATTATTCTATTTATCTATCTAATATAATTTTGTTTATGTAAATATAATTTTATCACTCATGTATTCGCACGCTTGTATTTCAATCTGGACCTAATAATTTACGAACTATATTATATTAATGAATTATCGAATTTTATCTGTTGTGTTGTCCAAATAAATAAAACTAAGATAGTATTCTTTCCTACTTTTTTCTTCACTGCCCAATATTCGGCACTCTTATAATATTATAGGCATACAGCAACCCCACGATCATCAAGCCAGTTTATCCCTTTAAAGATTATTTCCTAGTCCGGGATAAAATATTAAGAAATAGGTTACTACCTATGCCCACCGCTTTTACTGCAAGTAAAATATCAAAAATTCCATGATTAAAATATATAACTTGCCAAAGTCACATGTACATTTACACAGTATGGATTGGTTTTCTTTAACCAAGATGTAGTGATAAATTACACTTGTAATAAGCGGTTAACAATAAACATATTTGAGTAGCCCCGTGTGCACAATACAGCAATTTAAGACAAATTGCCGACTACGAAATAAACGTATTATGCGGTTGACCGCTCTCTATATTGTATGTCACGTTCAAGGAAAATTTGCGCGTGAACAACAAGGTCACGCGTTCGGCGACAGACAATGCTTCCGATCTAAGATTTCTCTATAGCGAATTATGGAAAAACGTCGTAAGTGACCGATTTTTGAAGTGAAACTTCATTATTGGCGTTGGAAAAAAATTACCGTCACATTTTTCGGTTACGCGTCACATTTTTTCCGTTACGCACCATCTTTTTCTTGCCCCTTCGGTCGATTCGACCGTGGTAGGGGCTTTATTTATTTAACCAATTTCTGTAAAGTTGCATATAGTAGATCATTTTTCGAAAAATAAGGTCATAAAGAAGTTTCAATTCTTACGTGTGTACACTAGTACACGCACACATTTTTTTATGGCTTGAGTTCAGCAGACACGCAGACGGCCCTCCTGATGGAAAGCGGTTACCATCGCCTATGGACATTTGCAACACCAAAGGTGCTACGAATGCGCTGCTGCTCTCTTAGGGAGACTGGATCTTGGACACACGGAAACACGGAACACAACTTTAGGTTGCTATGGCGGCATACTCTAAACCAGAAGTGGTAGCCATCCAGTCGAGAAAATAGTTGGCTATGGGTTGTTTTTCCGCCTCTTACGACAGGTCGCCTAACCGCAGGAAATTATATTCATTCCCCGTTCCTTCAAGGATTGTTTTTATCGTTATATACAGTTAAAATAATTTGCATCCTAGTACAATGGATTACAGGTTTATATCTGGGATATTGGCAGTTTAGAAAATATTAAAAGTAAGTAGATCTATGATTAATCTATTAAGAAATAATTTCAAAAGTAGTTCTCCTATAATATTTAGAACGAAAAAAAATATTTGAAGAAATAGCGACGTACTTACGAGTACATTTCTTACATGTATCTTAAAAAAAAAGGCATATTTTGAAACCAAAGTCTCAACACCGCATTTTCACCAAACAAGATTTGCACTATCCCTAATGCTGTGCCGGCATAATATCCGACACAACGCTGATTTTCAGTGCAAACCTTCCTTTTGACATGATACTAAAACGATGAACATTTTGTAAATGTAATTTAAAACTTTTTATTTGTAAATAATTATATATACCTACATAAAATAAACAGTATAAATATTATGTTATCTTTATGATTTAAAAAAAAACTTATGCTTGTTTACATTGTAAAATGCTTGTGTATATATATATATATATATATATATATATATATATATATATATATATATATATATGCTCGATATAAAATACAAGGACAGATCCTTGTCCTCATCGCTTTATCTATCAGGTAATAATTTGGGATGTCTTAACAAAGTAAAAATACGATGCACTTACTATTCATACAAGTCGCTTACCATGGGTAGAAAATGTAAAATTTGACATTACCTGCATAGAGCTTTTGTTGAATTTTAACTTATAGGCAAAGACCGATGGACGGTTAATCAGATATAGCCTTGACAATCGGGTACTATATTTTTTGCTAAAACCTGGTTTCGAGCATCGTCGCAGGATTGCCAGCTTATCGGTTCGAAGCAATCTACTTTGGAGGATGTGCATAAGAGTTTAATCTCCTCCCAAAGTCTTCCTTCCAGTTCGTCGTCATTACTAAACAAAACCTTGGATATATTGGCATCATTGTATAACTTTAGATTATATATATTAGAGTAAATATTGAAAATTAAAATTTATTCTTCAAGTTCAACAATAAGAATTTTGGAATGTTCAAAAAAAGACGATTTTTCCATTGTTAAAGAAACAACAAGGGTTTATTCCACAGGAAAGAACTGTATTTTTCAATCGTCAGCTTAGCCTTTCATTAATAGCTTGAATACCTATAGAGTTACTTTGTTAACCGCTTTGAGTGGCAGATGCCCATTATTTGAAGAATAATATCGTTGGTTGATGTTATGAACAAAATATTGCCTTGAAGTAGTTCATTAAACTCACTTTTATGTTATTATTTTCCAGATTTTGTACATTCATTATGCAAATACGATATTGTTGTAGATGAGAATAGAATGCTTTTGAAATCTGGTCCTTGATATTTTTTCTTGTAAGAACAATTTTCTAAGACAGCAGCATAAAAATATTGGATATTGATTAGTTATGACAGTTGCAGAAATATACATTCTAATTCCTAGCTATTTTAAGTCGCGTCTGAGTGCGACAGGCTCCAGTAACACCCAGACCAGATGAATTAACGAAAAGATCAATACTAAGGGATCTTGGAACACTCCTTTTGCTGTTTTTCTTTTTCAAGTGATTTTCAATTAACTAATTTTTCTTTTATTATTGCCTGAAGCAGGCATACAGGCTTACTTGATGGAAGGTGGTTACCGTCGCCTATGGACGTTTGCAACATCATCGGCGTTGCCAACGCGTTGCCGGCATCTAAGAAAGTTTGTAAAGCCCTTCTTAAACGATCCCGTATCAAAGTGCAGAAGGAAACCCTCGGCGGGAAGCTCCCTCCAGATCATTGTTGTACGGGATAAACATTTTAGAGAACCATTGCGTAGTTGAGTGTGGGAGCTCTAGGAAACGGGGTGAACATCTAGTTGATGGTGATCGGTGCGATTGCAAAAATGAGGCGTTGGCACCAGATGAAACAGCTCCTCGGAACATTCTCCGTTGTACAGGCGGTAGAATACGTAAAGGGACGCAAAGTCTCTTGGAAGGCTAAGCGATTCTAGACCGCCTGATAGTATCGTCGACTATACGAACGGCGCACCGCTGGATAGAGTCAACAGGGTCAGTCTGGTAAGCGGGTGCTCCAGGCCATAAGTGTGAGCAGTATTCCATATGCAGCCTAATTTTTGCTAAATTCAACCGCTCTTTTTTATATTTGAAACATTTCAAGTTATTATAAAATCACCAAAACTTCAAACCTATTAAGAAGTATCTCGATGACACGGATTTGTTGTTCACGGCCACAACAAGGCTGAAAGGAATCATTGTTTGATAGTACCTTATAGTATTTAACTTCCTTCCTTACATTGTTGTTCGTAATTGATTGAAACATGTCTTGGAAATTGAGGAAAAGCTATCGAATGTTAAAAATGTGTTTTTCTTTTAAGGATACTAGGTTAGATATTCTTCCAAAGAGATTTTAATACACTTTTGGATTAGCTGAATATCATCGACACTTTGTTCGTACTGATTTCGTCCTTTACTGAAATATTTTTTTTAGACCTGTTACGAGTGTGGAACTCGAATCAAAATGGCGTTGGAATTACTATAGAATTTATTAGAACTATACAAACACGTATAATACAGGTAAAAATATAACTGGACGCAACCAGTACAAACTCCACGATTTGATAAAACACGCGCAAAATCCATCACTATATCACTTATCGAATGTACGTCTTGCTCGTATCGTAATCCTCGCTTGACTGTCTCACCCCTCCGTTCGGGCATTACTTCTATTATGTGCAAATACAGTATGCCTCGACGCAAAACAACAATTTCTAAGAATTGGTTCGACACGTCTGCCTAATGACTGCCATAAAACAAGTTCTACAACAACACAGAACAATAGAATGATTTTCTTAAAATCAAATTTTAAACACAAGTAAACAAAAGAGGTCCAAATATTTACAGCAGGCAGATGTCCATTCACTTTTTGTCGGCAGGTAACAGTATGTTAATAAAGAATTTTCATTAAAAAAATACATTCAACGAATTATAAATTCCAACATGTCCCAGGTGACCAAAAGGCTGGCCTGTAAAGGCCTTAAATAATTAAGGCATCTTATACGCGATACGTTGCAGTATGAAAACGTGGCCTAAATTTTTGGAACGTTCCCTTACAAACGAATATACAAACACTCATGGTATGAATGAATACCCTCTGATTCATCTCATACGAACTTAACGTTAGCGTGAAAATCTATCACAAATATGCTAATTTCCAACTGTATTCATTAAAACCGGAACTAATTGAGAAACGACGTGACATGTGACGGCTCTCAAAACACGTGTGCGTAGAACCTGTTTTTTCTCACAAGATAAAATATTGAATAAATTTTCAGCAAAATTTAGATGATTGATTTGAAACATTTCCGCTTTATTGTCTTACTCTAGATGTTCCTTAACAGCTGTTTATAGTGTATTTGATTGCAAAATTTATATGTGTTGTACCAAAATTGTCTTCTGATAAAAACAACGTACAGATGTAGTAATTAGTTAGGTGAATTTACAATGAATCTACGACTATTTTCATACAAAGGAGCGGGCTTATCATATATAATCATATTTTTAAAATATTGACATGTTATCTCATTAATATTTAAATCTATATATAAAGTTTGTTTTCTTTGTCCGAGGTAAACTCGAAAACTACTGGACCGATCAGCATGAAACCACAACCATTCGACGCGGAATTAGTCGTAGATGGTTATAGGCTATATATTTTTCCATGTTTTCTCAATTTGTTTGTTTGTTTGTCATTCGCCGGGCGAAGCGGGCGGGAACGGCTAGTAATATATAAGATAAAATTAGGACATCATAACCTGCTACGCTTGTATAAAATCTAGGTTGCTTCGGCGTTTCGTAAGATGTTAAAAACGTTTGGATATTCATAGCATGATTAAGCACATAAGCACTAGGCGGTTAACCGCCAACTCACATAAGTACTAGCGGTTAACCGCTAGTACACATAACTAGTCACTAGCGGTTAGTCGCGGGGAAGTCTATCCGCTTTGTCATTTTCATATGCAACCGATTATTATGATTATAGCCACTTATAAAAGCCACAAAATAGTAACGGAGACGGTTGAACAGAGGATTGCGGGTAGTCGAATATACATTCCCACTATGCGAATTACGGGCCATGGCTTAGGTGGCCAGCCAATGCGCATGAGGCCTAAATAATCTTATTAATCGTGCGCCCATCATAATAAAGTATGGCACGTTTTGCGTATAATTCACCGTTACAAAGTAAAAAACTTGTCAGACGTGATTTTTACGACACTTCAATGAATCACTAATAAAGGACGACCTGCGATTGGACACGTTATCCATAAGGACAACAACGATATAAGCCGTTTACCAAATTCAGAAAGGTTACCTGGTAAACAAAAATATATACAAAATAGTGGCAATATATAAAAAATCTTCTATTTAAGATAGCGGAGCATTCCACCTCGCTCCTCCAGCCATGAAAGTACATTTTTTTAATGATAAATAGGTTGGTGTTTGACCACTCTTGTCGGACGATGATGCGGTC
Source organism: Dendrolimus punctatus (assembly GCA_012273795.1). Classification (NCBI taxonomy): domain Eukaryota; kingdom Metazoa; phylum Arthropoda; class Insecta; order Lepidoptera; family Lasiocampidae; genus Dendrolimus; species Dendrolimus punctatus. Next base: position 3,946,702 of record CM022532.1, read on the forward strand.
GAGGATGGAGCATGCTTACCCAGATAATATAAACTGACCCTTACGTCTAGAAAGGGAAATATATTTTTTTGCCTTCTAGCAATATTATATTTTGTATTTGATTATCCGGAGCATTCAGACAGACAGAAAAAAAATGTAGTATATACTTCCATATGCATTTAGTAAAAAGCTAATATTTAACATTACAAACAGACACTTCAATTTTATTTATCTGTATTGATATAGATGATACTCGTAATCAATTGTTTATTTTTGTTCCAAGAAGCACATACAAATATTTTGGTATTTATATATATTTGTGTCAGAAAGAACCCTCTCTCCATTAATTTAAACATTAACAGATAATATTATTATAATAATACTTATAAAAATCATTTGTATGGTTGAGTACCTATATTTGTTTGTATGTTATGTGTATATATGTGACTAAGTGTTTGTCTTTGCAGATTATTTGCAGATTAGAATTGCTATCTAAACACAAAAATTTCTTCACATCCTTTGTATGTTTTCAGTAATAAGAACTTTGTGAGAGTTTTCTTACACTCATATAACAGTATTTCATATTACTAAACACTTTTATAATTATGTAATAATTTTGTGTGCAATAAAAAAAGTATTTGTTCGATAAAGAATTTAAAATTCTATAACCTTTATTATAGAAATCTGTGATCTAATTTCTAATAACACCTTCTTACTGTTCTTGAACGTTTATGCAATGATTACAAGATCAATAATCGATCGGTACAATCCTAACAAAAAGTGACATAAATATTTTTTATATAAAATCAGAAGAAGCAGATTTAAAATATTACTGCACATAAACCCAATTAGTGTGTAATAGCGAACGTGTATAAATACATAAAAATATATTTATACATTGCATTTTTGATTATTTATTGATCTTAAAAAATTACATTTTTATTTATTAAAGGACTTAACCTATTTATTTTCGCCGGCATTATTTGAATTTTAACATTAACAAACAAACTTAAGAATTAGTAAAATATATAGTAGTTACATTAGATTTAAATTATTGTTCGGCTTATTTCTTAGATAAGACATTAATATGCATCATTTAGTTAATAATAAAAAAACAAATGAAATAAACAATCAAATGCAAGAATTTTTCGACTATTGAATTATACACCTTTAAGTTAATCGCCAGTGCTTTTAAATTGTATTCAGACACATCGAACCCAAGCAATTAGAAGTGTTGAGAAAGAACTGTATTTTAATTAAATATAAAATAGCTATTTTGTATCAGTATATAATAATAAATGTCAAACTATGCAAAAACCTTGTAATTTGACATTTCAACAAATTCAAGCATTTTCTGTTGTAAACTAATAACACTCACTGCCAAATCACGGATGTCAATATTTTTATGATATTTAATTAATTACAAGATTTCTTCTTGATCTGTTCCAAAACCTAAAAAAACATTAGAAAGTCATATCTTGATGATTCTACAATAGTAATTATTTTTTAGTGATTGTGTGATACAATGCAAGATAATATGATTTGATATGCAAATATCCTTCTCTTTAGCACAATTTTTGATTCTTTGTAACTTTTGTAATTAAACAATTTTGCATCTTGCTTACCAAATACGTATAGATCGGCTTCGGAAACAACTGAATCACTCAAGCGGCAAAAATATGCAACCCTTGATGTTTTTATATCTTTATGACGTTTGCTGTTATACGATTGGACAATAGGGTCTTGAAATTATGAACCTCTATAGAGATATTTCGAAACGAATGATTGATTCTTCGGGAAACCAGAGGGCTGGTTTCTACCTCTAACAACGGATCAGAATGGTATGCGTATGGTACGTTATGCGAAGGAAGGAAGAAGAAGTAAGATATTTAGGAGTAATACAATTTGAGTCAAGTTTCCATCACTCTACTAGTTTATAGTTATAACGTAGATGTAGAATAAGTTTATTGTAAATTATGTAGTTATATATCTTTGGATGGCTGAAATTACATACATACATAACTTCACGCCAGGTCCCTTGCGGGGTAGGCACGAACAACAGAGTGCCATACAGGCTTATTCTTACACACCTCACTTGCTTCTTTGACATTCATAGCTCTTGTCATGCACGCTCGTCTATTCTTAAGGCTCCTGACATCACCTTCTGCTAATACACGATCAATTTGATCATGGAAGGTGTGTCGTGGCTTTCCGCGACTTCTGCATCCATCCACTTTTGCATTGTATATCTGTTTAGTCATTCTTTCATCATACATTCTTTCTACATGCCCGAACCACCGGAGCATTCCTTTCCTTACCTTTACCCCGACATGGCTGAAATTAAAACCGAATAATAACTATATTTACTATTGAGTCATTTCGCAAGTTGTGTCCAAAAGAAAATATACTACATAAATGTTATTTATAAAAACGAAACTATTAAAAAAATATTGCTAAGAAGTTTAATGTATAGTTACATTTTTTTCTTTTTACACATCATTTCAAAACTGTACCTAGAAGTGGTTAATTTATACTTACCTATGTTGTTATTTAAATCTAAGCAGATTTCTTATCTTAAATTTTCGCACGCTTGTCTCAAGGCTGATTTAAAGTAAAGAAATAACTCTTTAGAGATAGAGGAACATACAATTTAGACAAGAGTAAGGTAGTGATAAACGACATTCAATTAACATACTGTAAAGTACACGAAGCAGAAACAACTACGGGCGATAGATGTTGAGTGATTAATTCGTAGTTGGGTACCAAATAAAGGTAGGTAGATAAAAACGAAGCCAATTTCTCGCGAACAATATGATTGCATTGGTTTTTACTATCACTACGCACTGTCTAACTAATATATTATAGTTCATTTTCCCAGTAACCACAACGTTGTATCATGACCGCACCGCTTGTAATTGAACAGTGTTTGTGTCTTACATAAAATCAAACAAGACATTATTCTTGGCCCTCTTTCTCTAAAGTTAAAGTCACTAAATATTTAACTTAATTTAACTTGCAAACACAACTATATTTATTAACAATTTTGCAATCGACTGTATCGTTCCAAATATACGCTTTAACAGATAAACTTGCTTTAGATTCTATTATTATTTAACAACATTTACGTAAAGTCTACCAAAAAAGCTGCTTTGTTATTATTTTCTTGTGCATAACTAGGCAAGATGTTATGATATGTTAAGGTTAGGGCTTCTTCATGAAATAAAACTGAGTAAACTACTAATTTGTTTTATTTAAAACTAACAAAATATTTTCACATTACTAACAAAGGAAGCAGAGACTGCGCTGTGGTTATACAGCCAATATCAAAAATGTTAACATGATAGCTATGTACTATGGGCGACATAAAACGCTAGAGATTATTCTGGAGTTTCGTTGGCGTGAAATCTGATTTACAGTTAGTTACTGAGCTACGGAGGAGACTGACTTCAGAGTATTTAATCGCGAAGATTAAAATCAGTCTGACGGCAGAGCTGTACTGACTTCAAATAATTTACACGATGCCAGTATGAAATCAGCACTGGCTTCCAGATCAATGTAAACCAACTTAAGTCTCTTTCGAAACGTGAATTTTTAGCAACTTTTAAGGTGATTAAATTAAAAAGATAATGGGAAAGATTTTAGTCCTAAAAACTTACCCGTGCTAGACCGGTCACAGGGAACCTCTCAAAATCCAAAGTATTGTCTTCTCCCAGGCCACGTTCTAGCTGGCCAGCAAAGGTTCTGGCTGCCATCACCGTCGCCAACGACATTCCATCACCGATGAATAATATACCTGCGGAAACATCCTTAAACGTTACTTATAAGGACAATAACGATGTGAAAACAATTAAGTTTTTTTATATCAGAAAGAACACACAATACATTTTGTTCTCCTTTCTCGTAATAGTCCTACAGTGGCCCGGGGCTCATCCTTGGCTACATTATTATATGGTGTAGCAAGGGTAATCGCCGATCATTGTCACGCCACATTGACATTAGGTTTGTCAAGGGGCCTGACGTGTTGGCCTTGCCAAGGCCCCACGCAAGCCCTCCAAAAGTCTGGGCCATTTTTATGGCGTGTGGTCTTCAAAGATATACAGAGATTAAAATAGAAAAAGTGGTAAATAATGACGATATTAACCATGTACTTAAAATAACTATCGATTTCCTTTCACAAATATAGATGTTAAGCAGAACATTGTGTTTCAATTTTAACAAATTATTTAAAATACAAAATTCACAATTGTGGCCTTGAGCTTGTTGACACTATTGGAAATAGAAAAGGAATTAAGTCCGCGTGAAATTTGTTTTGAAAACTCGCCGATTTCGAACCGTTTTTCATTGCTGCTCCGCTCCTATTGGTCTTAGCGTGATGATATATAGCCTAGCCTTCCTCGATAAATGAGCTATGTAGCACTGAAAGAATTTTCAGTCAGAATCATCAAATCAGACCAGTAGTTGGGATTCGCGCGTTCAATCCAACAAATACACATACTCTTCAGCTTTATATATTAGTATAAGATACATACCATTCTTTGCTTTATTCGTGTTAATTTTCTCTTGTAATTTTGATTTGAGTGTGGTTGCGGCGGATTTCTTCCAATATGAGCCATGTTTTTCTTCAGCCGGGACATATCCTGGATTCATCACCGTGTCCAGGATTTTCTTTGGTTTCGGCGTGACTGCATCTTCTAAAGGAAAAAATTAAAAACAAATTATTATTAAGTAATTAAAATATTGTTCAATATGTCATTTACAAATAAACTTCATATATTGTTTAAATTACTTTTCATTGGCTTTTTATGTACATGTTTGTGTAATATTTTCATTTTTGTGTAATTTTGATAGTTTGTTTTTTTATACGTTGGGAAAAAGTCTAAAAGTCGTTCGTGCCCGCTTTTTGATTTTACAACCTAGAAGTGTTTAAAACTCAAGTCTAAACAAATTATATTCGAATAAAATGATTGATATTATCAAAAACAGAAAAAAGTCAATGACATTACCACTCAGATCTTAGTTACTAATCAGCATAAAACTTGTAAAAAATAACAATATCTGAGCGGCAATAAATTATAATGTATACGACCTTGAGCTCGAATACAATAGAGAAGAATATGAGAAATAATTAGCAAATTATTTGTGAAATACCCGCATTGAAATTGATAATGAACCGTCAAATATGCTTGTATCTTTTTGTTTAAAACATGACCACACAACATTAGTGTTGATGATTGATGAAAAACTAAAAACAACGCTAATTGATATATACATTTACATAAATGTATATATCCATACCACACACGACCACAGAATAGTCTATACTTAAAAACTACGTATACAGTGGAAGTTACCCACATGACATGGACGAATTAACGCGGTAGGTAGGTAGGTACCACCTAAGGTAGGAATCCTTTTAAATTATATTTGTTTGATTTGTGGTAAAAATAACCACAAATCAATCAATATTAATTTGATAAGATTCTACATTGATTCCCAAATAAATAATTCCGGACCATCATGCTCACATGTGCAGACCTGGCACTATTTTTTTTTTGCAGGAGTTCAGCAGACAGGTAGACGGCCCACTTGATGGAAAGCGGTTACCATTGCCTATGGATATTTGCAACACCAAAGGTGCTACAAATGCTCTGCTGCTCTCTCAAGGGAGACTGGAACCTGGTCACTAATGCCGGAACCCAACTCAAAGTTTTTATGGCGACATACTTTAGACCAGGGATGGTAGCCATCCAGTCGGGCAAATGCCCTACCACCTGGCTGTGGGTTATTTTGTCGCCTCTTACGACAGGCCGCCCGGCCGCAGGAATTGTATTCTTTCACCGTTCCTGCACGGATAAAGGTATGTATGTATTATGTAAGTTATATGCAACCCTCAGTGAGAGGTATATAATTATATGTTTGTGCCCTTTCCTGTAGAGACGTTTGGACTGTGGGGTCCTGACGTTATGAACCTCTATCAAAATTTATGTAAATAACTCATTGACTTTTCAGGTGATCATGGGACTGGTGCCTACTTCAGACAACGGATCAGTATGGCAAAATAAATACATAGCCAGCCTTCTGGGCACCTTACCCATACAAGACGATGACCTAAGCTCAGTATCCTACTTGAGGGACTATGGGTAGAATTAAGTTAAAATAAAATGAATTCCTTTTAATACTCAACGGTGCTATAACCTCTCTGAATGAATACACACCATCTGATATAAAGTAATTTAAAATGAAAAACTGTTTCACACCGAAAAATGACCAGTGAAAACTCATTATATTTGTTTATCTTCGTCTTCCTGGTAATAAATAGAGTGACGTTAAGTAGGCCTGAATACAAATTAAGCATGAGGATAATAATTACAACGACTTCAAAGAGATCATCGTCTAAATTCTTATATATGCATAAGAGGGGACAAACATTTTATCGAAGTATTTTCCTTAGGAACAAATTGTAAAGTGATACTAATGATTTTCCTCAAGCCTGACTTAGATTAGTAAACATTTTATTACTCATTCAACGTTATTGATGAAAATTAAGACGGAAGTGGTTCGGACACGTATGAAGCAAAACAGGTCCTTATGATGACAGACGAATTTCTAAAGATTAGTTTACAACGTGCTATTTAACATCAGGTTCCTCGCTATTCATTCTTTACTTAACACTGGAGGAGTATAGATATTACTTATGAATACAATACAATAAGAATATTACAATTTGGGCCACCTGCATATCTGTAAACAAAGCACATTCATAACCCGTCGGCGTTTGAGCTAATAACATTGAAACGCTTTTATGACCGTCTTACTTTGTTTACTTTGTGTTTGAAGTTTGTGATTGGAAAAACAGCCCATTGTGTATTGTATTCTTTATGGTAGTCATTAGCCAGGTGTGATTCTTAGAAATTCAGTCCACGCGGTCGAATAGACATATTGTATTTGAACAGTATAAAGCAATGCCCCAACGGAGGGATGAGGCAGTCAAGCGATAACCACAAGTGAAGCAAGAGGTTTGTATATTCGATAATCTACATGGTGACGGACTTTGCGCGTGTTATTGAATCGTGCTTTACGTTTGTACTGGTTGTGTTCAGTTATATTTATACCTGTGTTATACGTGTTTGTATAAATCTAAGAAATTATATACTAATTCCAAAGGCATTTTATTTCGAGTCCTGCAACTCGTAACAATAGGATATAGAAATGGGCTAAAAGTAAATGAAAACTATTGTATAGTGGCACATTTGTATCGTATCTCTCTTTAGCTGCTCAGCTGTAAGATAGTTAACTGTCTCTAGAGATGAATTAATTCATCTCTAGAGATGCATCTACACTAATAGCTATAAAATATCTGTCCGTGAAGCAAAATAACTGGCAGTTCATTAAAAACTCCTATTTTTGAGATACGTAATCATAATTTTATGATATAATGATGACAAGGGCTAGTTATAGCCATTTTTAAAATCGTTGTTAGTGCGTCGACCTGATTTGCCGATCTGTTTGCCTCGAACATGACGGGTTTCAATTTTTTTTAAATCTAAACAGCAATATAATTTTATTCTAAAGTTTCCTTGAAGATACCTCTAACCAGTTAAGTAAATATTTAGAGATTCTAATAACTCTAAAAACTTATTACACCATTAACCAGTCAAATATGCGGATTACATGGCTGTTTCTCAGATATTCTTAAAAGTTAATCAACATGTTTCACATACTTTGAATTAATTGAAATTCGGTCTCGCGGAAATCTGGTTTTTGTGGCATCAATAATACTTATTCGCCAATTATTATACAATCAGTTCTCAATGTCTAGATTGAGGAAAACACTCGTTTCCATAATACAAAATGGATTTTAATTATTTTTTAATTAATGCCGTCGGATATAAGGGAAAGCTCTAGTAGTTGGTACTACGTACGTACTACTACTAATTAACGTATAAATAATAATGTTAGTATAAAATGTGAAATAATAAAAAGTGCCATTTATCTTATATATAAATCACAACTCTCAACAAGGACCAACTGAATGTGCTATGAAATGTGCAGATATATGCATATTCAACTACTAGTGTTAACATACTTCAAATGATATGAAGTTAAATTAAGTGTTAATAAATAAGGAATGCAAAATAGTGTTAAAATAGCGATAGGAAAACATACAGGAATAGAAATATATTAAATAGTAATTAGAGTAACAAATAAAGTAAGAAATAGTAATAATGTAAACAATGAACTGAAATAAGGAAAATGTAAAGCAAAACAGCAATAGAAAAATATTGTACTAAATAATAAGCTCAAACATGTTGGTAAAATAGTTAAATAATGTAGTATAGCAGTAACAATATAAAATAGGAAAAAAATGGTTTTAAGAGTTGTTAAAGTAATAAAAATTAAATATAAAAAAGACCCTGACATATCAAGTACGTCAGGATGAGATTTAAAAAAACATACGTTCTAGAATCCTGATTATGTATATAGAATATATGTATGTTCAAAACCGAGGTTTTTAATGAAATGTACTTTTTAGACTGTCAAAACAGCTCCTTCATTGGGGTCATTTAAAGATCTACAATTTCGACTACGTATTGGCTTGGAGAATATTTTAAAACTTGAACACTCGTGAATGTTCACTAGACGCATAAATTGTGCAGGGCCACATTTAAACAAGATTTTACAACCTATAACCTAATTATATTATTTATCACCTTCAGTAGTTAATGGATTCAAAATATTTTGAATCAGAAATTTAAATTCGACTACTTAAGAAAACAGAGGTTTGGTTATCATTTAAACATTTTTAAACACTTGTAAAAACAAATCATGTATCTTGATTCATTTTAATAATAATATATTTTTTCTTTACAAATTACAGATAGGTACTATGTTACTTTATTTTTTCATAAATATACAACTAAACTATAAAATTAAATACTACTATAAACATATTTACAAGTAAAAGATGTAGTCCAAATCGCTGTCGGTGGGGAGCGTTCCCAAAATGTTGGCCGCATTCCCTCGTTGTATGGCAACGCTTATTCGTATTTTATATTATTATAATAACAAATAATAATAATAGTCTATAAACGTCCCACTTCTGGGCCCAGGCTTCCCATTTACAGGGGAACGGAGTGTTTCCCGCCACGCATGTCCTGACAACTGCCTAGATGGTTGCATTGGTTTCTTTTTTATTGCTTGAGTTCAGCAGACAAGCACACGGCCCACTTGCTGGAAAGCGGCTGCCATCGCCTATGGACATTTGCAACACCAAAGGTGCTATGAATGCGTTGCTGCTCTTTTAAGGGAGACTGGAACCTGGTCACTAATGCTGGAACACAACACAAGGTTGTTATGGCGGCATACTCTAGACAAGGGGTGGTCGCCATCCAGTCTGGCAAGTGCCCTACCGCCTGGCATGTATGCTCGCCGGCCAGAATTCGGACCCATGTCTCTTTTGTAACGCAAATTTGTGACTATAGAGCGTTACTAAGTTACCACGGCTTTTAATACATAGACCAATCCCAAGACAATCATTTTATTCTCAAAGCCTTAAAAATGGACAAAAAAACCAAACGTAGTCGCTTCTACATTTATATATTAGTAAAATATGGATTTTTGCATAACTATTTGTAGCAACCATTCCAAAGAAAAAGTTGCTGAAATAGCAAATTTATCAAACATGCAATATGGTTTTTTGTATATACGTGATTTTTATTATATTTATTATGCTATTAGACGTGACAAAGTGTTGATAAAAGAACGCAATCTTTATTCAAACAATTTCAAATGATAATGACATGTTTGATATATTTAATTAGCAAATACCAAGTAATTTCTATAAAAAAAACGGGTTCACGGTAGATAAATATGAAGTAGAAAGAGATAATCTATAGTAGATGTCTATATACTAAATCTAAAAGCATCCCAATTTCAATAGAGAAGATGGTTGGCAAATACAACCTGCTTGGGATCTGATCATCAAAACTATTAAGACCCAAACCCATCAATAACCAACTGCCAGATCTCAAGACACCCTGAGCTCTTTCTGCGTGCACCGGAACACAAACGAAGTTGATTGATAATTTACTTTTACTTCCCACCCATTTAAATTTTATATAGAATTATTAGAGCTAGGCATGTTTGCTGAAGAGTTTCTTGCGCCGCTTATTCTCTTCAAGGCACAACATATTGCAAAGCGGTGGTAAATTAGATTAGGCTCCCATCGAGTAAGTAATAACACAAACTGAATAGTGAAAACTGAAAAGTGACCGAAAAGTCGAATAACAAAAATCAAATAAATTACTGCGCTTAAAACCGTTAAAGCATTAGTTTCATTATATATACTAGGTAGGTATATGGATTGTATAAGCGCTCATGATCAGTATGGGACTAGCTGCAATCCGGTCACCCAGACGGTTGGCCGTAGTAGGAATTTGACTATGAGGCTAGCCGGATTGCGGCAGTCGGAATTGCAACCGGGCTAATTGATGATTGGACGACAGCGCTTCGAGCGACCGCGCCGTTTCGATGCAACCGGAGCGTAATATATACAGAAATCAATTGTACATACATTTTCTTGCCTGCGGCTAGCCGAACGGCTTATAGGCCAGCGGCTACCCGCATGGTGCGTATAAATCACGGATAAATAGATCTATTTTGTACCATATTTCTTCCGAATAAATGTAATTCATTAATTCATTGAACACATTTATATAGTTCAATGTCACTGACATACTCAGTCGGTGTTATCCACCCACAACATAGCGGGCTGTTTATAAAGAGTAAATTGTTCTCTTTGCGTAATGTTCGGACGGCATTAATTTAGTTTTGGCGTGCCTATGCCTGTATAAAGCGCAATACACACCAAAGCCGCGGGCCCGCTGGCCTACGTGACAACTTTTGTCGACGGCTAGTTGGCGGTTTCACTTATTGCAAGTTGGAAAACTTTGTCGGCAGCTCAACATGAGGAACAGAAAGACAGCAAGTCACTACAGCTTGAGTGTCGCCGGGACTAAGCGGTTGCGTGCGCAAGCCGCCGACATACCGCCAAAATGTCGGCGGGCAGCAGGCACGGACAAAAGTTGCTGACATGATTATTTTAAATAGGCCGGGTTATTCGGCGGGCGGGTCGGCGACTTTGGTGTGTATTTAGCTTTAGGACTGAATCTGGACTAAACAGGTCAAAGGCGAATATTTAATGAGGAGAGAAAATGAAAACAGATCGAGATCAATCAATGTACATACATACATATTGTCACGTCTGTTTCTCAATGAGGTAGGTAAAGAGACAAAGAATCTCCACCTGCTACGATTCTGATACTTAATCACTTTTCGCTTTATCAACTTTTATGAAACTTTTTACATACACGCTTATATAAACTGCTTATATGCCACTGATTATTGGCAGTTAAAAATAATAATAAAAATTAATTTAGCTATCATCGGTAACGAAATAAATACACACACATAATCCTAGAATTTTCACTAAATTCATTGATAAGTTTCGGATGTCATTGAAACTTTGCAGACTGAGCGATATATTCTTATATAGTATTAGGAATTTTCATTTATATTACGGCAGCTCAATCAAATTCAATTCAATTTCAATTTTATTAATATAAAACATAAATGCCACTTGAAAATGGCTGAGCGGCCTGTAATTCTATGAAGAAGAAAATTCTTAAGATCGCGAAATGCATTTTAATGGTCTTTGCTGGAGATATTTTTCGTTGTTAATTGCCAGATAGCAAGAAATAGTTATTTTTAAAAAGTTAAAAATATTACGATGTCAAGGCCATTGTTAATACCATTATTTGAGTTAGATAATCAATTAAGTATATTTAAAACATCAATTATCGTATCTGTATACCAATTTACGTAATTTACTCGAAAAGTAATTAGTTACTCTTAATTTTTGTGTCGTCGATTATTATAAGAGTAATTTTGAATTACAAAAACGCCACGATTTCGTATTAAAAATTAATACTTTTTAATTGCTCTTTAAATGAATAGTTCTTTAAGCACTCTGAGTGTGGCAGTATGTTAACAATGTTTTAAACATCTAAAAAATTTATAGGTGCTAATATTATACAAACTAAAAATCTGCTGTAATTTTATATTTTTTACGGTTTTGTAACGAATTTTTGAATTATCAGATCTATAAGATTTATATTCAAATTCAAAAGTTTTTATTCAAAATAAGTTCCACTTCCTCACTTTTTGAAGGTCATACGTATAGGTTAAAAATTAATTTTACTTCCTATACTATGTACACCGCTTCGCAGCGTGTTATTGCTGTTAAGAAAATGAAGCGGCAAGTAACTCCCCAGCAACATGTGTAGCTCAAAATTGTTTTTATTTATACATACTAAACCGTGTCGGCCGCGAGTTGTGCTATCGTGCTCTATTGCGTTTTCGGCGCTAGATCTAAAGCTTTTCCAAAAAAAGCGCCAACGCCACATATAGCGCATTTTTATTAAATTATTACTTTCTTGATTTGATGCGTTTGACGCGGTCCTACCTAAGATGGGTAGGTATTAGTATGGAATAAATCACAACGTATACGAAATATCATAATATTCTTGAAGTTTTCAATCCGCACCTCGTCCGGACCGCGCACGGGGCACGGTTGGCGCCCGCATCGTTATACATAAATCATTTTTCAAACGCGTTGTTTTTATTTCTCAAATCAATTTCAACAACATTTTTGCATCTGAATATAAAACGGCATTCAAATCATACCACTAATAGCCCGTTCTTATCTCGTATTCATTCCTTTCATTCATGGGCTTCTGTGGTTGGATAGTCTAAGCCTTCGCCGCTCGATCTCGCTGGAACGCAGAGGCTCTGGGTTCAATTCCGGAGATGGTAAATATATAACCGATATTTCCTTTATTATAGGCCCCATAATGGTCCGTTATGGTACAAATAACACAGACGTAACTTGCTTAACTTGAGGATGTACAATGTGTGTTTATTTGCCGATTTATTCATTACTAGCCGACGCGTGCCTATTTCGCTGGGCGTCTTAAAATGTTATTAATCACAATGAAATATAACACATGTCACTTAGGAGTAATATTGCTTTCTAGCAGTGAAAGAATTTTCAAAATCGGTTACATATTGAAGAAATTACTTCCTACAAACAAACTCACAAACTTTAACTCTTTACAATATTAGTGGAGATTTATTTGTCTTACTACTCCGTGCTACAATTTAGACATTTAATATGACCTCCATATAAAAATGAAAATTTTCAACAATGTAACAAAATAATGAAAAAGGACGATATAAAAACCCGGTATAAGCAGTTTTTGTGATCTGATTTGCATATTATTATAATTGACAACTAGTTACCATGGAGGCAGACATCGGAGATAACCTGTATATCGAGTAAACCGATGTGTGGTACCTGCCAATCCGCCTTGGACAGTCGTGGAGTGTATATTCGTGGTCCTGAAATTGTTAGAGCCGTTCCTAGCAGTGAGAGGTTTGTGGATGTCATTGTTTATTTATATATAATTTTAATTATGTGCTTTAATATTTTAAATGAATTTTAATTATTATGATTGTGTTAGTATAATTTAGTTTGATTGGAGATTGTTCTGTTTTTTAATTAGTAAAAAAACTATGAAAATTCCCCAGTTGGAAGAAAATCAAAATATTACGAATGTTTGCTTGCATTTGGATAAATTTTATGCAACAATGCTTATTATGAACGCTACTCAACAATTAGAAGAAATTTAATATTATTATTATTAATTTTAAACTTATCCACTCTATTTTTATATATAGTTCTTTTATCTGCTTAGTTATTAAATATACATACTTATATAAAACTAATAAGTCACACATTAAAAATTAATATGTATCAAAATAAATTCTTTTTAGAAATTTCCATCAGAGTATTTTTAAGTTTTCGTGACTATTACACATAATTAAAACTACGTTTTAACTGTTTTAAGCGCGGAATTTTATTTAATTTTTACTTCTACGTTTCGACCACGTTTTAGAAGCCGTGATACACTAACCTATTGCAAATACGCCTTTATAAAAAATCATAAAAATATAATTTCTTGAATCTTCATGTTACACATAATTTTAGCAAATGTGTTGTTTTTTATTTATAATATTTAAACCTTTCATTATTATTGTATAATTTAACGCACCTGCGTACACTATGGTAATTGCGATAAGGACGCGACAAGCGGTACCGTCCGCCGTATCCGCGCCATCACTGTCAGGCCTGCGCGGGCGCACCACAATTTAACAACTGCACAACAGATCCTCGCGAGCGAATTTAATGTATAGTGACCATGTGGTCTCTGATTTCGTATTACAATTTATTACTCATTGTCGTTTAGTATTGTCAAATAATGTTTTATCTGTGTTTGTTTGTTGAATTAAAATAATTTTATTACGTAATATATTAAAACAGTAAAAATATTTCACTCAAAGATAAAACAATAAAATGTTTCGCACAAAGGTTAAGCTATGCCATGCAACGTGGGCACACCGCCAGCCTTTTAGGTACTTTCCCGATCGATGACAGTGCTTTGGGAGCAATATTTGATCTTTAATAATTATAATTATCCTTCTAGTTCTAGTTTTTATTATTTTAGTTTAGTCTGTAATTTATTTTTAAATTTATAAAAAAGTAAGACACATCATGATGTATTCAAGTGTAATTATTTATTATGTCTATGAAAGATATATAATTCCTAGGAATAATAAACACATAAAAACTTACTAGGTGACTTGAGGATATTCTTTAGTCAATTTTTTATATAAATCTAATATAAGCGTAGAACAATAAGAATAGAATATTTAGGGCAACGAATAAGCGTTGCCATACAACGAGGGAATGCGGCCAGCATTTTGGGAACGCTCCCCACCGACAGCGATTTGGACTACATCTTTTACTTGTAAATATGTTTATAGTAGTATTTAATTTCTAAGTTTTTGTTTGTAGTATGTGTTTATTGTTTCTTTACTAATAGATTTTTATATGAAGCGTAGAAATTGTATTTACATATATAACTAGCTGTCCCGGCAGACGTCGTCCTGCCCGGTAAAAAATAGGGGTTGATCGTAGAGGGTTGAAAATCTAGGGTTGTATGTATTTTTGTATGTTGTATCATAAAAAAATAGAAATTAAAAATTTTGTATAAAAAATAAATAAAAAAATTTAGGGGTGGACTACCCCTAACATTTAGGGGGAGGAAAAATAGATGTTGGCCGATTCTCATAGATACCGGATAAGCACAAAAAATTTCATCAAAATCGGTCAAGCCGTTTCGGAGGAGTATGGCAACGAAAACTGTGACACGAGAATTTTATATATTAGATGTATCGACTAAACTATTATTCTTTATAAGTGTTACATTAAATAATAATAACTATTATTGAATTTTAAATTGTAGAATACTTCCCAAAACATACAAGTACCGAATTGTTCGGGACTTAAGATGAAAAATTATCTATACGAATACTTGAGAACAGTTTATTTTTTTTTTTTTTTTTTTTTTTTTTTTTATTGAATCAGACAGAGAATAACTTACATCCTATGAAGCAACAAAGTACGAATGTGTTCTTAGGATGACTTATAATGAAAAACAATTATCATATAACAGTAATATCTCCTTGGTTTTTGTTTAGAACCGGCCAGTTTATTATTTTAATCCATTGATATATAAAAAATAACATATTTCAATCCCATGATTCTGCTCCGCTCGAGCCCTCAGCCGACCTCTACAGTATAAACTTTCTAGGCCTTGTGTAAAAAATTATGTGTACCCTTCTCCAATTTGCCGTTTGAATTATGATATAATTCAATATATTCAGCACAAATACTTTCCGTAGTCGATTTTTTTTATTAATATCCTGTCCAGAATCCCTCACATACATATCCACCACGATGTAAATGATTTTATTTATTCTTAAAATTAAGTCTTCATTGTTACACTTAGTTTGAGAAAAGGAAAAACCATTAAAGAAAAGACTAAGCTAAATATCCAAGTAATTTGGTAATTAAAATTTAAATGGTGGCTGACTGATAATTATTTAAGTGATAATTAGAGAGGTAAAATATATATGCAGCTGAGCAATGCATACCTACTGAAGATTAGATCATCGACTTCCATACCTTTTGTCCTAATTTAATAGATAGAATAATTCTTAATAACATATACTTAAATAGTTTGACCCGTTTCTTTTACGGGTAAACGTAATACGCGTAAGTTCAATAATTTGTAGATGATTTGGTGTTTTCTTTTTCGTAACTTATACTATCTATAGAAAAATTACGTAAAACCACGTTACATCTCATATCGTGAAGACTTATAATTTTTTAGTACATTCTTGATCAGTAAATTCCAATGAAAAGAAGTTTGGTTTGCACGCCACTTTTGACTTCTTACGGCAAGGGGCCTTAAAAACCAATATTGGTTATTTTTGCAAAATCTCAGGTTTTATAGCATGAATTAGTATCTAGTAATAATGCATACATCGAAAATTCCATCAATTCATTCCGTTAATTTACTATGATATCCTAACATTTAACTTTATGAACTCATAGAGGAAACTTTTAAAACCACATAGTAAAACACTTAAAAAAAACATTTAAATACGTCACAAAGACTCAGTGATTTTTCTACGTAATCCTCGTACTCATGTGTTGGTTTTGGAATTTTTAATGTAAATGACCGACATAATTGTAATTAAATTTAATTAATCACAGTGGCCAGATTTTATAATTAAGATGATTCATTTAGTCTTTACAGTTTTAGGGTGCCACTATGTTTTTAATATAATAATTTATTTAAAAAATAAAATATAATGTAAATTGAAATGAATAACATATATAAATATAAAAATAATATAATAGGTTTATATAAAAGCCTGGAAGATATCGCTCCGCTTATTGTCTAAAAGTGTTTAAATGTGGAATTTTTGTAATTGTATTTCTGTCGATCTAAAATTAGATATATAACACATTTATGACAAAAATAAAAGTGATCAATGAAAGAAAATATTACGAAACTGTGATCAGAATTAAAGGAAGCATTTGTAGTCTCACCTTGATGTCTATCATCAGTTGGTCTGACTGAAAATTATCTCAGAAGTTACTAAAACTTGTAAAAAAAGCCAATATTCATATTGAGTTAAAATTTAAAAAAAATGGTTATTATAGTTTGATAAAATGATTGTGTTACGAGTTTAACGGGACTCGAATTAAAATGCCGTTGGAATTATTATAGAGTTTATTAGAACTATACAAACACGTATAACACAGGTACAAATATAACCCAACACAACAAGTCCAAACGTAATGCAGAAGGTCGTAATTCAATAAAACGCCCATGTTCGTCACTATTAGATTCTCGATTATAGTACACACGTCTGTGATCGTAGTTCTCGTTCGAATGCCCCCTCTTTCAGTCAAGCCATCGTTTTATACTGCACAAATGCAATACGCCCGTATCATAGTTGACATAATCCGAAACATCTGGCTAATGAGTCGGCCGCAGCGGCCATAAATATTTGCAATAAAACAATGGGCTATGCCAATAAAAAAGTAAACAAAAGAAAATGACTATGAAAGAATTACAATTAGTTCAAATGCCGACAAGTAATAAAATGTGTTTTGTTTCAGATATGTAGTATGTATAAGGGTGTTGCATACGCGAGTCCAATCCGTATACGACCGCTTGTTCTACATTATTGGGACTTTCCGTATAGCATCGCTCTCGTAAACTTCCTCCTGGGTTTGCGACGAGATCAAGGTCACAATGACCTTAGAATTATAAGAAAAAAGTGTTTTGTTTACATTTTGCAAATATCTCTAATTTTATGCAAATACTATGTATGTAATGATGTAGTTAGTTAAAATGCTTGATTAACGCATTAGGCGAGGAGATACTCGATTCCAAAGCTGCATTACCACAAAATTTTAATATTGCGAAGTTCTAAAAGAAAAACAGCGTCATAGAACTAAATAAGTACTTTAAAGGCATTGGTACAACATTGAAAGTTTTCATTTAAATCAATATTTTGATACATACATACAAAAGGTAGAAATGATAGATCTCCATCTGCTATGATCTAGACAAACTTTTTACTTCATCAACTTTCATTAACCTCTTCATACATACGTCTATTCCAACTGTTTTTCACTGACCTGTTTTCAAAGTCTTCAATCTGATCACAGTCAGCACGTCCCGGTATACTAGTACCGATTCTACCAACCACATTGCCGATGACGGCAAGAGTATGAACTCTTGTTTTGTGATTCTGCTCGCATTCATTCGCTCTACATGCCCAGAGCACTTTAACATTTTATATATTTTGATATACAGTGTGTATACTAGATATTATTGACCAAATGACAAAAATCCTTTATCGTGCATATAGTACTTGACCTTTATGTTTGCTTGTAGGCTAGCAGTCAGAGCATCTGTTGTTAATGATTACAGTCGCTCATGGATAACTGCAACACAAAGATAGCCGATACGATCTATCCCTACGTCGTCAAAATTAAAAAAGGTATATGAAACTAATTATGTCTCTTAAACTTCATATTATAGTGCTCTAGGAAAGCCATTAGAATCAATTGATCTTACTATACTTCATACTAAGCGACATGAACAAGAACTTTACGATTTTACAATATACATTGAGTCTTCTTCTATCAACTGTACGACTTGTGATCGAATAAACTATTTTAACTGCCTTTATCAAAGCTATATTCAGTGGTGACTGGGATTCCATCCGCACTTCCTGAATCCTTGCCATACGTGTGCAAGTGGTAGACTGGTGACTGACTGGTGGTATAAATCCTTCGCGATTTACCAAAAGTACTACAATATGCGAACTCTTCAAAAAGGCAGCAATAAGCAGATATTTATAGTCTTAGTGAAGTAAATAACGCCTCATTTGCCTTAATGCTGTACATATGGCTGACGGTAACTAAACATCATCAGGTGGACTGTCTTGACTAACCTCAACAAGCAAAGTAAAATAAGCTCTAATTTCATAACTTGCACAAAATAGAGGTTTTAGTTTTCTTCGAAAATCATGAAGGTATTGTCACCCTAAAACGTAAGAAATACCGAAAACAAGTTTCTTGCAAGTACATCGCTACATGAATTTTAAAATATTTGCATTATCCTTATATGCTTAGGTGTTTTTAATTAAAAGAGTACCTAGTTGAAAATGTTTATAACTACCAAATACGATATATCATTAAGTTACAGTATTGGCGCGGTAGTATGGTAACTATATCGAAATCATATTCAATTTAAATAACATTTCCAGCCACTTTGAAGGGTAAATTTTATTTATAAGTAACGACAACTATTATAAACTTATAAAATAAATAAAAGTATAATTTTTGAAACACATTGTAATGAAAATTGCATTTTCAATATACTAATGAGTCTCAAATCACCGTCAGTTGGGATCGTTCCCAATACCCTGGCCTCGTTTCTCCTTGAATGACAACGCTACCACGACGCTCTAAATACAATCAGGTCTTTGGTCACGTAAGAAAATCAAACATGTCGAACCAATTTTGAGAACACTTTGGAGTGTATGAAATTATACACGCATAATATATATGCATTTCACTCGTCCTAGGAATGCCATGCCACATCTAAAACACATTTTTTGGAATCGAGCAGAGTGACGCGTGTCACGGAACCATAAATGTAAGTATATTTATGGTTCCGTGCTTGCCTTGCCAGCCGGCATGTAGTGGAGATCTCTAGAGCTAAGACTCAAGTCCAGGTGAAACTGATAAATTATATAACGTCGGAAATAGTTTGGGTGAATCTGCAGTACACCTCTCTACATCCTTAGCCACTCACACCCATGTTGTCCCTGTCTTCTATGGCATTTTGGGGCCTATGAAGGAAGTGGCGAGTCACCGTCTGCCCATTTTTCCATATTCCCCGAACATTGCGACGGGCATACGCCAGAGTCCCCATATTCTCAGACCCCTAGCACCACTAGCAGTTCACCCCAATAGCCCAGTACTTTTTGTTCTCATTTCCCACAATAGTCCTACACTGGCAGGGGCTTGTCATTGGGTGCATTATTAAAAGTGTATACAGGATAAGCACCGGTCTGTGTCGCGCCACATTTGTAAAGGGCCTTTAAGCGTTGGCCTTCCTAGTGTCCACGCAAGCCTCTAAAAGTCCGGCCATATTTATGGCCCGTGGTCACCAAAGATATACGTTATAATAAATTTTATTGCTGAAGCACATGAGTCAGGCTGACGACCCAACTGTGATGGAGAGCGGTTTCCGTCGCCTATGAACCAAAGCAATACCAGAGGTGCCAATGTGCTGCTCGCCTTGAAGGAGAAACTGGAACCTGGCCACTGATGCCGGCACACAACTCAAGATTGTTATGGCGGCATACTCTAGACCAGGGGCGATAGCCTACTAGATCTACGCGGGCAAATATCCTACTACCTGGCAAAATTATTAATTATGTAT
Source organism: Dendrolimus punctatus (assembly GCA_012273795.1). NCBI lineage: Eukaryota > Metazoa > Arthropoda > Insecta > Lepidoptera > Lasiocampidae > Dendrolimus > Dendrolimus punctatus. Next base: position 3,967,182 of record CM022532.1, read on the forward strand.
AATAATAATTAATTATCGGCTGACAAATAACTTACTTACTCTACATATATCCCAAGATGAGCAAGTTACGCTTGTGTTGTGGTAATATACAATGGACGATTAATATTAGTTTATTGTATTTCGCCTATCATCTGGTAAGACTATATTCAAAATCAAATTCAAAAGTTTTTATTCAAAATAAGATCCACTGGAGAACACTTTTTGAAGGTATATAGGTTAAAATTTATTTTTACTTCCTAGTCTATGTACACCACTTCGCAACTTGTTATTGCTGTTAAGGAGAAGAAGCGGCAAGAAACTCCGCAGCAATATGTCTAGCTAAAAATTGTTTCTCTTTATTTCTCTTATTCTATTTATAATTTTTATACAGAAGTATGTTACAGAATGACTTTTGAAGAATTAATGGAGTTGTAGCAAACAGTGCATATTCATATAAGTAATACATTTGAAAATAATTTATTAACACGAAACTATTGGGGTAATCCTCCTTTAACAAATAACTCGAAGTAAATGTACTTGAGTTTTATCGAGGTTAATGCATTTTACTCAAAGAAATTAACATAGCGTATACAAGGAAAATCAACGGGAATCCCCTTTTGTGAAATGTATAATGAAATTACACATTTGTATGCTTATTGTAAGTAATATTAACATTATGTAAGTTAGGTAATACTTACAGTAAGTTTCAAGTTGCTGGGTGAATCACTAAAAGACTACCTAAGTACTTTCGCTCAGTTCACTATCAGCCGGTTTCTATGTCTTACTTCTCTTTATGTGTGTATGTCATTTTATAGATTCACATTTGATCGAAATTGTTTCTTTCTCCGTCTTCCAATTATTTAGAACTGGCACAATATGTCTCTCCCTTCTATTTTCTTCTATTCTAACCAGAAACCATAAAGCGCCCGTGTCCAAACAGAAATTCGGGTGCAAATGGTGCAATTTTAAATGATGTCGGGAAGCAATTGATATCCGTTCAGAGGAAACACTCTCATATAAACCGCGCTAAAGTAGCAGCTGCATAGATACTGTTGTTTCATTTTCTCTTGTGACACATTTTGGTATGTATAATAAAGAGGGATATAGCGACTGCTTGGGGATACTACTAATGCTGAGCGACTTCTGCTTTTCTGATTCTGACATACTTTCTCTGTCACATCACAAATCATCATTTTATCCTTCACACAATACATCCGTCTCCTTTATGGTCCTTTACATTTTTACCGTTTTCAATTTAAAATTCACATGACTTTTGTTATTATATTATATCCTAATCTCCTGGTATAATGTGGTATAATATATATGAAGAAGGAACTAAGTAGTATTAGGAGTAACATACCTAACTATTGCTAATTTAACGACTTTCTTTCCTAAAACTTTCACATTTTCCGAACCGGTATCTAATCTTAATTATGAATAAGACAAAGTTTCAGCACACACGTGTTCAATCTAGCGAAAACGTTGTTAAGTTTACACCACTAAAGTATTTTAACCTGATATGCATAAAGATACAAGGCTAACAAGTTGTACACAAATGTACCGGCTGACAGTGGATAAAGAAAAAGGTCGCTAGGGATATTATTAAAATTTCATTCTCGTTGAAAGTATTTCGAAGTTTTACAACATCAAATATTTTCAATATTTTCTACTTGGTAATTGAAAGATGGGCTGACAACATTTACGACTCTGGATGCTAATATCTTCTCTTATTTCTCTATTTTCTCTTAGTCTCTATATCTTCTTCTTTCTTAAATATAATAAATAAAAAGGTCATCAAAGAATAAAGTCAAAATTAAACCGGATCTGACTAAAGACAACGCACGGGATTGTTTGTGTAAATACATTGGAAAAAAATGTGCTACGATATATAGATTACATATTCTCATTCATATAGCCTTAATATATTCTAAGAAACATAACTGTGACGTATAAAGACAAATGAACAACAAAATATGAGGGTTCCGTTTGAAGGAAAACAGTTGCTGAACATAGAAAAGTCGTTTTCAAAATTTTGATCTACCGAAAATGAAAATCCTGGGCGCCTAAGCACCTTTGCAGATTCGTATTTCAAATATGACAAGTATCAAAATAAAATAAAACTCTATGCTATGTCTTACACCTGCCAGTATAATTATCTAAACACGTGTATATTTCACCAAAAGTATATATTAATACGTGAAGCAAAAAATTGGTACCGCTGTTTACGAAAATAAGAAAGAAGAAGCGACGCATGTTAATATTTTTGTAATATGTATGAAAATACAATAAATCAGTAAAAAACATTACACACACTACTATGTATTTGACACACACACGCATGTATACTCTTTTGTTTATTGTTCAAGTCAAATTAACAGTGTATCCTTGGCAAAATCTGTGACTACAGAAGTATCTTATTATAGAAGTCTTTAAATTATGGTTGAATTTCGACCACGGGTGACCACTAGTAAAAGTTATTCAATAAAACAAAACACAACATGCGTAAATTAAAAATGACATTTGCATGAATAAAACAGTTGATTGTTTCACCTTTGAATTTAGCTTATAATTTATATATTCGACTGATAACTTTTAGCTGATGATTAAAAAATCGGCCCTAAAAGGTACTCCAAAAGCAGCTGGTTTAGGTATCCTGTTCTCTGATTCAGAAACAAAAGGCTAACAATTAGAAGTTATAAAGAAATAAGGAAAGGAATGCTCCGGTGGTTCGGGCATGTGGAAAGAATGTATGATGAAAGAATGACTAAACAGATATACAATGCAAAAATGGATGGATGCAGAAGTCGTGGAAGGCCACGACACACATTCCATGATCAAATTGATCTTGTATTAGCAGAAGGTGATGTTACGAGCCTTAAGAACAGACGAGCGTGCATGACAAGAGCTATGAATGTCAAAGAAGCAAGTGAGGTGTGTAAGAATGGGCCTGTGTGGCGCTCTGTTGTTCGTGCCTACCCCGCAAGGGACCTGGCGTGAAGTTATGTATGTATGTATGTATAAAGAAATCAAATCTTAAAAGTATTTCCGAGGTACGGTGAAAAGTCCGTCCGTTAGTAATTCTCAAAATCGCATCAATTACTCAAAAATACAAAGATCAACCGACCAGTTACCTTCTGAACGAGTGTTTTTTGCGAGCGAAATTGAAATTGTATTGGTGTCAACGACCTCGGTGACTGTTAACTGCACAATCCATGACACAGCTGTTTATAAATAATAAACTGTTGTTATAAGGCCGTTTGTAATTGAAATTTATTTCATTAAATATTTGCTATTTGCAATTGTTGTTGTAAAGTATAGACTGTTGTTTTGTTTTCTAGGATCAGATGTTACTTTGTATGTAAACTTACATGAAGCAATATGGAATGGAGTGCCGAAGTCATAATCTTATTCGACCATATCAGTTTTTATAAAAAAAATCTACTTGGCTTTGTTTTATAAAGAAACTGTTACTATTTTTGCAAGCTTTTGTTTAACTTGCAATGTATGTAAGGATGTAAGTTCGGTTGTAACCTTGTAAGTTAAATTTGACCAACTTCCCGGTTTCGGATTGAGCGGACATTTTGCACACATGTATATAGCGTGACAATGCTATATACATATGGTAACATGGAGCCGATCTGATGATGGAGTCGGAAGGTGGCCATAAGAACTCCTGTACTAAACAAGATAGACCTGTCGTGTTTGGGCTATTTTTACTTGTCTTGGCTAGCACTCTGCTGCTACATGACATCCAGGATCTCAAAAGCTTGTATTTAAAAAAGCTTAATATAGGTTCAGCTGTATTTATTGATATGAAGCCCTCCAAAAGCCCGGGACATTTTTGTGGCCGTGGTCTGCAGGGACAGACACACACATCATATATCCTCAAGCTGTGCAAGTTACTCTTGTATTATAGGGCCAATTCCAGACATCCAGACCGTAGTAAATAACAGGAAGATCGTTTCCGAGATTTATCATCCCAGGAATAAAACCCGGAGCCTCTGCCTTCCAGCAGGTTCGACCGGCTAAAACTTAGCCCGCTTAACTACAGTGGTCGTCAATTGGAAGTTTATCATGTATTCGGATCTTGTCACTGTGTATGAACTGTCAAGTCCTTGAGCGATTATTGCATCTGTTTTTTTTGGACTTATATTTCAACTAAGAAATATTACACACTGCACGAATTATCTAAAGTTGTTTTTGTTGTACTGTAGTGGTAAACATATACGGTTATATAGAAAACAATACTATCTCCGTAAATTATGTGTCGTACTTTTCATGACTTGTCCTTTATCTGTCCTATTTATCTAGACAATACACAAGTATTGGCCTTGTCTTTCCTTTCTGTACCTTGAAACATTTCCTCAATAACATAAGAATAACATTTTTAATATTTTGGTTTTCCTGTTATTAACTTAAATCTCATGTGTTACCATGCTCACACTCAGATAATTGTCTGCTTTTAATTTTAAATTGTTTACAGAGATTATAAAAAGATGTGTGTTAAGATCGTAGCAAGTGGGACTCTATTGCCTCTGTCTACTCCATGAAAAACAGGTGTTATAATATGTACGTACTTATATATGTTCTCATTGTTTTATTCCACTGAAAGATGTTGCATTTCATAATAAGTCAGCAGCAAATGACCTACCTACCTACACATTACCTATCCGTGCAGGAATGGAGAAAGAATGCAATTTCCTGCGGCCGGGCAGCCTGTTGTAAGAGGCGACAAAACAACCCACAGCCAGGTGGTAGGGCATTTACCCGACTGGATGGCTGCCACCCGCGGTCTAAAGTATGTCGCCATGACAACCTTGGTTTGTGTTCCGGCATTAGTGACCAGGTTCCAGTCACCCTTGAGAGAGCAGCACCGCATTTGAAACACCTCTGATGTTGCAAATGTCCATAGGCGATGGTAACCGCTTTCCATCAAGTGGGCCGTCTGCCTGTCTGCTGAACTCCTGCATTAAACTAAAGTTATACATATATAAAATAACAGAATTAACCCATAAAAAGCTCACCATCAACCTTTGACTTCCCTATTTTAAGGATTCGTTATATATAACATATTCAATACTCTTGTTCAGGGTGGAGTTATATTATTCATAAATTGGTAAGCTGCTGGTTAAATAGGTGTATTTTACTAAAAATTCTAAAATTATATAGATAGCAGATAGGTAGAAAATTATTTATTGTTTACCACATACACATTTAGTAAATTATTTACAGTCATTGTCATGTAAAGGCGGAAACAAAGTCATTAAATCAAACTATTAAGGAAGGGTAAATTTGTACTGTGAGAGATATTTTATTAATATTTTAAATTTGCACCATTACATCGTAAGAAAATTTTCTATGTGACAAAGTCAAATTTGTTGGTGTTGCCAACATGCTGGGGCGCGGCGGTGGAATTATGCACCATACCGAATATTTTATCCATAGGTCGCTGGTTCATATCCGGCTCGAAGGACCAAATGATTAAATCAAACTATTAAGGAAGGGTAAAATTGTACTGTGAGAGATATTTTATTAATATTTTAAATTTGCACCATTACATCGTAAGAAAATTTTCTATGTGACAAGTCAATTTGTTGTGTTGCAACATGCTGGGGCGGCGGTGGAATTATGCACCGTACGAATATTTTATCCATAGGTCGCTGTTCATATCGGCTCGAAGACCAAATGATTAAATCAAACTATTAAGAAGGGGTAAAATTGTACTGTGAGAGATATTTTATTAATATTTTAAATTTGCACCATTACATCGTAAGAAATTTTCTATGTGACAAGTCAAATTTATTTGTGTTGCCAACACAAAGGACGGGCTTCTCGTTATAGAGTGATCCCTTCCTGATAACCAAGGCTGTGGATTGTGTAAAAGGAATCGAAAGTGTATAAGGGTGGTATGCAAAATAAATAATACATGTAAATAGGATACGTAAATATTACATAATACATTATTGTGAGTAGGTCTCGGATGATTTCTAAAGTTGAGCTTCGGACTTTACCTCAGGTTCTTTTTATACGTGTTACCATTCTTTCTGCAAAAAAGTGAAGGACCTGGGAATATTCATTGTAAACTTTTCTCTTTCTTTCTATCCTGGGGTCCCCAATTAAAAGTGGTTTGCGTCAGCGGCTTCCCTAAGGAAGTTGCGGAACTTCTTACTTCACACCGCTAAAATTGAAGTTGTAAAATCCTCCTACTCCCAATGTAAGATTACACCCATGTCGGCTTTCTTGACCTCACCGAAAGCCAGCCTAATAATCTTGAGCGACTCCAAAACTTTTGTATTAGATTCATCTCAATCTCAAGGAGCATTTTAAATATCTACACCTTAGCCATACTGATCACCTTCGTTCTTGGAAAAACACGTCTGGAAACACGTGTAAATTACTTGCAATTTTAGAATAAATCTTTCACACTTAATGTAGTCTGCCTGTGGAATGCGTTACGTATGAAAATCAGTCGTGCGCAATCTCTTCAGGCGTTCAACGGAATCGCGAAGGATTATTACCTCGGGCTCTAAAGTCACTCATCACGTCTTTATCTCTCCCATATTTACGTAATTCTAAACAATATTACTCTGATTATTATACATGTATGTCTTTGAAGGCCACGGGCTATAAGAATGGCCTAGACTTATGGACGGTTTGTGTGGGGCCATGGGAAGGCCAACACGTAAAGGCCCCTTGACAAATTTAATGTATATGTGGCGTGAAACTGACTGGCGATTATCCTTGTCTACGCCATATAATAATGCACCCAAGGACAAGCCCCGGCCTGTTACTATTGTGGGAAATGAGAACAGAAAGTACCGGGCTATTGGGGTGAACTGTTAGTGGTACTAGGGGTCTGGGAATATGGGGACTATGGCGTCTGCCCGTTGTTATTCACCTAAGGCTTCGCCACAAAACCGCTCTGCGGGTTGATTATTATTATTATTTATATATGTTATAGTCAAACATCGAAGCTCTGGAGCTCGTAGGTTTGACTATTCAAGCATCACGTCTACGAGAGTCTTAGTCAAAGTCCATATAAATGACGTTGTTTTGCTTGTAACTATCGAATTTCTGTCAAACCTAAAGGATACTAATTTATACAGTCATTAAACATGTAACAAGTACAGTACTAATCGACATTTGACAGAGTCCGCCTTAGTTGCTTCTAGGATCAAATAATTGGATTTTGACGAATGGCCTTGGTCAAACCTACTGTTACGACCTAGACGCCAACAAAAAAAACCAATTCACACCTGCATACCTGTAAAAACACATTTACCTTTCGATATTTGGACATCTTTTGTTTACCTTGTGTTTAAAAATTGTGATTAGAAAACAACCCACTGTGTATAGTAATATTTTATGGCACGCATTAACCAGGTGTGTCGGATTTAAAGTACAAACTGATTTTAGGAAATTTGGTCCACGCAGCCAGGCAGATATTGCATCTATGGAGTATAAAGTAATGTCTCGATGGATCAAATTCGTTATTTTTGTACTAAACGTAGGGACTGGAGTTGGCAAGATTATAATAAGTATCTCAATAATAATAGTCTTTTATTAAATATATTTAATTGGCAGACAAACACATATATTGTATATCCCCAAATTAAGCCAGTTACGCTTATATTAGGCTTAACATACAACAGACTATTCTGGGGCCGATCTACCACCTCCTCGGCCGTTGAATGCTCTGGCTGAGGGGACAGAGTCACCCACTTAGTAAGTAACGGAGAAAGTTCTTTTCCGAAATTGACTATATCAGAATCTAACGCGGAGCCTCTTTATTGCAGTGAGGTAAGCCGTCAAAGACTGAGTCCAGTCGCCTACAAAGGCCGTCAACGGCAGAGTACAATATTTATTATAATATTAAATTGTCACCTACCTACCTTATTTATGTATTTTCAATTATTTGTAGAGTAATTAAGAGGATATTCCTATGTTTGAAATCATTACTTAACTTAATAACTAACTTCGATTCCGCGTAGCAATAGGATTTTCAGCATATTATCTGTTTTTTTAATAAAAACCCACCAAGATAAAGAAATAATATTGAAACAATACCTTGTATACCAAGCCTAAACTTTGAATTATGTGTAAATAAGATAATTTGAATTCAAGTAAATAAGGGACTGTCATTATAATAAACTGACAAGGCTTCGTGTTACAGATAAAAAATAGGAACTGAAATGTTGTGATATGTGAAACATGTAAACAGAAACACGTGTCAGTCACTCTCTTATCTTCACACCCAGACATAGTGTGGCTGGGATTAATGATATCGTCTTAGTTTGTTTGCTTTCTTGTATTTGAAAATGTAATCCGTACAGGAACGGAGAAATATACAATTTCCTGCGACCGGGCGGCCTGTCGTAAGAGGTGACAAAACAACCTATAGCCAGGTGGTAGGGTATTTACCCGTTTGGATTGCTACCACCCCGGGTCTAGAGTATGCCGCCATAACAAACTTGAGCTGTGTACCGGACCGGCATTAGTGGCCAGGCACAGGTAAGGTTGGTCCGAGGTTGCCTCCTTCTGTGAGTCGGTCGTGACCCAGAAGGAGGCGTAGGAGAGGTAAAGAGAGAAAAGTGCTTATGCGGACCCCGTCCGCAGTAGACGGCTCTGGGGTCGAAGACGTCGCTACGCACAAAATCTCCTCCCACTATGATTTCAGAACAGGGGGCCTCGTGGATGTGTAGGTAATTCCACGGACTTCCACCCTGTTGTTGGAGAGGACAACCTGCGGTTTATCCTTTTTAATAAATCGGCAGACAAACTCACTCTCATTGTACGTCTCCAAGCTAAGCAAGTTATGCTTGTGTTATGGGTAGTATATGACGGACTACTGGGCCGAACGGAAAATTCGTTTACGAATGCCATCATGCCAGGAATCGAACCCGGAGCCTCTGCGCTGCAGTGAGGTCGACCCGCTAGCTCACCTAACCACAGAGGCTGTTGAATGGCGAAAGTCTATGGTATTCAATCATATCTCCCCGGTTAAGAGGATAGGATAAAGGCATCAGACCGATAGTCAATTAGAATAGGAGATATGATAAAAAGGTAGCTAAGGATAGATTAGGGCTATCGGAACTTTCAATCGTCGCGTAGCTCAAGGCTAACCGTTTCATACCGATATTCTGTGAGAGCGTAGTATCACACCGGTAGAGCCGGTCCTAACAACTGTAATTAAAATAATGCAATTAATAAATCTTTTCTAATTTGGAATGCTTGGTCCCGGCTATTGTTCAATTTGCTTTATTACCCGCTAGCTTCAAAGCACTTTGTTGACATCAATTGGTTTTCAGAACTACAGATAAGAAATAATCTTTTATTTATACATACAGATAAATAAAATTAAATAAAAAAATATGATATATTTTTTCTAAATACATATGAAAGTATATACGGTACATAACTATAAAAAACATTGATTTGTCTGTCAGCCTGTCTGGATATTCTGGCTAATCTCTAAAATGGGTGGACCGATTTTGACGGTACTTTCACTGGCAGATAGCTTTTGTTATTAGGAGTAACTTAGGCTACTTTTTTATTTCTTTGGGGTGTGGCAAAATCTACGCAGATGAAGTCGCGGGCTTAGTTAGCTAGCTAGTAATAAATAAAAATGCAACAAGGGAATATCTTATCAATATGCATATGTTGCAAGAATATATTATCAATATTTAAATTATCGCTAATAAAATTTGTAATCCAGTAATTACAACAGTTTTAATTGTATGAGTACTGTTATCTTCTTTACAAAGATATCGGCGGACGGCTGACCTGATAAAAAGTGGTTACTATCGCCTATAGATATTTACAACATTAAAGATGTTACCAAAACGCTGGTGGTATCGAAGGAATTTTATGACCCCGTTTTTTAAAAAATCCTCACCGTGCCCAAGACTTAAGGACTTGCGTAAATAAGATTTAATAAAGGGGGACAGAGCCTACCGATAGAGAAAATTACGCTGGTAGAAGCGAGACAAAGCCCTATACTGAACAGTTCCTTAAAATACTTCCCTTTATACAGACGGTAGACTATGTAGAGATGCGAAGTCTGTCGCAAGGCCATCTGTAATTATAGGATTCTCGACAACCCAAATGCAAGTCAAAACAATGCAGTCTAAAGAGTAGTAGGTGCTGTAGTTCTGTGCTCTGAGAATGAGGTTATATCTCTTATCATGCAAGATGGGTTCCAGTAGCTGGCAGGGTAACTATATCAGACACAGCGCTTGATGACAGAAGCACGGCATTAAAATAACACAACCTTGTTTAAAGGGTTTTACGTGCATAGTCGATATGCAAGCACTTGTAGATAAATCGGCCAAGGGTACGCACTATGAAGAGTTTCGTAGAGAACACAAATCAAAGTGCTTAGTATAAGTTTTTTACTACTCGATCACGTTCAAGTCAACGCAACTTTGTATGACACGATTTACGTTTCTCTTCACGTTCCCGAGATGGCTCTAAGTCATTCCCATAGAAAATTGCGTTAAATTGAACCTTATCGAGTATTAAGAAAACTCGCACTAAGCACACTGCTGTGCAAAAAATAGACTGTCAAATCAATTGAGTAATTTTTTTCTTATATTACTGAATATAAAGGCTTCATAGATTTAGTTCGAGTGTACCTACTTGTGACATCATAAGTAGGTACAATTAACAGAAGTCAAATAATTAATTAATTATTGTTTTAAAAGTAATATATTATGTATATTACGATACGTTATATATATTATATCGGTATCGGTGTGAATGGAGCTTTAGGTAAACTTCTAGGCGCTAATTAACCTCAGCCAGAAGGCCCAGCTTGCCATACACAAAGCGGTGCTGGAACCTGCCTCACGTATGGAAGCGAGAGTTGGGTATGAACAGAGAGCATGAAAGTAGAGTAAACGTGGTCGAGATGTGAGCACTGCCCAAAGTCTGCGGAGTGACGCTCGCGGACCGCGTTCGTAATACCGAAGTAAGAAAGAGAGTTGGTCTGAAAGAGAGTGTCGGGGTGAGGGTAAGGAAAGGAATGCTCCGGTGGTTCGGGCTTGTGGAAAGAATGTATGATGAAAGAATGTCTAAACAGACATACCTACAATGTAAAAGTGAATGGATGCAGAAGTCGCGGAATGCCACGACACACCTTCCATGATCAAATTGATCGTGTACTAGCAGAAGGCGATGTCAGGAGCCTTAAGAACAGATGAGTGTGCATGACAAGAGCTATGTCAAAGAAACAAGTGAGGTGTGTAAGAATAAGCCTGAATGGCGTTCTGTTGTCCGTGCCTACCCCGCAAGGGACCTGGCGTGAAATTAAGTATGTTATATTATATTAATATATAATCACACTAAATATTTACCATTTATTTAAACCTAAGACAAAAAAGTTAATCCATTTTTCTTTTGTCTTAGGCTTCTTAGGATCTTAGGATATTATCTTTTTAGGCATTCGAACTATTAGCACCCTCGCTACGCTCGTGCGCCAAACCATCCCGTGCCTAAATAGGTCCCTTCGATCCCTCGTGTAAAAATCTATTATTGGAATGCCATTAATGTCTAATTATTCTGATACACTTTATTTACAAAGGTACACTTACCAACAATACTATTAACGTTAACTATTAATGCTAAGCCGATAAGTACAGTTACCCACATATCGTGGAGTACAGTCAAGAACAAGTTGGCACACGACTGACAAGATTATCAATCCAAATGGCAGTTTATATTTCATTTTTACCTCGTTACAGGGTGTTCTTAATTACGAAATAGGACTTTGAATAATGTTACTTAATTAAGGCCGATTTCATAGCATAAAGATAGAAATAAATAGATAACACTTAACTTACAATAAACAAATACAGAAACAAAATACATAATTACAATACTTCTTGGCAAAACAACAGGCGGCCTTATCGCTAAAAGCGATCTCTTCTTGGCAACCTAACTTAAAAGAAATTCTTAACTAATTGGCGATGTAGGTGGAGCAGAAAAATAATAGGAACTGTACAAGTTAAATATACATGCTTACGCTAATTTATAAATTGAATATATACATCAATATAATAGTAATATATATACGTATGTACAAAAAATAATCTTAATAAATTTATTTGTTAACAAATGTGACAAGCATATTATATTAACATATATTTCAACAGATTATAAATAAATGTTTAACATATTAGACAAAACTATTTAATGACAGATAAGGGAGTAAGTAAGTAAGGAGATAAGGAGTTCTAAAGGAGTTCCGAAATATAAGTAATATTTCAGAATAAAGTATAATTAGAAAAAAATTAAAATGTCAGTTGCATAAAAAAAATGTGAAAAAAATCACTTTTAAATTAACTCAAGTTTTAATTTATTAGACTCATAACCTTTATCTGATGGTAAAAAATCGGCCCTGAATAATATTGGGTTAAATCATTTTAAGTGTATTTTATATTTTATTTTTTACTTTTGTGTATTACACAATTCTCTGCGACACGAATAAATCCATGAGGTGTCTGTGCCCCAATTCGAATATGCTTTCGTGTGAATGAGTTCATATATATTATATAAGATAAGTAAGAAACAAAATGCTAGGTATTGAATGGGGTACTTGGCAGGCTAATCAACAGAATCACTTTTCACCATTACAGAAAACATCACAGACTTGATTTTGTATGGGTGTACTGGGTTATGACTTCATAATTCTAACGAGTTAAACATATTGATTATTGTTTTAAGTGGTTAATATTATTTCTATGATAAAATTTTAAAATCACCATACTATGGTATTTAAATTTATCATATTTATACATTTATTTAATGATTTATTTACTTAGATGTACAAAACAGAGTACCTACAATGCAAAGAGGCTACTTAGTTTAAACGATAACAATATGAAATATTATTCATTGTTGCTCCGCTCCTATTGATCTTAGCATAATTATATATAGCCTTCCTCGATAAATATGCTATCTAACACGGAAATAATTTTTCAAATTGGACCAGTAGTTCCTGAGATTAGCGCGTTCAAGCAAACAAACAAACTCTTCAGCTTTATACATATATTAGTATAAGATCATTTGTAACCTTTTTTAAAATAAATTGTGCATATATATTTTTTTCTAAATGTAAATGCAAATTATAAGTTTTATTTTTTAGCGTAAATAAGCCGGTATCCATTCTCGAAAAGTCTTCAGTTGCTTTCGGTGCAGTTAGTTGGGGTGTCGAGTCAAAAACCTGTCCAGACTTCAACTAGGAGGGCGACGACACTTCAATGACGTTGGTTTGCAGCCATTGGAGGTATCCCAGCACTAATGCTTACACAGCAACCTTCGATGGCCAATTTACAACATCTGGTGGCCTTCGTGGGCTTTACATAGGCTGCGTCAGTGGCTGAATAGGCCAGCATATGGCATCCCATTGCTGTCTCGAGTAAATAAGCTATCCCTGAAATATACCAACACGCTGTATAAACCCCACGCTCGACCCCCGTGGGCCTAAACTATGGGTAACTGACGCACAATCTCTTATCACACAGACAGACAATTAACATTTATTTCTTAAAATATTTATTTTAACAAATAAATAATAATAATTAGGGAATTTATGAAATAAATAATAATAATTAAATCCTTCTCTTAATTATGTTGTTTTTTGAGTCCGGTTTTTTCGTCGGCAAAATTTAAGGAAAACACATTTAAAGAATTATTCACTTATTACTCAGTGCTTGGTTTTCATTCTATAAATTTTTCAGTAAATGGGTATAAACATTTATCCCGGGGAATAGGATAGTTTCTACTCTGTTTATACACTGACTTTAACTTATATACTGACTCGTGTCTACTTACACTCTAACTTATACACTCCCCGCCGTACCCTGATTTAACTTTGGCAGATCACAGTCTACTTATAATAACAACAGCCCATAACTGTACCACTGCTAAGCTCGGGCCTCCCACGGTGGGAGAATGGACGGTATACCCGCCACGCCACGACTATGCTACCGTCTACTTATACGAACAAAATATTATAAAAAACTAATCTTCTGCGGAAGCTTCCTACGATTTCTTTCAACCCGAGACAACCCTTCTGGGAAGATGCGACATATGACATATGTCTATAAACATATTCTAAAATATTTACAATGGCAATGGCAGATGTTAGTATCATCTTTTTTGACTCAAATGGTCTCACAAAGGGCGTAAATTTAAACTAATGTAGAAATTCTTGAAAATATAAAACAATGGAGGAATTATGGGGAACGTCATACATTATATCATTTAGAATGAATTTTCTAAAAATTATCTACAAATTATTTTTGCATCGTTAACGTTGATTATAATCTCTAACCGTAGGGGGCTTTCTGGTGAAGCTTTAGGTGAGTAGCGAGACCTCAGACCTGACTCCGGGGAAAAGCAAGCCCCATGCAGGGAGTGGCCAATCACCGTCTGCCCTTTTTTTCCCGAAAATTGCAACGGGCAGATGCTAAAGTCCCCATATTCACAGACCCCTACGACCACTAGCAGTTCACCTCTATAACCCAGTACTTTTGTTCTCATTCCCCACAATAGTCCTACACTGGCCGGGGTTTGTCCATGGATGCATTATTATATGGTGTAAACAGGAATAATTACCGCTCAGTGTCACGCCACATAATGTAAATGTTGTCAAGGGGCCTCTACGTGTTGGCCTTCCCATGGCCCTACGCAAGCCTCCAAATGTCCGGGCCCGTTTTATGGGCCGTGGTCTTCAAAGACATTCATTATTATCTAATATTGACCCCAAATACGTGTAATAAATCGATATAATGCCACTATACCATCACATAATAGATAGGTACTGTGACCTCATAACACTGCGCCATTTGACAACAAAAGGTTCTTAAACGACTTTGACCTGCGCGTGAGTGTATTTCTATTTTAATTCTGACCTATTATGTGTTCTCTAATTTTTCAGTTTAGCACTTTATAATTTAGTCATTGTGTAATATTTTCTTAAGTTTTCGCGACTTGTATACATAATAAAACTAAGTTTTAACGGTTTTAAGCGCGGTAATTTATTTGATTTTGGTTTATCCGACGTTTCGGCCGCTTTTCAGTAACCGTGGTTACGGACGACAAAGATGACATTTTGTCCTACTAGTGTTGTTAAAGTTTTATTTAGCCTACCGCCAACTTGTTCATCTTAATTATTTAGTTTTAATTTTGTTTATGGTTATTATTTACTCTATGGGAGCCTAATCTAATTTACCACTGCTTCACAGCATGTTATGGCTTGAAGAGAAGAAGCGGCACAAGGAACTCTTCAGCAGACATGCCTAGTTCTAAAAAATTTCCGTTGAAATTACTATAGAAATTATTACAACTTTACAAACACGTCTAAAAGAGGTACAAATATAACTGGATACAACCAGTACAAACTGCACGATTAAATAACACGCGCAAAGTCCGTCACTATATCGCTTATCGAATATACTCGTCTTGCTTTGATCGTGGTTCTCGCTAGACTGCCCCAACCCTCCGTTCGGGCATTGTTTTATATTAAACTGTACAATACAACAATCAACTGCGTGGACTGAGACTTTCAAAGAAAACGTAATCTACACATCTGCTTAATTATTCCTACGAACAGTCATAGACGAATACAATAACAATAGGCTATTATCTAATTGCAAATTATAAACAAAGTAAACAAAAGGAGTCCAAATGCGGGAATATTAAACCAGGTGTGCATTTATTTGTCGGTATGTAACAATATTGTTAGTTATTATATAAATTTTTAAATAATTTTCATAATATTAATTAATTTGTGACCTACATAACTTAACCTACAGCTGTCTGTGGGACTTTTTTGATGTCTCGGACTCTAGCTGTATATATGGGGGTTGCCTGGAAGAAAGCGTTATAAGTGATAATCCCGACATTTTTCAACATTTATTGTATCTAGTTTTAGAAACTTAATATAGTGTAAAAAATGAAGTGCTTTCAGTCATTCATTCATCTGCAAATAAAGATCCATTCATATCATTCATTCGTTTTTCATTCACTCATTGATTTGTGAAGTTTCATAGCTAAAGACAAAAATATTACAAGTTTGTTGGCTCTAAGGAACTCTTCAATGAATGCGGACTGTCACATACTTGCTGATTTTTACTCTAAAAATATAGTACAGGCATTATTTAGTTCGTAGGGAGGATGTGAGTAATTTGTCATACGGAATACCGAGTCGTCGTTGGTACATCTTAGGCATTGTGGCATAAATATACTTGACCCTATATCGCTATTGTATGGGCCGTATGGTATATAATTCAAAGTACTGGAAAGATTTAAGATTTCATTACCTAGGCAATAAAAAGAAGAATAATAATAATCCCTTTTTCAACACATTTGCCTCAAAAAATGCATTTACGAAGATGGTCTGCATTATTCAAAAGTTATAAAATAAGACACCGTATGACGTGCGGTAAAATAGATATTTAGGTAAAGAAATCCACCAAGCACTTTCTCATTACGAGAATAAACAAGCTTATTAAATGAACCTCCTTGAAAGACTTGATCAATGCTACTAGAGATTAGAGAGAAAATGAGACAAAAGAATATTTCTAATTTTTACCATGCGCATGTGACGCCATTTGCAAATGCGCGCAATTTTTATATTAGACACGTCAAAGATTGTTCCGGTTTCCGACTGTTTTTAATGTTTGTTTCATTACCGTATCCTAGCAAATGTTTTGAAAAATATTGTATGACACTCGTGCGGAAATTGCGCTTTTACCAACTTGTGACTATGGTCTTTCCCTTTCGCCTACTCATTAATAAAACCCAATTTACCGCACTAGTATCATTAATAACTATTATATTAGGGTGAAATCAGGTAAGGGCTCAGGAGATAATACCGGTCATTGCAATTAGTCCCATATTACTGCGTTTCTGCCGAGTCCCACATTTAAAACAGGTGCCTTGACCTTATTCCGGACTGATCCATTGATTCCCATCACATTCTCCGTCTACATATAAGATAAACGGACATTAATTGCTTTCACGCAACGTGAAGTAAATTTTCGTGCTGAAACAATAAGAAGGGAGTGGTTGTTGTTTCACTCCTTTAATTGTCGTATTTAGAAAATGAACCTACAACGTACTGCTGCCACGCGCAGTGTATGTCCGCCGCTTCTGGCGTTGGAGAGGGACTTCATAATAAGCTTTCGTCGGTAACGTACAGCGTCACCTTACGTTACCTTTGTAACAGACAGCGGCTTTAAAAAAGTTAGCTATGTTGTGTTACTGCTTAAGAAAAACTAAAAAGAATGTAGTGAGTGATAAATGTTTTACAAAAGTCAGAAATTAAAAAAAAAGTGTGAAATTCCATTAAAGCTGATTTACATTGATCTAGCTACTGACTAAATTTGAAGGAAGTTGGTGCTGACTTGAATATCCTTGATTGAGTATTTTGTAGTCAGTCCTTGCCTAATATAAGGTAGGTAAAATATCGCTCCATCAATTTTACTGTTTACCCTCATGCCAACGCACGGAGGGTAAGGGTAGGCCATTTTTTGAACACCTACTGTCAATGTTTTGGCAAAGAAAGATCGCTTCGTGCGTTTATTATTTGAACATATTTTACGCTAATTGTAATAACTGGCCGTCTTAAGAACTTATTGTGTGATACAGGTCAAAAGAAGTGATCACTCCTAAGTGAATTTGGTGCCGTGCCGTGCTCCTCTGTGTGCTGAAACCAGAACCAAGCCAGGAGAGAGCGGATCTCAAGGTTGATGGAGTTTCTGCTTTTCTAGTGCAAGGTTCAGGTTCATTTATCTCCCAATACAGTTCATTACTATCAAACGAGCACATCATCCGTGGCTACAGCGTCTCCATACATTCCGTTCCCGTTTATCCATGCAGAGAAAGGATACAATTTCCTGCGGCCGGGCGGCCTGTCGTTAGAGGCGACAAAACAAACCACAGGATGGATAGACTGGATGGCTACCACCCCTGGTCTACAGTATGTCGCCATAGCAACCTTGACTTGTGTTTCGACATTAGTAACCAGGTTCCAGTCTCCCTTAAGAGTGCTGCAGCGAATTTGTAGCACCTTTGGTGTTGCAAATGTTTATAGGCGATGGTAACCGCTTTCCATCAAGTGGGCCATCTGCCTGTCTGCTGAACTCCTGCAATAAAAAAAAGTTATGAATTTTTGGTAATATCAATCGCTAACCTATTTTATTTTATAATGCCAAGAGACAAGGCTTGTTGTTTCTATGGATGCATAAGCATTTTGACATTATATTTAAAACAAGCTGACCTGTGCACACTTCGCTAGGCTTCCTTAATTAAATGATTTATCAATTAAGCTTTGTAAATTTTAGTTATTTTATAAAAGCACTCGCAGTACCTTACAGGAAGTGTGACACAATGCTTGCGTGGAACGTTATTGCTGTAACATATTTGACTGGCGTTCCCGTGCCCACGTCACCAGGAGTAAAATTATTTTATTTTTTATTTATTAATCACAATCAAATATAGTCTAATTCTGTCGGAATATTGTGGCTTTCTACTGGTGAAAGAATTTTCAAAATCGGATCAATAATATGGTAGATTACCCCGAACATCTAAACTTACAAACTTTACCTCTTTAGAATATTAGTATTTACTGTTTATTGTTTGAACATTGTTTGAAACTTTACATTGTTTGAAATTTATCAGTATATTGAAGTCATTATTACGTGCGGATAAACTTGTGTTTAAATGATTTAAGAGATAATAAAACAATAAATACATGCCCACTATGTAAGCATATTGTTAATAGATTACCGACACATATAATTGTACATATTGTTACGACCTGAACGCCGACAAGACAAATTCACACCTGCATACATGTAGACATTTTATTTCCTTTGCGGTAATTGGACTTCCTTTGTTTACTTTGTGTTTTAAAATTGTGATTAGATTGAAACATGGTATTATAATTTTTATGGTAGTCATTAGCCAGGTGTGATTCTAGTCTAGAGATAGCCACAAGCGAAGCAATATGTTAGTGATGGATTTTCACGTGTGATTGAATCGTGCATTACGTTTGGACTGGTTGTGTATATATTTGTAACTGTGTTATACGAGTTTGTATAGTTCTAATAAATTCTATAATAATTCCAAGGGCATTTTAATTCGAGTCCTGCAACTCGTAACAATATTATCAAACCTCTCCTGTGTAACTTAAGAAATTAATAGATTTGTTCAACTGAATTGTAATATACTAGTCCGGCCATAAGTTCTGTTACAAATGAAAATGATTTTTTTAATGAAGTAATGTAATATTATAAAAAATTATACCTACATATTTATTAAAGTCTCAGCAAAAAAAACACGATCGGTCGGAAAGGTACAACGTGGTCATCATCCTGCGTCAGAGATGGTTTGACCCCCACCCGTGTCTTATCAAGGGGTACCAAACTACATTTTTGTGAAAAAGGAATAAAATTTCAGCCAAAGTGTATCAAGATACAGTCTAGGATCATGTCTTGAAACCTCTCAGCAATAAAGTTAAAAATATACCGTGGAAAAGGACTTACATGACTCTGCACATGGTCACAAGGCACGAACTACCTAAGCCTGGCTTGAAACTAAAGTTCCGGACTTTATAAGAGCTGAAGACTGGCCTCATCTAGCCCAGACCTCAACCCTTTAGACTTCAAATTATGTTCAGTTTTAAAGGACATGGCCTGCTCTAAACGACACGGCGACATTGGGTCTCTTAAACAAACTTTGGAGCAAGCAGTGGAAAATTTCCCTTGAAAACAGTGCGTAAATCCATGGATTCGTGGCCAAACAGATTAAAGGCCTGTATAAAAGCTAAAGGTGGCCATTTCGAGTAGAATGTGTTTTTTGTTTTTAGCCGAGGCTTTAATAAATATGTAGGTATCAATTTTTATAATATTACATTACTTCATTAAAAAAAATACATTTTCATTTGTAACAGAACATATGGCTGCAATAAATACCTAATAGTAGGAACTACTTACATTTTAATAGTAAATACATAAATTATATATATTACATGGATATATAATTAATAAACATACCATACAAATACATATATACTAAATATATATATTTGGGTGGTCGTTAAAAATTAAATTTCTTGCGACGCCCCCTAAAAAGCTTATTTTTAATGAAAAAACACTGGGATTTTTTTATAATTTTTTCAAGTCAAGACATCACGTGCCTCAAGACGATTAAAGTTAAAACTAAAAATATAAGAAAAAATGAAAGATAAGCTTGAATCACGAAGAATTTTAAACTTTTTCTGAAACTATAATTTGAAATTCATCACTGAGAATGATAATACGGAAGGTATTTCATTGTTAAAACTTTTCCAATCTTAAAATATTACTTCTAAGTATGAAGTTTCCTGAAAAAACATGATATTACCCAAAAATTAACTTGAATCGTCTTGAGGCAGATGTTGTCTTGACTTGAAAAATTATTTAAAAAATCCCAGTGTTTTTTCATTAAAAGGAAGCTTTTTAGGGGGCGTCGCAAGAAATTTAATTTTTAATGACCACTCTAATATATATACAAATTATACAAATCGACGCTAGAAAGGCAATCATGACTAAGCGACATTGAGTAAACTTTAGAGGAGAGTGATTTAAAGTTCAAAATTAAAAAAATAAAAATCATAACTATTCGCCTAATTGTTCGATTAAAATAATTTTAACATTGGTAGACATATTTTAATCGCACAATTAGGCTAAATGTTATGATTTTTATTTTTTATTTTTGAACTTTAAATCACTCTCCTCTAAAGTTTACTCAATGTCGCTTAGTCATGATTGCCTTTCAAGCGTCGAAATGTTTATAATTTAAATATCATATTCCAACGACAATGACAGGTTACTTTTTATCATAGTTTTAAATATCGCTAGCGATTTTGCTTATCTTATACTCTTAGTAACAAGAAGCGTGTTCCGAAGCTATATTACTTATATCGAGATTTGTTTAGTGATTTATTATATTATAGTTTATCAATAAAAGGTTTTCGTAAACTTCATAATCTAATTGCTAAATCACCCTATTACATTAGTATTTATTCAAACAAAAATAAAATACATAATTATTTGCTATTTGCTATCAATCAAGCGGCGCTAGTATGCAACCCTCAATGAGAGTTATATGTTTGTGCCGTTTGCTGTCGAGACGCTTGGACCGTGGGGTCCTGAGGCCATGAGCCTCTACCAAAATTTGTCGAAAGGACTCATTGACTCTTCAGGTGATCAGAGGGCTGGTGCTTACCTCGGCCCACGGATCAGTATGGTGATCCAGCTAGGCAACGTAGCCAGCCTTCTGGGCACCTTACCCATAGAAGACGGTAATCTAGGCTCAGTTGTCTACATATAGTATTGAGGGACTATGGGTAGAATTTAATACGAATAAGTTAAGTTTTCTTGCATTCTATTCAGTTATATGTAAGTCAATTTTTATTTTTGCTATTTTAATAAATACTCAGATATTTTAAGCTAATGTGACAAATATTCTTAATATAATTGGCACATAATCAAATGTATTGCGATAAGCGTTTCTGGTTTAAAAACATGATATCATTAGGACTTATCTTTTAAGAGCAGGCGCGCCTTCGTTATTGATGTTAGACAAGTGTGGAAAAGCATATTTTAAAAATATTTGCTATTATTTTAATTACATTTCATGAAACTTGTTTACAAGAAATTAGAAATAAAAAGTCATTTAGAACTACAGCACAAATCAGAATACATTACTAGCATACCCAAATAAACGTACAAAGTAAAAAGCAGTAAACACAAAAAAACCGGAGCAAGTGTCCTAGCTCTGCATATTGCTGTATGTTATTGTATGGCTAAAAGTTAGAAAATATTATGATTTTTTAATATCTTGAATGAGTTGACTGGATCCTGCCGATTTGGGTGCAGTGACGTGATTTTTCTTAAGGTTTCGCGACTAGTACACACAATAAAACTACGTTTTATCAGTTTCAAGTGCGGTATTTCATTTGATATTCATTATTCTGACGTTTTGGCCACTTTTAGTAACCGTGACCACGGAAGACATAGGTATTAAATGTCAAAAAGTACTGTTAGAGTTTTTTAGGCTAAATAAACTTAAAACCGTTAAACGTAGTTTTATTAACTGTACATTATATTATAAAAAATAAAAATAACAGCCCATAAATTACCCACTACTGAGCTGGGGCCTCCCACTACACGAACGGACGATATACCCGCCATGCTTGTCTAAGGCGGCTTGGCAGTTTTGACACATCGGTCATCTTGATGCGCATGTTGCATCACAACGTTTTCCTTCACGTAACAATATGCACTAAGGTGCACCTGACCTAAGGGCCAGACAAATGCCTGAGCGCTTCATGCGTTCCGGCCAGAAGCGAACCTGCACCCTTTGAGCCTGGGACGCGTGCGCTAGCCTAATGGCTAGCGCACGCGAAGCACAACTGAAGCGCTTATCACTGACAAAGTCGTGGTAGTGATTACACTACCACGACTTTGTCAGTGATAAGCGCTTCAGATCAGTATAGTTTACCCTATATTAAATTAATCTTTTTCCACACTTAAGAACTTCGAGCATTCCCCAGCTACATGACGCGTGACAATATCGTGTGGTGTGTCGATATTACAGCAATTTGATTGGCTGTTTGAAAGTATGCACGTGCTACCTGACGTCATAGACTTTACATACTTTTATAGTACAGACTGTACAGATAATTTTGTGTCAATAGTAAATAATTATTTTATATTGTTTGCGCCGCAATTTTCATAGATATTCATGTTTAACCAAGGATGTGTATTTTATGGCAGATTAATTCAGAATGTGTATTTAAACTAATCCCTATTAATATTATAAATGCGAAAGTAACTCTGTCTGTCTGTTCCGTTTTCACGTTAAAACAACTGGACCGATTTGGCTGAAACTCAGTATGTATATATTTTCGATGCCGAGAATGAACATAGGATACGTTTTATCCCGAAAAATGGGATACTTTCCGGGATAAAAATATATTTGTCTTTCTGTTTGTTATGCTTTTACGGAAGAACTAATGGGCCGATTTGGCTGAAATTCGGTACGTATGTAAATTAAATACCGAGGGTGGACAAGGGATACTTTTCATTTTGGCCTTTTCGGTAATTTTGACCTTTTTGGTAATTTTGGCCATTTTAGCCTTTTTGGTCATTTTGGCCATTTTGGTCATACTTTTTATCGCAAAAAAAAACTATATAAAAAACAACTAAAATAGATGAAAGTTTGAGTGAGAGACTAATCGTTTCTCAAGTTTATAGATATAAAAATTCATAATCTATAGAAAAAAGTGCGATAGTAACTCGATCTGTCTGTCTGAATACCGAAAATGGACATAGGTACTTTTCATCCCGGGAGATGGGATAGTTTGCGATATAAATAAATAAAAAAAAAGTAAATCTTATGAGGGCAATTAGCACCAATATAAAAATTTAAAACAGAGAGCCGCGGGGTAAACTCTAGTAATAATAATATGGATTTTTGCTTCTTTATATCGTCAGGTAATTTATTATATAATACTGGTGCCATACATAATACGCTTTATTGCATTAATGTAGTTTTAGTACTATGAATTCAAAGCCTGTCATTATTGCGTCGATTGCGTTTTATAGTCTGGCCTATGCTCGGGAAAAAAATGAGGATTATTTCTAACAAATAAACAGATTTCCTAAATATATAAGCAAGGAAGTGTTAAAATCTTATAATGGTTGAACTATTTAAGCTGATTCCCTTTACACCATTCCATCTTCGGACGACAAGGCGCTCAGATCTACGCCATCGTCCCACAAATGGCACCAGTGCGAACGATACGTTTCATCTCCACGTTCTACGTACTGCAGAATTGTGGAATGCACTACTAGAGTCCATTTTTCCCGAAAAGTACAATCCGGGTATCTTGAAATCTCGTATTTATAGGTTTACCTAGGTAAACGTGCTCCCTCTTCGACCGCATCATAGACCAACATTAGGCGTGATCGTGGTCAAACGCGAACCTATTTTCGCTACTAAAAAGGGCTCCTCTTTGAGGGTAAACGCCCAAGCTTCGCAACTGTGCATCAGGATGTATGATGGTTGTATAGATCCTCATTTTGGTTTTCCTGTTTCGAAACCGGAACACCAGTACCTTTTTTATATTGCAGAAATTCAGCAGACAAGCAGGCGGCCCACTTAACAGAAAGCGGTTACTGTCACCTATGGACATTTGCAACACCAAACATGCTACAAATGGGCTGCTGCTCTCTTAAGGCAGATTTGAACTAATACCTGCACATGCCGTCGAGATGGGGGCGCGGCGTGTTCCGCGCGCGCTCACCTCTCCTCCCGTGGGGCGAGTTACAGACCGCCCCACGCCTAGAGAGCTTGACGATGCTGGGGGAGAAAAGTAATCCCTCGGCAGTGGAAGAGGCCTCTCAGGCCCACGCCTGCCAGGGCTGCGGAGAGGCTAGGTCATATACCCGTAGCCCTGGCATAAGGCGAAGGACGGAACACCCAGGGGTTTTAGTGGGTATCCCTAACTGGGGAGTGGCAATAGCATGGCACCAGTTCTGACTGGGCATGCTAGTGCCACCCCCGATCTGGCGAATCCCACACTAGGTCGCGAATTATCCCCCCAAGGTTCTGCCCTTGTCGCGACTTAGTCCTCAATCGGATTTCCCCTGGTCAAAAAAAAAAAAGACTGGAACTAATACCGGAATACAACTCAAGTTTATTTTGGTGACGTCCTTTAGACCAGGGGTGGTGGCCATCCAGTCGGGCAAATGGGCTCCCACCTTGCAGAAATTGTATTCTTTCTCTCTTCTTGCACGAATAAAATAATTTAAATAAATTCAAAATGTTTTTCTTTGTATTGCCAAATTTATGACCAAAATCTATTTCCATACAAGTTCTCAAGTCCATCAAGTTCCATACAAGAAAAATAACAATTGCATATAGGTTTTTGATTTAATAAGCTACATAAACACATTGTAATTATACGTCTAAATGCTTTATATCTTACTATTAATTCACTTTCCTTGTCATCGGTTGAAATTGACATTACTTGTATAGGGTAAGTACCGATAACCGGTAACCGATAGAAAGGGCAATGAAAGGCTGGTAAGATATAGAAGTTGGCTTTAACTGTATTTGGAAATAAAACTTCACATGTCACATATCAATTTTATTAAAATCTTTTTGTTTCATATGAAGCCTTGTATAATCATCTAGTTACATCGAATCTAACTGCATATACATAATGTTTCTTATTTTTAAATATCGTTATGATCGATTTCCTTTCGACCAATCACATTCAACCGCGAAGCATTTGTTTGTTTACTGATATATCATCAATCTACTATAGTCCATTTTTAGTATCCCGCAATAATATCTACAAATCGGTTAACATTCCCCCGACACGTAAGATTTTGTTACATTACTGTAATGTTTTAACGAGTTTCTTTACTGAAAACATTCCCACTCCGACTTTGATCGGATGCAGTCTCACTTCGACTTTGGTCCGATGCATTTGGCCGTAGTTACGCTCTAGGGCGGCTAATTATTGTTCAAGAAGTGATACTTAATTAAATCGGCTATTAATTTTGTGTTCTTAGTCCGAGAGGCTAAACCAGTTTTGAATAAATAAAATATTAAATAGATTTTCAAGATTTGAAAAAAGACATTATGTGTTTTGATTTCAAATTTGCATGGTTTTTACACATAACAATTTAGCAAAAGGAAAATAAACATTTCGAAAGCGAATTTTATCCCCTTATTATGAATTTTTCAGATATTATTATTTACATTTAATTGTTGTTAATGTTTACATTCCATCCTTAATATAAGGTTTCTTGTGCTTTACAAATGGACTATAGTATAATGCCGGCTCTACACGTTGTCTCAAGTATTCGTTCAACGTGTGCATAAAAAAACTGTACTGGATCAAATATTTGCAACAATGTTAAGAGTTGCCAACATACCGTTTCTACCAAAATATATACGATCCAATATAATGTAAAGAATACACACTTTAAAAATGGGGCATTGACCTAAATTACTACAAATGGACTGCTTACTGTTACGTTCTTTTTGTACCTTTAAGATTGGTGCCCTATTGGTGCTAATAGTCAAAGAGCTGCTTGTGAGAGTCCCAGTTAGCTAATATATTATTTTAGTCGATATTAGAATTTATATTTTTTTACTAGCTGACTCGAGCCCTCTTCGTTGGGCGCTGCGCGAGAGAGAGAGTTTTAGTCGATATTAGAAGGTTTATTTGTGTCTATAATGATGTTTTTCGTTTATATGTAGCAACCAGTAATAATAGAGGTCAATGTGTTTGGGATTTAGACTTTATATCCACATGTTAAGGTTAGGATTTGTTCAGTCTTACCGCGGCACCTACCGATTCTATACGTTAGTACTAATATCCATAAAATATCGTCTACGTGGACGAATGAAAACAGTTTGAAATTTATAAAACTTTATATATTCAACTCTAAACTTATTATACTTTAAACCTCTACTGCATAGTTAATTCCTTAATTGTCTAAAAATAAAAAATAATTAAGTATATATAGTCATTATTGTAAAAGCACGTAAGGGCCATTCATTGAGTTATATGTACTACGTACTAGAGAAGCTATTCAGAGCAAAAAAAAATAGAACTTGATGCAAGCGGGGCCGTAGTGCCGTGGACTAACTCACGTATTTGCTGCAACCTAAATTCCATCAAGGCACACAAACTATTAAACATGCAGCTTTAGATCGCTTAGAGCTTAGACTTAGAAGTTTTCTCGCCAGCGAACTTTGAAAATGGCCGCACCGATGACGCGTCGCGGCGAGTTAAAATACATAAATTTCATTAAAATAAGATGTTTTATCGAGAAAAGTCACTACTAGACTTTTATTTGAGTTTATTGAGTATTTTAAACAAAAGTTTACACATAAAGGAATTTTTTAATAGTTGCTCTACACTCAAGCACGTTAAGTATAGCCAACAGCCCGGCGCAGACTAAACGAGTTCTTGTCCATGGACCATAACGAGTATTCAAATAATCTAGGTTAGGACACCTTCTCTTCACCTTCTCTAGTAGGTAGTACATTAAACTTCAGAGGCTAAGCTTTATTTACTAAGTTCAATTTTAATGATAAACATTTTTTACATCAGCTCTGTCTAGAGTTTAATCTAAGCTGAAGCTATTTCCAACGTGTGAATACCCAGTACCAATGTTGTATTATCAACAAATGTTAGTAATAATTATTAATGGCCCATTCCTATATATTACCAACCATTAAAATTACCCTCTTTTACATTACTTTCGATTAAAATTTGATATAAAATCCATACAAGTACAATGTCAAAACTAAAGCGATGGCAAGGCAAATGTAGGTTTAATAAGATATAGGAACCAGCTATGAGACAACGTGTGAAGCCGACTTAACAAAAATAATATATATCTAATAATAGATACAAAATATGAGTAAGCAATTCGCATAGGGACCAGCTAGCATATTATCCCCGCAAATTGCTATTGCGCCTGGCCGCCATTTTGGTGACGTAACCGTAGCCGAACACTCACTATTGTTAGCATCACTGGCCGGCGAGTGCGCGTACATATCGAGTTGCGGATGACGTCACGGGAATGTTAATTTAACAAGGTTCCAGCGCATTAGCAATTTGCGGGGATAATATGTACGACTACTGCTAACGCAATCATATGCTTACATAACGTTTAGCCCCTCGGCTGGTTTTTACACTTTTACTCCGCTAAAGATACCCAAAGGATATCTAAGTTATGACAGTGCTTCAATTTGCCCCCTTATATACAGCTTGATACCAACAGCCCGCTATTTCACTTCACCACGCATATGGAGCAAAAGCATATGAACCCTTGTCCAAATTGCCTTCAATTTTAAACTGTGTATTGGGTTACTTTTTCAACGCTTTATGATAATTAAATTTTCTTATATAATATATATTTGCATTGTTTTTGTGATCAGATATTCAAAACTGCAATGAATAGGTGTAAATAATTTTCTCTATCTACTTGTCCATTATTGAACGAAATTAATATATTATTTAAAGTTCATACTTGCCTACCATTTAAAACAGGTACAAAATATAACTATGAGTCATACTATATTTAATTAAATTTCAACAATTTATATGAATATGTTTTCATCTTTAGCTAACATTTTAACAAGGATGAATTCAACTTTGGTAGTTTTTTTTTTTAATTTTATTATAGTCTGGGAACTTAGATCTAATGTCCAGCTCAGTGGTGTATGTAATATAATCGTTGCCATCTAGAATGCTCGCTTGTAGTTGCCTAATTATAAGTAGGAAACCAGTATTTTTAATCCCTTGGAAGGGATTCTCCCTGCTGTCAAAAAATTTAGAAAATCATGCAAACCATAGATAATGCATGCGACTCATGTCCCAACTTTTTTTACAGCCACTGTTAAATTTAAATGACGGCATTAAATTATTAAAATAAAAAAATATCAACAATTTTGTAACACCATTTTATACTAATAATTTACTTTTCTCGAAATTATTATTTAATTTACATAGATTTGAACTAAATTTACCATAATTTACTGTCTACTATATATCCATACCCATAACAAAGAATGAATTTGGTCAGTTTGGAAATACACTATGGCTACGTTACGGCCATTAGAGACTCACAACGACCACGTTAACGACCGCGATTTTTCCCGTTCCACTTGCTTGCCGACGTTACAATTGTAAACCCAAGTGGAACAGTTATTCGACTCACCTCTTGACATGCGTCGATGTGAGCGTTGTGTGATCGAAAATGATGACGTCATTAGTGACGTTTTCGCCACGACCACAATGACCGCGGTCGCCTTGTGGAACGGCTAACGGAGCATTTTGGGCGTTATGAGCTACTAAAAGAACGCACTGAATGTGTGTAGCTATTTATTTATTAAAAGTGAAATCATATTTTTATAGTTAGGAATTGTGATAACTTCTTCTAAAGGACAATTACAGTAGCCGTCACTTAAAATTGTTAAAACAGTAGCTAAAGATAATCCAGCTAAATGAATAAAATTATATTTTATTCAATTATGATATGGAAAACTCATGATATTGGTTTTTATATAAAATTGACAATTTTAACAATTTCATAAATAAATACAATACATTAACCATATTTGATTATATTTCGTTAACCATTAACCTATTATTATAAGTGGGATTAAATAATGTATTAGCAAGCTTATTGTGTTTAATTATGTTGTTATTAATTATTATGAAGAGCGTAATGCAAATTAATAAATTGTAAATGGCATTTAATTGCGTTAATCGTGGAAGAAGAATAAATACGAAAGGGCCTAAAGTGGCCGCTTTTAAAGAATCACTTATCGACATTGGCACGTATTTACGTATATGTACTGGTAGAAAGACTAAGTGCCTTCTTAAGCATATTATGAGCTGGGATGTAAAAACTGTTTGGGCCAAAATTCTTTTGCTAGCAATTTCAAGATCAATTTGAACCTTATAAGACGCGATGGTAAATTACATCTGTTTTTAGCGAGGTGAAATTCGATCGAGGACCATAAACCACGCACGCGTAGGGAAAAATCACGGCCGGTATGTATGATTCGTCAGGTCGAGGTTTTTTTAATGCTGGAGTACAGTTGAAAGGCAGACGGCCCACCTGATGGAAAGCGGTTACCGTCGCCTATGGATGTTTCCAACCCCAGAGATGTTACTAACGCGCTACCAGCCTCGGAGAAATTTTTAGACACCCGTTTTAAAAATTGTAGCGCTATGGAAAAACCACAGCTGGAGCTCATTCCAAATCCCCACGGTACGCAAGAGAATCGTTCTACGAGAACCGTTGCATACTAGAGCGAAGCGGCTCTAGGTTGAAGGAACATTTAACAATTTAAAGATATTTTTAAGACCAAATCTTCTAGAGATTAAAAATCTTAATAAGTTTATTTTTATCCTTGCATTTAAAAAACATAACATATAAATTTCTACCGATAAATCACTCTACTATTGACATCAAGCGAATGTCGTAGAACTAACCGCTAAGGCAACATATGAAAGTGTAATAATTGTAATTTCTAGTAATTATTCTTCTTCTGTGACACTAAAAAGCACTCCACATTCTCGCGAGATCATCGCGAGAACGCGATAAAAGAGCACAAGCTCTGTCGCTTTTGTTGCGTTCTCCCAGTATTTTCGCTTGAATGTGAAGTGCCTATAAACATAAATGTGAAAGTGTGTTTATTCTATTTTCAAGAGCCTTGAACATAAACCGATTCTCATAAAACTTATTATGTACATACTTTAAAGTCCGGTTTTTAAAATAGGGTACATTTCATACTAATATGTGCTAGATTTCGAGACTATACAGGGTTATAAGCTTTCTGTGTCCCAAGCCGCGACTGCCATATAGTATGATTAATAATAATTCTACATTGAGAGCTTTAATGAAAAAATAAATATTTTGCCTTTCATACAAAAACCAAATCACATGTGTCCTTACGCACAAGCCACATTGCCTTAAAGTGTGCGTGGGCAAATTCAATTAGGGCGGTGGTACACTTTCTCATTCTGCCCTATTATGATCTTATCGATATCAATCGAATGTCGATATAATTTTGGTCATTACTAACCGAATAGCCTTCCTATTTGGTGCGGATCAGATTTAGGTCCCAATTCTGCTATTACTATCTCGTCAAAATCGCTAGGTAGTATCGTCTCAATCGTAGTTTTGCTGATTTCGATATTCTGTCAATGTCCATGGCGTGCCTAGCACTTATCTATCTATCTTTATAAATTTTTTAAGTGAAATAAATGTTTAAAGTTTTGGTATGTTTTTAATATTCACTACGGCTAACGCCATTTCTGCTAAGGGTAGGTACTATAATTTTTTCCTATTATTATTCCACACAAAACGATACTGAGAAGATATTGTGAATATAGAAGAGTACAAATTTTTGACATTATCGCAATGGAATCGTGCTTTGTATATCTTCGCAACGCCAAAATATTGAAATAGTAGAATTGGGCTCATGATCTATTTCATACTTTATCGATTGTTATGATTGTATGGCATGACTCCATAGGATTATGTAGTGTGTACCTTAAAGTGCCTACTGTTTTTGTGACTTCAAATAACCTCACAGTTATTTGCAAGGGTTGCGCGACCAATTTTTTTATAACACCTTTGAACCGCCATATCTCAAAACTAATGTTTTTTTTTAAATTACAAGAACAAACGTTGTTCAGAATTATGTGTAGGTACATATTTTCGGCTTAGTACAGGGCAAGCTTATAACCTATATAGTATTGAAATACACTCAAGCAAAGCTACCTGAAGAGCCTTGGTGCTTTATAAACGCAGATCGTAATATTATAGAAGTGAGGATATTATAAATTAATAAAAATAAGTCTTCATTACTTCATATGAAATATCTCAAAATTATATGATCAAAATATGTGCAAAGTATTAAAAAATATTTTCTGCATTTATTTTATTAGAAAGTCATTTTAAGCCAACTCGAATGAAAGGCTTATCGTGGTATATAGCGGTCAGACATTAATATCACCCATCCAAGCACTGACCGCGCTAAAACATGATTTATCTCTTAACAACAACTTGTCAAATTATGGAACATTATAATGTATAAACGCAATACATTATTTTTTATTACCCTTTCTGTACTTATAATATCAAATTGTTACTAAATTTTTCATTTATTTACTTTTTTTTATTACGATTCATTAAAATTCGACCTAAAATCCGTATGATGTGGGAAGGGTTACTACATTGATATTCTAATTAATTAATATAAATTATGATAAAACTACACTGTAATGAGAAGTAACGCAACGAAACGGGAAATGAAACCTGTGAAACCCACCAATCCATCTCGGCTGGGGTAAAGTGCGACAGAGAACAGATTTCGCGAGTATGTGGACTACTTATAACAAAAAGATTTCACCATCAGTATAGTAGTAAAATATATAAAGTGATTGATATTTTCTTTTTAATTTTCCTCCCACTCATTTTAATATTATATAAAATTATTGGAGCTAGGCATGTTTGCTGAAGAGTTTCTTGCGCCGTTTCTCTTGAAGCTATAACATGTTGAGAAGCGGTGGTAAATTAGATAAGGCTCTCATAGAGTATAATAACCATAAACAAATTTAAAACTAAATCATTCTACTTATAGTCTTGAGGGACCATGGGTAGAATACAACACAAATAAGTTAAGTTTTCTTACATTGTATTCAATAGTATGTAATTTTATCCAAATTTTATTCCTGAGTATTATTATATAAGTAGTATATAAATAATAAAAAATCATTAAAATGAACAAGCTGGCGGTAAAACTTTAACAATACTTATTGACACTTGACATCTTTGTCTTCCGTGATCATGGCTACTGTGCGGCTGAAACGTCGGAATAATAAAAAACAAATAAATTACCGCTTTAAGATTTAATATAAAATAAATCGTTAGAACCCTTCCTACATCGTAAGGACTCAGCTAGCTTATTATTTACTTTTTATTCGTTTCCTCGTAATAATTAATGAACTCTTGTTAACTTTGGCTCATCATTATTTTCAGTCAACCTCCAAGTAATGGAAGACAACGAAAACTAATACAGATTCGACACATACATTTTTTACTATAAACTACACGAGTCATACAGTGTGTATACGTACATGATAACATTTATATATTAATTCCAAATGGTATTGTATATGCTATTTTAATTATTTCAGAAAGTGACAGTTGGACAATTAATCAAAAACAACTTTAACAATTTTGAATACTTTCCCAAAGAAATTATTTATAACTTCCTTCCGATTTTCATATTTAACAGAAATATTTGTGAAATGATCTAAGAAAAATGACATTATCACATATTTTTTGAAGTTCGTACTAATTTCTATATATGGCGATCCGATGCTTAGCATAATTAATTTATAAAGAAATAAAAAAATACTATAAATTACATAATAATAACATACAATACAATAATACTACATACCAATACAATAATATACAATAATAACAACAACATAAATAGGAGATCGTTGTACGAATCACGATCATTTTTAATTTTTGATTTTCTATAGTATAAACTATATAGCTTTTGAGATAAAATTTTTAATCGATAAACACTGTACGAATCCATATTATGTAACTCTCTGAAATAACCCCCTACAATTATTATAATTTGTTCTAATTATAAATATCTGTTTCCATTTTTCTAAAGAAACATGCTTCACGTCAATTCTATGAACGTAGGCATCAGTAACATTTTAATATAAAAGGGTGTTTACATTAGTATCCGCGCGCAGAACGTTTACCGATAGACTCATCATGTCACGCGTCGATGGTTA
Source organism: Dendrolimus punctatus (assembly GCA_012273795.1). NCBI lineage: Eukaryota > Metazoa > Arthropoda > Insecta > Lepidoptera > Lasiocampidae > Dendrolimus > Dendrolimus punctatus. The sequence goes on from CM022532.1 coordinate 4,000,585, forward strand.
ATAGGATTGACAAAACAGGTTACATAAACAATTGTTAGTAAATTATTATGTGTATGTCTTTCAAGACCACGGGCCATAAAAGTGGCCCGGACTTTTGCAGGGCTTGCGTGGGGCCATGGGAAGGCCAACACGTAGAGGCCCCTTGACAAATTTAATGTAACTATGTGGCGTGACACTTAGTAAATTTATTATTGTACTAGCTTCTGCCCGCCGCTTCGTCCGCGTGGAATAACAAAAAATAAGGTAGGAAAAAAAAAACCCGATTTTGAAACATTCTTCATTGGTACTCCGCTCCTATTGATCTTATCGCGATGATATATAGCTAATGGGTTATTTACAACTGAAAGAATTTTCAAATCCGACAGTGGTTCCTGAGATTAGCGCGTTCAAGCATACATTCAGGCTCTTCTGCTTTATATGTTAAGACTATAGTTTTTTCTAACATAGAGGTTATGTTAAATCATGTTCCTCTTTTATGAGCTAGAAAACAAATGAACCAAGGATAAATGCCTGTCTTTTGTTTTATGGGAGCAAATAAATTAATAAACAAACAAATTGAGAAAACATGGCAAAGGGCTCATAGAATTTGAAAAATATATAGCCTATAACCATCTACGATTAATTTCGCGTCGAATGGTTGTGGTTTCATGCTGATCGGTCCAGTAGTTTTCGAGTTTATCTCGGACAAAGAAAACAAACTTTGCTTATATATATCTAATATATAAAATTCTCGTGTCACAGTTTTCGTTGCTATACTCCTCCGAAACGGCTTGACCGATTTTGATGACATTTTTTGTGCTTATCCGGTATCTATGAGAATCGGCCAACATCTATTTTTCATCCCCCTAAATGTTAGGGGTAGTCCACCCCTAAATTTTTTTATTTATTTTTTAGACAATTTTTTTAATTTCTATTTTTTTATGATACAACATACAAAAATACATACAACCCTAATTTATCAACCCTCTGCGACAAACCCAGGGCAGGACTACGTCTGCCGGGACAGCTAGTATATATATATATATATATATATATATATATATATATATATATATATATATATATATATATATATATATATATATATATATATATATATATATATACTTCACATAAGTATATACAATAATAGTAAGTAGTCATCGGCAAACTTTCTTCGCGCGGTTTATAAGTACCAGTGTAATTAAAGTTTGTGGAGTATTAAGAATGAAAAAACGAGGCAAATTTAAAACATACCATCATATTCACCACTATATTCACATCAAATTACCGTAGAGTATTTATAAAATCCATAAACAATCTTATATTACTTGAATACAACGTCTCTCTTCTGTAACTTTTCTCTAATTTTTATTCATGTTTTAAGCTCTTAAAGGTTCAAACACAATTATACGGCACATCAAAGTAACAAAAACGACAGAATTATTATAATAACCACTTTTGGTTTTGTCATTTTGATTAAATGACGGTGACATTTGTATTAGTGTTGCCATGTTCAAAAGTTTATGAATACTTAGATTGTCTAGTTCTAGTGAGTAGTTCGGGTTCGTTAGCCAAACAAAAATATCTTAGAACAAATATTTATAATTGACCAATAATATTATATGTAACATTTTTGTAACAGTTTTGATAACTAACATTGATATATAACATGCATTTTCTTGTATTAACTGAAATAGTACTATGAAACAGCTATTAAATCAGTTAAAATTAACACATTCTTCGATAACAAAAATCTTTTTTTTTATTTGATAGCTTATATAACTTGAGTTATACACGGTGTTCCGAAAGTCTAATACTATTGTAATTTATCAATAGTCAATTATGACAGTTAAATTGGGTGAGATTTTTTTTATTATATACAATACCCCTAAGCAGTTTTTAGATTTGATTATTTTATCTAAAATCTTCAAAATTTAGTTAAGACAAGTCTTTACCCAAAGTTAACTATATTATTTTTTGAGTTCAAACATACTTTCTTAGGATAACAACTGGTATAGGGTTATCATAAGCTAATTTTTTTATGTTATTTACGATTAAATAATTAGTATAGAACTTCCAGAACACTGTGTATAACAATATTTGTTTAATGACCACCATTGTAATGATGACAAGTATTGACTCTCTCAAAATATTTAAAATAAATTCCAAATATGGTTCTGTTAGAAAGGTGGTAAGCTTCCATAAGCTTTTGAGTGCTGCAAAACTATTTACAAAATTAATTGTATCAACATACAAACACACAACATGTCATTCTCAAACTAAGCAAGTTATGATCGTATTACGGGTAATATGTAATAAACAATTCTGAGGCTGTGATTGAAAACGCTTCGGAAATCAATCCCGGGACCTCTGCGTTTCAGTGAACTACACGCACAAAGGCTTAGACCACCGGCCATAAAGGCCGTCAAAAATGCAATCGTCGATGATATTACAATAGTGGTCATATTAGTTAATTAATCTATTAATGTGTAGGCGTCTTTATATTATCCTTATTAAAATGAACACCGATGTCTAACACTGAGGTACGTATACACTGCCACCAAGCATTTAAACTGTCCGTTACATTATAGCTCTATTTAAATCAGAGTTTCTTTCCCTCCATATTTGAACAAGTCCTTGTAAGGACACTGGCTTTGGGCAGGTCTTTTCGGCCTATTCTCTGCATACTAGTTCTTCGACGTCAGTATTGTTACAAACTCTGAAAATATATAAATTTAAAACAATAATGTACAAGTAATTTCTTCTCTTAAACATCCGTTTTTATCTGTTTTTATCTGTGCAGGAACGGAGAAAGAATACAACTCCTGCGGGCGGGCGGACTGGGTATTAGTCCGTCGGGATGGCTACCACCCCTGATCTAGAGTATGCCGCCATAACAATCTTGAGTTGTGTTCCAACATTAGTGCCCAGGTCTCAGTCTCCCTTTAGAGAGTGGCTGCACAATGCTAGCACCTTTGGTGTTACAAATGTCCATAGGCGATGGAAAGGACGGTCTGCCTGTCTGCTAAACTAAAAAAGACTCCATGTCGTTGAAAAATCTAACCGGGATTAGAAGTGGCTCTAAGTTTAGCCCATATAAAGCATGTGTGCAATCAACACCCTAAAATAATTACAGTTATATTTTCACCAGTTAACAAGGATGCAAATTTTTTTTTTTTTTTTTATTGCAGGAGTTCAGCAGACAGGCAGACGGCCCACTTTATGGAAAGCGGTCACCATCGCCTATGGACATTTGCAAGACCAAAGGTGCTACAAATGCGCTGCTGCTCTCTTAAGGGAGACTGGAACCTGGTCACTAATACCGGAACACAACTCAATGTTGTTATGGCGACATACTCTAGACCAGGGGTGGTAGCCATCCAGTTGGGAAAATACCCTACCACCTGGCTGTGGGTTGTTTTGTCGCCTCTTACGACAAGCCGCCCGGCCGCAGGAAATTGTATTCTTTCTCCGTTCCTGCACGGATAATGGTGCAATTTTAAATGATGTCGGGAAGCAATAGGTACAAGTTCAGAACTATTGTTCTGAACGTGTAATAAATAAACCGTGTTAAAGTAGCAACTGCATAGATACTGTTGTTTCATTTTATCTTATGATATTTTGGTATGTAGAATAAAGAGCGATATAGCGACTTTTTTTTTAAACCTCGCACTCCAGTGATATGCCGTTAGGCATTACTTTACTGCAGCGGGGAAGAGAGGGATTTATTTTCCTTTCAATTTCGTCACGAGCCTTTTTGGACATAATATCGGTTATCATGTTTTGACATTGTTGTCCCAATTTCCTTAATTTTGTAGCATTATATCCAAAATTGTACTTGCTGTGGTTTTGGAACCTAAATTTGTCTGGGCTGTTCTTCGCGCCTCTTTCCATCTTTCGCATTCTAAAATAGTTTGCGCCGTGGTGTACACTTTTTCGCAATATGGGCATGTTACTGTATCTACTTTCCTAATCCTTTTTTGAAAAAGGGATATAGCGATTGCTTTGCAATAATACTATACTGCTGAGTGACTCATGCTTTATAAAGGTGTCCGAAGATCTGGCAGCCGTGTGCCCTGCCCCATAAGTAAAGCACTGACCGGGATATACCTTCTGAATAAAGTACCTATGAACATTGAGAAAACCGTTGTGTATTTCGAAAGTAGAAGAAATAATAATTGTTTTGACTGACCATCGTAATTGACCATGCCGTCACCGTCAAGGTCGGCTTCGCGGATCATGTCATCCACTTCCTCTTCGCTGAGCCGCTCCCCTAAATTGGTCATCACATGACGAAGTTCCACCGATGATATTAAGCCGTCGTTGTTTTTATCGAATACCCTGAAACAGTTTTTTATTGAACAAATCAAGCTTAGATCATGAATAAAAAATGGAGTCTCGACTCTTAAAGTGAATCTGGTTAAAGGAAACTGAGCTTAGACTAGGATGTTGATCAGGGCGTCGAAAAAGGGACTATCACCAATCCCTTCCGCCCCAACAATGGCCATGAACGATAAGGTGGGGGATACTTATCCTTCAGAAACTGGTCTTGAGATGGCACTGCGCTGTGCTTGCACGCGCAACTTATTAATAATGGTGGTGGACCATTACAAAATTTGAAGGACTCTATGAGCCGTCGCCGTCAGGACCATTGGATGTGTCTTTGGTTCCCAAGGTCCTGACATAGGGTGTCGAGATGGACTAAAGATGGTGGTTTAGTTGGTAGGTCCGAGCATGCCATCGAGAGTCCAACACTACCGTACCATTGTCCCCGAGCGGTAGGGTGTCCATGATGGATTACACCTCGTAAAAAAAAAGGATGTTGATCAGAGAACTCACTACTTAATCAAATTCGTACGGATAAAGATGAAAGATATAGTTTCCAGTTTACATTACTATTAGCCACACAAATACTGACCACGTATGTACTATAATACATAAGTTTAAAAAACACAAAAGTGATAAATAAACTAGTCTAAAATGAACTACTTACAATCAACTCACTGTCAACAGTGTGTCTATCGCACGCTATACACTGAGTAGAGACAGGGGGAAGCGTCTGTCTGAAATACGGCTAGCGCTGTGGGTTAGAGTGAGAGAGGACGAGTCTACCTACCGCTGCCGTATGAGTGAGAGAAGGGAAAGTCAGACAAACTGGCGCCGTAACGCGTTACGTAACGAAGTAGTTTACCCTCCCTTAGAATTATCATTTGCTGAACAATATTTTTTTATCTATCTATGTATCATATACCTCCACCATAATCTATCAAAGATCAAAAGCCCTACTAATTCGGTTATATCTATCTGTATTCCCATTACCTCAATCGTGTGCAAAATTGAGAAACAATGCTTTTTACTGTTCACATTCATGCGAACCGATCCTCAAGCCTTTAAAGGTGTTTTGCAATCCCATTAAATTTGAGTGATTTATTATTCGCGCTAATCCCATTATACGCCTCCCGGTAAGACATAAGAAATACTTCTTTCTATTATTTGCATTTCATGCACATTTTTAAAAGCCATAGCCGCGTGGTGTACTTTCAGAACGAACATCTTATAGCGGTGGACTTTGCGCGATTTATATCATTACGATTTTTTGCTTTACGGTTTGTACTTGTTGTATTCGGTTATATAAAAAAAACTGTGAGTAAAGTATGTGTGCATCTAATAAACGTTGATAATTCCATTGGGATATTAAATTCACATCACACAAATTCGTAACAACATTATAGTGTTAAAGAATTGGATAAGCACATTTTGATACCGTTTTTAATTAGAAATTACTAGATAGGATAAATTAACATTGCGATGCTGTTAATAGATCTAACTCGGGAATTACCACATTTCTGAGTTAATTTTCTTGAAATAATTCTACCTGAAAGCCTCCCTAAGCTCGTCCTCTCCATCAGACCCACGCATCTTCTTGGACATCATTTGGAGGAACTCGTTGAACTCGATGGTGCCGTTGCCGTCCTGATCTACCTCTTTCACCATGTCCCTGAGCTCCGTTTCTGGAAAGATCCGTTTACAGAAAGTTAACAAAAAATATTTGAATCGAATATAGGCTTTCTGATGCCCGTGAAAAATAGACCGAAAGACGGATAAATGGACGGAAGGACGTGATAATTTCATAACCACGCGTGTCTACAATACCACCACAGCCACGCTATCAATTAAAGGTAAGCCAAGTTAAGCAAAACCCAGGGCTGTAGAGAGGCTAGGTCATATAGTTCTGATTGGGCATGATAGTGCCACCCCCGGTCTGGCGAATCCGACACTAGGTCGCGAATTATCCCCCCAAGCTTCTGCCCTTGTCGCGGCTTAGTCCTCAATCGAATTTATCCAGGTCAAAAAAAAAGGTTAAGCAAAACCGCGCTACTTCCCGACCACGCGGATGTTAGAGATAGGGCGACGGTATGAGAGGGTGGACAACGTTTGCATATAAAAAAACTCAAAACAGCATCGCGATGGTGGTGCGGTAGCGACGTAGTTGCAGTGCGTCAGTGGTGCAGTCTACACACGACGACTAAGAGTTTGGATTACACCAAAGTGACCAAAAGCTCTATAAATACGGATACACCAATCACTCCCTTAATAGTACCACAGTGGCGGCGTGCTAACAGACTTTACGGTGTCGTCAACACGAGAGCTAAGTATTCCGAGCCAAAATGGCTACGAAGCTCTAGGAAAACGAAACAACCAAACATTCGCTACCACTATTTTATTTATATAAGTAGGGGTTTCAATTACAAAGTTATTTAAATGGGTATTTTATAAAGTGGTTAAGCCCGGATGCGTTGTACCCTAAACAAATAGATACGCAACATAACGGGTTGGACGTTTCAATTTGCGCGCCGCGATTAATAATGAGTTCGCACCCATAAGACCCGATACAGTGCCTACCGACCACGGACGGTACGTCACGGAAATATAAAAATCGTTATAGTGATGGACTGACCGTACGCACGCGTATATTTCCACACAATGCGTACGAGGATCGTCGGTCGAGCGCGTCCGCATGCTTGCCGTCGCACGCATGCGGACGATGCGAACGCATGCAAAAATGAACGCGTTGAGTGCAGTTTTAGATAATATAAAATATTATAAAAAACTTAACACGGTGGCATGTTGTGGCATTGCAGTTATTTACAAAAAAACAACTGTAATATACTATGTAAATGATTGAGAATACGATACAAATTGTTTTTAGATTTCTTTTCTATTAGTTCTGGATTCACATAAAAAATATTGGGCCAATTTCGAAGCGGTTTTTGCTGGTCGACAGCAAATTTTTAGTAATAATAGACTTAAAAGCTGCGCTACTGCTAATCCTGGGAATCCGGCGAAAATTTTTGTGAGAATTATTTAAAATGGTCAGATTGAAAAAACAATCCGATTACAACGCGATTTTTCACTGATCGATAACAAATTTTATGTAACGAAGTGTATGATATTTTTTATCCTGGGAGTCATGGAATATGATACACATATCATCAAAAAAGACTTTCCATCGATGATGCAGAAGCTCGAAATAAGTTGTCATTTCGCTGACTATTCATCCAAACGTTTGATTAACTTCTTAAAAGTCATTAAAAAGAAATGCGTACCCGTAGCAAACCGCAGTTTATTGATTTAAGAATTTTTTAGTTTACTTTGTGTTTAGAAATTGTAATTCAGAAAGACGTGTATTGTTGTTGAACTTGTTTTATGGCCATCGTTAGTCTCGTACTAATCCTTGCTGTTATTGCATTCCGTCGAAGCTTGTCAGGTGTGCGGAATAACTCGGTGAACGCGGTCCTTTGTTCTATTATACAGTTTAGTTTAAAACAATGCCAGAACGGAGGGGTGCCGCAGTCAAGCGACGATTACGATACTAGCAAGACGTGTGTAGTACTTTCGATTAGCGATGTAGTGACGGACTTTGCGCGTGTTATTGAATCGTACAGTTTATACATTGTCTAGTTATATTTGACCTGTTTTATACGTGTTTGTAGAGTTCTAATAAACTCTATAGTAATTCCAACGGCATTTCAATTCGAGTCCTGTGTAGCTCGTAACAATATTATAGTAGTATAAATAATGCTCAAAAATACTTTGTAATTGAGTTGCTATCAAAGCGCCCTAAGTTGAACTCAAGGATAAGCATTCAAGGCCTCCCTGAAAACAACAAGATGTATTTTCTTCACTGCACTATAAGAAAGCGCCAACACTCCACCGACTACTGCCAGCATCAGAGCAAGTGCATAAACTTTTCTGTATTTAAAACGCATGTTTCAGCAAGTACTTCGATGCTATATCACCTTTTTAACCAATTTCAAAAGGGAAGAGATTTTCAATTCGACAGATTTTTTTTGTACATTTCATACAAAAATAAATACGGGCAAAATCGCGGGCTACAGCTAATTATATTTTTTGTGTAATCTTTATCACGTGTACTTATATACGGTACGGTAATAAATTAAGAGAGATCCGGTAGCGAAAATAATGCTAGCGCACCAGTGCCCGGGTCGCCCTCAAGTCCATTGATCAAAATGATAAATGAAGTGGAGAACGACTTTTGCGTCGAGAAAATTAAGAAGTATAAAAAATTGCACAATACTGACGCATAAAAAATTTAGAACAATAGATGGAAAACAATGTTTTTAGCAGAAACAAAAGTGACTTCAAACAAAAGCAAGCAATAAATAAATATTTTCTACAGCATCTTGAATTCGGTGGTAGTTGGACAGGACATCATATTGTAGAAAATATTGATTTTATTGCATTTCACTTTTTGTAGAAGAAATATATCTCTCACTATTTAGTTGCAGAAATACTTGAATAATTTTAAAAATATAATTTTAAGCGTCTGTGGAAACGTATACTATAAGTTCTTCAATAATAGGTCCCCTCGATTTCGCTGGAATCCACTCACCAGAACCTGGCTATGTGACAAGGGTACCATCTCAAGAGAATACACTTTCTGTTGGAATCTCCAACAAAAAGTGTTTATTCATTTGGTGCGGCATACATAATACTGGCCAATTTCTTCACAACGCCAAGATATTCAAATATGCAGCAGCATTGAGCTTATTTTCTCTCCAATTAAGTATTAATATTTCACCACCAGAGCACGTGGCGCCGTGGCTTAGTTGGTTAAAGCGCCTGTCTAGTAAACAGGAGATCGCGAGTTCGAATCTCGCCGGGGCCTACAAATTTGTGGAGAACTCTTTTTTGGTTTATTAGAATAATTTTATTGACTACCAGCCCAACTAAAATACTTTTTATCTTGTTTTACTAAAAACCCCGAAGTCTTCTAGATTTTATACGGGCATAGAATATTATATCGTTGTATTTAACCTGTCAAACAGTGTAGTGACTGTTGTTTAAATATTAATTTAAAATATCGATAAAACAGATTAATAAGACAAGTAACAAAAGATGCAATAGATAATAAGAAAATATATGTATAAGATTTCAGTTTTTTGAGAAAACGAGAAAATAAAATAGAAAATTTACCCCCCTCATCATGTGTTTATAATGCCACACTCATGTGCGCCCCATAAGTATACATGTAGGTATATATGTATACATAGGTGATTTATTTTCTTATCGGTCACCGCGCTCAAAAAGTTTAACTTGAATTAATATAAAAAAAACTGCATAAATAAAAAATAAATAAATAATCATAATTGCATAAGCTTTACCGCAGCAGTCCCCGAGTGCCACAAGGATTTTTTTTTACATAGGGGAATGCATTCGCGCTTTATGTCGAGGATCGAGATGAGGTTACCGGAGACCGTGGGGGGCTCCGCCGGTCCTACACTCTATCTATAAAATTTACATTAACGCGAATGAAGCCAAGACCATAAGCTAGTATCCGTGTTTTTTTAATGTACAACACAATAATTAGATGTTCTGTCGTGTATTCTACATAATTCGTGTGTAAACATTACGCCTCTGCCAAGATATTCACTAACTTTGGCACTACATTATAACTGGTGCAATTTATAAATAGCGGCTACTATTTATAAATCTGAATATAGAAGAAATATTTCCATATATTTATAGATTTTTTTTAGCACTTCACTTATTGTCTCTATTAAGGGGAAGACACTTTGTTGATGTGTTCTAAGTTAGCACAGTACACTTTAGTTTTGTTTAAAGCACTAGTTCAAACGGTTTCGTCCTTTTGAGACTTCTCGTTATATCGTTATATATATATATATATATATATATATATATATATATCTTAGTTAAACACTTTTAGTCAATTTAGGTTATATTTAAATTACTTATTAATCTTTTAAGATTAGATTGTAATATTAATGTGGTATTTATAAATACAACATTTAAGAAAAAAAAAATTATAGATTTTGTAAATGACTCTATGAAGTAGTTTTGTAATTTCAGACGTGATTTTATATAAATTAGACAATAAGGAAGAAATGTTTATAAATCAATATTGTATTTTAGACACACATGTATTAAAAATTGAATAAATTGTCAATAAAGCAAATAAAGAGAAAACATTAAAAATTAAAACATAAAGACATGCGCCCATAAGTGGTCCTTCAATTGAGTTTTAGATTTTTATTTTTCAGGGCAGGAAAACGTTTGCGTTACCCGCAATTTTAATTTATAGGTACTAAAATTTACAAAAATCTCTACTATGATATGATCGAAAATAGACAAGCGTTTTCCTCCCAGTTATATTAATAACTAAGTAGTTTTGCTTGAGAAACTGATCGACTCATAGTTCGATCTGTGCTTCTCATATGCTTTGAACTTGTGATTACAGGAATTTTAACCATTGGATGTTGTGCCTAATTAAAGTCGCATGTATTACATATACTTACTAAATTTCATCCATATTCACCAAGTAGTGTTTGAGGAAAATTACTGTGATATCCAAATGCAAACTGCGACTTACAAAGGCAGACTATGTCATACAAAGACAGACTGCGACTCACAAAGGCAGAGTGTGACATACAAAGGCAGACTGCGACAAACAATAGCAGACTATATCATACAAAGACAGACTGCGACATACAAAGTAATATAGATGGACAATCATGACAACTTCATAAGATTCCAGTTTTTTTTCCAAAAGCCCTAGAACTTAGGTGTACGTACCTGAAGGTCGCTGCCCAAGAGATCTCATAACAACACCCAACTCTGCCATTGTGATTGTACCATCTTCGTCTTTATCGAAAAGCATGAAGGCTTCTTTAAATTCTGAAAAAAGCAAAACAATTCTTTGAGCTTCGAAGATACTTTAAAATGATTTCATCCCGTCTTTACAAGTGTAGAATCTTTTTATATCATACATGTGAATGTAAAGTTTTTTTTGTTTGGTTGTTACGCTTTAACACCTTAACTACGGAACAGATTGTCTCGAAATTTTGCAGGCACACGTTATCAGGGGTATTGAAAACAACATACATACCCTACCTACTATACATATGCTAGATATATTTATACAGATAAATAAACTCGAAGTGTCTGTTTGTAATGTCAAAATGCTATTTACAAAATCCATATGAAAGTATATACTTATATAAAAAACCATTTTGTACAATTTTTGTCTGTTTGTCTGGATGTTCCGGCTAATCCCTGAAACGGCTGTACAATTTTTGCTGGGGCTTTCACTGGCAGATAGCTGATGTTATAGGGAGTAATTTAGTCCACTTTTTTAGGGGTCCGCGAAAAAAAATCCATGCGGACGAAGTTGCGGGCACAGTTAGGCTATACTAATATTGTAAAGAAGTAAAATTTGTGAGTTTGCAGGAAGTAATATACTTGAATATAGTGATTAATAATATGTATTTTTTATTTTTTGAATATAATATGTAATTATGTCGCTATTTCTTCAAATAAAGTCTTTCTTTCTTCAAAGAAAGAAAGACTCTATTTGTTTATTGGTATTTGTTTTCTGGTTCGTATCGTCTTTCCATCGGGAACGGTTCTTGTTTTCTGGATGTTCATATCCACTTTTGATTGTTTTCTGGATGTTAACATCCAGAAAACAAGAACCGTTCCCGAGGGATAGACAATTATAACCTAAAATATGGCGCTTTGATCGTGTTTGATTGGCACCACAATTATAATTCACTAACAAATACGCTATCATAGCAACGACAATGACAACGCCGCATTTTCAATGTGTTTCTCCCATGGTAAGTTCCTCGTACGCTAGGTGGCGTTACGGGTACTATCAATAGGCATTTTGTATTAAAAATTAAGTTTGACAATTCTACGTTTTTTTTATTATCAAATCAAGTTTAGTAAAAAATCTATACCAGGAAATATTGTCACGACGCTTTTCCTAAAGATCGAGTCTTCGAGCCCTACAATTAGGGTTCCCACCTCTGATTAGACAAAATCTAGTTTTATTTTATTTTTATTTATATTTTTCATCTGAACGCACACACTTCAAAATATCTGGCCTAGATGTAACTAAAAAAACTCTTTGCAGTCCAGGTTAAAATTCAAGAGAGTTTGAATTTCAGCCTCGGCATGGTCTTCATTCAAGCGGTTTCTTTCTTTAGTCCATATATCGTATACAAGACTGAAAATACGCTGCTTGCAAGTAGCGTTTGATACAGGTATTGACAAAACAAATGAAACTATTCTATTCTATTCTTCAATGCATCTCCGCGAGACGGGCGGCGCGGCGTGTGGGAAACGAGGGCACAAGGCGAGCCTGCCCGCACACAGCCGCACGCCGCACCACAATTTAGTTATTTTAATTTCCTTCCGGGAGCCGGGAGATCCAAATTTTCATTGCTGAATTCCTGGAGACTCCCGGAATTCCGGGAGAGGTGGGAACCCTACCTACAATAAACAATAAACTATAAAAGTAAACATGTTTACCTGCAACTTGTTCTTCTGTAAGGCCATATTCTGACTGAAAAGGAAGAAGAATACAAATTTATTTAAAGTAAGAATTGACCCCAAAGACCTATATGTTAATATACCTTATTCAAATGATGTTGAATTGAATACTAGCATCGAGCATGCATAGTTTAGGAAGTTTATCTGATTTAATAAATATGCATGTTGTTAAATAGGCATAATTTTAATCATCTTATAAAATGCTGAACACTGTTCCAAATTCACTGTTACAAATTGTGATTTCATTTGTGTAATTAGTAAAATAGCATATAAATTATTGTTTTAAACAGTTACTAATATAACAGTTACTTTCAACACATATGCTCAAAAAATGCATTTCCGAAGCCTGTATATATTGTTCAGAAGTTCAAAATTACGCACCATACACCGGAACGTGCAGAAAATAGGTACTTAGTTGAAAAAAATAAGAATTCCACCAAGGAGTTTCACATTACGTGAACAAATAAGTTAAATAAAGGAACCTCCTTCGAAGCACTTTTGATCAATATATTTTTCTCACTTTAATACTATAGAGGAAATATTACGAAAGATGTAGCTCTAATTTTCACCACAAGCTGGTTGTACGCCATTTGCAAATGCGCGCCATTTTCTTATCGGAACCGTCAAAAATTTTTACAAATTTCCGAATAAAATAATTTAAAACACAATTTTTATAATTTATTGGTTGTCATTTTATTAGGTAAATAATTAAATAAACATATTATAAGAATTTGTAAGCAGGATACTGATATGCATGCCGAAAGGCGGAATTTGGAGAGCTGTACTATGTAAAATTTAACACCTTTTGTATACCCATTTTCGCATTAAATAAATTGAGTTGAATTGAATTGAATTAAAATCATTCATTCATTCATAATTATTTATTATGATATACTATCGAGGTCGTGGTAGCGTAATGGCCAGCGAACGTGTCCCACACTCAAAGGGCACGGTTTCGATCCTGGCCGGAACGCATGCGGCACTTAGGCAGACCTAATGTGTATATACACTTACCACGTGCTAAGCGGTGAAGGAGAACACCGTGATGAAACCTACACATCGAGATGACCGATGTGTCAAACCTGCCAAGCCGCCTTGGACCGTTCCCTACAAGAGGAGGCCCGAGTCCAGCCATAAGACGTTTATGGGCTGTTATTATATAAGTATACTATCGAGCGCTTACCAAAGTCATAAGTTAGGCGAGTGTATCTATTTTACCATTTCATTGTGAGGTGCGTAATGTGTGCGTAAAAATGTGTCGAAAAATTTAAATTATTTTGATATTTTATATTTATGATGATAACATGGTATTTGAACGCCCGCCCTTTTATACGCGGGCATACTTTCACTATACTCTTATGGCCTTACTTATAATCGTTTATTAAATTTTAAGAAACTGCTCAGCAAGTGATTATGGAAAATATTACCCATAAACTTGTCTTAAGGATAAGAAATGGTGATGTAACTGATAAATAACTGTCAAAATACCCAACATCGAGGAAAGTTTGAGTGACTGCTTAAGATGCAAGATGGCAATTTTTATTTGAAACAGTTGATTGTCACCGAGTGATTGGGACCGAATTTGTGTATTAAGATTCTCTTACTTAAGAGATACCTAATCGTTACTTAACGAGACTATTATAAGTAAGGCCATTAATGTCCTTAGTAGTAACTTTAAAAGTCAGGTAAATAATAAAATATCACATGGAAATTACGTAAATAAAGATAATAACATCTTGAATTTAATCATATCACTTTTAAACAGTAATAAGTATTAATTTATTCCTATAGAAGTGTAATCTGTATTTAATTCATAGCTCAAGTATAAGATATACATTCTACAAATTAGGTACGTTATTTGGAATGTGTCAGCCATAGCGCCATATTTGAGATATTCTCCGACTGATCCGACTCTTCGTTCATAACTTGACGTGTTACCAACAATCATAAATAATAACACCTAAACCTAGAGTAAAAATTATCTAAGAACGTTATAATTACTAGAAAATTCCAACAAAAGTTAAGAATAAGTTAAACTTTATAATAATCTCTTTTTATGACATGATTTTTACAATTGGTAACCCTGCTCGTCTAGTTATCGCGAATAGGGTACACACAGTAATACCTATTCTATAGAATATTCAACTATGGGTGCCTTCCTCTTGTAGCTAACAACGTCCAAAGTGCTCCTTCAACCGTTCGACTTAGAGATCACGGTCGTTACGGTTGCCGCGAAACCGTCACTACGACATAATTTTTGATCACGCTGCGCTCACAACGATTCATGTCAAGGGGTGAGTCGAAGTGGGCATTGACCACAGAGCATTAATTCTCTCTATCGATACGTTAGCAAAGGCACGATTTTTAAATCAACCAATGAAATTTGTGTATATCTTAGTTAATGACATCAACCCTTCATAACCCATTCCACTTGACTTTGTGATTGTAACGCTCGCAAACAAGTGCAACGGAAAAAATCGTGGTTGTAAACGTGGTTGTTGTGAGCCACATGTGAAAAGTAGCCTATGTTGAACTGTCAAAGACAAAGTTAAACTTACAGATACTTGACGTATCGCCAAATCGCTGGTCAGTCTTCGCAATCTTCTATATTCTTTGTTGTAAATGTCATCGGTGGCCATAGTTTTGGCCATTTCAAACTTTCAAACTGAATCGGATCTATTACAACACTTTAATCGACTTTAGGTTTTTGGCTATTTAGTTTGGCTATTTAGTTTTTCAATCATTTATTATGGATACATTATTATCGGTTTTTCAAAGATCCCAAAGCATGAAATGAAAAACGATTTCAGAAAGGATAACCGTTAATTGAAAGTTTATATCAAAACTCAGATTATAATCAATGACAATGAGAAACGCGATGTTATCATAAGACTGAAAGCTAGGTGACTGCCAATTGAAATGATATGTCTAAATTGAAAGGTACATATTTTTGAAAGTACTACACTTCATAAGATGGCGCTAGGTCAAATTTTATTAATTCTATGTATTGAATAATTTCAACCTATTTGTTAATGAAATTACTAAGACTCCATGTTTTCTTCAAATAAATATTCAACAATATTTAAGTCGAATTACGAGTAGGTACTAATATTCGTTTTTCATTTGAATTCTTAAGACATGTTTTATTTAATTGAGTAAAATCTATGTAAATTTTGTGCATAATAAAATGAAAATGAAGGGAAAATGGAAAAGGGAAATCTTTAAAAGTTTTTGTCACGTAAAAACCATAAAAGGTTTTGTATATTTAGCCCAAAGTTAACGTTGCGTTATTTAAACACTGGCAAAACGGAGCACAGTTAAGTACTACAATGTTTACAAAAACAACAAACACTTTTATAATCTGCAAAAACACAGGCGCGCTTTTATTTTTTTAGTCAATGTCACTGGAATATTCTTTTTGTCCACAAAATTAAACAGCAAATAAGTGCTTTGAAATTTTATTTGTTAACACATTGGCCATTAAGCACTGTTTGTTTTTAATTAAAAATGTCACTGCTATTTTTGTTTTTCGAACACGTGTTTTTTTTAATTTGTTATATTTTTATGTTATCAAACTGGCTGGCGAGACGCGCGAAGCGACATTGTCAGCTCAGATTATTAGTGGAACACTTCTATATTTAAATTATTTTTGCGCGCTATACAACAACAACAAGCGGACCGTTCTACAATGGTCGCAATTTTAAGCGGAAATTCGGGTAGCCGATATTGGACGGTTCATTTCTGTCTTTGAATTCGGAAGAATCAACCAAAGTGATCCTAAAAGTGGACATGTTCTTTCACTGCTGTACCTTTCAAACAAGTTGAATTCAATTTAGTTGATCCAACTAATATTAGTAGGAATAATATTGTGGTGGTATGAATACAGTTAATCTTTATGAAATTTAATCTTGATCTGAGTCTAGTAAGGTCGGATTCAAAAAAACCTATTCCTTTGCGTTGCACGGACGGGAAGTAACACAAATTTCCTAGGCCATAGAAACAATTATTATATATTTCAAATGCTTATTTTGATATTTATTTGTGTACATCTCATCACACAACTAGTTATTAGTATGTATCGTTTAACTTTTATATTAATGTTTAATTAGAGCCAAATAAAACTTTTTTGACATTCAACTAGGATATTATATTAAAATACGCAGAACGAAACCTTTATTTACATTATAAATAACGAATGTCTTTTTCATATTATAGTGACTAAAGGTGTTTGTATTTTTTATTATATTGGAGTTATTCCTTAGGAATCAATTTTCATATAGCTCATACGCCCAAAGGATGGAATTTATATGTGGAGTGAAATTATGCAAGCGTTAACTTAAAGCGTAAAGTTTTTTTGTATTATACAATTTCAAAAAATCTGAAATCTGAATATCTGTCAGTGTAAGGTAGACTGACAGATTTCAGATTCAGATTTCTAATTTCAAACAGTGATTTGAAATTAGAAGAAATTGTAACCGCTCTTTCGTAATTCGGCCGTAGCACTGCATATATTCAAAGACCTCAGTCAAAGTACTTAAGGAGTAAATAAACTCTAGTCGTATATCGGAGCTGACACATATTTTTTTATAATAAGAATAAGCCACGCTATTCTCCAGAATAATTTTAGAAAGCAATTTATAAAAGAGAAACATCACAAAATGGTGGCATTGTAGAACAAATCAATGTTTTCTGTCGTCTTGGCAAGACAGCGGACATCATCAGGAACGTGTCGCGTTTTAGTGGGAAAGTTATGGACTCATTATCAACCTTCACGCAATTTGGGTACCACAAATTATGACTTGCCATTCTGCATCTTATGGCGTACTCAATAGAAAACATTTTCAATATGATCATGAGTAATGTACTATTTTTTTTGTTTCTATATTGTACTATTAAATCACTTGGCATACCATCGCTTGAATTTTGACACTGTTTATATGGAGCTTATGTCAAATTTTAACCGGTCGGTAAAATATAAGAACCGGCTATAAAAAATTAGTTTCGCATTTGTCTAATGGCTTTAAAATTAGTTAATACTGTTACACGCCGACAAAGTGAATGCACACCTGTAGTTTATTACTTTTCCGGCATTTGGACTTCTTTTGTTTAATTTGTGTTTAAAATTTGTTATTAGGAAAAAACTATCCTATTATTATCGTACTCGTTTATGGCCGCAGGTGTGCAGATAAAGTTTTCTTGGAAATAGCAGCAGTCAAGCGACGATTACGATACGAGCAAGATGTGTACATTCGATAAGCTATATAGTGACGGACTTTTCGCGTGTTATTGAATCGTGCAATTTGTACTGGTTGTGTCCAGTTATATTTATACCTGCTTTATACGTGTTTTTACAGTTCTAATTAATTATATAGTAATTCCAAAGGAATTTTAATTCGAGTCCTGTAACTCGTAACAACACTAAGACTTTTTTGTGAACTTTAAATTTTTGTATTCTATAAGTTCTTCGCTCTTTGGTTAATAAAATATAATACTGTCTTTTTTTTGTGGTTTATATGAAATTTCTGTGGGATGATATTTTCAAAATATTATAAAATACATAATAAGCAGACATAAATTGTCACGTTAGATTATGATCTAATAATACTCTAACGATACGTATCATGCGTCGTCAGCCAATCGCAGTCCACTACTGAAGAGAGCGATCTGACGCATGTAAATATACTATACCTAAATATAATAACGTATATGCGACAATGCTCAAAGAATACAATCATTGTAAATGATCTCCCAGGGGACCTGCAATCAATGTACAAAAATAACCACAAATAGACCAAATATGACCTGAAAAGATTATATCATCATCATCATCATCCGAGCGTCAAATGTCGGTTGCGTTCGAAGCGTTCACTCTGACGCCCATGGTCCGCTTTCCTACTTTTTCTACTCCACTTCGTGCGGTCTTCAGCATCCCCGTTTTGAGACCATTGGCACGCATATCATCCTTCACAACGTCAATCCAACATTTCTTAACTTTCTCTTTCGACCGGGACCTAGCGGAGGCGGCATGGCTAGATTTGGCTGGCTACATTTGTTCCCCAAATAATTGGCCGGTCCCCGTAAAACGTGGTCGTACCTGAAAAGATTATATATTGATTCCCAAGGAGGACCATTAGGCTCACATAAAGAGGCCTGGGATTAAATCAGAACCATATACTAGAATGATGGTATTCTGCCGCGACGATAGTGAGATTTTGTGGTTTTAATAGAATACGAATTTTTGAAATTATCGCAATGGAATCGTACTTTGAGTATATTCGCACCGCCATGGTATTGAATTGGGCCCCTTTTATAACTATAACCATCTTGTTCTCCTTAATTTATTACACCTTGATAAAAAATGTCTGTGTGTGTGTCTCTGTGTGTGTGTGTGTGTGTGTGTGTGTGTGTGTGTGTGTGTGTGCGTGTGTGTGTGTGTGTGTGTGTGTGCAATTCACACGCGCACACACACAGAGTGTCCTCACTACGAAGCACCACACAAAAAGGAGACGGTGTAGTATGAAACGTTGTATAATGTATTATATCTAATTCTCTTACAGGCTTATCATATAGATTTATGTTTATTTCTTTTTAGTGTCGCTTTTTCGTTTCATCGAGGTTCAAATCACAATTATTCTAAAAAAGTTCTACTTCATAAGCATTGATGACAAGCATTCCGTTGAAACGCCTGATAACTATTTGATAAAGTATATAATGAAATTGTGATTAGTACAGCTATATTTTTCGTGAATGGAATTTAGGGAGCCCTTGACTCTATCGTATCCCCTCTTTCTTGCATAACGGGAACTGCGAGGGCGTCATTTATGACACTATAAAATATAAGTTGCGCCTGTTAGATTAAATTAGCATTCTTTCAGTTGCACACTTTTGCTTTAACATACGATGGGCTGTAAAATAATTTAATAAATTAAAATTAGGATTATTTTTATTAGTTATAGGTACTTTGCCTCAAACTTATTTTAAAGTAAAAACGCTTATGCATACCCATTACACGGAAATAAAGAGTAAAGTAGTGTGGTGGATATCCATTCAAACATCCCTGAAGTTCTTGCTGGTGAGCTCTCCCTATACCCGATTTTGTAAACAGAAAACTTATTTCTTTTGTGGCCACTATTAATAAAACGTATTAATACTAACCACTTTATATACATTCAACATTTAAAGCCTCTAGTTGATTGCGACCACAGAGTACATGAATATAATGGGAGAGTTGCTACCATAGATAATGCTATATTGGTTACGAGGGTAAAATACAGTGGATAAAAATATTATTTTTGTCTAACTTTATATATTTACATTTATTTTGTGTTGTTCGGGCTCGTTACAGTTGCCATAAATGGCTTAACGTAGCACCCATGTTGCCCCTGTCTTCTATGGCATTTTAGAGGCCCATGCTGGGAGTGGCAAATCACTGTCTGCCCATTTCTCCATGTTCCCCGAACATTGAGACGGGCAGACGGCATAGTCCCCTTATTCCCAGACTCCTAATACCGCCAGCAATTCACACCTATAGCCCGATAATTTTTATTCTCATTTCCCACAACAGTCCTACACTGGCCGGGGCTAGTCTTTCGGTGCATTATTATATGATGCAGACAGGGATAATCGGCGGTCAATGTTACGCCACATTTACTATAAATTTGTCAAAGGGCCTCTACGTGTCTTCCCATAGCCTCATGCAAGACCTCCAAAATCCCGGGCTATTTTTATGGCCCGTGGTCTCTAGAGACATGCAATATAATAATAAAATATATATGTATAAATATATATTTGATATATTTTGCAAATATTTTTATTAACACTTTTGTGGCAATACTTAACGCTATTTATAGCCCATTCAACTCGCAATAAACTCAAATAATCCTACAAAAATTATAGCGCTTTCTACACACGAATCATTTTATGGTTATCCGCCTTTAATGTGGACGTATACATAAATATAAAGCAGTAATTTCTTAGGGTTACGTTATTTTGGTTGTATCTCAAAGTAATAGAACCCTTTAAACCACATTTTAAACATTTTTAAGCGGAGTGCTTATTAGAGTGAAAACAAAATTGAGAGAGAGAGAGAGAGATCATTAATATGTATATTATCTCTTACAATTATTGTCACGTTAGATTATGATCTAATAATAGTCTAACGATACGTATCATGCGTCGTCAGCCAATCGCAGTCCACTTCTGAAGAGAGAGATCTGACGCATGTAAATATACTATACCTAAATATAATAACGTATATACGGTATGAAAGCGAGAGTTGGGTATGGAATAGAGAGCATGAAAGTAGAGTAAACGCGGTCGAGATGCGAGCACTGCGCAAAATCTGCGGAGTGACGCTCGCGGACCGAGTTCGTAATACCGAAGTAAGAAAGAGAGTTGGTCTGAAAGAGAGTGTCGGGGTGAAAGTAAGGAAAGGAATGCTCCGGTGGTGCGGGCATGTGGAAAGAATGTATGAGGAAGGAATGACTAAACAGATATACAATGCAAAAGTGGATGGATGCAGAAGTCGCGAAAGGCCACGACACACCTTCCATGATCAAATTGATCATGTATTAGCAGAAGGTGATGTCAGGAGCCTTAAGAACAGACGAGCGTGCATGACAAGAGCTATGAATGTCAAAGAAGTAAGTGAGGTGTGTAAGAATAAGCCTGAATGGCGCTCTGTTGTTCGTGCCTACCCGGCAAGGGACCTGGCGTGAAGTTATGTATGTATGTAAATGGCATATAAAAGAATTGTATGGTTAGTAACTTTTTGACTTCTATATAGATCGTAGATTATGTTTTAGTATTTTTATTGACCGTTTAGCAAAATAGAGCCAGTAATTATTTTTTTTTGTTATTGAATTCGTTACAATAGTATGCCAAAAAAATTCAACCTGTATGCCAACAAGGAAGAAACCACTTTTTTGTTAGAAATTTTTTGTTTTACAATTTTTAGTTGTATATATTATTATATTATCCTTAATAAGGTAACTTAGGTACTTACTCGTTTTAGAATTGGCATAAACCTAACAATCTTTAATATATTTTATATGATTTTCAGAATTTTTCTGCTATATCTTTGGAAACGGATGACTAATAGCAATGAAATTTATATAGAACCATTATAAAGCTACCTGATACTGAATCCAATGCGAAGAGAGAAAGTTATGGCTGGAGAAGCGCAAAAATTCGCATTTTTGGCTGATTTTTAATCATTTTCTGCTATTTCTTCGGAACCCAAAGTCTAATAGCAATAAAATTTAAATGGAACCATTACATAGCTTTGCTGAATCTAGCGCAAAAAGAATCATCAAAATTGGTAAAAAAAAAATACAAACGTCAATCACTACAACGTTTCCTACTTTACTTTATGGAATCTCTGCTATATCTTCGGAACTCAAGTCTAGTGATATCAAGAACAAAACAATTTTATGGGACTGTTCTGAAGCTATATTAAATCGAAAGCAAAAAGAATGATCAAAATCGGTTTAGAACCATAAAGAAGCCTTTAAACTTACTCTGACTCAATATGAATAACATTTATTCATACTATTATTATAAATAAATGTTATTATGCTATTATTATTATACTATACGAAGCGAAATTAAAGCGAGAGAACAACTGGACCTATTTATGCAAAATGGTTGGTTACATACATACTGACATTTCTGAGAAAAAGCCGCTTTTATTTAAATTATGAAAAAAATTATTACAATATTGTATATTCTAATGTACAATATTCTAAACATTATTTTTCCAAAATATAGACACATTATTTGTATGCAAAATTTTAATAAAAACGGCTCTTTCTGTTGCTGTCAGTATGTGGGTTGGTTCCATTATGCATAAGCAGGTCCAACTGGAAATGTTTCAAAATGACATTGAGCCAGAGGCCATTACCAAAAGTGACATTAAAAACAAAACCCTATTTTTAAAATAGCGGCACTGAAAATGAAATGAAAAATAAAAAAATATTTTTCATAAAATTTAACCTCACCTGACGAAAGAACATACAATTAAGAGACTATTAAAACGAGAACAAGACATTGGTCGCTCGTAAAATATATCGAGATTATGTCCTATCTTGTTAAAGCGATATAACGGATACAAAATTCATGCGTACAATTTTGTTTAGATTACATACATAAGTATGTATTTTATAATTAGGTACGACAAATAACAAAAATCTAAACATTTGTTTTCATATCTACCTTTGATCTAACTCCACATTTTTTACATTTGTTGTTATCTTATAGTACATATTGCTATCTTACAGCATTTAAATTTTCGCAGTTTCGCAACTAGCACATTACTATAGTTGAAACTACATTATAAAGTTTGAAGTATTTGATTTTTATTTAGACGTTTTTAAACAGCCGTGATCACGAAAGACAAAATTGTCAAGTGGCAATGAGTAATGTTAAAGGTGTTATTTCGTCTACCCTCAACTTGTTCATTTTAATTTGGTTATTACTTATACTATGGGAGCCTAAGTCTAATTTACCAAATCAAATCAAATATCACCCTTAAAATCGTTAAAAGGTAGTTATAATTATTCCTTTTATTTTACTGAGGACTATAACAGACGCCTTGTAATCTCATCCCTCCATTTATCTATAAACGGTAAAACCGTTTATTTATACACAATATGAATAAGACCGTTAGTTTATATAAATTACGATAATTCTTCTCAAAGATTTCAGTCTTATTGTAAAATTTGGAAGGTGTATTTTATATGTCCCTATATAAAGTATAGATAAAATTTGTAAGAAATATATGTTAAGGGTGGCGGCACATCATGCATTTAAATAAGGATTACAAATAATTATATAGGTCTTCTGCAGATTTATGGGCATCGTTAGGTTATAGGTATATAGTATCTTTATATAAGGTAATAGCAGTTTTTCATTCAAGTAGTACATAAACGATTGATTTTCCGAAAGTTAAAAGTATACTTCTTTCTCAATTTTCAACTATAAGGTGAAATTTTCTGTAATAATTCACGATAATAAAATTTCAAAAACACTTTTAGTATTAAGTTTTTATATATTCGCCTTTATTTTCTTGTCTGTGACGTGGCTTTACGGGCTTTTTGAAATGGAATTTAATATGTGGCATATAGCTTTGATCGCTTTAATTCATGTAGGACAAAATCAAAATATCTATGCTCATTCAAAATGTGGTTGTTGAAAAAGATACGTCCACATGATCACAATTATTTATTTACATGGTAGCATAAAATATGATATTATAAATATTATTTTTTATTAATGTCTTATAATAAATACAACCTACACTTTAAAGAAAATTTTAAACACTAAAATATTAATAAAATATAAGGATAACACGAAAAAATTTTAACCATAGATATTTACGATTTTGTTTATTGTTTTATTAGTCTCAAAAATAAATACCTGTTAATTTATGGTTGTACTGTGGCTTCATTAGCATTAGTGTCATTATGTATATATAGTATTATTCGTATTCATATTAAGTTATAGTAAGTTTGTAGGCTTCTTTTAGAACCTTAAAGAAGCCTACGAACTTAATCTCTTATTTTTATTGCTGAAGCAAACCAGACAGGCTGACGGCCCAACAGGGCTCATGTCCAGCCCTGCCCCCCCCCCTCCCTCCCTCCTTTGACTGTATCAAAATCGCCTAATAAGCCTGGATGAAGAAAGCAGAATCTCTACTACACATCAATGTATAAGAAACAATTGTATAAATAACACATTGCATAGATTTTATCTTATAATTATTTGCTTTATATTTTTGTCAATATAGCGTAAAATTGCGTTACCAAATTAATAGTGACGATCAGCTCGTACTGTTGATGCTTGTGCCCCTTCTTCTTCTTTCCTTGGGGAGTCTTGACTGCCGCTGCTGCTGCCGCTTGCTTCGGTGGCGCGGTCTTCGCTGCGCCTTTCTGGGCTGATGGTTTAACTGGAGTCTTCGGGCCGCCTTTAGTCGATGCACCTAGGCAGTATTGTAGTTAGACCAGAAAGAGTATATGTCACGAAAGTACTTATTGGTGACAATGAGTCACTTTTTGTTGTTACATAAAGTAATAGCACTAGGTATATTATAACAGCACTATTCGAATTTCCTGCGGCCGGGCGGCCTTTCGTAAGAGGTGACAAAACAACCCAGATCCTAGTGGTAGGGCATTTGCCTGACTGGATGGCTACCACCCCTGGTCTAAAGTATGTCGCCATAACAACCTTGAGGTTGTGTTCCGGCATTAGTGACCTGGTTCCAGTCTCCCTTAAAAGAGCAGCAATGCATTTGTAGCACCTTTGGTGTTGCAAATGTCCATAGGCGATGGCATCCGCTTTCCATCAAGTGGGCCTGCCTGTCTGCTGAACTCCTACAATAAAAAAAAGCTTTTTTACTAGCAACCTGATGGAAAGTGGTTATCATCGCCTCTCTAAAGGGTGAAAGAAACCCGGTCAATAATGCTGGAACACTACTCAAGGTTGTTATAGCGACATACTCTAGGCCAGTCAGACTGGCAATTAGCTTACAATATTATAATGATAATTATTTATATGTAATTTTCAATTATGTTTTTGTACGACTGTCCTGCCACTAGCTCAAGCAGATATTACATAAAAAAGTAGAGGCATTTCAAAATATTGGTATTGATAAATACAATTGAATTTTATCAAAATTAGTTTGTAAATTTTGGGGTTAAGCTGAGATCAAACTTTAACAATGCAATAAATCTGGTTCCTCTTAATTTTTATAGGGATATTGGCATTGTGGGGATTACCATTCTTTGGATTTATTCATGGTATTAAGAAATATTCTTATTTTTCTAATTTTAAAGCTACATTTGGCTTTTAATACGAATGAAAAGAATATTAAGATTTCTTAATATTTAAAATACATTGACAAGGTGCCAATAACAGTAGAATTTACCTTATATATATTTTTTTAAGACAAATCTTACCTTTTTGACACGGAGTTGTTGCTTTTTGGCCGGCAGCATTCTTTTGGTTAACGTGTCCACCACCGTCTGCTGGTTTGTTTCTCGCCTGTGAAAAAAGTATATTATCAGTATGTAGCAATATACCCAGGGAGATGGGCTGATCTGGCTATAGGGAACCACGTAAAAGGCCAAGTTTGCCTGATGACCATATTAAATTCTAAAAAAAGCTTGTCACAATTTCATGGTTACTTCACTTAGATCGATAGAGGGTAATTATATAAAAAGTGGGGCAAGTGTCCGAAATCCATAAAATATGGAGATTTACGAACAGGTGACAAATGCACTACGTTCGTAATTTGGCTACGGAACCATAAGAAGAATGTTTGATAGAAAATCTCGAATACTACCAAAAACATATTATTACAACTAATTTTCGGTAAAATAATTTTTCAAGCAATTATTTTTAGCAATTTCAACTCTACAGTTCGTAAGAAGGGGATGACGATAAAATGTTTAGGATTTTGAAAGCTATTGAATTACAATCGGTTCCTATAGCTTACTTTACCAACGGTTCAATTTTGACATTATTTTTACGGAGCTTATGTCAAATTTTAACCGATAGTCAGGCAAATGAACGGTCGGTAAAATATGGGAACTATAGGAGGAATATAGTAGGAAACTAGCGGAGGAAATATAGGAACCGGTTATTAATAAAATAACCAATAAAGGGCATCGATATGATTTTTAACCGACTACAGATTTTGAAAAACAAAATCAACTCTCAGTTACATGTATGGTGGAAAAATTTATTTTTTTAAACGCTTACTACACTGTATAGCGCTATATAGATATATAGGTAAAGAGAGGTGGACGAACATGAAGAAAAGATTAGCGTTCTATTTTTTCAGAAATGGTTATGGAAATCTAATAAAATAAGGTTAGTAAACAATTATTCTTATTTTAATACAATTTTATCACTAACTAAAAAGCTAAGCACTTGTATAGACGGCAATGCCGTCACATTACCGCTGCAGCGCTGCTACACGTATTAAAACTCTTTGCAATAAATTAAATTTAGCTAGTACGTCATGAAATAATAAATCTATTAAAATGTGTACACACAATATTCTAAGGGAGCGATTTCTCAATCATGAGAAAAAGGCAATTCATAGATAAAACACAATATGGAAAAATTAAAAATTTCAGTTGTCTGACTAAAACAGTAAGTTGCTTTAAGTGATAAGACCGCCTATTGTCTTCTGTACTTTAACTTCTTGAATTGTATCTTAATGTTATGCAATAAAGCTTTTATTTACATAACATTATTTATAGTTTCATTAAAATAATAATTATATTGTTTAGCCTAAAAATAAAATACACCTATTCTAAAAATATATATACAACTTAATTAAAAAAATACAAACTACAAATAGTAAATAGGTCCCAAATCACCGTCAGTTGGGAACGTTCCCAAAACGCTGGCCGCATTACCACGTTGTATGGCAATGCTTATGCGTTGTCCAAAATACAGGCCAGCGTTTTGGTTTCGTGAGACATCTATCAGCCGTTTTAATAGGTCTCGATAAAGGCGATGGGCTTCTGGACCCCATGGCCCGAGAGTTTCGACACCAAAAGCCGCAAATATGCATCCACTGACAATGGATGCATATTTACGGCGTTTTAGGTCCGCTTGTCGGGCGGCAGCTGCACCAGCTACCACAGCCGTATCGGGAAGATGGGACGCTGCCAAAGTGTCAACGCACGTTGCGTCCCAAACTAATGGTCGTCCCATCTTCCATGGCACCAAAGACATCCCGTCCGGTCTCTTGCCATCGTCGCGACACAGTCCATTTGGCTCTAAAATGGCTGGGGTCCCGGTGGTGACAAGAGCCCGGCGGATAATGTCATTTAGTGCAGCATGGCGTGGTATTCTGCCGGCACTTCTGACGCACGACAAGCCATGATAACCTGAACCACCGACTTTATCTCCGCATTGACAGTGATGAGGGACTACAGCCGGTGCCCCCAGTCGAATAGAGTATATTCTATTCTAAAACAGTTCAATGGTTTCACTTTTGAATTCACTTGGGTTATAATTTATCCGACCATTAAATTTTATCTCATGATTGAGAAATCAGCCCAAGGAATTTTTTTTAGTTTCCAAAAAACAAGGTATCTGTTTTTTTATGAAAATGGTTTGTTCTTCAAAGCATCACAAAGTTTGCCATATTGAGTTATTCATTCTTATATTTGGATCTAAGTATATTTTGAGTTGCAAAATATATTTTGTTTTAAGACTTTCAGTTTCAGTTAGACCTAACTGAGTCAAAAACTAAAGTCCTAAAACAAAATAATAATTTAAAATAACTTTTGTAACCAATTGTAAACTTAAGTCCAAATGTCGCTTACTATAAAATGTTGCAAATGGCCCGATATACAAATCGAAACCAAACCAGCAATGCCATTCATTGAAATGTAATATTTCAGATATCGTTTAGTACGTGTCATGCTCCGGAAATTGGTGCAGACAGTACGTAATATGAGAACTCTATGTACACTTGACATATAAGCTTCCCGGCAACAGCTGAAAGGAAGTGTCTTTCAAGTAGCCGTGTCAGTTTAGATATTCTCTTCAACATTTCTCAAAGAATAATAATAAATAATATTTATTTATTTGCTATCACAATATAACATGACATAATTGGTAAAAAGTTTTTAAATGACTAAAACATTGTGAGAGCCTGGTGTCAGTAGAAGGAAAAATCCTGTGTGACTGATCACCAGCCTCTCTCTCCCCGGAAAAATTACTTATGTGTACAAGTAGTTATTTTTATAATAGAAATACAATGTATTGAGTGTAGATAGCTGTGCAGTGTGTTATTGTGTATTTTATTAAGTATGTATATGTTGTGTGTGCGTGTGTGCGTGCGTGCGTGCGTGTGTGCGTGCGTGCGTGCGTGCGTGCGTGCGTGCGTGTGCGTGTGTGTGTGTGTGTGTGTGTGTGTGTGTGTGTGTGTGTGTGTGTGTGTGTGTGTGTGTGTGTGTGTGTGTTAACGTGATATGAAATGAGAGGAATTGTTTAGATTATACTATGAGAATTACATAGGGATAAATAAATGAGTGAACATAAACAATACTATCATATATACATATATATAACTAAAAAGGTTGAACATTTAAGAATCTATGACTAATAGTGCTTCAGTGGAGTCATAGTCGAGTTTCAAAAGCTTACTTTATTCCTGGTCAAACAGTTAAAAAACTGCATAAGCTACACTGTCTTAGCAAAGGCGGTTTTATTGCTGTAAGGCAATCTCACTTAAAGAAAATTCTTAACTAATCTGGCCATTTAGGTGGAGCAGACAATAATAATAGGACTAATCAAATAAAATGAATAAAAAAAACTAATTTATACATTTAATACATTCATAAATACATTTGAAAAAATACTTATGATTACGGTTATTTAAATCCAAAATTATGAGCCAAATTAAATTTTGGTAAATAATATTTTTGAAAATAATCATTTAAAATTCATTCTACTTCTGAAGCTAATGCCAAAAAAGGATAAGGAGAAGAAGCAGCAAGAAAGTCCCTGTGAAACCACTAGCCTAAGTTTAATATTGACAATGTTAATTAGGTAATTTTTGGATTTCTAAAAGAAACAGAAAGTAGAGAAGTGGACGGTGAAATCAATTGATAAAATGTAGGAGTCTCCGAAATTTACTTTTCCGAAATGTGACGCCAGGTACACAAATAAATGTTAAAATTTCATATCAATTTAAAAAGAGCGTTAATAACGAGGGTACGAAATATCCAGCTAACTCAATATTTTTCATGTTCGCGCTCTCAAACAAACTAATGCGGCGGAACCGAAATTATTGAAGCCATTTCTTTTGACGAATGACGCCATACTGCATTGTCCTCGATAGCTGCGGATTGTAGAATTATCATGTATTTTAAGTTTCAGGGAGCACAGGTTTCTATCACAATGGAACGATGTAGAAATCTGGGCTTTGACAGGTTTCTAAATCGTTCCGTTGTCTATCATCTCGGTCGGTAATTTTCATGATTTTATAATCGTCGTCCTCAGCCACTTAGTTCCACTGTTAGACGTAGGCCTTCCCAAGTTTGCGCCACACATTCGGATTCTCTGCTATCCTTATTCAGTTCCTTCCGGCGACCTTGCGCGGTTCGTCGTTCCATCAGGATGGTGGGCGCTTTACACTACGTTAACCGAGACGGGGTCTCTACTCTAGAACTCGTCTGCTCCACCGGTAATCGATCCTGCGACCGACATAGCCGGCCCATTGCCACTTCAGCTTACAATTTTATGAGCTATGTCGGTTACTATAGTTCTGTTACGAATATCCGCATTTCGGATATTATTCATAAGAGAGATTCCAAGCATAGGCCGTTAAGCGACTTGAAATTATTGGACCAATCCGGCCGCCAGTGTTCACGTTACAACCTCGTAGGACAGAACAGCATTGTCGACGAGAAGACTTAACGTAGCTGACCTAATGTTGCTCAGTCCAACTGAATCTTCCTATTAGCTCACTCCTTAACGTATGCAACGACCTACCTGTATTTTCAACTTATGCATATTTCGCGTTAAACATTATTAGTTTATTATACTATATAGTATTAGTTATATGATCTACGCTTTTCATACAAAATTAGGCATTGAATAAGCTAAAGATGTGACGTCATACCTTGCTATGCTCGGACGAAATCTAGAAGACTTCGGCGTTTGATAATACCATAACAATTTCCTCAGTGGCTTTCACTGTCCACTACTAGTTCAAAGTATTTGCGAATAAATGTATTTTCAGTTTCAGAGTATTATTGAACATTCTTCACCTTTACAGAACTCTTTTATTTGTGTAGACTGACACAAAAATGGCAGACTTTATAAAAAATTAATTGCACAAAATTCTTCAATCTTTTCCTAAAACCTCAAAACACGTTCAAAATTACCTTCCATTTAAATATTCGAAATTCCACATCGCGTGTCCACGTGACAGGCTATCGACGTTGCAGACGCGTTAATCTGGTCTATTCATCGTACCGTTTAATTTGTGATGTCGTAAACTTCACGTGTGTCTTCACAGAGACACCACGGTACGAAACGAACTATAATTTCGGTAAACGTTATACATTTCATGTGCGATGTGACATTGTAAAGGCGTTCATAAAAATAACATATTTTTTTTAGTAATAATTTAACGATTTCGAATTTGTGTTTACAATTTTATAAAACGGTTATAATATTAGCTTACCTTGCAAATAAAAGTATTGAATTTAAAAAAGTTATACTCTGGTTTACTCACCTATACTAAAATGACAGCTGCAAACGATATTTTTATGTTGCAAGCGTGGAGCAGTGTTGTGTGGCTCATTCATAAGCGATTTATGTGAGTTGTTGATTCAACTCACCACTGCGAGTTGTATAAAATAAAAATATACGAGATGTTTGTTAAACTCCGAGAAAACTGTTAAGACTAACGTGTAGGCAATACTGTATAGGCAATCCCTCATGCTTTGTGAGAAATTTATGTTTCTGGCATATTAGCTACTGGTAGTTTGGAACCCAGGCCCCGCTGTGCGCGAATTACAAAATTTCTTTTTTTTTATAAAAGAATAAATTTAAAAAAAGGGTTAGTATTGTAAATAAAATCTATCTTTACTAATTATCATTATTTCAATATAAAAATTCATGAATATAGACCTAATAGTTTTTGAAATAAGTTTATAGCATACAGAGACTCACGAGCGGATGGATATGACATTAAAATATTATTCCGATGATCATTAAATAACCCAAGTCCTATTAACAGATCGTTTCATTTCTCTAAATAAGCGAACGAGTTTAAACATTCAGTGCGCGTTAAATCTCTGTAAATCAACATCAAAGT
This sequence comes from Dendrolimus punctatus, assembly GCA_012273795.1. Lineage (NCBI taxonomy): Eukaryota > Metazoa > Arthropoda > Insecta > Lepidoptera > Lasiocampidae > Dendrolimus > Dendrolimus punctatus. Next base: position 4,032,293 of record CM022532.1, read on the forward strand.
GGCAAGGGTCCATGATTTAATAAGTTCTCTAATTTATGCAAAAATTTGAATTGTACGGCACGTACAATCCTTTCTCAGATATTAGTTTTTAAAAGTCAAACAATGAAAACAAACTTATATGTTTGTATGGGAAAATTAAAAATGTTTGAAATTAATTGAATGTTAATTATGGACAATTGACTACAGATAAACAGTTTATGAACATTTTTAGAATTTAATTGTGAACGTTGCTAAGGAGTCGACACGTGAGGCGGCGAAAAGGGAGTGACCCTTCTAGTTTTCCTCCGGCAAACAAAACTCGACAGTGCCGGAAGACGTCTAACAACCTCCTGTCACCGTAGTCGTTACGACTGTAACGACTCTCGGGTATAATTTAGCCATCCCCCGCATCAAGACAGCTGTCGCCAAAGAGTATTTTTTCACGCGTGTCATTCTTATTTAGTTAGAAGCAAGTATAGATAGGCATATAGAGAAGCCGACCCGTTATAAACTGATACTAGCGGGAGCGTACAATTGCCAGGTTCGCTTTGTAAAGTAATGGAATTACGGTATGTTTTAGTGTGTATCCGCCAATCACAACAAGCCTAACTCTGTCTCACTGTTCAATTCAATTGATTATTTATTATTCACACGACAAAGACCACGAAGAAAAAACAAAACAACGGAAGTTCGATGCTACCACGAAACTCTTTACCGTTAGTGGAATAAAGAATTATCTTTAAAAGGCAGTCTTACAACCGTGGTAGCTTAGTGATAAAGCAGCGCTCCTAGCCCGAATATACCACTTCGACAGTTTTCTAATCAAATGCGCGTATTTTGCAATTATCACAAGCATCGTGATGAAACATGCAAGTCGAAATACGTCAAACCCGTCAAGCCACCTTGGACAAGTGTGGCGGGTATGCTGTCTGGTCCCCTTAGAGACGAAGACCCGTGCCCAGCAGTAGAAAAACTATAGGATTATAAAAGTAAACAAATATGTACTATAAATCCTAAAACTATACTTTTAATTATTTTTATCATTCGCTAAAAATTCTAATAAAATTATCTTCAAAATGAAAATATCATCGAATTTTAAAAATGTTATAAACTTTCTTGAAAGACGCTTTGCGAAGGTTATGGCATTCATGTTTTTAGTATCAATAAATGTCAGGGACTAAAATAAAGTTATATAATAAACGTCCGAAGTAGATATCGTGAAACCAGAAGGAAATACTTGGGATTATTACATGCAAATAAAATTGTAGGGTTTGCTATTTTCTTTCGCTTTACTAACTAGCAGATGAGGTTTTTGCGAAAACTTGGGTGATGGGTAAACTTTGGCTGGACAGCTTTATTTAAATCAGGTAAGTGCGTCGCTGTCCGCATACAATGAAAATTATTCCACATCTCCAAAACTATTCAAGGGATGTTATTCAAACCAAGGGAGGCATTTTTCGATTTTAAAATACTCACTAATTGTACTTTTAATAAAGTATTATCCCCATTTTCACCATGAAGTTGGAGCCAGTCAATTATCTCTTGTTATTTATTGGCCTGCGTCGGCATTTTATTAATTTTACTGGAATGATATGTAGCGTGGTCCATGATAATTATCGACGTTTCTTCCAGAAATTGCACCATTTCTTTAAACCATCCTTCATAAATCTCCGCGTTCATTTCTTTGTGGTAGTTCACTGTTTTTTTGGGTTTAAAGGACAGTAAAGCATCTGTAACGATCCTTTCGTAGATCCTGCATGGCATATGACAAGGCCTGAAGAAAGAAGAAAGAAGTTCCCATTGGCACTGAACTAGTAAAAGCGGCGGTGTCGTCAGTCCAGTTCTTAGATACTATGTGTTTTACCCTAAGGGTAATAGCGAGCTAGCGACTATTCCCAAGGAAGTGTTTTGTCTGCATTGCGTCCGGCAACACCAAGCAGTGTGCCTCTTGAGTCCAGCAAGGTTCACCCACCGCCGGACTGTCCAGCAGTATTGCGATTGGGCCTCTTAAGATGACTGTTTCGCTGACACAGACTTGACGTTCCGTTAGATTGACGTTGACAACATATTTGATAATGACAGTTCGGGTTCACGCCTTATATTTCTTGCCATAAAAATGTTTTGTTCTCCTGCTTAAACTCCACCCAAAGGTTGTCTATAGGACATCGCCATTGGCTATAATACCGCTTATTGTATTTGAGTATTTATTATGTTCTGGTCTATGTAAAGTTTTGTACAATATCTTCTATTCTAAAAAAGGAAGTAATTATTTAAAAAAACACATTAAAATACATGCATATTTCATATGTCGGATAACATTTTATCTCTCTTTTATATTACGCCCACTACCACGAGAGCAAGCAGGAAAGTGGCGGGGGAAGTGTTTCTTTTTTCCCTCTGCTGCCGTTGTAGTGGACATAACGTAAACGAGGCATAAACTGTGGATAGGGAACATAATTATTATCCTAAGACTACCTACATTTCATACAAATTATATAAAAATTGTGAATTGCTGACGTTTTTACCTATGAATGATTGCCAAACGTAATTTCGTTATGTATTCGATGAAATTTTTACTACCGCGGTTCTGTGTTTAATATTTGAAATTATATTGATGACATGGCTTCTTAAAGGAAAATGATGTGTTGATTGCAACAATGAGTGTTAAGTGGTTTATCTGCAACATGTGATCTATTTTTGTAGACTGAGAAATAAAGAAAGAAATACTAATTAATTACAAATTGTATTGAAAAAGAAATCACAACATGTACGCAGCATTTTCAACAAATGAGATAGAATTTAAGTTTACTTTACTTTAAGGTAGTTCTTCTTTTTAAAATATAGCTTGCGTATCTAATAGAGATATCACGAATATTCGGCTTCTCTTGGTATTCGGCGCTATCGATAGTTAAGGGGTAGTTAACCTATCAATAATTTGCATTTAAAATACATTTTTGAGTAATCTGTACTTTTTTTTCATGCTTTGGTTCGACATTCGCCCGAATAATGTGTAATATTCGGGCGAGTACCGAATAGAAGCCGGGTGTTCCTGGAATCTCTAATATTGGCTAGTGTCAAGTAGAAGTTTAAGAAGAAAGAAAACCATTTATAGATTTACAATCGAAACCGGCTTTTAAAGATATCGCCTTCGCAGATTCGTATTTATTTTACTAATTACTTATTTATTTAAAGGAACAACAAATTATAAAACCAAAAGCGGTCGCCTTAGGCACTCAGATTCTGTTTGTGTGTCTTCTAAGTCGTGACATTACAATTAAACGTAGTTTTATTATGTGTACTACTCGCGGGAATTTAGAAAATACTAACGCGACATTATAATGAAAATATGCCAGTATATTAATGTCTTACACCAAATGTCGCTTAAAAAGTTATTTGAACTTTCACTCCCCGGATATGTTTCATAATATTGATAATTAAATTGATTTTTTAATTAATTGAATATAAATGACATATCCGAGAAAACTAAACTAAAATTACGGTGAAATATAAAAGAAAATAGTATACCATTCCCACGCCATCCGAAAATATTTACAATTATAAATAAGAGATACGACAGTATAAAACCCAGCGTACTCATAAAAACGGAAACGCTTAGGTATTTCTCCATAATATATATGTGTACATAAAAATAAATTGTGCCTGAAATATTCAAATCAAATTAACAAAAGTTAATATAAAAAAAAGAAAACTATTTGTATGTATATTGGATCCTATCGCAACTAATTTTTGTTAAACCCAATAGGGATGTGGACATATAAAATGACAGGTAACACCTCCGTCCAGGGACGGACGCCACGTTGTCAACCAGTGAATTTCGCGTGGTCAACGAGAGAACGTCGCGTGATCATCAATTGTCGAGTAACCTGTCATTGGTACTCCATCGACAGACTGTCATCGAGGGGTTAACTTACTGTCACCATCTGGACAACTGCATGCAAGGCAATCCGGTGCTGGTCGGATGCCGGGTGGCTGTAATAAGCTATAACCTTAAAACACGTTGCTGAAGTGGTCAAAGCTAGTAAAGTTTATTGTATAAGTACAGCAGACAGGCAGAGGGCCCACCTGACGGAAAGTAGTTACCATCGCCTATGGTCATTTGCAACATTAAAGGTGCTAGAAATACCCTGCTGCTCTCTTAAGAGAGACTGGAACCTGGGCACTAATGCCGGAACAGAATTCGAGGTTGTTATGGCGGCATGCTCTAAACCAGGGGTGGTCATCATTCAGACCGGTAAGTATCTTAGCGCCTGGCTGTGGGTTGTTTTGTTGCCTCTTACGATAGGTCGCCTGGCCGCAGGAAATTGCATTGTTTCTCCGTGCGCGGAATGCAGGAAGCCTTCCCAAGTTGTAAAGGATTAAAAAGGAACTCACTTTAGCACGAGCAGTGCTTCCTACCCATCATGACGTTATTTCGTCATTATATTATTTAACTTACATGATTGTCTGATTCATGACGTATGGTACCGAGACGTCGACAATGACAGTGGAACTGTTTCATAAATGGAAAGTCACTCAACGTGCTATGTTGTAGCGTGCTCTTATGGATAAAATCAGAAACGAGGACATCCGTGAGAGAACAAAGCTACTGACATAGCTGTTAAAATTAATAAGCTGAAATGACAGTAAGCCGGTCATATATGTCGCAGAACCCACAGCTGTTGGACTAGAGTTCTTAGTGTAGACCGCATCTCCACAAGTGTAGTATAGTCCACTGGACCGAAGCTCTACGCAAGGTTGACGGTGATGGCTGAATGAAGACAAAAGAGTATCTGGAAGTGGACAACAGTTGCCTTCTTTTTCGAGGTAAATCATGACATGACATGGGTAGTGTGGGACTCGCTGGCTTTTAGTGCCTGGATACCCACAAACATCTCGATGTTGCTATTAACGTCCGTCATATGCCAGCGCCGCTATTGCAAGCTCTGAACATCTAGGGGTTAGCATCTCCCCGGTAACTTTACATAGTTTCAAATCAAGAGGGATTCGTCAGAAGACGTTCGTGGCCTCTTGGTGGCTTGAGTGCGGGTGATGGCTTATAGCCCGTCCTACATCTTACCAAACATTTACTCGCCTACTATCGGGTTAATAAGGATCTAAAAAAACAGAAGTATCTAAATAATGTAATTTAAGACGGACAAAGCAGCGGTATGTATCTAGTATTAGTCAACTAAACTAAAAAATGTTTTAATATATTTTTTAATGTGACGACAGGTAGAATTTTAATGTCACCAATATAATGACGTTAAGGTCGTAATAGACGCAGACGTCATTCGTCTGTGACGAGGTTCAAGTAGGTGTAGGAACCACTTTGTGGGTTGGCTCCATAGCAGGAGGACGAGTGATCCCAGTGATCGGAGGTGGAGTGTTGATTGGCTGGTGGTGAGATGCCCGCGCCTAAATGGAGGGTAAGTCAATACTAACAAATAGGTCATTGGATAGTCCAATCGAGATACTTTTATCATCTTTCAAAACGTCGAAGCCGCCTAGATTTTGTACTAGCATAGCAAGCTATGACGCCATATCTTCAACGAATCAATATTATATTACTTGTCTGAACACGTTTTTTAAGAATTTAATTAAAGTAACGTATTTTAATGGCCTTTGTTTTAAAATCTGGAATGTCGGGACATAACCATGCGTGTCGTTAACTTTTTAGCTACCCTCATGTTATGTGTTCGGCAATGGTAAAATCTCGAATTTTGCCACTGATTACGTTTCCTATGAAATATAATTAAGAAATCAAATGAAAAGATCTTCCAAATTTTTTGTAAAATTTTCCCACTAGATTCCCAAAAAAATAATAATACAGCAGTGCAGATTTTAAGTCTAAGAATTTGCTATCGATCAGCGAAATCGCGTTGAAATCGGCTAAGTAATTTTTTTCCCGATCAAAAAAACTTTTAAACAGACAAGAAACAAACAAGATTTACATATTAATTATTAAGCATTGAATAAATGAATTGAATTTAAAATAGCGTCTTTTCAAATATCTTACAATTTATCTATTTGCTTAAAAATATGGTACATATTGAAGCGAATGTTTGATACGGTGGAATCCACAGTAACTTGAAAATGCAGCCGAGTGTCAAGATGGCTTTCTTCAGGAAGGCCGAGTTTTTTTTATTGCATGAGTTCACTAGACAGGCAGAGCGCCCACTTAATGGAATGTGGTTACCATCGCCTATAGACTATAGCAACACCAAAGGTCAAAGACAGACCACCCGGCCGCAGGAAATCGTATTCTTTCTCCGCTTCTACACGGATAACTAGTTTCTTGTTTTAGGAAGGGTTGGAAAACGTCTACGTTTTTATACTTGAACGATATCGATACTGCAAATGAAATCAGAAACTGTTTTCATAAATATAAACAGAATGCCAATAGTCATAAATATTAAATTAAGTACTGCTATTGAGACCTCGAATACGCTTGTGGATATGATACGACATTAGTGTGGTCCCAATTTAATAAGTGGATATTTGACAATAAATTCTAAAACAATATCCAGGAGAGCGTGCCTTTCAACACCTTCATATTAACTTATTTATTTAACTATCGAGACATATCTACACTATTGATAGAAGTCACATGTGACCAAAAGGCTGGCCTGTATTTTGGGCAACGCATAACACATAGTTTAGTTATTTTGGCCATTTTGATCAGTTTGGCGATTTTAGTCATTTTTTATTTTTGTCAGTGGCATTTCGTCATTTTGGCACTTTGACATTTTTGTCATTATTGCCACTTCTAACATTTTTGTAATTTTGGTGATTTTTAGCACTTTTGTCATTTTTGACATTTTTAGTTTATTTTTATTTATGTAGTTTGCAGATAGATGCACGGGGGATTGATAAATAAAACTAGAAGGGGTTGAAATAGGTAGGATGACAGTTTGTATGGGAGACCAATAATTTCTCAAGTATAGCAGATACAATAATTCATCATCTATAAAATAATGCGATAGTACTCGATCTGTGTCCGTTAAGATTACACAGAAAAATTACTGGAGCACTAGTTAGGTTTTGGTATAATTTTGTACATATGTAGTTTTAATACTGAAAATGAACGTAGATAATTTTCATCACGGGAGATAGTTTGCGATACAAAATGAAGTGAATTTTTAGGGGGCAAATAGTACTGACATAAAAATTTAATACAACGTTAACTGTAAGTATTACCGTCTGTTCTTTAACCAAGAGGTACGCACTAGAATTTGACCTGCGGGATAAACTCTAATAGTATATAGATAGTGAAAAAAAGCTTTTTTTAAAAAGGTAAAAAGGTAAAAGGTTTTTAAATACTAGCTTTTGAGATCCTGGATATCATGCAGCTGCAAAATTCTAGCCAAGACAAGTGAAACGACCCCAAACACGACGGGTCTATTTTATTTAGGATAGGAGTTCCTTGGGCCACCTTCCAACTCCATCATCAGATCAGCTCCGTGGTACCATATTATTACATTGTCACGTGATATACATATTCGAGCAAAATTTCAGCTCAATCGGAAATCGGAAAGTTGGTCAAATTTAACTTGCAAGATTCCATCCGAATTTACATACAGACATCCGTTGCAAGTTAAATAAAAGCTTGTAAAATATAAAAAAAAATTAATAGACCTCATTACAAGTTCACGTCGTACGCCTATTAATCGGCTGTGTGATGCATTATGTCTATCCAATAGGCATACATTCCAGGCCTGTTTAAATTACGAACGTCCACCTAGGTAGCCAGTTTGGTTCTCGAAATCGGCGCGCGTGCAGGAAACGTGCTTCGATAGTTCGGAAAAATATTTTGATTTTAGAACGAGCGTCGATATTCCATAAACAAAATGGTACGTTTTGAAATATATGTTTAAGGTAGTTTGTTAGATCCATAAGATCCAATGTAAAATTTGGATTTGAAGTCATATTAATAAAGTTAGGGTTCTTAAAGTAAAAAAAGGGATTAAAAAAGATAGTCTATAATATTATAAAATTCTAAATATGCCAGCCATGTCTGTGCATAGAAGCTTAAAAAAACCGACTGGAATTTTAAACTGGACTTCATAAACGATGAAGAAGACAATGCATTTTTTTAAGATTATTTAGCACGTGTCTGTTTCAACGTTGTTTCGTTGATCGACAGAAAATTCTTAGATTTCAAATCTGCGCTACTTTTAATTTTGGGAATCCATCAGAAATTATTTAAAATGGCTATATAAATTTTTTTTTTGCTGATCTTTAGCAAATTTTATTTAATAAAATTTGTAGTAATTCTTATCCCGTGGGAATTTTTTCTCGAGGGGTTTGAAGTTGTTCGTTTGCATGAAAAATAGCTTATTCCGACACACTTTTCACTAAAACGATAGCTTACGCTCTTTTTTCAATGTTGCGGTACTTTGTGTGCGGACGAAGTCACGGGCATATCCTAGCTTAAAATAAATATGTGGGTTAAAGCATGGGTCTCCAGATTGAGAAATATTTTCTAGAAACATTTTTGTTTGCTGTCATTATTTTAGAAGGGCTACAAAATTTTGTTGATAAGATTTAAAAATTCGATTATGAAAATTCATCCAATAACGATGTTCTAGATGTTTTATTTCTGGGTATAGTAAATTTATCAAAGTTTCCAAGTATGCAAATCAAGACTGCATGTTTAGAATTTTATAATATATTCTGGATTTTAAAAAAATGTAAAATTAAATTTATCTATCTTTTTAAAGATTGAGATAGTTTTTATCCTATTATGATACAAATCGTAGATGCAAAAGGGGTTTCTGTCAATAATTTAGAAGTTGGTGATTTTTTTTCTTAATTTAAAATAATTACAGAAAAATTAAGAAAAAAACATGTTTCGTCTTATGTCGTTAGAATTTATGATAATTTTTTGATAAATTATTGATTAGTAAAACTAAATACCAACGAAAAGTTGATTTTGTTTGCAATCAATTTAGCCGCAATTTCAATCATTTGGGTACAGGTACCTTAATGCTATTTATCTTTTACAGAGCCGGCGCGACCAGCCCGATGACGAACAAATCGTAAGTGAGTATATTTTTGAGTCTTACTGTAAATTTTGCATTTAATTTTCTATATTCTGATTAAATGATGTAAAAAGGCAACTGTTACGCTAAAACACATGTATATTTTATTTCTTATTATATAAGAAAAAGTGTGTGTGCACTTATGTACACGCGTTAGAAGTTATACTTCTTTAAATTGGTTAAATAAATAAAGCTTCGACCGTGGCAGGGGCTTTATTTATTTAACCGACCGTATTGAAGATACAATAAAAAACTGAGGTTAACTCGAAATAACTAGAAACGATAAAATAATTAGAAAAATAAATACCACAATTACACTCAAGTATTAGAAAAAGCGATATAATGACTTACTTTTTTTAGAAATTCACTGGAATTAGAATTAAAATAAATCCTTTGATTTTGCTGATCACTTTAATACATATATATATATATATGTAGGATACTAAAGAAATGATGTATAAATCATCAAACTCGTATATTAATTAAAACACAATAAAGTATAGAAATATTAAGTAAAAATGTTGACTATAGCTACCTTCATGGTGTAACTTTTTCGTGAGACGGTGTACGTGCGCATCGTAAAAATTTACTCTCATCGCGCCTAAAGAAGTATAACTTCAAAAGAGATAAAATTAGTAACAATCGCCTCGCCGTTAATACGATTATGTCAAAGTATTAGGTGGTATCCAGGTGGCAGGGAGTATTTGCCCGTGGCTGATGGCTACTAAGTGATGGCTACTAAGCCTGGTCCAGAGTATACCTTCATAACAACCACGAGTTCTGTTCCGGCATTAGTGGCCAAGTTCCAGTCTCCCATTAGAGAGCGGCAGCAAATTGTTAGCATCTTTGGTGTTACAAATGTCCATAGGCAAGGTTACCTAACGCTTTCTATTAGGGATTGGGATGTTGCCTGTCTGCTGAACTCATGAAATAAAAAAATAAAAAAGTTATACTACATTCATTCTCGATGATTTGGGATGGCTTGAATCAATTAAGAGAAGATCCAAGTAGTTGATTGCTAGCGACCAGCTTGTCAATACAAGGCTTCAAAGGCTAGAGCATCGAAGCCGGGTTGCTAGTCTGTCGGTTTTTTATAGGATTCATTTCGGAGAGTGTGCGGTTAAACTGAATTCCCCTACACCATTCCATCTTCGAACTACAAGGCGCTCTGGTCTACGCCCTCGTTTCACGGTGGAAACACTGCCAGTGCGTACTAAACGTTTCGCCTCCACGTTCCTTCAACGTACGGCAGAATTGTGGAATGCACACTACTATTTCCCGAAAAGTACAATCCGGGTATCTTCAAGTCTCGTGTGAATAGGTATTATCAAGCGTGCTCCATCTTCGACCGCATCATCATCCGGCATTGGACGTGTTTGTGGTCTAACTTAAACCTATTTAACATAAAACAAGTACATATGTTTATACATCACAACAAGCAATTATTTTACAGTGAAAGTGTAACGGACAGCCAGAGTCACTTTCGCATTTATAATATTAGTATGGAAGTATGAATGGTATGGATTCATTTAAAAATGCAAAAGATTTGAGATGTAAGCCTTCATTAGACACACCATTAGTGCTTCATCTGAACTTTTGCTCTTTTATAACAAATCAAAAACATTTTAAATCTAAACCAAGGAAGCCACTAATGTGTTTGATAAAACTTTTAATGGCCGTAAATAACATGACGGCGTAGTTATAAAATAGTTTCACTATTATTATACTGTTACGGTTTTGTTTTCTATTCTATTTTAAATAACTATGACTTTCGTGTTGTCTTCGTTCGCTTGGGTTTCGAATAAACATACTTTTTTAAGTCAATTATTTTTTATGCTTTTCATGAAAATCGATTCATTCCAAAATTCATGAAGAGAGACTAAAGAAATACAACGGCAAGATATATTATAAGTCAAAAAATTAGAATATACTGAAAATTACACTAACGTAATTGTTACTAAATAAATAATATTGTTACGAGTTTCAGGACTCGAATTAAAATGCCGTTGATATTACTATAGAATTTACTAGAACTATACAAACACGTATAACACTAGAATAAATATAACTGAACTACACCAGTATAAACGTAATGCACGATTCAATAACAGCTACAAAGTCCGTCACTATATATATTACCGAATTTACACACGTCTTGCCTCGCTTGTGGTTATCGCTTGACTGCCTCACCTTTCCGTTGGGGCATTGCTTTATACTGTACAAATGCAACATATCTGCTCGCGTGGACTGAATTTCTAAGAATCACACCTGGCTAATGACTACCATAAAGATTACAATACACGATGTGCTGTTTTTTTCCCAATCACAAAATTTAAACACAAAGTAAACAAAAGAAGAAAGTCATAAAGGAGATTCAATGTTATTAACTCAAACATCGATGGGTAATAAATGTGCTTTGTTTACAGATATGCGTGGCCACCTAGCCCAAATTTTAACAATATGATTAGTCTGTTGAAAGCGACTGTACAATGAATTTAAAAATAATAAAAATATTAAGGTGGCTAATTCATAAGTAAATTTAGAAAATGGAACTTTTAAATTGTTTGCCAATCCCTCTGCCTGATAGAGGTTTACGTAAAAGCCACTAAACTGATTTAAATGAAAAATGCGATGCTCTAACAGACAGACCGAAAGATATACGAAAAAATGTATTTAAAAGCTTTGTCCAAACTCGAACTCGCTACAGATTTACTATATTACAGATTCTTAACTACATATAAAAAATAATTTAAAAAGAAAACCCCCAAGTTTCAACTATAAAAATCCATACAAAAAATTATGGCAAAAACATTTTGTTTGACAAACCTCCTTCAAAGAAAGACATTTAAAACAAAACAATAGTGTTGTATAACAAATTATTGCCATCACGTACTGTTCTGACACCTTATAGCGTCTCTGACAAGCTAACTCGGCAATAAAATGACAGCGTCATTTATGTTCACAATGGGGAATATAGAACGTAAAATAATGTTGTCAGCTGCATTTACTGCAACAGGTGTATAGATTTTTAAACGCTACGTTTTTTGGGACATTCGTCTTTAGAATCTTATACATCATTATCTATAAATATTCATATATTTTCATAGATAATAATATGTATATTATATACAGTATAGTAAATCTGCATCTATATCATACAACTATTGTAATGTATGTCTTTCGATACCACGGGCCATAAAAATGACCCAGACGTTTGGAGGGTTTGCGTGGAGCCATGGGATGGCCAACACCTAGAGGCCCCTTGACAAATTTAATGTAAATGTGGCGTGACACTGACCACCAACTATCCCTGTCCACACCATATAATAATGCGCGCAAGGACAAGCCCCGGCCAGTGTAGGACTATTGTGGGAAATGAGGATAAAAAGTACTGAGCTATTGGGGTAAACTGCTAGTGGTATTAAGAATCTGGGAATATGGGGACTATGGCGTGTGCCTGTCGCAATGTTCAGGGAACATGGAAAATGGGCAGACGTTGACTCGCCATTTCCTGCATGGGCCCTTAAAAATGTCAAAGAAGACAGGGGCAACATAGGAGTGAGTGGCTAAGGGGTGTAGAGATGTGAGCAGCAGGTTCACCGTAGCTACTTCTGACGTGATGCCATTTATCACTTCCACCTCGGGAGCTTGAGTCTTAGCTCTAGAGATCTCCACTCCTCGCTGGCCAGCTAAGGCAAGCACGGAGGTGGGGGCCTTGTTTTGGCCCCCGGAGTCAGGTACAATATGTCGCTATTTACCTAAGGCTTAGCCACAAAGCCCCAAATCTCTTCATACATACCTACACGTTTATTTCAAGTGCTTTTACCGTAGCCTTTCTTCAAAATATATTCAATTTAATTATGATAACTTAATGACATATTGGATCTGGTCTTGACAATACTATGTATAATATTTTGTATATGCTGTTGTATATAATATACAACAAAAGTATTTAATATACGTATATAGTTGCTATACGTTTAGACCATATAGCAGTACTTTAAAACGTTAGTTAACCTCCAACCATTAACAAGTAAAAAATATTTGTATTTGAAATATTAATAGTTTTTATGCATGAAAATACCACAAATTATCCTCAATATCCTAAAAGAGGGTTTTAATTAAATGCATTAAAATTTGTGACGTAACGATTGTGGGTCAAATACACCTAAATATGCAAATAAAATAACCAAATATGTAAGTTTAATTAGTATAAGAATTAGATTCATTAATATAAGATTAATCAAGATAAGAACAAATTCAGCCTGGCAATACTTGTCTCGTGTGACAGCGGCTGTCTTCCCCACCATTGTGTAGTTCAGACAGCCTCACAATAGCGGAATTAAACCGGAAACACAGCCCAGATATGAAATTGAAGGCTACGAATGGAAGCAAGAAATCCTACACCTACATATTATGTTAAAATTTATTAATTAATTTAATTTATCACTTTCATAATAAAACTACGTATTATTATTATTCCGACGTTTCAGTCACTTTTCAGTAGCAGCAGTAGTAGTCGAAATAATAACAAACTGATAAATTACCCCGCTTAAAACCGAACTTATTTAGTTTAAAGCTCATATCGTATATTCTAAGAAATCGCTCTGGAGGTGAGACTCGAGTTTAGCGGGACTCGAATTAAAATGCCATTAGAATTATTCTAGAATTTGTTAGAGCTATACAAACACGTATAACACAGGTAAAAATATAACCGAACACAACAAATCCAAACGTAATGCAGTAATCGTAATTGAATAAATCGCGCAAAGTCCGTCACTAATAGATTACCGAATGTACACACGTCTCGCTTTGATCGTGGTTCTTGCTCGACTGACCTTCCCTCAATCCGACCATCGTTTTATACCGCACAAATTCTATGTGTCCGTATCGTAGTCGACATAATCCGCCACACCTAGCTAATGACTCGGCCGTAAACGGCTATAAAAGAATAAAAAACAATGGGGCGTTCTCTAGAAACGTATGCCAATCAATAAGTAAACAAAAGAAGACGATCATAAAAGAATTACAATAGTTTCAATTTTTTAGTTATTAGTTCAAATGCCGACGGGTAATAAATGTGCTTCTACAAATCTGTACGTGGAATTCGTCTTTGTCGGGGCCTACGTTGTACCAATGCCTGCAACTTTGCTGTTATCTCAAGACGTTTAGTCGAAAATTACCCCCAAAACTGTTGAGATAAAGATTTATGATGTCATTAGAATGTCATCAGTGTCATTAGTGAGATTCACATCATTATGTTGCTAAGTTCTCACGATCTTATCTCAGTTTTTATAAAATACTTCATGAGTACTTTCGAACACGAACAGCCAAAGAAAAGAGCTTATAATAACAATGTTCCTGATTATGTCAGGGGACACCGGGGCTCTCAGGCCTCTAAAAAGTGCAGTATTTTGACTTTTTATTAAAATTATAATAATTAAATTCTTAATCATTCTGGTTATTTTTCTTATACTAGTTACCTACTTAAAAAGTTAATAGCATTTCAAAACATTACATGTAATCTATAACTTAAAAAATGAATTTAAAGTGCCGAAATAAAAAAAACTGTACAATGCGATGCACTTACTTATTATTTTTTTCTGTCTGTCAGAAAGTGTGGTTCGAATATACTCCCGGAACAAATTAACATACATCAATAAAAAAATTTGGGATAAATACAAAAATTTGATCTTAGACTTTCGTGTATATTCCAATTCAATATCATACAGAGTTCAGAAGATATTAACGTAATGATGAAAAAACAAAATATATTAAGTCAGTTTGGAGACATTGAGTACAGAAGTGTATATTTTTAAAAAATCTCCTAACTCATTTAGTTGTAAAAAAGATCAATTAATTATCACTAGATTACGTATTGGACACACCAATATGACACACATCCACCTCGTCACAAAAAATGACAGAAATAAATTCAAGTGTGTACTGGAGTTCACCGTTTCACATATATTAGTTGAGTGGTCGAGTATTTAACAACGCAAAATTATTTTGTGATGTGTGTAATCATTTAAAAGACTGTCTAAACGGGGAGATATGCATGCAAACCTTAAAATTTCTGAAAATGGGAGATGCTTATAAACTAGTTTAAACTAAATGTTGTTTTTGCCAACCATCCTTCCCCGCTTAGACATTAGGATGATAATCTACTATGTATAATAACTGTATAATCGTGGTAGTTCATGACCCAAGTTGTTAAATAGCGACCAGCGTTGGCTACGAAACAATTTAGATAGAATTGTTTTACTTTTACAATTTTGGACAAAAATGTATTGTCGCCGATATTATGTAAACTATGTAGGTCAAAGCGGACCGTCGGGCTTACATGTGCAGACCTGCAACTAATTCAGAACTATATACTAGCACGATACTCCGCTCATTACATGTCAAATTAAAATTAAATACTTAAATGATGATAAAAATTCTCTGCCTCTAGTCCTGTTGTATTTATTATAATAACATTGCGTACATTCTTTTTCAAAGTATCTGTAATAGGAGGTTTCTGTAATAAGTCGATAATATTTTATGCATATGAATATAGGTAGATTGCAAAATACGCTTTCATTTTTAACAAATTACATAGAATACATCTGCCTGTCTGCTGACCTCCTGCAATAAAAAAAAAAAAAAAAAAATAGAAAGGTTATGATAACCAATGCTCTAGTTTCAATTTAACTTATGAACTTGTAAACTTCCAAATATTTCCAATTCTATCTTTATGAGTGTAGTGTGTAGTGGTGCTTTATTTTCGTTTCATTGAGTTTCAAATCACAATGATTCTAAAGAATTTCAGCCAATAAATGTCCCACCGCTGGGTTCGGGCCTCCTATTCACCGACCCCACTCAGTTTCACTATAAAAAAATAATTTTAAGATTGATATAGTTGAACACATAAGACATATTCCTATATAGTTTAAAAATTGTTTATATCCTTGACTTTATTGAGATATATGTATATTTTATTAGTAAGATTAAAATCATACTTATGAGTGAAACTTAAGAATTCTTAACAAAATGTTGAATCAATGTTTTTATAACTGAAAGCTGCTAAACAGAATAAATGACTTATGTTTATATAGCAAGGTTTATGTTTATACATATTTGCTAACACAACTGGCAGTACAATCAAAAAGTAAATACTCTGTAAGGCGTGGATATGTAAAACAATTATGCAAATGTAATGAATATTAAGTTTATTGTAAATCTTAAATTACTGTTGTTGTTTCATAATTAATCATTTGAAGCCTGTTGTTTGTAGTACAAATAAATAAAACAAGATAAGAAAATTAATTTAGCTTAACAATAGCACGAATTTCACATACTTGTATAAAACTAGATTTTTAAATATATTGCGATATAAATAATCATTTTACAACTTTTAGGTTATGTTTATACTTTTTCCGTTCGCAAAGTGTACGATTTGAAAGTAATCGCCTCGCGGGAGCCCAGAATCGATATCAGAGCACCCGCTGTATAACATTGAAATTGTATCTCAGCTCAACTTGCCGCATCGACAAACGGTTTTATTACTTTTATGTGTACCACTGATTTTGCACCCATTTGGAAAGTTGAACTTGTTTTGCAATGAAATAAATTTCACGTTTTATCTTTTACATTTTTATAAACTTTCGTACAAAATTATAAAGATAAATGTTTAATCGACAAATTTGTCTTTAGACGTAAATATAATTAAATTGCCCTAAAAAATTATTATTGTATCTCTTCTCAGTTGCGCCCATATCATATTTATGCATTATATAACATTTGAAAATAATGCTGTTTTTAAATAAATTATTGTTTAAAACGTTTTTTTTTTAGAATACGTACACACACTTTTGGACATCTACATGAAGTTACAAATTCTATCCGTACATAAACGGCCGGGCGTGTAAGCAATCCACAGTCAGATTGTAAGGCGTTTCCACGTCTGGATGACTACCACCTGGGGTCCAATTCTGCTATTACTATCTCTTCAAAATTGTAGGTTTGCCTGATTGTGGTATTCTGTTAAACGCAATGCAGTGCCTGTTGCACGCTACTCTATTTTCATAAATATTTATAAGCGAAATCTCTCGAAATATGAAATTTTAAATTTTGGTGGTGTTTTAATTTTCATTTCAACTAACACCATTCTGCTAATGATAATATCAATTTTGTCTATTATTATTCCGTCACGAAGATGTCGACAAGATATTGTGGAATTAATAGAATACAAATTCATTACACTATTGCGATAGAAACGTACTGTGAATATCTTCGCAACGCCTAGATATTGACATAGCAGAATTGTTTCTCTAGTCTAGAGCATGCCGCCATAATAACTCTGTGTTATATTCCGGCATCAGTAGCTCTCCCCAGTCCCCTTAAAAGTCGGCAGCACATCATTAGCACCTTGGTTGTCGGGGATGCTAATACTGTAAGCACTTTCTGTCAGGTAGGCCTTAAGCCTGTCTGCTGTTCTTTAGCAATAAGACCGCCATCATAACAGGCAAATGCTCTATCACCTGATTGTAGGTTATTTTGTCTGTTCTCTCTAACTGGTTATTCTAGTCATCACAATAATTAATATATGAATTTTTGTCAACAGTGCTTCGACGTGCTTTCAGCATGTTCGACTCACAGAAGCAGGGCAAGATAGAAAAAGACAAAATAAGGACGATTCTCAACACGATGGTGCACAACTACGATGACCTGGAAATGGACAGGATGCTGGATAGCGAGGATGCTGATGGTGAGTGACTTTTGGCGGTCTACATAGATATTGTGCGATTGTACAAAATTATGATGTCATTTTGACAAGTAAAAAGAGTCACTAATGGCGCCGCATTATTGTTTAAACTGCAATTAAAATGATAGCTATTACGATCTTTAAAAGACATGTGTTAAGGTGGCATTTTATGTTAATGTCATAAGATGCGACAAAACAACCCAGTTGTTAAAGTATTTTGCCCGTCCGGGTGGCTCCCACCTCTAGTCTAGGTTGTGCCGCCATAACAACCTTGAGTTGTGTTCCGGCGTTAGTGGCCAGGCTCCAGTTTCCCTTAAGAGAGCAGCAGCGCATTTGTAGCACCTTTGCAGATGTCCATGGGCGATGGTTACAGCTTCTCATCGGGTGGGCCGTCTACCTGTTTGCAGAACTGACGCCGTAAAAAAATAGACAATGATGACAATTCAAAGGAGTTCCGTTTATATTGTGACGTATAAGCGTAGCGGAATTTCTTCCCCTTAAGAAAATAGCGCGTAGTTTCGCCTTAACAATAACACAATTCAATGTTGCATATACAAGGTAACACGAAAGACCAGGATAGAAATATAGGACCAGACAAACGTTAAAACGAGATAGATACACCCGAGGAGAAACTGGAATAAACTCGTAGTAAGTAACAAATACTCCCTATTTGTTGGACAAGGATAGACATATAATTGAATGACGTAAAAAGGCTCATTCTAGAGCGTCGACCGGATATATAAACGCAACAATTTGCGCTCGTAGGCAGACTTGCACGGACTAGTGAACCGATAGCATCAAGACGAGAGGCCTCAAGACCATTCAGTGGCGAGACACCGGAAAATCGATTGAACAGATCAGAACGCGATTTAATCGAGACAAGCGTGTGCATAATTTAAAGACGTATTTTTATTTAATTAATGTTTAATTAAATAAAGGTAGTTTCTCTTTAAATCGGCGTTTCCTTCCAATCTTAGTACCCACAGCACGTAACAAATATAAAATAGTTACGGAATTCTAAAAATCGTGACATTTGTAGAATCAGATACTACTAATACCACAACCTAGTAACAGAAATAAACTAACGTTAAACTTGCTTTGACGGCGTTTCTAAATACTTTGTTTTACGATATCAAGATGAGTCTGGGACAAGTCTGGTTTGTCTCGAGTCTTGATTGCGGTCGTCTGTTAGTGGTTCGTGACGATCTGAACTTTTAGAATGGGAGCCATTTGTTTGAGTAAAAGTGTCTTACTTGTTATTTTTATTACACTTCGACAAGACTTTCGCATATAATACGCAATTCTTTAATAACTGTTTAGGTGGTCTGGAAACATCTTTGTATAATTATAGAAGTAACACATATAAATCTCAGCCTTAGTTCTATGACGTAAGTTCAATCTTCAATCGCAGTTCGAACAGGAACGAAGACAACAATAATGGGGATTGTTCACAAAAAATTACCCTCTGATTTTATATTTTTATTACGTAAAATAGGGTATTTTAAGATACTAATTTGAATATTTTTGTATTTAAAGCGTTAGTTATTTTATAATTCGATTTTAAAGTTATTTCTCCGATGACGTCATAAGGCACAAGTTTACATTGATTTCTTTACCTAGAAAACAAAAATAATAAAAGCAAGTTTTATCTATATCTAATCATAGTAATCTGTGCTACTTAAATATCACTGTCATTATTCATTACGTATCGTGATCATTTTAGTGTATTTTGTCACTAGGCTTATAATTTTTCGTGTTCAACCATTATAATTTTCTATAGTTATCGTTAAATTTTTTAAAGTGGTCTTTAGGGAAAATCCATGTTACATAACTTAAATCAAATGTACAGCTAGATATTTTTACACCTGAAGCAGGCAATCACGCAGACGGCCCACCTGATTGGATTTAGTAAGGTCAAATAAAGGTCAAACGCATTTCTTACAAAATACAAGAAGATCGTACGTTTTTTGGAATTTTAACTAGACAGAAATGATTAGGGACACTATTCCTCGAAACGGTTTTTCAAATAGCCAGATTGAAAAAAAGTGAACAATCCCCATTCCTCTGGCGGAGCGGTCTG
This sequence comes from Dendrolimus punctatus, assembly GCA_012273795.1. Lineage (NCBI taxonomy): Eukaryota > Metazoa > Arthropoda > Insecta > Lepidoptera > Lasiocampidae > Dendrolimus > Dendrolimus punctatus. The sequence continues at coordinate 4,052,139 of CM022532.1, forward strand.
TCGTAAGAGACGACAAACAAACCTGACTATCTATTTATATAACAGCTCTATCTCTTACATATGTTTAACAAATTGCGTGTAAAAAAGATCTTAACCGATAAGGCATCAGTAAAGATGAACATTTAAATGAACAAATTATAATATGAATTGTATGACTTTTAATTGACATCACTATAATTTAATACACAATTTTATAATTGTTTGGTTGACATTTTATAAGGTAAATAATTAAATGAATATTAAGATAAATATTTTATAAGAGAATTAAGTCGTGGTAGCGTAATGGTTAGCGCACGCGCCCCTAAATCGAAGGGCGCGGGTTCGATCCTGACCGGAACGCATGCACCTCTTAGTCAGTTTTCTGATCTAATGTGCATATTGTTACAATTGCCAGTTTGCCTATACGCAAACATAAAAGAAAAATTATCACTTGCTAAAAAACGGTAAAGGAAAACATCGTGATGCAACCTGCACATCGAGATAACCGATGTGTCAAACCTGCCAAGCCGCCTTGGACAAGCGTGGCGGGTATACTGTCCGTTCCCTTTATAATGGGAGGCCCGAGCCCAGCAGTGGGACATTTATGGGCTGAAATTATATATATATATATATATATATATATATATATATATATATATATATATATATATAAAATTATATAAGAGAATTTGTGAGCAGGATACTTATACATATGCATGCCGAAAGGCGGAATTTGGAGAGCTGTAGGTACTATGTTGAAATTTAACACCTTTTGTATACCCATTTTCGCATTAAACAACTTGAATTGAATTGCAATGCAACAGGATATTAAAAATAATGACCCAGTGGTATTAATAAAAACGAAGTTTTAATAACGTCATTAAGCCGAAAAAACCTTCAAAATATATATTTTTTGTTTTCCAACACCAACACCATGACATAGGAACGTCATAACGATCAATATATCACAAGTTTTATTAGAAATAATGGGTCCCCTTAGGACATCAATACTGCCAAGATAGTTTATACTGAATAAACAATTAGCAACATCGAAAACCATAAATTTCTCCAACGTAGGGCGTTACAATATATAAAAATTAATTTTGTAAACCAAACAGTTACAATAAAATCTTTTCAAACTTAAACTGCTATATTATAGAATGTATAATGGCAGTGTTTTTATTTATAATCCATAAATTACAATGGTACGGCAGAAGAAGCATTGGAGCAGGATAAATGCAGTTAAAATGAGAGCTTTGAGAAGTATATGAGATTAGTTTGAACGATATGATAAGGAACAGTATGATAAAGTAAGGTTGTGGATTGAAGTAAGATTTAATAACAAGAGCTAACAAATGATGTTAAGGTAATTTGGGCGTGTAAAGAAAATGGAGGAAGTAAAATCACAAAATATGTGTACAACAGGTATAACAGCATTGTGAATAGTAGAGTAAATGTGATGATTGATTGGTGATTCGGCTTTTATTCATTCTCTTTATATGTCCAAACATGCATAAGAAAGCATGAAATTGGGATAAACGCAGTTGAAATGAGAGCTATGAGAAATATAATTACGTAAGACTAGGAGACGCGGAAATCTTCGTACCGCCTCAGAATCTTATCATGTTTGACAGGCAGGTATAGTTTCTAAGCAAAGAGTATATTGAATATATTTTCTAAGGGAAAGCGAAATTGTTGTTTTTACTATATCCCACATTGACTTACTAACAAATCAATTATATTCCATGCATTTTTTCATATTTAGTCACCTTTCAAACCTTCCCTGGACTTCCACAAATAATTCAAAACCAAAATTAGCCAAATCAGTCCAACGGTTCTCGAGTTTTAGCGAGAAAGTGTTAATGTAAGTGATATGATAAGAAACAGAGTGATAAGAGAAGGTTTTTTTATTGAAACTGTACTGAAAAGAGTTGAAAAGAAATATTAAGATAGTGTATAATAAATAATAAGTTGAGGAAAAAGTTTTTCGCACTTATATTATACAGATAATAAATATAGTCTAATTAAAAAACGCAGCAACAAGAAACGCCCAAAATAAAGCATAAATTACAATACTCTGTCTACGTATTATAATGTAATTAAACGTAACATAACAGTATGTTACAATTGAACCGCGGACGAACAATTGCGAAAGTAATTAGTGAGGTTTCGGGCCAGATGTCTCGAACCTCCGAAACCGTAGTCTTGGCGCTCCTGTTTCATTAAAATGTATATTTGATACGAAATAGTATTCTCAATCAGTGACTTCATTAAATTATAATTTGGTAAGAAAATTTTAATAAATTAATTATGTATTCTGTTTAAAGTCTCTTAAGACTACAAATAAAATTAAGCTTAAGTCGCCGTCTTTTATGGGTAATGTGACCATAAGGCTGGATACGTTAACTGGTACAATCGACATATTCACGGTGGTGCTGGTGACAACAAGTTCTGGGTAGGCTGGTTTTTTTTATTTCGAGAGTTCAGCAGACAGGCAGACGGCCCACTTGATGGAAAGCGGTTACCATCGCCTATGGACATTTGCAACACCAAAGGTGCGACAAATGCGCTGCTGCTTTCTTAAGGGAGACTGGAACCTGGTCTCTGGTGCCGGAACACAACTCAAGGTTGTTATAGTGACATACTTTAGACCAGAAGTGGTAGCCATCTGACTGTGGGTTGTTTTGACGCCTTCTACGACAGGCCGCCCGGCCGCAGGACATTGTATTCTTTCTCCGTTCCTGCACGGATTACCTGAAGAGTCGATTAGGTGTTTGTAGAGACTCATGACCTGAGAACCCTTGTTCTAAGCGTCTTAACAGCAAACGACAAACAAGTAGTAGCGACTGTATCTATGAATTTATTAAATTAACTAGCTGTACCACTTCAACTTGTACTTCCACACATTTTTCTACAAAGACAAAAACTAAAAAATGATAATTTATGACTAAGCAATTAGCAATGTTTACTTAAATTATGATCATCACAAACAGATAATTCAACTTTATATATTATGTAGATAATTTCTTCCCAAAATCGCCCTGCTGTAGCCAAATTTATTTAACGCAAGACTTGCTCTCTCTGTTCTTCCGCCTTTCACCAATCATTTAGGGTATAATATGTATTTTCCTTACATACTCCTCTATTCCTCTAAAGTGGCGCCGTCTTGGGGAGGCCTAAGTCCAGCAGTGGACTGTGAATGGCTGACGACGACCACTCCTCTATTCTGGCATACGTCGTCTATTACACCACAAATCATGGGGTATGATTATCATCTTAGTCTTTCTTTTACCATCTTCCAATTAGTTGGGGTCGGCACAATATGTATTTTCCTTCCATATTTCCCTATTATAGTAGACGTCCTCTATTACACCACAAATGATCATGTCATCCTTCACTATCCATTTCGTTTTTGGTCTATGATAATCACCTTACATATATAAGTACAAAATGTATTTAAAGCGCATTTTCGAAACTGATTTATTTATGTAAACCGTTGTTTTGGTTCTGTGACCGGAGATAAAGGTAGTAAGTATGTTTTAACTCCGAAAAATATGACAGTTTACGCGATTTACAAACAACCATATTTTACAGGGATAAAGCCACGTTAAATATTAAATTATAAAGAAAAAACATTTTGTCAAACTGCGCCTTGGTTGTTTATGACTAGGGCTTGTTACAACACTCACTACGTTATAAGCGATATTTGAAGCATTATTAATTAATGTTCACATAGTCGTGTCAAAAACTAATTGGTGGAACTAAATTTGTCGTTAATTAACGGCCTCTACATTATGTTCTTTAATTTATCTTTACGAGAGGTTTCCCCGTGATTTGGCCTATGAAAAGTTCCAACCCGTATACCGCAGGAGCTACCCCATTTATTCCCATTTTTGTTAAATGGATTAACAGGTTACACTGCATTTTTTATGGGTGCTTGGGATCGACCCCAAGTGGTATATTTATTGTAGGCATATAATGTCCGATGAAACAAGCGCAACTTGCTTAACTTGATAATATATGTCGTGTGTTTGCCTGTGTGCGTGCGTGCGTGCATGCGTGTATGCGTGCTGATGATGCCATCTAGTTATCTAGTATTTATAAGCCTCTCAGAGTGACATTTTCCTGGCCGACCAGCATAACTATCATTCTTCTTCCGTAACTTTAGTTTATGGGAGAGTTCCGCTAAAACCAAAATCCCTTATACAGGGCATTTAGATCGTATGTGGGCAGTAACTTGAACAGAATTTAAAGGTCGAGATAAGAAAAGGGCTGCCCTTAGTTGCGATTAAAATGGAAGATCTGAAACACAGCATGCCACAATTTATTTAACTTCCTCTGATTAGTTTACAAGTAATATCAAACTAAAACTAACTTTAAAAAACTAAAATTAATTTAAACTTATAAATCGTATGAATTTGTAATTTCATAATAATATCCTCTAATTATTTGTTTTCTGCGACTTATTTTACTTTATGTTTGTCTTCTTTTTTTTGTTACAGGTTAATAAATATTATCAAACATTTTTTTTTACTTTCCAAATCTAAAAAGATACAGCCAAAGGCTTTTCAATTTCGTGTTTTCATGAATTACGTGAAATTGTAAGGTGATTTTTTATTCTTTAAAATCTGGCTAGTGTAAGAAGACACTGGAAAAAGCAAGCAAATTTAAAAAAAATATCAATATGGCAACTCCAAATCACTATAGAGTACTTATACAATACATATCTTGCTTTGTTCTTCATCCTGTGCCTTTTTCTCAAATTTCATAATCATGCATAAGTAAATTCAAAAGTAGCTTTAGCTTGTCTTTTAATGTTTTTATTTATATTTTAAGCACGTAAATTTCAAACAAGATTTCAATACAATAACATACTTAAATGTAAAAGAAAGAAAGAAAGAAAGAAACTTTATTTGCAAAATTAGCGACGCAATTACATTTCTTATACATTTTTATACACAGGGCATAATTTTAAAATCTGTACGCCGCATCTACAGCAAACAAGATTTGCACTCAGCATATTGCTGTGCCGGAACTATATCCGACACAGCGCTGATTTTCAGTGCAAACCCTCCATTTGACGTAAGACGAAAAACGACCCACTTTGGTTAATAAAATAAATAATTAATAAAACTAATTCTGCTAATAAAATACTTAATAATAATACTTTAATACGTGAAAGAAAGAAATAAATTTTAATAAATACTATAAATACGTTACTTTAAAATTAAAATAAATACTCCTGTAACAACTTGTATCGAATAATTTATTCGAATACTATTCCGTACAGTGCTTGCCGAGTATTCCACATTCCGTGTGCCACGTCACTGACATGCAACAAATGACATTTTAAATTTTTTCAATATTTTGTAAAATGACATATTTGTACTAACATTGCCATGTAAAAAAATATGAATAGAACATTTAGATTCGTTAGCCAATGTCTATGGATTATATCCATATTGAGTTAAAGTAGTGTGTAGGTTTCTTTATGGTTCTTTAAGTAGCCTACAAACTGATTCTAACTTAATACGTATAAGAACCATATATACGGAGCATTTTTGGCCACTTATTTACGATATAAGACTCATAACAACAGGGAACATAATTCACTTTATATCTATCCATCTTAATGATCGGACTAGATGCCACGCTTAATTTCAACTAACACGGGCTTAATGAACCCGTTCACAATTTAATGAGTATAGTATCATTGTAGGGAATTGTTACAAGATGTAGGTCACAACGGCCAATCAATTAGCACTATAGTTTTATGATCCCTAAATGGACGAGATTATATTGCTAGAACAATCTAGTCTACATTACTTTACAAACATTAAACATTAAATACGTAGTATTTTCTTAAATTTTCGCCACTAGAACATATGGTTACGAATTAGTGGCAGGAATTGAATTAAAATGCCGTTGGAATTATTGTAGAATTTATTAAAATTATATAAACACGTATGTATTAGCAGAAGGTGATGTTAGGAGCCTTACGAACAGACGAGCGTGCATAACAAGAGCTATGAATGTCAAAGAAGCAAGTGAGGTGTGTAAGAATGGGCCTGTGTGGCGCTCTGTTGTTCGTGCCTACCCCGCAAGGGACCTGGCGTGAAGTTATGTATGTATGTATGTATATAGACACGATGATCAAACGATCAAATTGATCATGTACTAGTAGAAAGTGATATCAGGAGCCTTAAGAACAGACGAGCGTGCATGACAAGAGCTATGAATGTCAAAGAAGCAAGCGAGGTGTGTAAAAATAAGCCTGGCGCTCTGTTGTTGGTGCCTACCCCGCAAAGGACCTGGCGTGAAGTTATGTATGTATGTATTATATAAACACGTATAACACAGGTACAAATATAATTGAACACAACCAGTCCAAACGTAAAACACGAGTCAATAACACGCGCAAAGTCCGTAAATTATTTACCGAATGTACACAAGTTTTGCCTCGCGGCTGGTTATGGCTCGACTGGCTATCTCTCCACTGGGGTATTACTTTATACTGCACTAATACAATATCTCTCAGCTGCGTAGACTGAATTTCTTAGAATCACACCTAACTAATTACTACCATAAAAGATTACAATACACAATGGGCTGTTTTTGTAACTACAAATTTTAAACACAAACTAAATAAAAGAAGTCCAAATGCCAAAAAGGTAATAAGATGTGTTCCTACAGACGCAGGTGTGAATTTGTTGGCATTCAGGTCGTAACACTATTAATGCAAAATATAATATTTTCATAATAGTACTTACAACATCAGAGCTTTTTCTGTAGTAAAGCTGATTGATGAAACGGTTTGAAAAAGAATGAAACATTGATTTCATTAATGCCCGACTGGATGGCTACCACCCCTGGTCTAGAGTATGCCGCCATAACAACCTTGTGTTGTGTTCCGGCATTAGTGACCAGGTTCCAGGCTCCCTAAAGAGAGCAGCAGCGCATTCGTAGCACCTTTGGTGTTGCAAATGTCCATAGGCGATGGTAACCGCTGTCCATCAAGTGGGCCGTCTGCCTGTCTGCTGATCTCCTGCAATAAAAAAAAAAAAAAAAAAAAATTACATACCTTCACACAATATTATTACTATTGTTGTATCGTCTACTATGGGACAATTAAAATAGTTGTATGTTCTTAATGTCAACATTAATTACACGACACTTTCGATTTGTTGTCAACGGGTAATATCTCACTTCGGCAAAATAATGGAAGTTATTAGTTTTATTGACGATGGTTTAGGCCGCAGCTGTGTACAGATTAGATTAGTACAACGTAACACAGCAGTATATAATACTAGCTTCGCCCCACGGTCTGACTTGATGATGGAAATACTTTTTATATTTGCATAACTCACACTGTCTTTATAAATTATAGCCTATGTGTTATTCTGATGTTTAAACTGTATTATAGTACAGTTTCATCAAAATCCATTCAGTAGTTTTTGCGTCAAAGAATGACAAATATACATCCATACATTCTTACAAATTTTCGCGTCTATAATATTAGCAAGAAGTAGAATTAATTTAACTGACTTCTGCAGCTCAAGAACCTTAAATAAGTTCTGGCCTTCGAAACGAGAATACTTCACTCCTTTCTGCTCAGCACTGTCTCCTGACAATCATAGGCGTGAAGCTCACGTCACTTCAGCGATATCTGGGGCGACCTAGGAATGGCTCTTTTCACTCCATAATCCTCCCCCATTCTTTACATTGTTACGAGTTGCGAGACTCGATTTAAAATGCCGTTAGAATTACTATTGAGTTTATTAGAACTATACAAACACGTATAACACGGGTACAAATATAACCGAACACACGTCTTACTTCGCTCGTGGTTATCGCTCGACTGCCTCATCTCTCCATTGGGGCATTTCTTTATACTGCACAGATGAAATATGTCTGCCCGGCCGCGTGGGCCGAATTTCCGAGTCACATGGCAGTGATCACAATACAACAATAGGCCCTAAAAGATAACAATACACAATGGGCTGTTATTTTAATCACAAATTTTAAACACTAAGTAAACAAAAGCAATCCAAATGCCGAAAGGTAATAAACTGTATCCATGCAGGAACGGACAAAAAACAATTTCTAGCGGCCTCTCGTAAGAGGCGACAAAACAACCCACAGCCAGGTGGTAGGGCATGTACCCGACTGAATGGCTACCACCCCTGGTCTCAAGTATGTCGCCATAACAACCATGAATTGTGATTCCAGCATTAGTGACCAGATTCCAGTCTCCATTAAGAGAACAGCAGCGCATTTGTAGCTCCTTTGGTGTTACAAATGTCCATAGACGATGGTAGCCGCTTTCCATCAAATGGGCCGTCTACCTGCCTGCTGAACTCCTGCAATAAAAAAACTGTGTTTCTACAGGTATGCAGGTGTGAATTTGTCTTTGTCGCCGTCTAGGACGTAGCTATTTGTAAAATTCTAATATTAGTGTGTGAGTCACTGCACTTCTAAACTCCTGGAGCGATTTTCGCGCATGGTATCACACTGATCGACCCGCTCTAATAGCTGTGATCAATATAATGATTCCATCATGGCTGTCCTCCGTCCGAAATGTAATTGCTTTGTCTTTGTTTACAGGCAGTGGCAAATTGAATTTCGACTCCTTTGTGCGGGTAGCTCTGCATTTCCTGGACGAAGATGACGAAGCATTACAAAAGGAACTTAAAGAAGCTTTCAGACTTTATGACAAAGAAGGTGAGTTGACGCAACAATTTTAAAATAAGTGCAATTTGACGTCCTTTATTGGTCAGTTATATAAGTCTGTCTAGCACTGAAACACTGAAACTTCGGGTTCAATTCGATTTCCATGGTCTGTGTGTCTCTGGGTCAGCCCCAGAAATATCCGTTGTACATTATAATTAATTCAAGCCTAGATATGAATATGTATGTATACAATTATATAGTAAACTAGCTTCTTTTAACGCTAACTTCTGTCACATATGATTTTTTCGAAACTAACCGTTTACGCAGCGCACGCAGCAGAAGCTCAAAAAGAAGAAAAAATATATTTTGAAATATTCTTCATTGGTGCTCCGCAACTTTTAGTCTTACTGTAGTTATTTATAGCCTATAGCCTTCCTCGATAAATGGGCTATCTAACACTGAAAGCATTTTTCAAATCAGACCACTACTTCAGGAGCTACTGTTCTGATTAGCGCGTTCAAGCGAACAAACAAACTCTTCAGCTTTATATATTAGTATAGATATGTTTATCTGTCGATTACTTATTTATATATGAGTGAATGAATGAATGAAAGTCTTGATTGTTCACCATAACTTGAACCTAGACAATTTAATATGAATATATAACAAATCCATTAGAACAATAGGCGGCCTTATCGCTTATAGCGATCTCTTCCAGGCCCAAAACGTCCGTTGCCCAAAATATGAACCCTGTATAAGTCGAAATAATTAGTATAACCAAAAAATAAATTGGACCCCTGTATCTTGAACATAGCAATATTTTGATTTCACAACCTTTACAACTCGATTATTTGAATAAATCTTAACTAAACAAGTCGAATGTTTCTTTACAAAATACGCTAAGTCGAAAACTCTATAACTCGAATTTTTTGGCGTCTCCCTTCACGTTCGACTTAAAGAGGTTCTACGCTCTATGTTTATTCTCTACAAGGCTAGCGATTTTAAATTATTTTTATTTCATACCTAAACAGAAAAGATCATTCCACTCATTTGAAAAACATTTTCATAAATTCACAGTAAGGCTAGGCACAGATAACAAAATTACAGGGTTATTAATGAGGTAACATTCCCGGACAGCAGCTGATAAAACGCGAATAATTATTCATTTTGAAATTCGAATTTTTTCCACGATGAAAAATGTTTTTATTTTTACTCTCCGTGGGGTTTAAGGACATTAGAATTTTTAGTTTTATGACCTGGACATTTCGTCCGTAAAGATGGAAAATGGCGGTTTGCTGTGAATACTTTTATATTTCCAGATAAAGTATCTATCGTTGAAAAAGAATCAAATTTGTAATATAACATTGTCTTACTAAAAGAAAGGAATGCCAGAATAGTTAAAAAATTTTGAAACCATTCAAACATCCAGTCAAAAAATTTGGTATTCCAAATTTTTTGACCAGTGTTTATATTCCTATAATACTTTTCTAAACGGCCTTTGTAACAAGGCTTTTTTTAGACTCATCGATTTTTGAAAATCATAGTACCGTTATTTTAAATTTTTGACTAATAGTAAAGTTCATTCGAAAAATAATTGATGGCCTGGATTTGAGGGCAAAATAAAAAGCCTTTACAACAAGGTCTTAAAAACCAAAAATGAGACAAGTGATGATATAATGTCTTCAATCACTTAGTTCTCAGCTTGAAGTGTTTATCTCACTGGGACACTCAGAAATGTCGGATTCGATTCCCTGCAAGTTATTTAATTTTCTGTTTTTTGCTGGAAAATAATATTATATACGTATTGTATAAATACTTTACGGCTATTTGGAGTTGCCATTGTCATATTTTTTAAATTTGTCACGCTTTTCCATTCTTTATTTTCAATACCACGTTCGCTTGCCGATATTAAAAATCGGATGACACAAAAAGTGTTTTCATTAATTTCAACAAAGTCACGCTAAAATGTTAAACATTTCAGAAAAGATATAACGATATATCACAAACAGCTGTTTCCAGCAATAAATTTTAATACTTGGTAAATTTTAAATTCCGCCCGAAATTATAATCTTTATGTTATTGAACAGGTATGTAATGGACTAATATAGTGGTGGCACGTCTGTTCTTGAACCAAATACTTATCTACTATATTCTAGAATACTATACTTTAGATTACTATATTAGAGCGTATATATGAATGTAGATATTATATATATGTTTACTATATACTAGGATATGATCGTGACTTCGTCCACGCTTGACTTGAAATTCCCGCGGGATTCCCGGGACATAAAGTCTCGCAGAATTTAAAAAGCGGTTATCGCTTTAAGGAAAACTGTCGGAATAAGCTAATTTTTATGCATCCGTAAAACTGAAAACCGCTCCGGGATAATTCCCGTGGGATTCCCAGGATAGAAAGTAGGACAGATTTTAAGGCTAAGAATTCGCTGTCAGCGAAAGCCGCATCGAAATCGGCCCAGTAGTTTTTACGTGAATCCCGAACAAAATCTTTAAAAAAATGCTTCGTGTTCTGCATCGTTTACGAGTATATAGTCTAGTCCACTTATTTCTTTGAAGTAGCTTCAATGTACAGATACAGCTTGTTCACAATTTTATATATAACAACAATAAATCATAATTTTAGCAGTCTTACTCCATACAAAGATTTTGGTACTATTAAATCAACCGTAATGTCAAAATTTAAAAAAAGCAATTTCCGAACAAATTAATTACGATAAAAAGACAATAAAAACAGAACATCTTGTAAATATTGGTTCACTGACCTTGGTAAGAATGAACATCTTTCGCGTTTAATGATGAAGAGACGAGCTGGCAACATGATACATTTGGTCACTAACCTACCGATTTATTCACAATAACAAATACATGTTGTTGTAAAATTCTGAAATGAAAAATGAGGTCCTGTGGCTAAACCAAAGAAGTTACCTTGATTCGTTTTTGTATTTGGGTAGAGTACGTAATGACGAAAACGTGGTCTGATTTATTGTCGTAAGGTCTGAAACACGCTGTATAATACTTTCAATAAAAACTAATTTTTTTTAGTGACGGTGTATTATCGATTAAATGATTTTTGGGGTTGTGTGGTCAAATGACGAAAACAAAATCGACGAAATCCTTCAATTTGAGTGATCCGACACGTATCTAACCATTTTTTTTTTAGACCCACCCTCCTTGATTTCTGGAATATTCCAGTTCAAAGCCTCGTTTGCATGGCGATCTCATCTGAAACTTTCGCTTTCGAACTAGATTGGGTTCAGGAACAAAGTAGCTATATAATCTAATTTAGAAGGAAAATTGACTCTATTTAATTTACTTTTAAATACGTGAATGTATTAGTAATAGTACAGCCAGTATATACAGTAAATATATGTAAAATATTAGAGAAACAAGCCTAAAAGATTTTATTAGCAACTAAAACATAGTAAATAAATGTAAATATTGTTGGCAACCTATAATGCCTATATCATTGTGAATTTATTAAAGATGTTAAAAAAATTTAGAGAGGTAAGTAATCTAAATATATATAATTGAGGTCACGTGGACTCATCACGATATCTCAGTAACTATAATACCTATAATACCTATAGACTTGAAATTTGGCATGGACTTGCCTTTCGCCAAGTAGAGGTCAGCTTAGAACGGATTTTACGGCACACGACGCGGGCGGGTATCAGCTAGTTTAATTTATATTGAATCTAACGAATACAATAATAACATAACTGTATGATTACTATATAAAAAAGAGTAAGACTTTTTATATATTGAACAAATTGAAAGGACTTATCGCGTAGATTTGCCGAATTCGAAAAATTGCTATCGCTTAATAGTTATTATATTCATGTTATAAAATAGGTTATATAAGTCGTGCGCAGAAGGTTTGCCGATTAACGCCCCTCCCGCTTTCTATGACTGGGACCGGGGCCTGTCTAAGTAGTACTTAGATCTAGACGACCGTGAGACGCGGGAAGGGTTTTCATCGGCAAAACCTTCTGCGCACGACTTATAATATATACAGATTATTACAAAACGTAAATTATTTTTAATTTTTGTTGGATTTTTCTTATATTTTTTTAGGTTTTTACATATCACATCAAATTCAATAAAAGTAAACTTATTTGTATTGTAATGTACCCATAGTCCCTCAAGGCTATAAGTTGAAACTGAGCCCAGATCACAGTCTTCTATCGGTAAGGTGCCCAGATGGCTACGTTCTTGTAATTATTTCTGACTCTACATTTAGGCGTTAATATTTTTGGTTGTTGGTAACCCCGCACGTCCAATTATCTTGAAACCTAAATGCCGTGAATAGATTAATGACAATAATGAATATTCCAATTTAAGCACTTCATGTCACACTGAAACACCATTTCAATATAAATGCCTATGTAGATACATCATAGATTTCCCGGTTCGCTCTTATCAGAGTAATTATTATACTTTTTGTTGCGGACAGAGAGCACCCCTCTGACCCGCCCACTGGAGCACACCTACTCTCCGCGCCCCGCATACCGCCGACGCCCATAGCTGGCGCAATTAATTTTATTTTATTTGCAATTAGTTTATTAGGCTTCGGACGGAATGCGGGATATAGGAGCGGCCTTGGAGGCAAAAATTATTCATTCTTCATTCAATCGTTCGTAATTCTTCATTCACAATTCTACTATTATCCTCAACAATGACTCTCTTGCATAATCTGTACTTATTCTATGTATATATCAATTCATGTAAAAAGTTCAATAATAATTATTATTTCAGTCCACATTATATCGAATTTGATTTCCAAACAAGAAGCAACTGCCACCAATACTTTCATTTATTCATTATAAGTACCGTTAAATTAAATAACACTGCGCAACGAAAATTGAGGAGGAGAAATCCGCATCAACAATAGAAGGCCTAAACCGGCCTCTTTTGCAGAAGCGTCAATCAGATTGACACGTATTTACAGTAGTGTATTTTTTTTAAGATATAGAAAAATGTCCCCTGTGTTTTCATACTTGTCATGTTTATGAAACGAATCTGCAAAAGCCTATTAGGCTCTCCGCTATTTTATTTACTTATTTTCCTAAACAAACCTTTCGTTACGTACCCTGGTCTGAATGTCTAACATCCTTCTCAATGTTGTCAGTTTTATATGTTACGCATACCACAAGTACAACTTGACAAGGAAACACAAGTCTCTGTGATAAAAAATATTGATTTTTTATTCATAGAAGTGTATTTTTTATTCCTCTGTCCAACCTTAATTTTTTAATTTACCGCGCCAAATAGGTCAAAAGCAATAATAAAAAAAATCAATAATACGATTGTATCTGGTCGTTGGACACGATAATTACTGGCAATAAATGCGCCATCGATTTATTGGATGAATGCCAAATAGGAGTCCTACTATGGGTCTCTAAGTCGATATTATTTTAATGTGATAAACGATTTTTTGAGTTTGACACCTTTTGTTCAGAAAATAAAAAGGTCTGTAAAACTGCATAATATAAAGATTATATTCATGCTCTGGGTTTGTATATATGTCTTTGAGTGGTGGTAATCGTTCATTATCAGTTCCATCTGATAATGAACGATTAAATGTTTCACTACAGTCAAAGGTAGAATATTTTTTATCCCTGAAACTGAGCTCGTTTTTATAGTATGCAATCAGAAAACATGATCATATTTATATGCGAAATTATAATATTTAAATAAAATCAAAGAAAGACACGTAAATAGGTACATATTGTTTTTTTTATATAATCTCATGATCATAAACAATATTTTAATTCTAAAAATAAGTAAATCTCATTTAATAATTAAACTGATGCTAATTAAAAGAGATGATAAATGTAGTGTTTGGACACTTGTATCAGTACAGTTGTATTTGCTAGAAATATTTGAAAAAATACACTTGAAGTTTTGGAGATTTACATATTTTTCCATAAGTGCTTGGTTGCGATACTAGTTAAATTTTGTAGTAGTTATAGTCGTATGTTACGACTTACTGGTAACTCACTCACAAAATAAAATAATAATGAGTGTTATTTATATTAAAATAACCTAAGTATACTACAGCGTCAGCATGATAGTGTATACTAGCGACCCGCCCCGGCTTCGCACGGGTGCAATGCTGATACAAAATTAAATACACTACAGAAAAACTATGAACGTTGTATATAAAAACATAGCGGCCCGCTCCGACTTTGCACGGGCATCACTACATAGAAACCCATGTATTATACATATAAACCTTCCTCTTGAATCACTCTATCTATTGGAAAAAACCACATCAAAATTCGTTGGGTAGTTTTAAAGATTTAAGCGCACATAGGGATATAGGGACAGAAAAGGCGACTTTGTTTTATACTATGTAGTGATGATGATGATGATGATGATGATTGAACCGTACATTAATAACCAAATACCAACACAATAACAAAGAAATACTCAATTTAATATGTATGGAAGTCCGGAATTTAACTTAATATCAAATATACTAACATAGACAAAGAGTCTCATAAGCTAATGTACGCAGGTGATTATGTTTGTCGTAGTAATTTCACTGAGTAAACAAGTTAAGTGACTACCGAAATTCTCATTCATAATATGGTATACGTAAGATTATGTGCATTACTTATATTACTACAATGCTTGTGTATTATGCGCACACAACTTCAGTTTTATGTCTAGAAAGTATTACGTTTCCTGAAATAAAACTTCTTTTTATATTTACCTTAAGATCGTGTTAGCTTTATAGTTAAGAAATGATCATTTCATTCAATTGATGTAGTACTTAATTTCATCATCATCGAGATGATATAGTTTAAGCCATTGTTGTATTTCAATATTCAGGAGGGAAAAAATGAATAAATGAACAGCTTTAATATATATATATATATATATATATATATATATACATAAAGATGCAATGGTTTTACATGCAGTATTAAAAAAATATCAAGCACTCCTATTATACAAGTTCTCTAAAGCAATTGTACTTTTTAATGTTCACCGTTAGTAGTCAATAATGAAAAGAATATGACTGAAATTCGCGATTACAAGGAAATTAATGAAAATTTCTAAACAACATGATTTACAATTATATTATTTGTTAATAAGTCTATGTAATCTTGTAAAAAAAAGCTCATATTAAATAATGCCTACCTCGAACTACGGATCATTGTTGCGATACAACAACATACGCTTTTTGGCACTGTGCCATACCATAGCACGCGACTTGACCTCGGTGTTTTAATTACTTTCTTGAACTAGAGATATAACAGAGCTCTTAGTTTTAAACGGTTTAGTTCATTTAAAAAAATATTCTTTACACATTTAATCTGCAAATATTTTGAAAAGCACCTAGATACAATTTCCGTGTATATGTGGGTATGGAAAAAAATATTAAAGTAAATGAAGCAAACGGTATACCTATGGCGAGATCATAGCAAGTGGAAGATTGTCTTCTCTGCCCATCCCTATGAGAATCAGGCGTGTTAATATATACCTATACTTATATAAATTCGAGTTCTCATTTTTTTTTAAATCGAAAGCCAATAGTAGTGTTTAAAATTCTGTTCGACACCTAACAGTGGTCACCGAATATATTTGGTGTCACGAACAGATTAATGACATTTCAGTGTCAGATTAAATGCTTGACACCGGCACTGTTTGAACTGTATTTGATGTTTTTTCATCACGTATTCAGTATATTCGTCAAATGACGTTTGATAAATAAAGAACGAATTTTAGATCTGCGTTAACGCTCGTACACACGGAACCATCGCTGCCGCGCCACTAAACTGTAGACTAGACACGACCGCGTCGCCACCGCTCCGCCGCCGCTCTTTCACTCACAGAGTACTTTATATATACTGGTATAGAGTCAACAGTCATAATATATATACTAACGCACTCTATCGGTATACGGCATTATTCAACGGCAAAAACCATCCAGGGGGTCTAGTGTTGTTTTGATTTTTATATTAGACTTTTGGAAATTGCGGGAGTTATAATTTAACTCCTGCAATTCCCAAAAGCCTTTCCAAAAAATGTTTACTTGTTAAAAATTTGTTAAATAAAACAACAATTTAGCGGTAGCGTGATTTATTATGTTTCCTTTTATTAAAATATTCAAAGGCATACATTTTCATAACATCATTTGTATCCACATCTAATCTGGTGCCGTTAAGATGATGTACTTACAAGTTTTACCATATCTGGGCACACAACAACCTCTTTCAGAAGAAACCATAATCCAAGTCATCAGAAAACAAATCGTTAGGCAAATTGGTGTTCAGGGTACATGCGTAAGTCCAACGTGATCACAGAACACTAGTAAACGTGATAAGCGAAGTCTTTGGAGTCCAGGAATCAAACAAAGTTATCGAAAAATAATCAAAACACAAACAAAGTACAAACGTTCACGAATGTAACTTGTATCAGTCAGAATGTCATTTTGGTTTTGACATAATTGACATCTTTGAAATAAGTTTTTGGTAAATCGACAATTCATCAAAAATCTATTAATTAAAGTTAAAAAGAGCTTTATAATTTGAAAAAGGTGAGGACTAGAATTTACACACTTTAAAATATATTTATTAGCTGATATGGCTTGCAAAAACATAAAAACATATCAAATATTTCTTAAACAAGTATTAAAACAACTGCGTATAAAGAAACATATTATATTCATTCATTTGGTGATTAATTTGAGAACAGTGACATCTACTGCAATACCTACCTACTAATAGAACGCAAAAAAATCTCTAAGAAAAAATAATTGTACTGACTGTTAGGACACTGCTTTCACTGTTGAGTGAACGTCAGCGGTAGGTCCAATAATATTTGCATGCACCTATAAACAGAATGGCATCGACACAAAAAGAAAATGAAAAAAAATTGTGAGCTGGGTCAGATCACGTCAAGTGGACCCCCCTTTTACCAATTGAGGATAGAAAACTGATTAAAATATAATTATCGAAAGTAGTCATACCTAAGAATCATCCCTCAAAACAGTTTTTGAAAATTTTGAATTTAACAATTATTTTTTTACAATAAAAATTTTCGGTACTTTAAATTAAAAAAATAATTATAAAAAAGTTATTGAAGATAACTTAACGAAATTTTCAGCGATTATAGTAAAATATCTATAATTTCACATAAAATTATTTTTCATATTTCATTTGTTTTTTATCATATTTTCTATTAACTTTTAAATAAATAAATTTAATTTTTTTTGAGGGATGATTCTTAGGTATAAATACCTACATTCGATAATTATATTTTAATCAGTTTTCTATCATCAAGTGGTAAAAGGGGGGATATAACGAAAACTGTGTCAGAATAACCTAATTTGTATGCACCCCAACAACTTTAAACCGCTTTTGGGAAAATTCCCGCGAGATTTTCGGGATGAAAAAATCACGTACCTTAGGGCGTCACTACCCTTTACAATTTCGTAGCGCCCAATGTTCTATTAGACAAACCTTACTGTTTTTGAAAAAAAGCACCTTTTATACTATTATTTTGTACTAATGTATATTTCTGATAAGGATTTTTTTGGTTAGAAATGATTATAGCCTTTCATATTACTTTAAGCGTGCTAGACGTTTGGTAGTTTTTATGTTAAATTTTAATTAATTTCATTCCTTTTGTTTGTAATAAAGAAGTATATATGTGACTGTTATGTTTTATTTGACAATAACGACGAATCGTGTTTTTATGTGTCCAGCGTTTTATTTACAAAACGGGCGGTAATTAACATAGTATTTTAGTAACGCCCAAGACAGAGCTATTAAAAATATATTATTTGCATGGAAATTATAAATAGTTACTATACTCAACTAGTATCTTTCGGTTCTAAAAACTATGCTTAATATTTTTATCGCATTATTTATTCAATTTAATGCAAACTTAAGGTAAAAATTAAGTTTTAAGTTAGGTGGGCGTTAAATGCCTCGTGTACCTTATTAACATTTGCTACTGATCTATAAAAAATCACATTGGAATTTGATTTTTTTTATCTGGTCATTTTGAATCCCTCCCCTATAATGGGAGGCCCAAGCCTAGCAGTGGGGCATTGATGGGCTTGATATTATTTTTATTATATATATTTAAAGTTCATAATAACTTTGACATTATTTAAACTCATAATTTTCCGTAAATTATAACCGTTTAAGGTTTCCAATTATAGGTTATGAGATTTTTAATTTATCTCTTAGTATTAGTAATTCTTTAAAATATATTTATTGTATATAAATCAAACCTACAAAGCTTTTCACTCGGTATATAAACATTTTATTTTCTCTTTTTTAATTTATTGCCGGCATAAGGCATTAAAATTTCGTGCCAAGATATTCACCTAAAAGAATAAGTAGGTGTGAGAATGCTTTTAAATTGATATATAGTAGCTGTATTGGAATCAGAAAAAAACAGTTGTAAAATACAAAGTTAACATATTTTACGAATTACAGGTAACATTATTTTGAAGTTTCTAACATTTTGAATTAAAATGCCCAATGCTTTATTTAAAAAAAAAAATATTTGCCCTTTTCACATAAATCCTTTAATTATAATACTTGAAACGATTTGTACTGGTTTTTCAAGAAGTTTGATGGATTGTACGAAAATATAGGCGATAAATACTGTAAAGCATAATTCGAATTGAACAAGTGAATAATTTTAGTTAATACTAGGATATGCCCGCGACTACGTCCATGTTTGACTTCAAATACCCACGGGATTGCCGGGACACAAAGGATCACAGCATTTGAAAAATAATGAGCTAATTTTTATGCACCCGAACGACTACAAACCGTTTACGGGAAAAAAATATATTGAAATTGGATTTTTTTTATCTAGCCATTTCAAATCATTCCCAGAAAAATTCCCGCGGGATTCCCAGGACAAAAAGTAGCGCAGATATTAAGTTTAAAAAATTTCTGTCGATCAACGAAAACTGCACCGAAATCGACTCAGTAGTTTTTACGTGAATTCTTAACTAATAGTAAAAAATTGCATCATGTTCTCCATTGTTTATATAGTATATTACAGTTGTTTTTTTTTTAAAGCTTTAATGTACATACACGGCATGTTTAGAATTTTATAATATAATATAAAATAATTATAGATTAAGTCCATAAATTTCACAGAAACAGTACAATAGTCCACGCTAACGTTGCCGACAAATTTCCTTACAATTTGGCAAAATATTCATTTATTAAATATAAAATTGTAAATTAGACAAAAAGATGTGGACGTGCGCGGCGACAGTGCCCGAATGCGGCCGAATAAGGGCGGTTCTTCTTACAAGATCTTCTAATTTCAAAAGACCTATGTTACACTGACTGATATTATCTTGATCTTATTGCATTGCACTTAAAATTGAAATTGTATTATAGAAATTACGTTAAAGGTTGTTTGGAACAGGCATAACGCTTTTCTGTCCAAAAATATATAAAAAACTTTTTGTTACAGGAAATGGTTATATCCCGACATCAAGCCTGCGTGAGATCTTAGCTGCCTTAGACGATCAGCTAACTCCAGACCAGCTTAACGAAATGATTGCTGAGATAGACACAGACTCCTCTGGAACCGTTGATTTTGATGGTAAATAAAAATATCCTACTAAAAAGATACAAGTTGAAGATAACTGTTTATTACTCTTTCACAAAAGAACTGCAGAACGGATTTTGATGTTATCATCATCATAATTCACAGTCATAAAATCTTACACAACATAGTTACATCCATTCTACAATATAAAAAAATAATTCCCCCTAACATAGTCAATGTAACATAACAACCGCATAGAAGAGGAGGCCATAGAACGCAATAAGTCGAGGTGATGGGTAGTTTTATCGTCCTTGCTGGAGAACACCGTACAACATATATATGTATATATATATCTGTTATGCAAGATATTAGTTTTAAGTTAAAATTAATAATAAGCTAATGTCTGACTACATAATACATATCATAAACAAATAAAAAAGATATACAAAGACCCTGACTACGTTAGGGGGACGACGCATGGCCACACGGGCCATTATAAAAAAAAAAAAAAAACAACCGCATAGACTGCATAATTAGCATTTATGCAAGTTTACGATTTTGGTACTAAACAACAAATCAGTTCCCGCAACGACACCGCGTTGCACATTCGTGTACTCATCCATCCATCTTTCATCATATCTATGCCTATCTCTATAAACATTATAAGCGCGAAAGTTTGTAAGAGTGGATGTATGTTTGTTACTCTTTCTCGCAAAAACTACTGAATGGATTTTAACGAAATTTTCCAGTAATATAATTTACACATCAGAATAACACATAGGCTATAATTTATGAAGATATGGTGGGAATTATCCAAAATATAACGACTTTCCATCACCACGTGGTTGAAACCGCGGGGGCAGCTAGTCTTTCATATATCTATGTACCTCTCAATACGTGCAGGAACGGAGAAAGAATACGATTTCTTGCGGCCGGGTGACCTGTCGTTATACGAGGCTAAAAAACAATCCACAGTTAGGTGGTAGGCTATTTCTAGACGGCTACCACCCCTGGTCACACTTTAATAATCTTGTTCGGTTTTTATTATATAGGGCAGGCCAACCCGTGAAGGCAGTCAGCGTTGGTAATTGTGTCCATATTTCCCGAATTATCAGGATAAACGCCAGCTAGCTCGCGGCCGGCCGGTAATAAAATAAATTGCGAATTTTTTTGGCGGAACGGACCATAAATCTTTAACGACTCATTATCTAATGAATTAATTATACTAATGACTGTTCTTTTTTATTTTCAGAGTTCATGGAAATGATGACCGGTGATTAAAGAAACCGTGAAGATATAAGAAAGCCTCTATAGTCCCTGCAATAAATCGTATTTTAAATATATGTAGAACTATTGTTTTATTCGATTATCAATTTGAAATAGTTTTGGTGTAATAAGACAACTTAACTCATGTTGCCTTCAAAAGCTTTTTCTTCTTTAGTGTCTCACTTCTATCCATTTTGTCAAAAACGCAATCCTAGTGAAATCGTCATGTTCCTCCGTCTGTCTTTACATAGTACAGTTATTTCTCTTGACGTAAGTTAGAATGTTTTTTTTCCACCTTTGATACCTGCTATCAGTAAAACGGCCCCGCTTTCAACTTAGCGAGCATCCATTCCTTTTTAAGTTAATATCGAACTACCGATCTTAAAAATTTCATCTTTCCTAAAATCACGTAAGTTTGGGGTGACTGGGATCTTAGTCCATTAGAAACTACTGGGTCTATATCTATATAAATTACGATATTGTAAGCAAAGAATCTGATGTCTGAAGATGTCTTTTAGGATTTATATATAAGTCTACTCTTGGCTTTAAAAAGCCCACGAGCTTCATTCATTTATACTGCACATTAATAAGAAGTTTTTTGGAATATAACTCTACTAGCTGGTCTACTCATTATGCATTTCACATCGATCGCATTGAGCGTGTACAAAAGAAAGCACTGGGTATCATTTCATATAGATATAATTTAATTTGAACTCTTACAACGTATTATGATCGACTGAAATAATAATAATAATAATCGGCAGACAAACACACACATTGTATATCCCCAAATTAAGCAAGTTACGCTTGTGTTATGGGTAATATACAACGGATCACTCTGCGGCCGATCCCAGACACCCAGACCATGGTAAATAACGGAGAAAATACGTTTCCGAAATTTACTATATCGGGAATCGAACCCAGAGCCTCCGTGTTGCAGTGAGGTAGGCCAGCAAAGGCTTAGCCCGCTCAACCACAGAGGCCGTCTAATCGAAATCGAAATATTAATCTGTAATCCGCAGAAAGTCGTAGAAGCATTTTAAATCTTGTCTCTCTTCATAAAATTTTACGTGGACGTATTGATTTACCATATTTAATGTCTTTTCTTATTAAAACCAAAAACTTTCTCTCTCATAGAATCGTTAATTACATCTATTGTCGATTTTTACTCACTTTTGTTATATTATTTTTAAAGTGATCTAGGAACGACTTTCTTTATAATATCCATTTTGTCATTCTAATTAACACAATTTGGATTATAATCTGACCCTGTGCAATACATTGCTATTGTTTAATGTTAATTGATTGTAATCTGTTTTGTGCTTAAATAAATTAATTAATAATAATTCACGGAACTATGATAGCGCGTGCAACAAATCGAATCTTTTATACATAACTACTGTTTTTATCCAAGTATACATTTGACATAAAGTTTTGTTATAATGAGACAATTAAATACTTGCCTTGAAAAGTTTCTCTTTTATAAGGGTATTCTCTAGCTATTTTGGAACTCAACCTTAGTGAAATTCGTCTGTCTGTTTTTACGTATTACAGTTAATTTATCTTTGAAACTACTGATTGTATATATAGTATTCTTAAAAGGCTTTCCTAGTATATTTCAAAAAATGCTTTCAGATGTGTCATGAAACGTTTCATTCAAAAGCACAAAGCATATTTCTGCCCATTAACTACCAACGTTTAACATTTGAATCTCAAATTAAAGCGTTTCACCTGCTTTTACAGCTTGCATAATGTCATGTAAATGGTATTCTCTTTGCTTCTGACATTAATAGCGGTTTGGCTCAAAGAAGTCAGTATTTTCTGACTACATTTTCAAAGTATACTTACAGAGTGAATTCTTTAAGTGGGCGTATGTAGCTAAAACCAAAAGTATAGCATTAAGCGAACAATTTTCAAAGGAATCACGGGGCCGATTTTGATGAAAACTAAAGCGCGCTCATTTAAATTTTGAAAAAACAATTACCGTAATCAAGAACTGCATCGTGTGACTGAAATAAAAACACATACTTAGACTCCTTGTATCTAAATATAAATGTTTTTTTGGAACGAAGTTCCTTATCGCGCGTTGCGAAAGGGGGCTAGACGAAAAAAAATTAAGATCAAACGTTGTAATGACACTTTTTGCTATAGTTATAAGCCGAGCGTGTTCTAACCTATTCGCTGTTGTGTTTACAAAATCCCGCGCATCTATGACGTGTACGAAAGAATAGACGGACAGAGTGCATATATATATATATATATATATATATGTGTGTGTGTGTGTGTGTGGGTGTGTGTGTGTGTGTGTGTCTGTGTGTGTGTGTGTGTGTGTGTGTGTGTGTGTGTGTGTGTGTGTGTGTGTGTGTGTGTGTGTGTGTGGGTGTGTGTGTGTGTGTGTGTGTGTCTGTGTGTGTGTGTGTGTGTGTGTGTGTGTGTGTGTGTGTGTGTGTGTGTGTGTGTGTGCAACTTCGTTCCATCCAGGTGTCCCTTTACACCTCTCATTTTTTTTTTAACTTCTATTATATACGTTATATAAGAGATTGCTTTAAGTCTATGGCATCGTCAACAACAAAGGTGCTACTAATGCGCTACTGCTCTCTTAAGGGAGATTGGAACCTGGTCACTAATGCCGGAACACAACTCAAGGTTGTTACGACGACCAGGGGTCGTTACCATCCAGTCGGGCAAATTCCCTACCACCTGGCAATAACTTTTAATTAATATACATGTACACATAAATTCGTAATAATATTTTGACATGCTAGCCTTAAGAGAGTTAATGTATAATTATATTTCATGTAAATTAATGTTAAACATTGAAAAAATGAATTTATTAAAAATAAACAGTAAAGTATAAATACTTCCACTTACTCATGAAGCTTGTAGTGGTTAAAGGAAACAGGTCATTGCCCTAGGCGCCGGCAAGCTTATACTAAAGGGGAAAAAGCGAAAGGTATCGCTCATTTTGTGAGAAAATAACCCATTTCTTCCAGCGTATGACCCTCTTTGCTATTTAAAAGAAATTTCAGGAAATTACCAGAAAATTGCTGACAACGTCGTTTCCTTTTTGAACAACTAGCAAAATAACACCATTCTTGGTTCGTTAGTCTACACACAACAATGAAATGAAACTAATTCTGTCTGTTTGTCTGTTAAGCTTTGACGAAAGAATTAAGTAAACCATTTTGCTGAACTTTAGCATTTATGTAGTGTGATTACCAAGACTGGATATAAGATACTTTTCATCCAGTTTTGGGGATGAAATCAAGGCCATTTTCCGGAGACGTATAATGCCTAAATTATTCTTTTATTTAAGTGTAGCTTGCTGGATCTCAACATAAACAAAGATTTGTTATAGGGAGAATTCTAGTCTATACCTCTATACTACTAATCTAAAAATATGAAAGTAACTGTGTTTGTATGTTACTTTTTATGAACTTAAAAAATAGGGATGGTTCTCAATTCTTCGTGCAAATATTTTTATTATATATATATATATATATATATATATATATATATATATATATATATATATATATATAAATGATAACTTTTTTGTTTCTGAACCAATTTTCAATAATTCTTATTCCATTAGATTCAGTAAAGCTTCAATATGTTCTCATATATATTTATTGTTATTGAATACCACATACGTAACTTAAAAGAGAAACACAAAAAAATCTAGCAAAGGCTACGTTCCATTAGGGACTCCCAACGACCACGTTCCTGTCCGCGATTTTACCCGTTCCACTTGCTTGCCGGCGTTACAATCGTAAACCCAAGTGGAACGTTTATTCGACCTATCTCTTGACATGGGTCGTTGTGAGCGTTGTGTGATAGAAAATGATAACGTCATTGGTGATGTTATCGCCAGAGACAACGACCGTTGTTGCCTTGTGGAACGGCTAACGGAGCATTTCGGGCATTGTGAGCTACTAATGGAACGCCCTGTAAATCGACTTCAAGAGTCGCTAGACAGCATATAAGTAAATATTCTTAATAACATCTTGAAGTCAGTGCCAAATAAAACATAAAAAACGAATTTACAAAATATAGTAACGTATGTTAATATTTTTTTTGCCTTTAGTTACTTTTGAAGTAGGTATCTTTTTTACTACATTTTTTTTAAATTATTTAATGGCTGAATGAATCTTAACAAAACATTAGCATAGACAATAATCATAAAGATAATAATAGATCTAACTTTTGTCTCAACAAACAATCATAAAGGCGGTAAATAGCCGATGAAACTTTAAGTGGACAACTCTTAATTTAAGAAGGCAAAAACGTGTACAAATATGGTACAGGTACTATGCAACTAATTCATACTTTACATTGACAAATGATAAGCTACTAAGAGTCATACAAATGCCCCACTTCCACCCAAAAGCAATTATATGACAAATCCATTTGGTGGCGATAAAAAAAAGCTTCTTAAAGGTCGTGATGACGTGAAATTGGTTCATATAGAACCCGTATCAAATTTGAAATCGCCTGTCTACTCCACTCGGTATAATAATGATGGAAAAAGGTAAAAGATTTATATAAGTTTGGGTTTCGAACAGAATAGCTAATGAGGCCCGTGATTTCGATCCTTCGAGTGATATTGGGTTGGTTTCGTGCAGACTGAAGACTTTTTACAAGACTCTTAATCCCAGTATTCATGTAAATAGGATTTTTCTTTTTTAAAGCCTTTGACTATTTGTGTATTTAGTCAAATATGAATATTCAAGTCTAAGTAAATTTTTAAGCATGTAAGAGCCAGACTTATGCAATCTACGTCGTCAGCCATTTGCAGTCCACTGCTGGACGTAGGCCTCCCCAAGACGGTGCCACAGATCCCTGTCATCCGATTTCCTCATCCAGCGCCTACCGGCGACCTTACGTAGTTCCTCGGTCTATATGCCACTTCAACTTGCTAATTTTTCGAGCTATGTCGGTTACCTTGGTTCTCCTCCTATATCCTCATTTCTAATATTATCCATAAGAGAAACACCTAACATAGCTCGCTCCATAGCCCGTTGAGCGACTTGGAACTTGTGGACCAATCCTGCGGTCAGTCAAGATGGAGAGGAAGCACTGCTGGAAGACTTTTGTCTTCAAGCATTGCGGATGCAATCTTAAGCAAATTGTGTTTGAGTTAAGCCAAGCAAGAGGTATATCATAATCAAAAAGTTGAAAAAGGCTAAGTAGGTTACGTGGGCTAAGCCTTGGCCGACCTAATGCACTAAAATTCCATAGTTCTGGGTTCGATGCCGGTTATGATAGACTTATGCCCGGTTCCTACATCTTACCGACAGTTGACTGACACAGTAGCTGATTGATTTTGAAGCTACCAATAACCAACGATTAAGAGAGTTATAGGAACGTTTCACAAGTTTATTGACTGATAATACTGTCGGTTATCAGGTACTAATTTCCTCCCAAACGTTTTGTTAACGCAACTTGGTTGTAGTAGTAGGACACGCAACGTAATTCAATAAGTTGAGGTATAACTACTGTTACGACCGACAAAGACCAATTCACACCTGCAGTTTAATTACATTTCGTTTGTCGAACTTTGTGTTTCAAATTTGAAATTATAAAAACAGCCCATTATGTGTTGTAATCTTTATGGTAGTCATTAACCAGGTCTGTTTCTTGGAAATTCAGTCCGCGCAGTCGAGCAATGCCCCAACGGAGGGGTGAGGCAGTCGAGCGATAAGCACAAACGAGGCAAGATATGTGTACTTTGACTTTGCGCGTGTTATTGAATCGTGCATTACGTTTGTACTAGTTGTGTTCAGTTATATTTGTACCTGTGGTATACGTGTTTGTATAGTTCTAATAAGTTCTATTGTAATTCTAACGGTATTTTAATTCGAGTCCTGCAACTTGTAACACTACAAAAAAAAAACATTTTCAAATGAAAAAATCTTTTGTGATATACGATTTTCATTAAAATCAATCATTAAATTAATCTGCTTTAAAAATACTTACAATTACAAAGCCATTTTACATTAATATTGCATAAACATAACGCTATAATGTAATGTACTCAATGAACTTTCACCTGTTTACTATGGTCTGGGAGTCTCGGATCTGCCTAAGAATGGTCCGTCGTATATCACCCATAAAACAAGCGTAACTGCTTAGCTTGGGCATATACTCGTACATTTTACAATCTGTGGGAGAGTGTTACTATCAGCACAAACATAGTAAATAAGTTTTTTTTTAGGAAACCACAAAAGTTCCTAAGTTCTACATGCTGTCTAATCGTGTCGTTCTACGTTGAACACAGTCCAGGGGTACAATTAATGTGCTTATGAATAATACTTTTTGTTTCCCAATAATCGATCCTTGAAAGCCTATGGATCAGTGTCATGTTTTTTTTTCAAAATCAGCCAGCTTCCTGGCTATAATTACTGATTTATCAAAAATATAATGATACTACTTTAGCTTTCGTCAAAATCGGCCCTGACACCTTTGGCTGATTTTTGCTGTTTCGTATAGTTTAGAATCTAGCTCTTAAGTCTCACTTGAAAAATTCATTCTGTATAAAGTTTTTTCTATGGTTAGGGGTGGCGTTAAATCTCCAAAGATGTTACGTAGGTAATTAACCTATGCAAAATTATGATCTATCGATACAAATATGAAGAAAGAATACACCAGATTCTTTATTTAGTATTTTTTACACTGTATTTAGTTCTAAATAAATATATTTTCTTTCTTCTCCTTCTTTTAAAAGACACTTCTAAACAAAGTGCATCTTAAATTTCAGGTAATATAAAGGTGCATCCTCAACGGAAGCATTCACCTATAATGTAACACTTGTGATTTAATTCCGAGCATTACATTACAATACTGTCTTCTTGGCTGACGAGCATTCACCTATTAAGAAATGTATGTTTTTCGATTCTAAATATTTCATTAATTCCACAACGTCAGAGTAAGCGATCGTTGTGTGTGTTTTCTATGTCAAGATATTATCAGATAGTATCATTACAAACTGTAATGCTCGGGTCACCTCCTTCACTGATGTAATGCTCGGTTCTACTACGTTATATTACAGGCGAATGCTCGCGGTGAAGAAGTACCTTAAACTTTTACCACAGAACACCTAGAACAGGATCTCTTGTCTATTATATTACAAGAGTATATCCTGTCGAAAAAGAATAGCAAGCAAAGTTAATTAGAATAAATGTCAAACTTTCCCCAACAGGAGTAGTATTAAGTGGTGTAATTGTCAAAGCGGGACAATTCTCAACTTTAGACATAACTAAAATCCTGGTAACCCAGATATAAAGTTTTGAAGATAACGGCTGTTAATTTCGACCTAGTTTTCGATGATAAAATCTTCATATGACTTTAGGGAGAAGCTCGATGCCGGTTGTGTCAATTCTAATGTATCTTATTTAATAAATAATAGAATATGCAAGAATAATAGAATTTAAATACTGAGATATTATGCGACAAATATCTTGGAGCTGCGTATTTTCTACAAGTTTTTATTTAACTTGCAATGGATGGTACCTATGTATGTAAGTTCGGGTGGAATTTTGCAGGTCAAATTTGACCAACTTCCCGGTTTCCGATTGAGCTGAAATTTTGCACACATATGTAAATCGCGTGACAATGCAATAATGTGGTACAATGGAGCTTGTTTGATGATGTAATCGGAAGGTTGCCATAGAAGCTCCTGTACTAAACAAGATAGACCCGTCGTGTTTGGGCTCGTTTTACTTGTCTCAGCTAGCACTCCGCTGTTACATCCAGGATCTCAAAAGTTCGTACTAAAAACCTTTTTAAAAAAGTTATCAAATAATAATAATATATAATAATATAATTTATTATATGTATAATTTTGTTTTAAATATATTTTCCACTGATGGACATGTATGAGGAATACTAGATAATTGATTTTTGAATCAATTTCTTCTTGTTATAAATGGAAAGATCGTGTATAAGTTGTACAATGTTTTTTCTCTATAGTTAAAAAGTTATATCAATTTAAAAATATTTTTTGATCCCAGTGCAAATTTAGAGTTTAGCGAAACAAAAAAATAGCTTTTTAAAAAACTTTTTCATTCCAAAAAATATTCAGCAAATTGGGTTGTTGACTATTTTTTCAAAAAATGACGTACCTCTGAAACTTGCTATATATTCTACGGGCAAGCCAAACATTTTGTATCTCATCCTACTAATATTATAAACGCGAAAGTTTATAAGAATGCATGCATGTTTGTTACTCTTTCACACAAAAAGTACTAAATGGATTTTAATCAAACTTTACAATAAAATAGATTACACATCAAAATAACAGATAGGAATTTATAAAGATATGTTGTGAATTATCCAAAATATAAAGATTTTCCATCACCACGCGAGCGAGACCGCGGGGCGCAGTTAGTGTGAAATAAAAAAGAGACCGTATCGTACTTAGCGCGATCAAACCGTAGAAGTTTTAAAGAATGGCCGGATAAAAGGCGCCTATAATAAACGTGTATAAAGAGATTAATTAATGTATTGAAGCAAAAGATGTATGTCAAGATCGTAGTAAATCGAACATCTATCATCTCTGCCTACCTCGATAAGAGACAGGTGTAATGATATGCATGTGAATGTATCTACTGGTGAGTTCTAAGTGCAACTTTCCAGATATTGGGAAATGATTCTCCAAAGAGTTTCGAGGGCGATTTTATTGAAAACTCATTGGATTTTTCAAAAATCAGTACTCTAGTTAGTAATTCAATCGGCTGATTTTGCAAGAAAACCTCATGCCATATTATTACATCGACACGTAATGTACCTTGTATGGATCAATTTCTTTAAGAATATCTGTATACAATTATGTGTTTTTGTGAGAAATGTGAACTGTATAGTTAAATGAGGCTTTTTGAGTTTTACAAGAACTCCGTTGAATGGCGTTAGTTGCAGCTTACAATAGAATTGCGCTACATACAAACACTTATATACATCAGCATTAGCTGTTTGAACTTAAGCTTTCTTTGCCTGCCTGCCTTTGTGGCGAATTCTACTACTTCTCATTTGTTTCAAGGCTTTTACTGTCAACAGAACGTTCTATTAGTAGTTCACAACGCCTAAAATGCTCCGTTAGCCGTTCCACAAGGCGACCGCTGTCGTTGTAGTAGTGGCAAAAGCGACACCAATGACGTCATAATTTTCGATCTCTCAACGCTCACAACGACCCATGTGAAGAGTAGGGTCGACCGCCGAATAACCGTTCCACTTGGGTTTACGATTGTAACGCCGGCAAGCAAGTGGAACTGGTAAAATCGCTGTGGTGAACGTGGTCGGTGTGAGTGTCTATTGGAACGTGGCCCAAAAAATATGTAACTTGATAAAGGTACAAACGTCAAAAGTAAAATAAGCGCTTGGAAAACGCATAGTGAAAATAACGTGTACTGGAATACCACTCATCGCTATTTAGCTGTCAAATAGACTATCGAATATAAATATATTGTATGTTGTAATTTACTTAAATAAAATTATTATTATTTTATTTGTATGTCCTTCAAGACCAGTTATATTTGAGAGTGAAAAATAGGTCTCCTAAAAGAACTTTTGACATTATACTTGGAACGTTTAATTGCAGGAACTTCGACGTAACATAAACTAACTTCCAAGAGTTTAACCTAGATAAACTTTTCGAAGATAACAATTCCGGTCTCGAGCAAGGGGGGATTCTAAGCAAACGTGTAACTTGTAACTTATATGCTCGTAAAGTTTAAAAGTTTGTTTTAAAATACTGTTTATATATTTGTATATTCCTTTTTGGCGGTACTGGAAATAATTTTAATTAATCAATTGTTGTTGTGAAACATCCGTAATATTACTATGAAGATTTTCAGAATAAAGATATATGTCGTAAGTAAACTCAGTCGATCTATATTTTCAAAAATGTGCGAGCAAGATTACTAAATCCATTAAGGTAGCTTTTTAAATTCAGCATGACACAACAGAGTCAGATATAAAAACATTACAAATTCTCTTGACTGATCGCTTTTGATTTTTAAATAACTTGTTTTTTAAAAAACGTATTTAAATAGCTTTTGAGATCTTGGATATCATGTAGCAGCAGAGTACTAGCCAAGACCAGTAAAACGAGCTCAAAGACGACGGGTCTATGATGTTAGTACAGGAGTTCCTATGGCCACCTTCCGAGTCCACCAACAGATCAGCTCTATGGTACCATATTATTGCATGGTCATGCGATATAAATATTCGTGCAAAATTTCAGCTCAATCGGAAACCGGGAAGTTGGTCAAATTTAATTTGCAAGATTCCATCCGAACTTACATACATAGGTACATCCATTGCACGTTAAATAAAAGCTTGTAAAAAAAATCTAATAAATCAAGCGTTACTTAATAAGTTTATTTTCAACTAGCACTTTTCTCGCTGCTTCGCTGCGAAATAACCCCCGATAGAACCTTGTTTATTTTCAGAGCAAGCAAACAACACGTGTTATATTGCATTTTTTTTTATTTAGGCGCAGTTCGTCTCCGAATAATTTTCTTTCATTAGATTTCTTTCTGATTTTATTCCTGAAATTAATCCATTTTGCGGAGAACAAAGTATCCTATATCCATTTTCGTTATTGAGAGTACATACCTACATATATCATGAAATCATAACAAATAGCATAGTTACTTTCACGTTTATGTTTACGTACAGCAATATACGCCTATTTACAGTTGGGATAGGCAGCGACGATGGATTTGCAACTGGTATGATCCTGACAAACGCTTTTCGCTGCATTAACATCTTCATACATACACGCTTTATAGAATGGATTTATGACTTTTTAGAAACATACAATACTCCTGATATATATGCGCCAATTGCCACTACCGGAAATAATTACTAAATTATTGTTGATTGTTATTGTTTAAATGATTATCTTTCTAAAATATAATCAAAAAGTTATTTGTAAATATTTTAACCATTCTTTTTTAGATCAAATATTTAGCAGATGCTATTTTTGCTATTTAAATATATAAACCATACATTGTATAAATTAGATCATTTGGGATTGTGTAAAATTCAATAGTAGGTACAGTTACTTTGAGTATTGAGCTATATTTTAGAAAAAATTTGGAGTAACCTCGTTTGTTTGTAAGCATTTATTATTAAGCAAACGGATGTCGGAAGTCAAATAACGAAAAGTGGTTTATCAAGATGAATGGCGGTAGTGAACTTAATGAATGAATTAGTGAATTTGCCTACCCGAATCGGCTCGGAGGCTCGGCTAGGAGGGAGACCATACAGGTCAAGTAATTCTAATTAAATACGCCTTGCTCAAGCAGTCGAAACACAGATTGCGAGTGGTATTAACTTCGAATAGATGTCCAATATATACATATAATGCTGAGAGTAGAATTCTCGGAGGAGAATTACTGCTCGGCGATCCATTGATCGCCATTCTAGATCTGTTTTCTGTCTTCTTGATGTTTGATAGTGTAATAAACTTTAATACGGTCTTTTTCAGATTTGTATTATTGTATAATGCTCTCGCTGTCATATACTATTATTAGCTGTCTTTCCTGACACCTTTTTCCAATCACCCCTGTTCAGTACTGTGTATCTTTTCATACTACTTTATTTTGGTGTCTGTCTGTCCTACCACCCTCAAAGTATCGCTCATATAACCTTTTGACTTTTAGGTCCACCTTTATTATTGTCCATGCAACATTGTACTCGGACTTGGTAGTATCGCTACAACCAGGCGTTGTTCGCGCTGCCGCTCCTGGTCCCCTAGCGGCCTTGAACGAGATAAGGACGTTCATATCATTTCGGGGGAGTTAATAAGACATGTGATCAGCATTGTGTCTAATTACAGCGGCAGTAGATAATTTTAGTAGACAATTACGGTATTAATAAGGACGGGTGATAAACGTGACGTGAACGTGTTCTTTACAACCAGACCAGGCCGGCCAGCAAAGAACCCTCGACAGCCTTGGTGAGTCGTTCTACTTTGTTCTGTTGTAGAGGTTGCAAGGAGCCTTCCTATACATACAGCTCACTAGCAATATCCCGAAAAATTATTATATCTATAAATCTTCCAGTTTATCATTCCTGTTGTCACATAATTTCAGCCCACCATTTCTAAATACTACTATTATCAGGAAATGCATAATTTTAAAAGACTCTTAGAAATCGACCGTCTGCATCATGCCCCATTAATGGAATTTCGCACTTTCAGCGAGGTATCGGGAACGGAATTGGGTTTATAGGTCACAGGACCGTAATAGGGGTTTTCGCGGCTATGTGGGTAACTTTTTTTTAAACTTTGACCCTTTTATATCGCTGGATTATTTATTAATGGCAAGATTTGCGAATGCTTACACTCGTGTGCTTATAAGCTCATCTACCATGTTATTTTGCAAATTATATTAATCTCTCTCTTAGGCGAAGTTATTTACTGCATAATTGTCTACTGCATTTACTGCATCCCTCGCCACTATCCAGTTTCTTGTTGGAAAGTATCTCCACTCGTGTTATTACGAATAATTTGAAAACTTTACTAGCACTCATTTTAAGTGTTGGAGATGACTACCAGGTAACAGATGACTTTAAAATGGTTCACATTAAAATAAAAAACTTAGATTAACATAGAATTAATATATCCCGTAGATTTAAAAAATTATAAATAATAAATAGGCTCCAAATCAGCGTCAGTTGGGAACATTCTCCAAACGGTGGCCGCGTTGGATGGCAACGCTTATGCGTTTCCCAAAACACAAACCAGCCTTTTGGTCGGGTGAGACTTCCATCGCCCGTTTAGATAGGTCTCGATAAAGGCGGTGAACTTCTGGAATTCTTGACCCCAGTTTCAGTTTTTTTTAATCAATCGCCCGTTAAGCACTCTAAGTGAGTTGTGACATTAAGTTTTGAACGCTTGAAGCAGATAAACAAAGACACTTACTACATGATGGAAACTTATCAAACAAATAAAGTGGCATTTCATGCCATATGCCACTTATCAGTGTATCTAGTCACATATCATTTTTACAGTCGAATTCTCTAAAAGCGACCGCTTTCGGCTGCGATTTGCTTAAATTATTTCACACAATATACCAATTCCCTAAGTTCGTACAAACAAATCTCGAAATAAAGTGCATCCTGCTACGTCTAGCGCATACCATTACATGTAGACACTTGTCCATGTTAATATGTGATTTTCCAAAAATGAATATCTTAAGCTGCAAATCATTACAGAACGCGAAATAAATATTCTGAGGTTGAGCTTCTCAAGAAGAAGCCTATATATTCCAGGCACTTATACCACAATATAAACCAAGGCCTGAAGAAAGATCTAATCCATTTTTATGCCCTAAGGTGTCAAATAAACCCAGCCTAACTATATAAGAATGGAGTTCTATAAAAATCAGCCTCTATTATTGGATTTTCCAAGTCAAAAATCCCGTCACGTACAACCTGCAAGGCTGGGTAACAAAACTTCTTAGCAACATTGTATTCGACGGTTGGACCCTTTCTAATAAAATTATAACTTCATATAATATAACTAGTAGACTCATATTAGGATTTATGATCTATGAACCTTCATTTATTAATACAACCTGGTATTTTATAATATAATTAATATAACCATTGTCTCACTTGAGTGATGTTGAGGACACGGTCTAGGATGGAACACGTTTACCTAAAAACGGAACTTAACTGGAAGACTCCTAGATTTTGACTCTCAGGAAAACAGACTCCGGCAAATTATTCTCCAATGGTAAAACTAAAAATGGTAAATAGGGGATATTTTTTTTCAGAAAAATAATCGATCAGTAAATGTCATTGTCGTTTATTTGTTGTTTCTTTTGCAGCCCAATTTTGATCGTTTGCGGCAATAAGAGCCTTAAGTTGGCTTCTTGTCGACTTGAATTCGTGACAAATTTCTAGCTAGAATCATTTATGTGGTTTCTAGATGTATTATGTTCATCGAGTCTAGAAATTGCAGGCGTAACTTACCGTTTGTCGTCGGCATTCTACAGCGGATGATATTATGATGTTGATGAGGATCTACAGCTAAAACAAACTACAAATTTAAAACGCGTATGGTGCGTGACAATAATCAGTACTGGCAATGATTTTTATTATCAACTTTTTTGTAATGAACAAAGTCATAATCATTCCGTGAAAAACCTCGAAATAAAGTTTTAAATGCAATAGATATATATTAAACTTAGACATTATGGATATTAATTATTGCTTCGTAAAAAAATGTTCAAGTTATTCAGGCGTTACTCAAAAAAATGTAAGGCAGAACAAAGTAGTTATGTTCCTTTGTCCAGTATATATAAAGTATAATAAAAATAAATTCATCACGTTGTTCAGTCTTCTCTGTTATAATATATTTGTACTAGCTGTCCCGGCAGACGTAGTCCTGCCCGGTAAAAATAGGGGTTTGTCGCAGAGGGTTGATAAATTAGGGTTGTATGTATTTTTGTATGTTGTATCATAAAAAATAGAAATTAAAAATTTTGTCTAAAAAATAAATAAAAAATTTAGGGGTGGACTACCCCTAACATTTAGGGGGATGAAAAATAGATGTTGGCCGGTTCTCATAGATACCGGATAAGCACAAAAAATTTCATCAAAATCGGTCAAGCCGTTTCAGAGGAGTATGGCAACGAAAACTGTGACACGAGAATTTTATATATTTGTATAAAGAATTTGTTAATTAATACTTTGCGTTGCGAATAGTAAAAGATTCCATAGTTGCTACTCGCACAAACAAATTTTCGCTGAAAGTGTTATTGAGTTCTAACATCTTTGATTTTAATACAATTTTACCCCCATACTTAAAAGATAAAGTTAGAGGCGGGGAGGGGACACGTTACGACTGTTGCTATCAATAACAATTT
The DNA here is from genome assembly GCA_012273795.1 of Dendrolimus punctatus. Lineage (NCBI taxonomy): Eukaryota > Metazoa > Arthropoda > Insecta > Lepidoptera > Lasiocampidae > Dendrolimus > Dendrolimus punctatus. Next base: position 4,088,495 of record CM022532.1, read on the forward strand.
GAAAAGTTGCCAAATAGTTTCGCTATTATTTATAAAGGTCTATCTAACGATACACGATTACGTATTTTAATTTTAAACAAACGAGTAATAAGAACATAATAATTAATTGACTAAATTATATAAAATTGTTATTGACGTTATTTTAAATCAATTGTTTCTATCTAATATAAGTAATATTAACTAAAAGAGACATCATTGTATACTAAATATTTCTTTAAATTGTAACAAGATCATCATAATCAATAATAAAATCGTATAATCTGTATAGTCCTAAGGACAACAAACGGCTTGTAACCGAAACTACAAAAAGTTTGTATGCCTGTCAAGGCGAAACATGTAACACAAAACTTAGCATAACATCTGCAAAATTCTCCATGTTTGAAACAAATAAATTACTTTGACTGACTATACTCTGACACTATCTTGTATCGATTTCGATTCACGTCTTATACGTCATACGTTTGGAGGCCATCCAAATTTTTTTAATATTTTTTCTGCCATTTGACTACACCATTGTAAAGTCTACACCTTGTTACCAAACAAGTATGTAAACAGTAGTGTCTAAAAAACTGTATTATAAATAGACGGACGGACAGTTTTTGAGCCAATACGGTTAAAGGACTCTAATAAAAGGACCAGACTTACCTCCCTTTTCTTTAACCTGCTCCTTACGACGTTGTAAAATAAGAAATAAAATTGTTTACTCTTGTCTAATAAAACAAACATATATATGACCTCTATAAAACTATTTTTGCGTCAGGGATCAGAAACTGTTTGGCGTAATATGGTCCGAAGCCGTCCTAAGCTTTCATAACTTTTGTGACTTTGTCGGTAAAGAAAATCTATAATACTAACAAGAGAATACTTAAATTGACTGTCATTAATGAATGACCTACAACCATTCCATAGTCTCGATGGATCTGGATATAAGAGCTAAAATCAATTATAGGAAAACGAAAACAACATCCATGCATGCTAACACTACACGATTTCAAGCGTCAGTAAAAATCATTGCCGTATAAACAGAAGGTAATGTCGATGAGCGCATGATAAGCGTCGGTACTTCATTACCTGGCTTACGCTCCTAAAGCTACCGGTGCTCGCACTCCGAGCCTGCAAGAAGAAACATTCGTTCCTATACACTAGCACACAGAGCTTTTGAATCGACGACCAGAAAGATTCGGCATGCTTGATTTCATTACCTTTTTGCTATAGCTCAACGAATTATGAATTTAGATTTATGGTGTTTAGAATTATGAAATTAGATTATTGATATTTGAATTTGAAAATAGATTTATGACACATATAATAAAGAAATCGAATTTAATTTCCCGCCATTCAGAGTATTGAATGAACAACAAAAGATTATGGAAATCTGGATTCGAATAAAAAATCTGATTTTTGATATTATGAATTTAGATTTCTGACATTCTTATCACTGGCGTTTCACGTTTCAATTTTCATTTATAACAAAGAAGAAATAAATTAAAATCCTTACAAAAGTCGCAGAAGTCCTTTATGCCTAACAAAAAGTCAAGCTAAGCATTTGTTTAAATAAAATCATATCATTTTTAATTAATCTTAATTTGTTTTATTCCAGCTACCGAGACTGAAATATTTTCTTAGATCCTTTTAACAAACTCATTTCACAGCGTAATGTATAACCACTGCATTAAATAATATTATTATATTCAGACATCTCGTTAAACTTAGTAATGGAATACACTGCATTTAATTAATTTAAACTCATGAATAACGTCTAACTGAAATATTTGGTTTAAAATTAATTTGAATTTATTTTTCAAAATTTTGTGCTGGTTTTTCGTCGAGCTATAGATTTTAGTGTATTTTTAATAGCCTTAATAACGTTATTTAAAAATGAAACGGTTTAATAATCAATGTCGTTGGCGACTGTTCTTTCTTCGTTAAAAAAATCACTTCAAAAGGTTTATTTTAATGAAAACGTTTGTACAGCTTCCTTTCTCTCCTTTGTAATGTACCGATCATTAATACTCTTGAAGACTTGAAGGCTTTTTTATTGGTTTGATAAATGAGCGCCATTTATCTTTCACCTAACATAATTGTAAACGATTTGTGATTTATTTTACCAATTTAAAGTTCTATTTGCTGAAGCTTTGATTAAATTTTCCTAAGACATTAATTTAGTAGACAAATTTCTTTTAGAAATATCACTACCAGCAGAGTACCAGTTACATTCGTATTTTGATTATCAAACAACTAATAACTCTCTAATTTCAGTAACACTCAGACCTGAGTAAATAACAGAAAATCATTTGCGACGTCTAGCATTAACTCTGCCTAGAATCTAACTTACGAATTTTGGGTTCTAATAAAGTAAGTATATAACCCAAAGATTTCAAATACTATTCCTGACAGAGTTTACCTGAGCTATTGAAGATGTATTTTCGATTTTCAAATCATGCCTGGGTGTTACTAGTAAAGATATTAAAATTGCCCTTTGTATGTAATCCATGATACAAACATAACTTGCGTAGTGCTACAATTTCATAAACACCAATAATCAATGTATAATAATGTTTAATAAAGGATGTAGTAACAAATTTTGTGCGGAGCGTTGATCTTTTGCGCTTTGTGTTTTAAGTTGTCTGTAAAATACGCATCTAAAAAGTAGTAGCAATATAGTTCCTTTATAAATATTTCGTTTTTTATTTTTTTTATTTAACAGGCAATCATCATTATATATTTTAATGTCCATTGAATTTGGGCTACAACTATGCTAAGTTCGATAACATTACCATTGGATTATATGTATATATATATCAAATATTTAATACTAAATCAGATATTAGTCTTGCTACTAATTTGCAAAAGTATAACGTGGATTATAACTGATTAAAATTAGATTTTTCAAGATACGTGTTTGAGCTTTAAGGTGAGAAAGGAAGCTTTATAAATTTGCAATTGAAAAGTTAAATCGTTTCACTGTGAAAATAGCTTTTATTAGTGTGCAACGTGCCATAGCAAATTTTTGAAGGAAGAAAGACAGTTCGTGCGTCTAATCTTTATGGTCGGATATACACATAAAACAGTTATCCAAATTTTATTATATGCACAGATAAGTCGAGCTTAATTTCGAATAAATGAAAATCTCAAAAATATTTCATTTTCGCTGTAACTGTTATTAAACATCAGCTAGTTGGATATGTATTGAAATAAGAAAATTAAATGATTTTCTTATGTTATCATAGGGCTTTTAATTAACTCTCCACACAGCAGTGTTTTAATAACATATAATAATATGTATAAGTAATAAAGCTGATATCATACGGTTCATTTCTGTCTTTCAATTTTAATAAATCAACCAGTGATCCAAAAACTTGAATCATTCAATGTCATTGGATACCGTCGAGCCCCTTCAACCAATTTAATTTAATTTGGTTGACTCGTCTTATATCAGCATTATACTAGTTGTAAAATTTGAAATTAAGCTCCAAAACATTTAACAAATAGTTCAGTAATGCAAGCATTTTCTTTGTTCGTGTAAGTAAATATTTGGAAAACGGTGTCCGAGACATATCGCGATAGAAAAGCGATAGATAGTAATGCAACCAACACTTTAAAGTGGCTCTTTACATATTATAATCCTCGTATAAAATAACCGGCTTTCGTAAAACTTTATATCTATAAGCTTTTCCGTGAAAAGTTGGTATGTTTTAGAGTAAAACATTCAATTAAAAAAATACCCTCCAATATTTAACTGCTTTGAATTAAAAAATCTATCTAAATATAAATAATTGACATTCTAATGTGGAATGATCTATGAAACTATTTAATCTTTTTCCTTACCGTAGCAAAATTTATGACCCAAACAATAAGATATTTACCGGAGGATACAAACTTTACGCAATTTAGATATTATCCTTCACCTGTGTATTTTATAACTTTTAAGTTATATATAGAAATAATAAACCACAATTGACAAAAAATAAATCTAAATTTACTATTCATTACCAACATTTCACGGGAATCTTCCTGCTCAAATAATATCATTACTAAATACATCGCATCATATCATTATCATAAACATCTTATCATATCAAATGATAAACATAAATAGATATATAAACCGTAATGTAAAGAGCACTTATCCAACATTTAAAGCATTTGCCAAGACAATCAGCAACATCGATTTATGTACAACGAATTCGGTATATTTGCAAGTACAAATAACATGTATGTACAGCTGAATGTCAGAGCGCATTTAGCGTTAAAGGTTTTCGTCTTATATATCATCCTTTGGAACCTGAAATCCTGAAATCACACACAAACAAACAAATACATGATATAAATCTTTGTGATAAATGTGCTTAGAATTTAATATTACCTCGAATCTTCATTGTAAATCCTTTACCATCAGTCTCCTATACATCGTGTTTAATCTGTTTCAAAGCAAAAAATAATATCTAGTGCATTTTTTTGCTAAAAATATAACAAGCTTTACAGAGAATAAACTCTTTAAAAATAAATACACATTTTAGCACCATATCTAAGGAATTACGTCTCAAAATCTAGATAATATAAAATTCCTCATCAAATTTTGATTAGAAAAATGAAAATCGCATTTTATATCAACCATCTTCACTTTGATTAAGTGGAGAAGAAATCTCATTCTCAGTGATGAAAATTTGCATGAAAAATTAAAAAAGCTTATTCAGAGATTTAATAACTTGATCTACCTCGTCGATCAACTTGTTGATTTTATTTTTCCAATATCCCTGAAAACGGCTGAGCTGATTGTAGTTTTAAGTAAATTAGACTGGAAAGAAAGAAAAACCCCTCAGTTTGCGAAATGTGTACCCGTAATAGCTTTTTTACTACAGATTTTGTTTTTTTTTTGTAATCAACAGATTGCAGCCTAGCAACTTGGGTTCTCTTCAAATTTAAAAATATTGCAATTTAAATAATAATGTAATGTAATGAGGCCGTCATCGTCAACAAGCCCCTTGTACCCTTTTAAATAATTAAATAACGTAAATACATAACTTACATATCAGAAATAGATCATGTAAATATACAAAAATCCACCAAGCCGACCCCAAATCCTCCGTTCTCCGCTTCCAACCGGTTCTGAATTTCCAATCATCTGGGATATTTTTCCTTTTATGAAAAGATTCATAAATTTTCTTTTTTTATTACGCTTTTTTAAATATCAGTTATTTATTAAACATGTAAATTTATAATACAATTATCTAACAATACATGGCACTATGATAAACACCGTCACCTAATGGTAATAATGATAAAATAAGTGTATGATATTATATAATAAAAAAATTTAGTACAACAATATTTAGTAAAAAAACAATTTATTTAATTGATAATTAAAATATTGAATATATCATTATAAAACATTATAAAATGCTGTTGTCTTTTTAGATTTTATTGGCTACTCAACGTAGCGTAATTTGTGGGAACGACTGTTTATTGCGCAGACATCTTTGACTAAGAGTGGTTATAGAAATATTTCGGCGCAGATGATACTAATATTCAACATCTAAATGCTTAGAGTATCATTTCGTTGTATTTTATCTTTAACCAATCAATGCCGACTGCTAAACGCACTTTCTGAAGTTTGAGACATATGTCCTCCGGCGACCTTGCGTAGATCGTTGGTCCACAAGGTTGGGAGGCATCCTACATTACTTTTACCGAGACGTGGAGGCAACTCTACTCCTGGACTTGTCTTCTCTTCGGCACTACAATTAAATAATTTTGCGAGCTATGTCGGTTACCTTAGTTCTCTTACCTGTTACATATTCTATCCATAAGAGAAACACTTAACATATATAACTAGCTCCAAAATTAATTACTTGGAAACATAGATTTTATGACTAATATATATAGCTTATTAGAGTCACGGCACCCAACAAACTCCACCGTCCACGAGAGGACGCCGCGTTATCAACGAGTTAACGTCGCATGATCCACGAATTGCCAGGTAGTCTGCTACCAATTGCTACTAAGTGTGTATGTGAATCACTCCGAGTAGCGGGTGTTCATCGAGTGGTTCGCTCATCGTCCGCACGTGGACGGCTTCAGAACAAGGCTATCCGATGCTGGTCGAATGCCAGGTACAATGACTTAAAATACATTTAATAATGTCAATTAAATTGTAATGTCTCCGATATTCCTTTTACGTCGTTATATGAGTTGGTTTTATGTATCCGTACAGAATATTTATAAAACACACATCTGTTATAACAATTATCGCCTATTAAAAAGCCAAAGTAAAAAAACATGCTTATCCTAATAGCCCTTCAGAGTTCCTAATATCAATAAAATAAATAAATTTAAGTTTATAATAATGATTAGAAACGTTGGGATGATTGCAATATGTAAACAAAATAGAAGTAAAGTTAGATAAAAAAGAGAAAAGACAAGAAAAAACAAAAATAAAAAAGATCACCTCCCATTTTTATTATCCTTAGTATTAAAAGTAGAATCAAAACAAGAAAAGAAAAGTCTCTGTCTTGGCATATGACGGAGGAGTAGGCGAATAAAATCAATATGCAAAAAAATAAAAAAACAAATTTCACTTAGGGCCGCTTGCATAACGATCGTCTTTGATTAAAATTAGTTAATCATATTAAACTGCCTAAATACGTTTTACACAAAACGTATTGACAGCTCTTTAAACATACTTAGTGGCAAATTTTGCGTTGTGTATTGCGCTAATTGTATTTAAGGGTGTTAAATACGTTTTGTGGTTCTTAAATAAATTTAAGTAACCTTATGCATGCGGCCCTTAATGTGTACCTATACAAATATTTCATTAGGTATTAGGGTTTTTGATGATCTAAAAAGAATTAAGAATATGTAGTACGGACATTACATCATAATGGTCGTCGACCATAGAATTTGGAAAAGATGAATAAGTTTTTTGAATTGCGACAAAGATTATAACTTTACGGTCCTTTTATAACTTTGTGGAGAGAATTTCTAAGCGTCGCACTTTTTAATTTATTTGAAAGCATTCCCACAATATGGCGTAAAACGTAGAAATGAGTTTTCCTTCAAGTTTCTTTTTCATCTTATTAAAGTGATATTTATTAAACAGATATTCAATCTAGCTTTTAAGACTTCGTAATATGGTGAGTCGTAATAGTTTAACATCCAGGTACCATACTATCCATAAAGTGGGTCCTAATCTCAGCTACATTACAAACACACTAAGGCAGTATATTATTATTTAACTTGTATTGTTATAATTATCGTTTAGGAAACATCATAAAAATGTACACAATAAAAGAAAACGAAGAGTGAATATCTGAGTGTGTTACAAGTGTCGGCATCCTAAAATATATAGCAGCTTATATGTATTGCTACGAGTTAAGCAGGACTCGAATTAAAACGCCGTTGGAATTACTATAGAATTTATTAGAACTAAACGTATAACATAAGCACAAATATAACTAGACACTATTAGTACAAACTGCACGGTTCAATAACACGCGCAAAGTCCGTCACTGTGCTCATCGAATCTACGTCTTGCTCGTATTGTAATCCTCGTTTGACTGCCCGTCTCCGCATTGGGCCGTTGTTTTATAATGCACCGATGCCATACCGGGCAAGCTTCGACGCAATACAATAACAACAAGCATTAGTTCGACACTAATGACGGCCATATAATAACAATAGAATGTTTTTACAAATCCTAAACAATGTGATACTTATATAAGTAGTTGAGTATTAAGAAAGCCTTACTTCCGCTTTGCTATTTAAAGATGGCGCCACTTGAGATACCGACCTAATACGGAAATCAATGTGTTTTTAGCGCAAAAATATAAAAACCGGTAGTGTTTATTATTGAAACGATTATGCGACCCGGATTTGTGTACCTGTGCTTAAAGGTTAAAGTGAAGTGTAAAGTTGATAATTGAAACTGTGTTTAGAGGTTGAAAGTGAAATAAGTGTAATTATCGACCAATTCTTGTATCTGAAGTTCGGCGTCCCACACAAGCCTATCGAGTATAATGTCCGTTCTCCTAAAATGGAGGGTCCAGCCAAACATCGGGATGATAATGATGTAACACTATGAAATTTTTAGTGGATTATCATCCTTTCCATCAGGTGCAGGGCGTACGAGTCGGACTCGCATTTCTAAGATCGCTACCTATATAAAACAAGAATAAATCAAAAGGGTTTCATTTTTATTTTTAGCGCAGATACTAAAAAATTTTCTTAAACAAAAATGTCGGCAACCGTGTGTGTTGCCGTGAATTTTTTAGCTACAAAGGTTAAGGATCCCGAATATGTCCACCGGTTACGTTTTCTGTGAAATATAATTAAGAATTCAACTGAAAAGTTTTTTTTTATTAATTTTGTTTTACGAAATAAAATTGGCATTTCAGGGGTCTTTTCCAGAAATTTCTGAGGTAGTTACTATCACCTAAGGGCATTTGCATAGAGAAGATGAGTAAAGGCGGATGCGATCAAGGCGGTGGGACAGGGATATGAGATTAGAGAAATACGAGGAGTAAGTAGGCACCCGGTACTGAAAGGTGTTTGATATTTTCATCTTATCTGTGCTAGAAAAGAAAAAGAATGCTAATTCCTGCGGCCAGGCTCCTTGCCGTAAGAGGTGAAAAAACAACCAGGTATATGCCCGACTGGATGGCTACCATCCCTAATCTAGTGTACGCTGCCATAACAACCTTGAGTTGCGTTCCAGCATTAGTGGCCAGGTCCTTGTCTCCCTTTCGAGAGCGACAGATTGGCAGCACCTCTGGTGTTGCGTTAGTCCATAGGCGACGGTAACTACTTTCCATGACAGTTGAGCCGTCAGCTTGTCTGCTGTGCTTCAGCAATAAATAAATATATCCAACATGCAAAAAACGAAATGCAATGCCTCCACATAAGTAGAACAGTTGCGTAAGAATGTGTAGTTCGGAATTGTTCACAGTACATTGGATCGATACGATGGAAAATCCAAACGTACGTGAAGCGTGAATGGGCAATGGATCAGAAAGCTTTTGTTACTTTTTATTGTGTCGATGTAATAGTCTCCAGTTCATGATTGTAATAGTGTAATACACACTACTAATAGGACGTGCCTGCGATTTCGTCCACGCTTGATTCGAAATTCCCGCGGGATTCCCGGGACATAAAGTACCGCAGCTTTAGTGAAAACTGTGTCACCCGAACAATTATAAAAAGGTTCCCGAGATAAAAAAAAATATCACACATTTTATTACATAAAATTTGCTATCGATCAGTGAAATAATTGATTTTTTTTTAACCTAGCTATTTTAATAACTCCTCGAAAAAATCCCACAAGATTCCTGAGATAAAAAGGAGCGCATATTTAAAGTCTTCGAATTTGCTGTCAGTCAGAACAAACCGCATTGGAATAGGCGCAACATTTTTTACTTGAATCCCAAACGAACCGACAAACATTTTTTTCTTTTTAGTTACTACTGAACTGGGTCTCTTTTTTGTCAGAGAAAAAAATTAGAATATCTTTTTATACATTACAAATATCTAATGGAACTAACGAATGATACAAAATACCTATATAAAATGTTAAATACCTAAGACTGTATACCTTTCATACGTGGTATCTAGTACGTGTAGCTTTTCTACTTAAGTTATAAAGCTTTATCCGCAGCCTATTTCCCTAACGAGGCTGACCTCATGCGATGGCGGAATAAATAGATTGCACTTCGACTGTAAACGCGGGACGAATTGCAAATACACCCAAATGTGAGGTGCCTGATTGCGCTACATTGGACAGTTTGACTTTGGATGTTGTGATGCCGGATATTCTGTCAAGGTTGAAAAACAGCTATGAACATGATGTGAGTCATTGGGTCAAGTCAAGGTTAGCCATTGATGTAACTTGCTACATCAATGAGGTTAGCACTAAAAATCAGCGCTATGTCGGGATTTTTCTTTAAATTCCGATGCAGCACAATGCTGAGTTGCCACGTTAACTAAAAAAACGCAACGGCCTTTTTTTATTTCGTATATTTGTATTTATGAGACATGAGCTATGAATGTCAAAGAAGCAAGTGAGGTGTCTAAGAATGGGCCTGTGTGGCGCTCTGTTGTTCGTGCCTACCCCGCAAGGGACCTGGCGTGAAGTTATGTATGTATGTATGTATATGTATTTATGATTTGTGAATCAGGTTTTTTTTTAATGTAAAAATTATTGTGAATATGTTGCGATTTTATGTATAGCGTCGCCTTTATAAGTCATTTAATCTTTTTGTTTCTTACAAAGACAATTCTAATTTCGGCTTGACACGAAATCTTCCCAAGAAATTTAATAACGCAAATGAATATTGCAATAGGATACATTTTTTTACAAATCAATCAAGTGACTATAATAAATGATAATAAAACTATCTACACGACGCCTAGACTTAAATGAGCATGTTTAGATTTTTTGTAAATCTGTTACTGTTTTGTCTCTCTCAGATAGCCTACGAAATAACACAACGATTTCCAATATAAATATTTAGATGTTAAACCAAGAATTTTGTATTAAATTCTCGTGAAATTATTTTGTAAGGCTACAAAGAGGTCCCATTTTAATTTAATTGGCAAGGGTCTTGGACTTCGAATATGGAAAACTGAACTGCTGAATGACAAACATTATACCGGAGTAGATTGCCTCTATTAAACATATACTATATCTAATGTTTTCACTAGAATATCTTTGGATTTTAGACAACTAGTCAATAGGGTAAATTCTGAAACAATGTCCATGTTTTCAGCGAGCGTTCAAATACCATGTCATCATTTTTTTTTTTTTTTTTATATGTTTGTCTGTATATTTTCCTCCACCGTTATGATGGAGACCTTTTGCATCAATATTTACTTATATGTATTTTATGTATATTATGATAAATATACGTTATACATATTATTTCTTACCTATCATAATTATTTTATATATCTATACGTTGTTTATATTTTATTAGTAGTCGGCAATTATTATTAATTACATTCTATTCTATCTACTTTTATTTCTCTGTAACGCATCTTTAACTATTTTCACACCATATTTAATAAACTCATGACTAATTTCTTTCTTAGCTATTATACTAGACAATGATTCTTTTTCTATTCTTACTCCGATCCTCTGCTCCAACTCAAATCGTGCTTTACCATATTTGGGACATTCTAGCAGGAGGTGAATTATTGTTTCATCGATTTCAGGATCGCATATACAGCCTGGTGATGTTTTGCGTTTAAACTTATATAAATAATGGGCGAAACCGCCGTGGCCTGTGACCATCTGTACTTGTAGGGGGCATAATTTTAATTCCCTTATCAATCGGTGGCTTTGTACGATATCAGGAAAGAATAGTTTTGTTATTGCTGCAGTTCCACCATCTCTATATCTAGTATTCCACACCTTTGCACTATCCTGACGAATGATACTTTTCAAATATGCAACTGGATATTTATCATAGTCAAGAGCATTTGTGATGTATTTTGCTGCTTGTTTAGCTAATATGTCTGCTCGTTCGTTCCCTTGAACCCCAACGTGAGATCGTATCCAAAATATGCGAGCCTCACCACCTTTAAGAGCAAATATTTTTAAATTATTTCTAGTAGCGAACGCAAGTGGGTTTGTATGTCCGGGTTTCTTAAGCACCTCCAATGAAGTTCTTGAGTCACTTAATATATTTATTTTTGACATTCCTGAGTTGCATGCATAATTTGTGGCTTGATACAATGCATACATTTCGCTTTGGAATACAGTACAATATGATGCCAGGCAAAACTTTTGGTAGTGCACCTCTCTTCCATTTTTCCAGCATGTCATAGCTGCACCCACTTTATCTTCTTTTTTACTTCCATCAGTAAATATAAATAGACCTTCCATTTTATGTTCTTTAATAGTATTGTCGCTAAAATCATCTAGAGTAATAAAATCTACATTAAATTCTTCAGCAGGGTGTGTCATTTCAAGAAAACTAACTCTCTTTTCCACTTCTTTTCCTTGTAGTAACTCGTGTGCGATTCCTCTTTTGGCCTCAAATATCTGTGCCAACTCTTTCACTCGTAGATCCAAAGGTATAATACCAGCTAGCGCTAATGACGCATGTAAAGAAACTGTTCTATATGATTTACAAATCTTTTGAGCGAATCCTCTTTGAATTGTATTAAACATCCTGCTTACAGACTTTTTCCGTACAGATGGTGCCCACACAGATGCTGCATATAGTATTATAGGCTCAATTACAGATGTTTATATAGTTCTTACAATTTCAGAGCTAAGACCCCAATAGAGCTTAGCTGAACGAGCTAACGGCTTATAAATGTTTAAAGCCTTCTGGCTTACTGCCTTTACATGACTAACAAAAGATAGTTTGTTGTCTATAAGTAAGCCTAAGATTTTAATTTCATTTGTTACTTGTATCAGAGTACTTCCCATACGAATGAGTGGAGAGATTAAATTACGTCGTCTTGTCACAACCATAGCATTGGTTTTTTGGGGGGCAAACTTTAATTTATGATTAATTCCCCATTCAAATATATGCTGAAGCACATGTTCGGCTTTAGCTTCGATATCGGTCATTAATTTCCCAGAAAAGACTAACACGATGTCATCTGCAAAAGCTTGACAGTGAACTTCTCGTTGATCTATATCATCCAAAAGTGAGTCGAGAAGAATATTCCAAAATGTAGGACCGCCTATTGAGCCCTGGATACAACCTTTTGTTGTATTTTTCCTATATTCTTTATTAGCATAACGCACACACACTGTACGATCAGAAAAATAACTATTTACTAACAGTCTTAAATTCCTTGGACATCCTTTTTCCATTAATCTACATTTAATACTAGGCCACCAAGCAGAATCAAAGGCGCCTTCTATATCTAGAGAAATAACTATACTTATTAACTTCTTATCGTTATTCTCACGAATATGTCGCACGAGATCGTATAATGAATCCTCCGTACAACGTTGTGGAATAAATCCATATTGGCATGGATTAAGTTTTGGTAATATATGCCATCTGATTCTTGCAATAAGAAGTTTTTCCAGTACTTTCCCTAGAACTGATAATAGCCCTATCGGTCTATAAGCCTTAGGTAGGGTATAATCCGGTTTACCCGGTTTCCGAAGAACAATTACCGCTGCTTCTTTCCATTTATTAGGGAAATGAGACAACTGCAAAGTCTTATTAAGTAATCGCAGAAATAGTTGTTTATTTGAGTTTATCGCCGTCATACAAATATCGGACGTAAGCCCGTCGGGACCAGGAGCTTTTTTGGCATTAAAACTCAACATCACATTATCTAACTCATTTTCAGTAAATTCTGGTCATCTCTAATATCTGTATTATTAAATTCTACAAATTCATCAGCCTGTTTTTTAATTATCTTATGATAATTATTATCATTTGATGATGTGTCATCTGGAAAAAACGTTTCCGCCAGTATCCTTACCGAATCTTCAGCGTTCAATAATACATCTTCATTTTTTAACAATTGATCTTCGTATTTGCCACTTGTTCTTTTTATAATTTTATATATTCCACCATGTCATCATTGCAACCTTAAAATAATATCATAAGAGAAATGTTTTTAATTACTGTTTAAACTATCTCGGTCTTGTTCACAGAGAGTTAGAATAAGTTTGAACTCTTCTTTATGGTTCTTCAAGAAACATTCATACTTACATTAGCTCTCTAGTAATAAGACCGTCTATCTACTAATCTATAATATTGTTACAACTCAGGCCCCGACAAATTCCACGTACAGATCTGTAAAAGCACATTTTATTACCTGTCGGCATTTGAACTAATTGTAACCTTTTTATGATCGTCTTCTTTTGTTCACTTATTTATTGGCATACGTTTCTAGTCATTGTGGAGAACAGCCTATTGTTCTTTTGTACAAGCTCAGAATCATAATTAGCCATGTGTTGTGGATTACAAGTACAAGCTAATTCTATGAAATTGTGTCGACGTTTGCGGATGGGCACATTTGCATTTGTGAAGTATAAAACTACGGCCTGATTGAGTGAGGGGGCAGTTGAGCTACAACTACGATACAGGCGTGACACATGTACATTCGAGAATCGAATAGTGACGTACTTTGCGCGTTTTAATGAATTACGGCCTTCTGCATTACGTTTGGAATTTATTGTGTTCGGTTATATTTTGTACCCGTGTTATACGTGTAGTATAATTCTATTAAACTCTATAATGAATATAAGGGAATTTTAATTTGAGTCCTGACAACTCGTAACAATATTATAAAATTCTAAAGATGCCATTTCTGTACATATAAACTATTTAAAAAACAACTGGAACACGCTATATAAACGTTGGAGAACAGAATGCATTTTTTTTATTTCTTGTCTATTTGTCAGTTTGAGATTCGCGTAAAAATTACGCAGCGTGCACAATGACCCATTTGAAGAGGTGGGCCGAATAATCCGTTCCATTTGAGTTTACGATTATAACACCCGCAGGCAAGTTGAACGGGAAAAATCGCGGTTGTAAGCGTGGTCGTTGCGTGGCTCATGTGGAACGTAGCTATGTCATCGTTCAAATTTCCGGAGTGGTCTCACTTCCGGCAAGCGGGAGCTGACGAGCCGTCAGCAGGTGCGTAGTGCATTCAATCATTTTCAATGCAGTGTGAAAGCCACAAGTACATTCATAAATCTTATATATAAAAATGAATGTCTGTCTGTATGTCCTTTATATAATCGTAAACCATACATTTGATCATGTGATGATCCTTAGCAAAGTTGTTATGCATGAGCCAGAGAAGGTTTCTGAGTTACTTCACAATTGGACCCGGTAGGTGGCGATGCTGTCAGCATATCGATTGAAGCTTTTCCGAGCAGGACAACGTCTGCCGGGACAGCTAGTTATAAATAAATTCTAATATTTCTAATTTAGCTTCTACTATTATCTTCTAAAATCACAAAAAGGTGTTTTTTTATTTTTGTATGCGAGTTTATTTCGAAGAGATTCCAAAATGGAGCAACCGATTTAAATGCACGTCAAGGATTACACCATGTCCAACGATTTATTTTCTCTTTGACGTATGCACCCCCATCAAGTTGCACATGCTTGACAGTAAATTTCACATGTCACAATTGTCATACTTCATTGTTACGAGCGACGAAGTAGTGTCGTTCTGTAAGTCATATAATGCAGACTATATATAACCTATCATCACTATATCTACAATTAAATCGTAATTATACTGTTTCCAATGGTTTATTTTACTTTTGACGTTTGTTAGATATATAATTTTGCTAGATATGATAGATGTATCAAGTTGCATATTTCTTGACAATGAAGCCCACGTGAAACAAATTACATAAAAGTCATACTTGAATGTTGTGGGTGATGTTCTGTCATTAATGTAACCCATAGGCTATTAAACCATCGACACTATGCATAAATAAATTGAAATTAGTTAGTACGTGGAAATTATCTCAATATGCATAATGAATATTGTTGCGAGTCGCGAGACTTGAATAAAAAATGCCGTTAGAATTACTATAGAGTTTATTAAAACTATACAAACACGAAAAGTCCAAACGTAATGCAGAAGGTCGTAATTCATTAAAACCGAAGAAAAAAAGATTACCGATTGTAGGACACACGTCTTGCTTCGCTTGTTGTTATGGCTCGACTGCCCCCCCCCCCCCCTCCTCTATCAGGTTATCGTTTTATACTGCGCAACTGCAATGCCCCGTATCTAAGTCGACTTAATCCGGCACACTTAGCTGCCATAAAATATTACAATACAACAGTAGGCTGTTTTCTTATCACAAATTAAACAAAAAAGGACATCACATAACAATTCAAATGTTATTAGTTCAAATGCCGACGGGTAATAAATGTGCTTTGTTTCAGATACGCAGGTGGATTTTGTTTTTGTCGGGACCCGAGTTGTAACAATATTACTTCAGAAAACTGCCCAAAAGGCACATGTGTTTTCCGGCCAGGATTCGAAGCCACGCCCTTTGTATTTGAGACGTATATGCGCTAACTACTAAGCTTCCGAATCCGATCAACAAAGACCAATTCACACCTGCAGTTTATTACCTTTTCGGCATTTGGACTTCTTTTGTTTACTTTGTGTTTAAAATGTGTAATTCTAAAAACAATCCATTGTGTATTGTAATTATTTATGGTAGTCATTAGCCAGGTGTGATTCTAAGAAATTCAGTCTGCCATCCGAGAGACATATTGTAATTGTGCAGTATAAAACACTGCCCCAATGGAGAGATTGGAAGTCAAGCGATAACCACCAGCGTGGCAAGACGTATGTACATCCGACAATTTATATAGTGTTTGTACTAGTTGAATTTTCATAAACTCATTTGAAACACGACGTATCTCTCTCTACAAATAAATGACTCAAGGATCCTCTTATTGTATTGTGAGGTTGTGACCCACTTAAGTGCGGATTATCTATCCTTGAAACGACCGAGGGTCATTAAGGGCCCGGTTGTGTAACGGAAAGCGCTTATACAATAACTACCTACAAATATATCTTGCACTCGCTCACTCATTGAGATCTCAAGTATTCCCACTTACGCATGTGCAAACAGGCGAACGGTACACTAGATGGTAAATGCCTACAGTCGTCTATGGACATTTGTAATATTAAAAAACTGTGCGTCTCGGGACGCCCGACAGAATTGATAACTTGCGTGAGAGAAAGGTAAGCCAGAGAGACTAGTACCGTAACGCGTTACGTAACGAAACGGTTTACCCTCCCATAAGAAGTTATCACTTTTATCCCACTTACGTATTGGCAAACGTGCGGACGGTACACTTGATAGTAAATGCCTACAGTCGTCTATGGACATCTGTAATATTAAAAAAAACCTGTGCGTCTCCGGAAGCCCAACAGAAGTGATAACTTGTGTGAGAGAAAGGTAAGCCAGAGAGACTAGTGCCGTAACGCGTTACGTAACGAAACGGTTTACCCTCCCATAAGAAGTTATCACTTCTATCCCACTTACGTATTGGCAAACGTGCGGACGGTACACTTGATAGTAAATGCCTACAGTCGTCTATGGACATCTGTAATATTAAAAAAAACCTGTGCGTCTCCGGAAGCCCAACAGAAGTGATAACTTGTGTGAGAGAAAGGTAAGCCAGAGAGACTAGTGCCGTAACGCGTTACGTAACGAAACGGTTTACCCTCCCATAAGAAGTTATCACTTCTATCCCACTTACGTATTGGCAAACGTGCGGACGGTACACTTGATAGTAAATGCCTACAGTCGTCCCACTCGTTAATCCCACTTACGCATTGGCATACTTTCGGATGGTACACTAGATAGTAAATGCCTACAGTCAAACAAACCACATCAAAAAGGATCCATGATCATGTGAATTAAGTGTGTGTTACTACTAATAAACTGATTCAATTTCGAATACCGTAAAATTCGTGACAGTATGTTAGTTTCATTATGATTAACATTTTTACCAAAAACTAATTAAATGGTGCACACTATTGAACAGGATTCCATCCATATTGGAATGTGATGCGGTTGCAGACTTTTGATTGAATTTTAGATAACAAAGAAGTATTAGTGTTTAATTTGTAAGTGAAGTAAAGTAAAACTAATTATGATGATAATTTCATCATACAAGAATCACTTTTCTAGCATGTGTACAATAGTGCACCAAGACGGATCAATACAATTACCTATATATTCATTTTTTATCAAATGCAGGTGTTTAGAAAACATTATTTCGACTGTCTACGTAATCTAAGGATCGCTTGCATAGGGTTGCTCAAAAATATTTAAGAAACACAAAACGTATTTAACACCCTTAAATACAATTAGCGTCTTGCACAACGCAAAATTTGCCATTAAATATGTTTAAAGAACTCAATACGTTTTGTGCAAAACGTATTTAGGCAGTTTAATATGATTAACTAATTTTATTTGCAGCCAATAGTTATGCAAGCGGCCGTTAGTCAAGCAAGTTATACATGTAAAAGTCAGCTTGCTTTATAATTTAGAAGATATAAAAGAAAGTCGGTGAAAACTATGATGATTTATTGAGGCTCGTGCAACAACAACGAAAATATACATAGAAAATATCATTTACCAAAAAATTTAATAAAATCTCTATTAATATTATAAATGCGTAAGTAACTCTGTCTGTCTGTTCCGTTTTCACGTAAAAATTACTGAACGGATTTGGCTGAAACTGAATATATATATGAATGAATGAATGAATGAAAACACTTTATTGTTCACCAAAAATTAAAACTAAGTATACATGTTGAACAAAGGGCGGCCTTATCGCTTAAAGCGATCTCTTCCAGGCAACCCCCATATATGTTTTCGATGCTGAGAATGAACTTAAGATACTTTTTATCCCGAAAAATGGGATAGTTTCCGGGATAAAAATATGTTTGACTTTCTGTTTAACCCGCGGCGCAGTCGTAAGGTATCTAATATAAAAACCTAAACAACAAGTTCATAGCAACGTATCTTATACTAATATATAAAGCTGAAGAGTTTGTTTGTTCGAACGCGCTAATCTCAGGAACTACTGGACTAAATTGAAAAATTCTTTCAATGTTAGATAGTCCATTTATTGAGCAAGGCTATAGTTTTTATATCATCACGCTAAGACCAATAGGAGTGGACAACCAACGAAAAATGTCTCCAAATCGGGGGGTTTTGAGAACAAATTCAAAGCGGACGACATCGCGGGCACGGCTAGTTTACATATATGTAATAACTGTATAACTGATGACCAGTTCCCTATAGCTGACCGACCGGTCATTTGTCTTACTATCGATTAAAATTTGACGAAGTTCCATACAAGTAAAGTCAAAATTCAACTGATGATAAAACAAGTGGATAAATAGTAATGGTACAGGAACTGGCCTTTAGTGTAGTTTACTTAGATTGGGGTCTAACTTAAAATTTTACGTCACCGGCCCTTAAGTTCTATATAATATTAATGATTAAGGGTCGCTTGCCTAACGATCGCCTTTAAATAAAATTAGTTAATCATATTAAACTGCCTAAATACGTTTAACACAAAACGTATTGGCAGTTCTTTAAGCATATTTAGCGACAAATTTTGCGTTGTGTAAGACGCTAATCGTATTTAAGAGTGTCAAATGCGTTTAGTGTTTCTTAAACAATAAAATATGATTAACTAATTTTATTTTAAGGCGATCGTTATGCAAGCGGCCCTTAGTCTTTTATTGCTTCGAAAATAATAGTTAAAAAAAACATCCGACGAATTGAGAACCTCCTCCTTTTTTGAAATCGGTTAAAAATTAATTAGTAAAAAAATTCGTCAGAGGTTATAATGATTTTCCAGTTCAGGCCGCGATTGAGAACAATCGTGTCAGGTTTTCTATCACACCGTAATGAATCTAAGAAGTAATCATTAATATTTAAAAAATGCTCTGTAATTTATGAGAAATGTTTAAGTGAAAATTGTCATATATTTGAAAGCTTATTATCCATAATCATTAATGATTTTAGACTGACTCTTCGTGTCAAAGCTTTATTATAAAACTTTTAAGTTTGATGTAGCTTCACGGATTTCAGTAAAAATATCACTATAAGACTATCTTAAATTTTCATCAGTGATTAATTATCATATCTTACAGGGTTCAGAATACATAAATATGATATCCAAATCCCGCTCGAATAAAACATATGTCAACAGAAGTCGTTGACATTTAGAAGAGAATAACAATACGTTTTTGAAATGAAAACTAACTTTAAAATAAGCACTACAACAAACCGAAGTAGTTGAAAAGAAAAAGAAGGAAAAAAGACCGAGGATTTTAAGCAGCAAAGCCGGTATTTATCACTAGAATGATATATCGCGAGAGTTCCGTAAGGCAGTGATATCGAAGTTATATGCTTTTATTTATAGCAAATTAAAAATGTAAAAGCACTAACAAAATATACCAATACATATATTAGAAGCTAGCTGATGCCTGCGACTTCGGCCGCGGTGTGCTGTTTTTTTAACTAACGGGAAATCTTTAATTTTTCGGGATCAAAAGTAATCTATATGTTGACTAGGGATATGAGCTACCACCAGGGCCAGTCGTTTCGGAGATTAGCCGGTATAAACAGATAGATAAACAGACAAACAGAGAAACAAAAAATTTGAAAATTAATTAATTAGTTCTATTTCACTTCTTACATCCCCTGACTCGGTTTGTTTTTTCATTTTTTCAATGTACCGAAATTCGACCTCTACAGTTTTATTATATGTATAGATAATCTAACAAGTATAGACATAACAATTTTACAGATAGGATACGATACGACACCCAGTACTAATAAACCCTTGTTTTAAACGTTTTCCAAAATCCAAAAATGTATACTGGTAGGTATGAATGTGAAAATTACAGTACGGTGTGAAAGGCAGTCCCGTTTAGCCATAGCCTGTACCACGTAGACTGCATCATGGCCTAATGAGCAATTTCCCAACGTACCAAACTAATGAGCTATTCTCAACATTTCAAAAGCTACTTTTAATTCGAGCTGTAACTGGCGCAGTTAATACTTTGTGAATAAAACTTTGAATTCATAATATTAACTTATAAAGGATTTGTGGTTAAAATGCCCACATCCCTTATTAATATTATGGGTTCAATTACGAACATAAATTATTTGTATTTGCATGAATTGTGTTTTCTGTCTTAATATGCATGTTATCCAAATAAAGAGGTGCAGGAAACCACATACGGAAGGAAGTATATAGAAATTACCGATGCGTGAAACTCGCCAATCTGTATAGCACAAGGTTACATATATTCCTTCCTTTCCTCTTTATTAAGACCTGACTACATGGAGAACGTTTTTAGGTAAAGCGTAATTTTTATGATCCATAGTCTAAGAGACCAACGATCTAGTCATATTGATTTAGAGTAAGTTGGTAGGCTTCTTTGTAAACCTTAAAGAAGCCTATAAACTTAGTCTAACTCAATATGAATAAGACCGTATGATGACAAATGAATAGTTAAATTCCTGTCAGTATTTTTATATCAAACGCCCAAAATTTAAGTGAAAGTCTCTTTATATACGATACCTAATTAGATATAACCTTGTAGCTTACTCCAAGGTCATATGTACGTCATATTCTTAAGTTGTATAATAGATAGGAGGACCAGGAGACGGAGATAGGATACTTTTTATGCCGTTGGTACCGGTAGGTGGCGCTGAGATCGGGTTCTAGAATCTTCCTAATCACCGGCAGCGGTTTTGGTGATTTTGTTTTTGTGTGTTTGAGTGGGTTCCCGGATGGTTTAAATCCACAATTGGAACCGGTAGGTGGCGTTGGGATCGGGTCCTAGATTTTTTTCTGAGCAGGACGTCTGGCGGGGTCGCTAGTTGTATAATAGATATAAGTAAGTTTTTGAAAAAAGAAATAAATAACACAAAAGTGAAATATACTGAAGATGATACCCATTATTAACCCAGAAAAGGTAGAAATAATTGTTATGCGGTCGAGTATGAGTCGAGAGTCGAGACATTGTATTGGTACAGTATAAAACAATGCCCCAACTGACAGGGGAGGCAGTCAAGCGACGATTACGATACGAGCAAAACGTGTGTACTACATTCGTTAAGCTATATAGTGACGGACTTTGCGCGTGTTATTGAATCGTGTTTTATGTTTATACTAGTTGTTTCCTTTTATATTTGTACCTGCGTTACCTGTTTGTATGGTTATAATAAATTCTATGGAAATTCCAACCGCATTTTAATTTAAGTCCCGTAACTCGTAACAATATAAAAAAAACATATATAAATATTTGTCTACTTCTCCAACTTATTGAAATTAGCGTATTGAATATGACAAGTGTCTAGATATACTGGTGCTTGTAAGACAATGCAAAGGATCCACTTTATTCTGACACTTGTCATGTGGATCTGCGTAAGCGGCCGCTTTAGGCATTCTGGCAGCAAATAGGTAATGGAGATATGTTTTGTTAGAGATTAACGCCATATTGTGTTATTCTTTTAAATATTTATTTTGAACAAGATTAAATATGTAGGAATGCTTTCAAAATCCTATTAATATTATATTAAAATTTCTTAATTTTGTTTCTTACTACTATTTTGGTTCTAGTCAATAGTTTCTAATAAAAATATTCTTGTATCCATATATACAAAAATATTGCGAAATGGTTACATAATGTGCACGTCTTTAAACTCCATTCGCAGTCACTTATATTGTAAAGATAAAAATGATGAATTTATACCTTGCTTCTGTTCCTTGGATCCCTGAAGTCTTCCTTCGAGGCCTTCCGCCTTTTATCCTTCAATATCATACGAGCCGCTGCAAACGCCATTTTGATGCTACAGAAACGCCTATTAGTTTCGTGTGCCACTCTTGATTCACTCACTTGGACTTTAGGACTAAATTTCACTTTAGTAACCGCACTTTTACTTTAGGAGCGCTTCGTTCACTTTAGGAGTCTAATTTAATAGAACACAATCACAGATTTGACTTTTAAATTGACTAATATAATTGCTTATGTTATTAACTAATGTTTTAAAACTTTTTACTAATTTTATTTATATATACAGTTTGACGAATTGACTACATCAATTATTGCCTTGTTCGATTTTACCAATAATTGTAAATTATTTGAATTATACACACCTTTCTACCTACTTACTATTCTGAAAGCAAATCAAAATGGTGGTTCCGTATTTTTATAATCAACTAGCTGTTCTGGCAGACGTCGTCCTGGCCGGAAAAGCTTCAATCGATATGCCGACAGCAGCGCCACCTACCGGGTCCAATTGTGAACCAACTCAGATACCTTCTCTCGCTCATGCACAACAACTTTGCTAAACACCATCACACGATCAAATGTATAGTTTACGATTTTATAAAAGACATACAGACAAACAATCATTTTTATATATAAGAAGAAGATGTCATAAATGAAAGACTAATATATATCTTAATCATTTCCTAACGCTTCTGTTGTAACCAAAATGGCTATGATACCTTAAAAGTTTCAGTTTTTTGAATTTTGTGTAAGTAAAAAATAAAAAAGATTTCAAAGAAACTCTTTGTAAATTGTTATATCTAAGGGTCATCAGAAATAAGGATTTCAGTCCACAATTACACAGCTGTACAGGGTGTAACAAAGTCTACGAGAGTCTCAACACAAGAGCTCTTTGTCATGCAAAATTTCCCTTTCATTCTATGAAATAAAATGAACTTTACGTCATCGTAATAAAGTACAATTTTGATCACGTTTTCACATTTCAACTGTACTGGGTTAAAGCCCTTTAGTACAAAATGTGTTATATGAGGGTGTGAAATATCCAGGAGAGGGAATATCATTGTTTATTTCTAATATTTAAAAAAGCTAACTACTTACTCGTATTTTTGTGATAGTTAAAACTTTATTATTATCAAAATTACCAATTAATTTAAATTGCCATAAATAATTAAAAACCTTTTTCCGCTACACTAAACCAGTTTTAATTGTTATGTTGTCCTAAATATATTCTTTAACACATTGGCTATTAAATTACATACATAAATAACTTCACGCCAGGTCCCTTGCAGGGTAGGCACGAACAACAGAGTGCCATACAGGTGCTATTAAATTAATCCGAGAATATATGTATACTCAACCAGTTGCCCGTTAAACTACCACGGAATATTGCCGTAAAACAATCGCTATTTTGTAGACCTTATCTAACAAGATGCAGTTGTTAAATGAATTCCCTCTGGCAGGGGTCCAATAGCGGCAATGTCCTGCAACCTGCACCGAAACTAGACTTGTGGGCGACCACTTTTATTATATCGCAGAGTCTTGAATACATTTGAATTTAAAACTACTTCTGCATTTCAATTTCGTAATTCCTGCCTACTTGAATTTTAACATAAAGTTCCATTGCAATTGTTTTTTTTCAATATACGACTTCAAATATGGCGCTGATTTTGCCAATGTCAAATTAGCACGAACAAAAGGTAGATAAAATGGTATACTTGTCAAACTAACTTCTAGTGCTGAGAAAGTATTTAGCAAATCGATGTCAAAATCGTTATAGTATTGAGTGACAAACACTCCGCGGTATCATTATGCTTGGTGTTGCCATTATGTAAAAAATCTACCAAATAAAGAAACCGACTTCAAGATTAACCAAAAAGCTAAAAAATATTTTCTACAACATCTTAATGCTTACTACGCACCAAGTAGTAAAACATAAAAATATAAATGTTTTGCAAATTTCGTGTTGTTTTTTAATTTTTTCCTTTTTTTCTTATAAAGTGCTGTAGTACTTGTTATATTTTGCTGAAAGTTCGCAGGCCTACCTCCTTATTTCAGTAATAAGTAGTTATTGAAAACAAACTAAGCACAAAATACTTAACATACTGCAATAATTCGTCTTCCTTTTCTGCTGTCATATCGTTAGGTCTTCTAAATTTTGGTTTTTTTTATTCAAATCTATCAAATTTCGTTATATTAAAGGCTTCAGTATATCGTATCTTACCTCATTCAACCCAAGTTCACCATCTCAAATTTTCAGTAATTCTTCATTCATATCCTCCAACTTTCAAGTATTATTTATACTCTGTTCCTCATATTGTACAACTGGCAAAGAAAATACGAATGAGAAAATCATTTCTACCGAAACCTAAGTCGTACCGGTACAATTAAAGAATTTCTTATAAATACAACTTAAAAAACTACACTGTCAATGTTTCTAATCAAAATAACTAATATAAGTTTAAAATATTATTACGACCGAATTTCGACAAAAGACCAATTCACACCTGCAGTTTATTCCGCATCATCAGCATTTTGATTTCTTTTGTTTACTTTGTGTTTAAATTTTGTAATTAGAAAACAGGCCCTTGTGTATTGTAATGTTTATGATGGTAATTAGTCAGGTGTGATTCTTATAAATAATTGTTATGCGGTCGAGTATTGTGTCGAGACATATGGTATTAGTGCAGCATAAAAAATGCCCCAACTGAGAGGTTAGTCAATCTAGTGACGATTACGATACGAGCAAGACGTGTTTACATTCGATAATCTATATAGTGACCATCTTTGCGCGTGTTATTGAATCGTGCATCACGTTTGTACTGGTTGCGTCCAGTTGTATTTGTACCTGTGTTGTACGTGTTTGTATAGTTCTAATAAATTATATAGTAATTCCAACGGCATTTTAATTTGAGTCCCGTAATTCGTAACAATATTTAGAGTTTGATGATTACTAAATTAAAGGCAAAATCACACCAAACATTGGAATTAATCACATATCTCGATTAGCCTGCTCGAAATAGCTTCCGAGTTAAATGCAAATTTTAGTAAAAACACAAAGAAAGACGTGTACTCAAAATGTTTTGCGATGACGAGAGCCGGGTTATCGCCCATTTATTTTAGTTTACTCACACAAGTAATTAATTAATTCACGTTAACAGCACTAGAGGACACTTCTTGTAGACATGAGACGAAACATTGACTGAGTACGACTTAGGTGGTTGTACGACTTGCACAAACTTCAACATTCTACAACTCCATTAATTCTTCAAAAGTCGTTCTGTAACATATATCTTTACAAAACTTATAAAAAAATGAGATATAAATAGAATAAGAGAAGCTAGAAAGAAAAAAGAAGATATAAAGTAAAACATTTTTAGCTAGTCGTTCCTGGGGAATTACTTGCCGCTTCTTTTCCTTAACAGCAATAGCACGTTGCGAAGCGGTGTACATAGACTAGGAAGTAAAATTAATATTTAACCCATATGTACGACCTTCAAAAAGTGTTCTCCAGTAGAACTTATTTTGAATAAAAACTTTTGAATTTGAATACATTTGACGCGGGTAAAAAGGATGTCTAATCTTAGAGTATTAATTTTATCTATTTAAAAATAATGTTCTTCCAAAATATCTGCTTTTAACTATCATTCATGATAATTAAAATTTTAGTGTTACCATCTAGCATCCATTATAACTAACAGTAATTTATTGACCGGAAATGGAACTAACAGTTTACATCATTTCAAAGTCAGTGACATTCTCAAGAACACGATACACGATATCAGATTGGATTGACGTCTCTGCAATCGACATGCGTTGACCAATATTTACAATGCAATCGATTGAAGTTTAATGACGGTCGTTCGTAGTATCAAACATATATCTAGGTTATCCTGAAAGAATACATAAGTATTCTTGCAGGATAACCAATATTACTCTTAAAACCTCAGTACTTCAATTAATTCAAATAATTGTACCATTTTGTTACACCAGGTTAGTAAAATCTAGGGGGCCGCGTGGACAAGTGGGAGATCCCGCGGGCATCCCCCCCCCCCCCCCCCCCCCCCGTTGATGAAGAGGGTGTCCTTCCCCGCAAATACGGAGTTCGTCGACTAGCGTTGGGGCGTCACAGATTTAGTACCTATTGGTCCAGTTCCTGTGGCGCCCTGTAAAAGCGTGCGAGCTAGGTTTAGTGGGTAGTTTGGCTCTCCGTTCGGAAGTCATGAGGGCAGGCATACGGTCGATCAAGATTCCCACACATACCTCGGCAAGCCTTCCCCCCCAGGCCCGAGGAAGGTGTCCCAAGAAAAGATATTCCCACTGCGTCATCAAAAAGACCTGTGTGTCGGGGCGCCCGACAGAAGTGATAACTTAGCCTGCAGTATGCGTGAGAGAAAGAGAAGCCAGACAGACTGGCGCCGTCACGCGTTACGTAAAGAAGCGGCTTACCCTCCCATAAGAAGTTACTACTTTAAAAAAAAAGGTTAGTAAAATCTAAGACAGTAAAGTTCAGGAAGTGTATTTGTTTTGTCATGTTATATCATATGAAAATAACACAAATTCCCTCAAGGCCAACACTCAATCGTATTGTCCCTTAAGAGTTTTCTCCCCGTAAAATATTGTTGAATGAATCCCTGAGAAGATATTACGCAATTTCTTTCTCTTTGTTCAATCTTACTTCTAGTTTTTGATGTTTGATAAGACTTATTGATTAGCTTGTGGGTAGACATAAATAATTTTAGATACGGGATTTATGTAATGAAAGATCTTGTATAGGGATGCGAAGACATGTTACAATAAATTCTAATATTTTTTATTGTAAAATAACAAGCGTCAAAATAACATCTTTTCATTTTACTTTTAGAATATCATAATGGAAATTATTTAACAACAAATAATTAATTAATGTTTTATTTCACACCTTTAACTTGTACCTATAATCCGCAAGAGTTAACTTGCGACCTGAGCGGAATGCGCGCTTCCCTCCCGATCCCCGCCTTCTTACCGTCCTTGCGATCCACGCGTCAGTACCTCGCGCTTACGTCATCCGAGCGAAGTCTCAAGTTAACTCTTGCGCTTTGTAAGTTTGCAGTCGCGATGCTCTCTAAGTTTATAAAAATTACCTTAGTTGATTTAATTGTCCGCTTTACTTTTTATCCGTACAGGAAAAGAGAAAGAATACAATTTCCTGCGGCACGGCGGCCTGTCATAAGAGGCGACCAAACAACCCACAGTCAGGTGGTAGGGTATTTTCCCGTCTGGATGGTTACCTCTGGTCTAGAGTAGACCGCCATAAAAACCTTGAGTTGTGTTCCAACATTAGTGGCCAGGTTTCAGTCTCCCTTTAGAGAGCAGCAGCGCATTTGTAGCACCTTGGTGTTGAGTGTTTATAGGCGATGGTAATTAATCGCTTTCCACCAGTAGGCCGTCTGCGTGTCTTCTAAACTCATGCAATTAAAAAATACTATGGGAGAACTGTGTTCTTTGAATTTAGAACTAAAACTGCATAGTTTAGGAATTGACTTTTTTAACTTTATGCCTTGGTTATAAAATCTTTAAACAAAGTCTGTTTTGAAATTCATCAGAGGTGTCATAATATTCATTAACAAAGGATTTATAAAAATCTCAAAAAGTTTATAATTGTTGGTCGATACCATTTCGCTTATTAAATTTTTGTAGTTACTATTCAAGATGTCTATGCACATCAGCCTCAGAAGAACTTTACCACTGAATAATAAATTATATATAATTATAAATGTCCAACCGCATTCCTACATGAAGACGATATCAACTACGAAACTCCCGAACATCACCCAAAACCGTTAATCGATTTTTGTTTGGATAACGCGACTCTAGTTCACAAAGTTCCTGTTTTAGTTCACAAGATTGACTTTTGAAGTTAGAAAAGTTTCATCGAGATAATTAAATTGAAGTTTGGCTATTAGATACACTGTCATGATTGTTTAGTCACGGAATTGTTACTTTCTGAAATATGAACCATCCCTTTGATGTTTTGGGTATTGATTTCGTGTCTTTGAACTGAACGAATGGATTTTTAACAGTTCCTACATAATAACATTGTTACATGCCGGCAAAGGTAAAGGCACACATGCCTGTCATAAAACGCAGTTATTACCTTTCGCGCATTTGGAGTTCTTTTGTTTACTTCGTGTTTTAAATTGGCAATTAGACAATAGCCTATTGTTATTTTACTTGTTTATCCGTCGCAGGCGTGCAGATTATGTTTCGCCGGAAACCTCAGTCAACGCGGTACTTTGTTGTATTATACAGTTTAGTATAAAACGATGCCCGAATTGCTGAGGCAGTCAAGCGAGGATTACGATACGAGGAAGACGTAGATTAGATGAGCGATATAGTGACGGACTTTGCGCGTGTTATTGAATAGTGCAGTTTGTACTAGTAGTGTTTAGATATATTTGTACTTATTTTATACGTTTACGTGTAGTTCTAATAAATTCTATAGTGATTCCAACGGCATTTTAATTCGAGTCCTGCGTAACTCGTAAAAATATCAATGTTTAAATATGCATTTTTTTTTTTTTGAGGCAGGGGAAATACCTTTCGTACACTACCGAGTCCTTTACTGGGATTAGACCAAAGCAATGAGGGTTATCCACTGAAATTGCCGGCTTGTGTGGAGACTCAAGAAGGTACACCTATTAAGTAGGTAACTCATATCTTAATACTCCACTAAAACCTTACTACCATATGCCCCGAGCTCATGGTAGGAATAGCGTGACACTTAATACACGAATCCTGCGCATCAGTGCTTCAGAATGCCATGGGAGAAGCAAACTTACTTCGTCAAGAGTGTCAACAGTGCTATAATTTATTTACCCTAGTTTATCCGTGCAGGAACGAAGAAAGAATACAAATTCCTGGGTTCGGGAGGCCTGTCGTATGAGGCGATAAAATAAGCCATACCCAGGTGGTTGTGTTTCGGCATTTGTGGCCAGGTTTCAGTCTCCATTTAGAGAGCGGAAGCATGTTGGTAGCACCTTCAGTGTTACAATGTCCATAGGCGATTGTAACCACTTTCTATCAGCTGCCTATCTGCTGAACGCATGCAATAAAAAACAGTAGATTACGTATTTCTTCTAATTTTATTAATATGGACCTACCAGTTTCGAAAAATATTATCTACTGCTAGCGGTCAAGTGAATGGATATTAAAAAAAATGAAAATTTCCATCTTGCCAAAAACTAGTTGTTTTCTACTAGACTTTTTTAGTTCCCTAAAGAATAATAAAATTCAAGCAACTGGATTAATATCCAAACTTACAATGACAAATGTATTCCGCGCTTAGAGTCCAATAACCCCGAATTTTGACCAGTAATGACCTACGTCATAAAGGAATTTTTCTTAAGCCCTCATCTATCACAGATAGAGGCAAGTGTCGGGAGATTTTCAGGGAATATTATTATGGAAAGGTCAAGGGTAACGGACCTTATACATAAAATGTATAAGACCTTACATTTTATACACCAGCTAAAGTAAATTAGGTAGCCAATTTTATTGTAACGTTACCTTTTTTAATTTCAAAGTTGACAAACAGTTACAAAAAAAGTTACAT
Organism: Dendrolimus punctatus; assembly: GCA_012273795.1. Lineage (NCBI taxonomy): Eukaryota > Metazoa > Arthropoda > Insecta > Lepidoptera > Lasiocampidae > Dendrolimus > Dendrolimus punctatus. The sequence continues at coordinate 4,118,373 of CM022532.1, forward strand.
AAAAAGTGGCTACCGTCGTCTATAGAAGTTTGCAACACCAGGGTAGAAACTAACCCATTGGCAGCCTTTAGGTTTGGATGCAGACAACAGATACACGGAAGGTTTTGGCGTTGATGGGATATAAGGATGGCCCACTTCCCTTCCCTCCTCTTCCTTCCCTTTTATTCCATCCCTCCTTGTCCATGTCTCCTATCTCATCCCTCTTATCTAATCCCTGCCTATATACATACATACATAACTTCACGCCAGGTCCCTTACGGGGTGGGCACGAACAACAGAGCGCCATTCAGGCTTATTCTTACACACCTACCTTGCTTCTTTGACATTCATAGCTCTCGTCATGTACACTCATCTGTTCTTAAGGATTCTGACATTACCTTCTGCTAGTATACGATCAATTTGATCATGGAAAATGGCCGTGGCCTTCCGGGACTTCTGCATCCATCCACTTTTGCATTGTATATCTGTTTAGTCATTCTTTCATCATACATTCTTTCCACATACCCGAACCACCAGAGCATTCCTTTCCTTACCTTCACCCCAACACTCTCTTTCAGACCTATATGTATTGTGTAATATTGATATACCCTATTTACATATATTTAAGCACACCATAGTCATACACTTTCAATTTCTTTCACACAATCCACAGTCCGGTTTGTCTGGAAGAGGTCGCTCTAAAGCGACAAAGCCTCCCTGTCTCGCTGCCTTTACACGATACGTCTGTAAATAATTTACTTTATGTTTATGTGATGAACAATAACGAATTTTCTACCTACCTATCTCTATACATTATTGAAATTAAATCGGCACATTCCAAATTCCCCGCATAAGTTCTTAAGTCTATTTCAAATAGCACGGTATGGCTGATCCAACCATACAACGTAATTTGTGACCTTATCGTTAAGTTTCCTACGAAGTAAATACTAATTTTTATACTTATATATAGTACAATCTTATACTTGAATCACGATATTTATAGCTCTATTTATATAATTTCAATAATGTCGTCTTATTTGAAACACACTTTAGTTGCATTGTTACTCTGTAATTATTAAATCATGTCAAACCAACTGTTAGACATAAGACCCGGGGCACACAATTCAAATTATAACCTAAATGACAGACAAGTCCCGTGACGAGTGTAACTTTCGCCCAAATTACAGTTTAATCCCTGAGTGAACGCTACCGTTATACCGTCTCCCTCCATTACTGGATATTAGCCGACGGGGAATAAACTTTATAATATAACCTAAGCTTTCTGTTAATCAATTTTATATTTCGAACATTGTTTTTTAAATTATTTTTTTAACTTTAGAACGTATATTTTTTTGTGCCAGTGTTATGAGTAGTATAGTATGGATATTGGGCTTGGGGCTGATTTTTCTAAGACCTAGACGAAAATAAAAATCTAGAAAGAAGTTTGAATGAATAAATAAATTCAATGTATGTCTTTTTTTTTATTGCAGCAGATCAGCAGACAAGCAGACGGCCCACTTGATGGACAGCGGTTACCATCGCCTATGGACATTTGCAACACCAAAGGTGCTACGAATGCGCTGCTGCTCTCTTTAGGGAGCCTGGAACCTGGTCACTAATGCCGGAACACAACACAAGGTTGTTATGGCGGCATACTGTAGACCAGGAGTGGTCGCCATCCAGTCGGGCAAATGCCCTACCACCTGGCTGTGGGTGGTTTTGTCGCCTGTTACGACAGGCCGCCGGGCCGCAGGAAATTGTATTCTTTCTCCGTTCCTGCACGGACCTGTACAATTAATACGAAAACCATGGTAGCTTTCTAAGCTAATTTGCATATTATTACAATGAAGGAAAACGTCGTGATGAAAACTACACATCGAGATAATCAGTATGTCAAACCCGCCAAGCCGTCTTCGACTAGCGTGCGAGTTAACTATCCTCTTTGAAAATGGGGAACCTAATCCCAGCCGTGGGACATCTAGGTATAAGCTGTTGTTATTATAGATATACCAACATCAATGAAGCTAAATGAAAAATCTCTTTATAATTTAAGTAGGTTTATTGTATTTTAAATATATCTTTTTTGTATAATACTTATATTTTACTAATGTATCAAAGTTACATAATGTATGTATATGTTAAAGATACTAAATCAGTAAAGTGAGAATAATCCATCACTGTTCTTATCAAACGACACGTCCATCTATAGGTAGTCTGGAATCGATAAAACCGATAAGACTGGGAGAGCACGTAGCACCTCTGGTGTTGCAAACGTTCATAGTCGACGGTAACCGCTTTCCACCAAGTAGGCCGTCAGCCAGTCTGTTGTACTCCAGCTATAAAAAAGCCCTCATATTGTATTGTAAATTTTTATTCCTGTTAACCATATCTTTTAAAGCACAATAAACAATATGCTTTATTGCGCTGCTGCTGCGAATGAATAAGTATTCATTCATTGAGACTGATTTTATTTAGATATTTGTATAAATATGTTTGTTCCTTAATCACAATCTATATGTGCGCACCCTGTTAGCTGCTATGTGCATGCAAATAGGAAACAATGCCTTGGTTCGAATGGACAGGGCGAACAAAGAAGTTAATAATAATAAATAATAATTAAGGTTAATCCTAGGTTAAAATATAAGGTTAAAAGTCGCTTATGATAAAACAAAATAGTAATAATGAAGGTTAAATTTCGCTTATAAAACGGCGTTCACGGTGATAAAAGACTCGTATAAGGTTCGATTGCAAAACTGCCTAAACGGTGCGTACTTTTTGCATTTGAAATTTAAACTAAAATAAACTTATAACGAAGAAATAAACAAAAGATATGCAAATCAAGTCTTCAGGGCAACCTTATGCTTAGTTCATCCAAAACTTGATTAATTAGGAACTACAAGTTCCGAACTGTGGCGTCACTAGAACCGCTAAACTTGGCAACGCTGTGCACAAACCTTCCTTGAACATTGTCACAGTGTAAATAAGTATACGGTAAGTACTGATAGGCCAAATAAAAAGCTTTTGTTATTTTATTGTTATTGTATGTCTATAGAGACCACGGTTCATAAAAATAGCCCGGACTTTTGGAAGGCTTGCGTGGGGATGGGTAGGCCAACACGTAGAGGCCGCTTGACAAATTTATTGTGAACTAACAGTAGACGTCGTCCTGCACGGAAAAGCTTCAATCGATGGGCCGACAGCAGCGCCACCTACCGGGTCCAATTGTGAACCAACTCAGAAACCTTCTCTGGCGTGATCAAATGTATAGTTTACGATTCTATAAAGGACATACAGACAAACATTCATTTTTATATATATACTAAGAAGATGTGGCGTGACATTGATCGGCGATTATCCCTGGCTACACTATATAGTAATGCATCCAAGGACAAGCCACGGCCAGTGTAGGAGTGTAGGACTATTGTGAGAAATGCGACCAAAAAGTACCGGGCTATTGGGGTGAACTGCTAGTGGTACTAGGGGTCTGGGAATATAGGGGGACTTATTATATCAACATTTTATTATAGAGCTCTTGAAAAATAGAGAATGAATTTATATTTGACTCGTTTAATTAAGTGTGTAAATTATGTTATTTAGTAATGTCCTTCCTGTCTGCGATATCCACACAACTAGGTACGTACATATTTACACAAAAAATAGTGAAAATCTTTTCACTATCACTATCATGACAGTTATAATTTTAAATACGATATAAAAAAATTACAAATACAAAATTTCATCAAAATTGGTCAATTTTTATTTTAGCCAGACTAACAAACAACAGTTGATTTTTATAATATATAAGAAAGAAAAATATCCATTAACGTTCATTCGCATTCGTAAACACACAGACATCAAGAATAAGTAAATGCAATACAATTTAAATTGTGTTACAAAATTCCAAGCACCAAATATACGTCAAATCCTTTTAGCAGAAACCGCTTTTCCGCATGAATGGGTTGAAAATGAGGGATGGTGGGAACAAATCACATTAAATGTGTTGTAAAGCGCTTTAGCTTAGTGAAGCGACTGCAGCCGACTGATAAACGGAATTCGTGCATTTTTTTTTAAATTTCATAGGCATTTTAAATATGGAACGTTATTTTTATTCTTCTACCCACAATTGTGATTGATGACGATACCAATATATTAATGTGAAAGTGCACTTGTTTGAATCGTTACTGAGCAAGTTGGCGGTAGCCTAAATAAAACTTTTGAGCGGAGAGCCAGGAAGCTAATAGGCAACAACCAACTATTTAGTGACAAATTACAAAGTCTTGAACATCGACACAGGATTGCCAGCTTGTCGGTTTTCTATCGGATACATTTTGGAGAGTGTGCATCGGAGTTCTTCAATCTTATCCCGCCGTCTCCCTTCCATCATGGGACAACCAGACGCACTGACATGCGGCACCGCTATATGGTGGACATACCTCCTATTCGAACTAAGCGCTTTGAGTCCACCTTCATTATACGCACCGCAAAGGAGTGGAATACACTGCCGGAGTCTGTTTTTCCCGAAACCTACAACCTGGGTGTCTTCAAGTCTCGTGTGAATAGGTACCTTCTAGGTAAGCGTGCTCGATCTTAGACCACATCTCCGCTCAAATCGAGCGAGGTAATGGTCAAAGGCGAACCTATACGTGATTTAAAAAAAAAACTTTAACAATACTCGTTGGACAATTTTCATCCTTGTCGTATGTGACCACGGCCACTCAAAAGCGGCCGAAATGTCGAAAAAACCAAATTCAAATAAATTGCCGCGCTTAAAACCTAGTTTTATTATGTATACAAGTCACGAAAACTTAAGAAAATGTTATGTCAAGCTACTTTGTTACGTAATTATAATAATATAATACTATATAATAAAAAGTTAAACAAAGGACAGCCTTATCGCTTAAAACGATCTCTTCCAGGTATTCCCTAAGGAATCATTTGGAGTTAGTACAAGTACAATACGTCCTTTTATACGTACATACAGACACTCTGACACCACATTTAGATACGTCCAAAGGGCTTCTAAATGTTGGTCTTCCCATAACACTATGTAAGCCATTCAAAAATTCGGGTCATGACCTTGCATGACCATGACTTGTGACAATAATAATGAGTTTTTTATCTAAAGAAGAATATTAAATAAAACCATAGTTATTTTAATTCGTAATATCAAAACTCATCATTTAAAAGATAATTACAATTGCATAACAATATTTTAATTTCAATAAATAATAGTTTAAAAAAACACGCTTTCATAAAAAATCCAACTAAAAAACAGAAAATAATATTTAATAAATTTGGTTTCTGATGAATGAGGTCTTAAAAAAAAGAGTGGGGTGTATTCAAAGCGCTTTTTAAGATATTAAAGAAGAAAAAGCGCTATGAATACACCCTACGCTTTTTAGTTTAATTTTTTTAATGTTTTTAAATACAAACTTTTGAGATCTTGCATATCATGTAGCAGAGTGCTAGCCGAGACAAGTAAAATGAGCCCAAACACGACGGGTCTATCTTGTTTAGTACAGGAGTTCCTATGGCCACCTTCCGACTCCATCATCGGATCAGCTCCATGGTACCATATTATTGCATTGTCATCGACCTTTGACAGGTGTGCAAAGTTTGAATTAAATCTGATCGTTCAAAGTAGGACAAAATCGAGCTCAAAAGTGTCGGTTACAAACATACATACATACAGGTGAAGCTAATAAAAGCGTGTTAAATACTTCCACAGACGGCCAGAAGTTCTTCATAGATCTGCCAAAACTATAAAGGTCTAGTCAAACGGCGGACGGGACGGGACGGCGACGCGACGCTAATATATTACAACTCTTCACGTCCCGCCAGCGTCGCGTCGCCGTGCCGTCCCGTCCGCTGTTTGACCAGACCTTAATCCTTCGATAATATTTATCAAACGCACGTCGTGACAATATCGCGTGTGCTTATTAAGCTACCACGCTATATAACTTTGTGAATACAAATACAGTAATGCCAAATTGATTTTAACACAATCAATCACATTATTCTGCTTCTTTGAAGGTACTTGAAAGCGAGGTTCATTTTGAAGTTAATACGGTATCGTAAATCATCGTTAGTAAACGCCAAGTCATGGCCATTTACTATGTTCCGCTTAGCTTGTTACTTTCGAGGTAGGGGTACCTTGCTACAGGGCATACTAAATTCCTTTTATGATATGTCTGGTTTCTACACCGTAATATCCATTCATTTATCTGAGTAATGGTTCTTTCTCTTTTCTGTTTCGGATCATGGCTCAATCACTTTCAGAATTTTGGAAATATTACAGCCAGGGCTTTTTTTGTGGGGACACGCCCTTTACGGAAATTTCGAAAATATCGAAAAAATGCACATAAAAAATGAAAAATGTTTGTAACCTTTACAAAAAAAATGTTTCATATGTTTTTTGGAGTGAAACTACAAACAAAAACTACCCTGATTACTGATGATAAAATAAAGACAAAAATTTCAAATGCATATGTGTATATAAAAATAAGGCTAAGGGTGAAACAACAAATTTTGGCAGTTAGACTTTCCAGTTTTTTGTGAGAGCCTTTGGACAAGATAATAATATTAAGAGATCCCTCTAAAGCAGTGTTTTTCAACGTGTGGGTCGCGACCCCATAGGGGGGCGTGTCATGAAAAAGGTTGAAAAACACTGCTATAAAGCGATAACAGGGTGTTCCTGCCTTTACTGTTTTGTGATTACTTTATATTGCTTATTTTATGTGTATATGGTGAATACTAAACATTTGTCTATATATAATACTAACTACACTATAAATATGTTTTTTTTTAATACATAAATATAAATAAATTTAGATAGAGGAAAAACCGATTCTAGCAAATTATTAAGTTTAAATATCAGTATATGGCTTAGAATGGAGAACACTCTAGCACAACTTATTTAATGTCTTACAATCCTTACTCTTTTGACGGGATGGGGGAAGTGCAATGGATAGTCCATTGCACTTCCCCCATCCCGTCAATGTGAAGTTCATCCTCGCCCTAGTACATTTATTACATGTAAAATGTAGTAAATGTAGTAAAAATTGAATCTATTATCCCCGCAAAATGCTAATGCGCTGGAACCTTGTCAAATTAACATTCAGGTGACGTCATCAGAAACTCGATATGTACGCGTACTCGCCGGCCAGTGATGCTAACAGTACTGAGTGTTCGGCTACGGTTACGTCACCAAAATGGCGGCCAGGCGCATTACCAATTTGCGGGGATAATAGTCTTCAAGTCACAAGAGAACAGGTAAGTGTGCACCATCATAAACCGCGTCATCAAGGGAGATAGTGGTCAAACGGCAAGCTAGAAAACTTTTTTAAATCCAAGTTTAAATCCATTCCTTTGTAACTTTAAGCAGAAAAATAAAACTTTTGATTCGATACAAAAGACAAAGAGAAACAAAAGCAAACTACTTTGAAATTGTAAGTTTTGTTTCTAAAGAAGGGTATTTTAAGAACATAGTTTTAAGGAAAGTTTAAAAGGTTTTAAAGTAGTAAATCTTAAACGATTTACGACAATGAAAATATCAGATAAGCTTATATTATTGCAATGAATAAATATTTCAACAGTAATTGATAAAATAAATCGACAGGCAAAGACACAAAATGATACATTCTTAAGGTGAGCAAGTTACGCTCGCGTTATTATTAAAATTCAACGGAAAACTCTGCAGCCAATACCAAACACCCAAACTAGAGTAAATAAGGGAAAATCCTTTACAGAATTTACTATGCCGGTCATCGAATGCAAAATCAGTTTTTTTAATTGCAAGAATTCAGCAGACAGGCAGTCGGCCCAACTGATAGAAAGGGGTTACCATAGCCTATAGGGATTTGCAACACTAAAGCTGCTACAAATGCGCTGCTGCTCTCTAGGGAAACTGGAACCTGGTCTCTAATGCCAGTACACAACTCAAGGTTGTTATCGCAACATACTTCAGATCAGGGGTGGTGCCATTGACACGAATAATACCCAATCATCTAACTGTGGGTTATTTTGTCGCCCTGTTACTACAGGCTGCTCGGTCGCAGAAAATCATACTGTTACGGCTGACAAAGAACAATTCTCATCTACAGTTAATTGCCTTTCGGCATTTGGACTTTTTTTGTTTACTTTCTGTTTCAAATTTCTAATTAGAAAAACAGCCTATTGTGTATTGTAATCCTTTATGGTAGGCATTAGCCAAGTGATTCTTGGAAATAATTGTTATGCGGTCGAGTATTGTGTCGAGACATATTGTATTGTTGCAGTATAAAACAATGCCCCAACTGAGAGATGATGCAGTCTAGCGATAGGCCCAAGCGGGACAAGAGTGTGTACAGTCAATAAGCTATATAGTGACAGACTTTGCGCGTGTTATTGAATCGTGAAATTTGTACTGGTTGTGCACAGTTTGTATAATTCTAATAAATTTTATAGTAATTCCAACGGCAATCTAATTCGAGTCCCGTAACTCGTAACAATACTCTCTCTTGGTTCCGCACGGATAAATTACATATCGTTAAACTATGTATTATGTCATTCCCATACGTTTTTATTACATTCGTTTAGCGCTAATACTACTTGTCTACATAGCCTGAAATTAGTACACAGAGTAGAAAAAAAATTACAACTTATTTACAGCTATTTTACGTTTTTTTTATATTTAGATTTATTTTAAACTAGATGTGATATTGTATGTAAAATAAGAAGATCAGCAATCCATTAATTCCATTAAAAACAGCTATAATCGTATTTAATTAAATGGCCCCGAGATTCCCCTTTTATAACGCGGCTCGTCCCACTGCATTGCCGGGGCTTCCCCTACTATATTATTCAACGGCACAATGATCCACATTTTAATCTTGCATCCGCATTCATTGTAAAAAGCGGAAACCTTTTACAACTTTAATGTGGATTGTACAAAGATATATGGTTTACGTTTCTAGAATGGACTTTTTACTTCTTCACTTAATTTACAAAAATATGTATATTCCGTTGTACCTTATGTGTTAATACTATCAAATTATTACATTTGAATTTATTCAAATCTGTTTTGATGCACTCGAGGTTAAATCTGAAAGAATACTCTATTAATTATGTCTTTATTAAACCTACAAATATTAACGCTCTTCATTAATTTACTCCTTACTTCTTGACACATTTTGCTAATAAGAGTAGCACATACTCAACAAGGTGGCACTTCGCAATTCGGGATAATACTTATGTGCATAAGGTAGATTTTTAAACTCATTAATCGAAATGTGTCTGGACCTTAATCCTACTTTAATTTTATATATTTTTTTAATTACGGACCCCAAACATCACAAATATGTAACCTTTTCCAAAGGCTTCATACTTGCGCGGTTTGACGTCTTCAGTTAAAGAGGCGGCGTTGTCAGCCAATGACTCGTTCGTTGGAAGTTGTGACGGGTCCAGTGTGTCATCACAAGTTGCATCACACTAGCGGCCGCCCTCTTTCAAGGGGTGAATGACATTCCGTCCGATCTCTTGCCAACGTCAAGCACCAAGCCACAGTTCTAGAATGGCCGGTATGCCAACGCTGACAAGAGCTCGGCGGATGATATCGTCGAGACTGGCATGATGAGATCTCTATTCTGGTTTGTATGTATTTAAGTATATCATTATATTATTTTTACACGTCGACAAAGTAAATGCACACCTGGCTTATTACCTTTCCCGCATTTCCACTTCTTTTGTTTACTCTTTGTTTAAAATTTGTAACTAAGAAAAAACATCCTATTGTTATTGTACTTGTTTATGGCCGCAGGTGTGCAGATTACTTTTTAGTAATTCAGTCCATGCGGTCGATTGTTGTATGGTATAGGTTAGTATCAAACAATGTCCGAACGGAGGGGTGAGGCATTCAAGTGAGGATTACGATACGAGAAAGACATGTACATTCGAAAAGCTATATAGTGACGGACTTTGCGCGTGTTATTAAATTGTCCAATTTGTACTGGTTGCGTCCAGTTATATGTTATATGTGTTTGTATGATTCTAATAAATTCTATAGTAATTCCAAGGGCATCTTAATTCGAGTCCCGCACTTGTAACATCATTGAAAAAAAAATATTTATTTTCTGCAAGATTTGAGGCTGTGGCATATCTAGATACTAACTATTCTCTTTTAAACTCCAGCCACCATAAATACACGAGTATAAAAAGGCTTTTGTACGAAGTATTTTTTGTTTGGAACAAGGCTCGCTGTTCCGGAGACTTTCTTTGTGGGGCCATTCCGAGATAAGCCTCTTTCGAGTTAGGCCTCTTAGAATGAGCCAGTACATCCTTTGGCCCCGCCCTTTCAGAGTCGAGTTATGTAACAACGCAACAATTAACTTTCTGTTATCCACCAAGTTTATTTTAGGAATGGCGATGTTTTGACAAATGAAGTTTCCTTAATATTTCAGACTGGCTTGACGTCGTGGAATATTACTTTTGTGCGATGGACTTGATCAATTTAATTTAATTTAGTTAAGGTTTTGAACATAACTTTCCCTATATCGATATTTATATTTGCACTAGCTGACCCGGCGAACTTCGTACCACCATATTTTCTGAATTCCTAAAAGACTTTGTTTCATGACACAAAAACAAAATCACCATAATCGGTCCAGGCGATTAGGAGGATTCTAGAACTCAATCTCAGCGCCACCTACCGGCTCTAATTGTGGAAATAAACCATCCCGGAACCGACTCAAACCCACACACAAAATTTCATCAAAATCGGTAAATTCGTTCTCAAGTTATGCGCATCCAACACATTTTGCGATTCATTTTTATACAGGGTGGCGCAATAGAACGTGCATATTGCATCATCTTTTTTCGCGGGGTAGAAAGTGCGCGGGCGGGGGGAGCCTGCATCGTTGGGTAGGCGGGCTCATGGAGTTTTAGTCACTATGAGTCACTTCGACGGGAAGCGTCGCGCATTTTGCGTGCGCGCATTTTACGAGAACTCTCGTTCATACATCGTTACTAGGCGCTTATATTGTTCTGAATATGGGCTACGGCAAATTAGTGAAGCTCCGAGTGCTAATTTAATTAAAATATGGGTACAGCGTTTTGAAGAGACTGGTTCAACGTTTAAACCACAAGCAAAGGTCGTCCAAGAACATCTAGGACCGACGACAATATTGAGAGAGTTATGCAGTCTGTACGAGGAGATCCACAAATGTCTACTTGCAAGAGATCGTCTGTCTTACACTTATCGCGACGAAGTTTGCAACGAATTTCAAACTTGGATCTTAAACTGCATCCTTACAAGCTGCAGTTAACACAAGAATTGAAAGAGTCTGACTTCGGAGCAAGGCTCGCATTTGCTAATGAAATGCTTAATCGATTTTCGAATTTTGACAATATCCTTTTCTCAGATGAGGCCCACTTCCATATCAATGGGTTCGTAAACCGTCAAAATTGTCGTTACTGGAACAGTGAGAATCCCAAACTCAAGCACCAGAAACCATTGCATAGTCCTAAAGTGACAGTATGGGCAGCAATCTCCGGTAGAGGAATAATTGGACCGTTTTTCTTTGAAAATGCGCGGGGGCAAAACGTCACTGTTAATACCGAACGCTATGTTGCGATGTTGGAAGGTTTTTTGGCTCCAGAGCTTGAAAGTTCAAGAATAGTGAATTCTAGGACTTGGTTTCAACAAGACGGAGCTACCTGTCACACATCAAATGACTCCATGGCGGTTGTGAAACAGATGTTCCCTGGCAGTCTGATTTCGAAAAGAGGTGATATCCCATGGCCCCCACGTAGTCCAGACGTGACGCCTCCTGACTTTTTTTGTGGGTATACCTCAAGAACAAAGTCTACAGCAATAATCCGAAAAACATCGATCAGCTCAAAGAGAATATCCGTGGTGAAATGGCAGCAATTACACCAGCATTACTGAAGAAAGTTTTCAATAACTTCCGTTTGCGATTAGAGGACTGTCGTCGTAGAGAGGGTCATCATTTAGACGATGTTATTTTTAAAAATAAACTTCAGTTATTTCTTAATAATACCTCAGTTTTTTTTTAACTATACCTTTTGTATTTATTTTTTAATAAATATTTTAAATATGCATGTTCTATTGCGCCACCCTGTATATAAGATTAGTTAAAAATTGCTTGCAAAACTGGCAATTGAGACCTTGTCATCGTCATCGCCAGCTTATTAGGTACTACATTTTTTATTATTATTTAGTATTTTTTGCATTATACGGAGTTCTAATTTAGTTTTCGATCCAAACACTGAAGAGGGCTTTACTCGCGAGTTATCCGCATCTTAAGCAATACAAATGCAAAACAGAATTTAGAAATGATCGGACGTGTTTCCAATAGGAATGGTCTAATAAGACCTAATACAATTCTGAATCTTGATTGGTGGTATCGTTTGTAGGTAAAACGGTTAAAAGAGAACAAACACATGATGAACAAAGTATCATTGTCTTAATAAGAATAAATCGAAAGATGCTTTTAGACACGTGCTTGAATCTTTAGTTTATTTAGGTTTATAATAACTGTATTATAGTAACAATTTAAAATATATCAAAAATGTATTTATTCTACTTCGCTGTCGAACGAGAGAGTTCTCAAGATGCTTGCTGCATTTTGACGAGGTATGGCAACGCTTATGCCTTGTCATATAAGACAGCTACGTTTTGGTTAAAATATTATTAATATAATAAATAATAGTTAAAATTATGATTACCTCTTTAAGTTTTGTGATTAATTATTACTCTATATCGTCGAAGCTGAGTGTAAACTACTTTTATTATGATAAATAAGAGAGTTTTTACAGTATATATACGAGTGCATCAGCATTTATAATTTGCGAGCGAATGAAAAATTTTGGTAACGGATATACTTTACTTTACCTAAACTACTTCATTATATTAAAGGCTATCTTGGCAAAAGATATTGGATTGTGACGTCATACGTAGCCACTTATGAAATGGAATGACTGTGCTAAACAGCGTAGCGACTACCATTTGTTACATACAACAAGTTTGTTTTTAATATAGGTTGACAGGCTATAAGACAATTTATTTAAAGATATAATCAGTTACTGCGACTGAATGACGTTTACACTATTCGAAATAGTATGATATAATGCTTTAATTTTGCCATCTAGTTCATCATATCGAACTAGTCTATACACTATCTTATATATCTCACTCGTTACGATTAGCTCAACCAAACTGAAAAAACATAAGATTGGAAATCACCAGAGGTAATCAACAGTATTCCGACAGCGAAAACTGAAGTGCTTTAGCCACATAGCTCAAAAGAAATATGAAGAGATTTGTGGTCAGTAATAAAAATTTCACCAACGAGTTTCACGTAACGAGAATAAATAAAATGAATAATCGAACTTCCTTGGAAGATCTTTTGATCAATACATTTGTCTCACTTTAATAAAGTGGAGAAAACGAGATGTAGGAAGTAGTCTTAATTCACACCACGCGCATGTGGCGCCATTTGCAAGTGCTCCATTTTACATATTAGAAACTTTAAAGATTGTTGCAATTTTCCGACTGATATTTGTTTGTTTTATTACCTATAATACTGTTTTCACGCAAATGTGTTGACAAACGTCCTGTTGTTGGTTTTTACAAACTCGTGACTATGGTAAGCCCTCGAATTCGTCTCGCGATTACGTCCACTCATTTGTAAAAACTTATTTACCGCCCTAGTATCATATAGATAACTATTATAATTATGTTCAGCTATAACTGTTTTATTTCGGCTTTGATTTATGTTATTCTTTTTACGTTAGATTCAGTAAAGCTTTAAAATGGTTTTATATAAATTTGATTGTTATTGGACTTTGGTTTTGGAAGATGTAACACAAAATTAATTATAAAAGACAGAAAATGTGTATTTTTTGCGGTTATTCTGCCATAACTTTTTCGTTTATAAGTAGATTTTGATCAATCTTTGCGTTGGATTCAGTACAGATGCAGGATAACGTCACATAAATTTAATTATTGTTGAATATCATATACATTTTTTTTTATGATAAGCATAAATTTATTAACACAATTATAAAATTACATACTATTGAATACAATGTAAGAAAACTTAACTTATTTGTATTGTATTCTACCCATAGTCCCTCAAGACTATAAGTAGAATACTGAGGCCAGATCACCGTCTTCTATGGGTAAGGTGCCCAGAAGGCTGGCTACGTTTCCTCGCTGGATCGCCATACTGATCCGTTGGCCGAGGTAGGCACTAGCCCTCTGATCACCTGAAGAGTCGATGAGTCGTTGTGATAAATAGTATATAATAATAAATATACATTAATTGAACTTGGAAAAAAAATCTAGCAAAAAATAAACATTTTATTCGATACATTTACTGTCCTGTTTCACACTATAATCGCTACGATGTTATAACCGGGCCAGAATTGGATTCAAACTTCAGGAGATAAATGGTAAAGATCGCGATTAGGACGTTAATCTGCCGAGAAACAAATATATGGTAGAAAATTCTGTCCTTTTAGATAAATGTTTGAAATTTATTACGTTCTGGATTTATTGTATACGATTATCTCTTTAAATCTTCACTGAGCTCAAAACGAGTTTGTTCCTATTAAACATGCCAAAAGGCTGGCCTGTATTTTCGGCAACACCTAAGCGTTGCCATACAACGTGGGAAGGCGGCCAGCGTCTTGGGAACGTTCCCAATTTACACTGATATAATTTCGTTTTGAATTAAATAGTATCCTTTTTTATAGCTGGAGTACAACAGGCAGACGGCCCATCTGATGGAAAATGGTTGACCAAGATAGGAACCACCCCTCTAATCACCCAAAGAGGTAACAAGTTGTTTTGATAGAGAATTTTGCCAAAAATTATGAACTTAAGCCAAAAAATTTCATAAATTGATTTTGATCGATTATTTTAATACTGACAAAATATCACGCGTAATTGAGCCTTTTAATGTAGATTAATACAGATGTTCAGCGATTGAGAAAAGATTACCAGGCTTAGCGTATACGATGCCGTTGTATTATTAGCAGCGTGAGCCATAATCGAATTAGTGGTTAGAGCGCGGAAGTGTTTTGGAATACTTGCATGTGCTTTAATCTGCTTAGAGGTAGTTAGACGCAGTTCTAATCATACAACCAATCAGAAATTGCAATTATTTTTCGCAGGTTACAAAATAACGCGCAGCCAGTTGGTAGAGCTATTATCTTTATTTTATTTTATTTTTATTTTATTTATTAAGGACAATAAACAGATATACACTAAAGTTACATAAGAAAAAAAAAGGTAAATAGTACAAAGTCAGTGTTTATCCTACTACATTATCCACGAATATCAAGATGGTATCGTACAATTTGTAGAGGAAAACGGAACAAATACAATTAAAACGCACATACATACACACACACACTCTCACTCTCTCAATTAAAAGAATCAAATCAACACGCTTATATACATCATTTACATTTACATATGCGTGGAGGATAAAAATCACTATCATCACTACATAGTATAAAACAAAGTCGCCTTTTCTGTCCCTATATCCCTATGTGCGCTTAAATCTTTAAAACTACCCAACGAATTTTGATGTGGTTTTTTCCAATAGATAGAGTGATTCAAGAGGAAGGTTTATATGTATAATACATGCATCATATACTAAGGCAACATTGCTAATTTTAGAGGTTTCTATGTAGTGATGCCCGTGCAAAGTCGAAGCGGGCCGCTATGTTTTTATATACAACGTTCATAGTTTTTCTGTAGTGTATTTAATTTTGTATCAGCATTGCACCCGTGCGAAGCCGGGGCGGGTCGCTAGTAACAGATATAAGAGAGACAGAAAAAAAATTGACAGACAGTTACAGTGTTTGGTCCTTAATGGCGTTAATAACATGTTTTTTAGGAAAGGAAGGAAAGTGCAAATATGTCGATGTTTTCAAAATATATATTATAGTTGTTGACGAGTTGGTACATTGGGGCACGAAGTCCTGCGTTAGTACGACAGGAAGTCGTAGAAAAAAGCCGCCCAATTTTAACCGCGCGTCTAATCACTGTCCTTGGGACGCAATAACAAATAGTGTTAGTATACAAATAAATTATCCCTGGCCTAGAGGTTGTCGCTGTAACAACCTTGAGTAAGAGGCATTAGAGGACTGGTTCCAATTTCCTGTCAAAGCTCCATGACATGCGTAGCACCTTTGGTGTTGCAAATATATAGTTACATAAGCGAAAGTAACCACTTTCCATTAGGTGGGCTGTTATAGCCCGTCAACCTGGAGTACAGCTTTAAAAGAAGGTTTAAGAACTTTTAAGAAAAGGTAGAGATCACACAAAAGTAAAAGTATTTATTTATTCTAGTAAGGTATAAATAGACAGTCTTACAAATTAACTCAGTAAAAATATTGCAAATTATAAAAGTCATATCATACAGACATACTATGTAGCTTAGGTTATATATTTATTTTAATTTAATTAACTTATTTGTTCACAACACATTTCTAGAAATTCCACACAATATTAAAAAAAAACGACTATACTATTTAACAATAAAAAATGGATTCCAGGTCACTGGAAGCTTTCCCAAATTGCTGGCTCTTGTTTTAAGTGTTTTATTCGAAAACTGAAAGTTATAAAATGAAGACATTATGCAGTTTGGGATAAAGCTAGTTTTCAATGAAAAATTCATTGTTAATTATGTTTCTAAAACGGTTGGTTATAGTTTCAAAAATATCAAGGTTAAATGTTCAATGTTAATTAATTTAATTTTATTGCGCTATGAAGAAAGAAAGTATTTTGCCGATAAATGGTTGATGCTAAAGGCAACTATGCACCAACTGTCTCTGTCTAATGCTTATGCGTTGGGTGCTAAACCCAATATTAGAAAGAAGTCCATAGAACCGTTAGCTATATTAAGTAAAAAACAAATATCACTATATTTAATTAATGTTTCCTCTTGAAATTACTACAAGCATTCCAAATACGCGCCTTGACAAAAACATATTTTAACGTCACCTAAAGAAACCCAATTACATTATTTAAATTGCACCAACAACGACTTTTTAACAAACTTTATATGTACAAACAAATATCGACTCTAGCTCCTAATGTTAAGAAGCAACTCACGTTGACCTTATTCTTGCATATGACCATACGATTCTCATTTAAGCGACTTTTCATTAAAATGTTACGGTAGATTGGTAAGGTGTTTTTTTCTAAGTAACCCCGGGGGTGATATTATTCCTATTAAAATTGAGAGGTCCTAATTTACTACCTAAACATGGTTTTCATAGTTTACATTTACATTTTTAGAACTCATCCAGCTGTCATCATCATCATCCGAGCGTTAAATCCCGGTTGCGTTCGGAGCGTTCACTCCGACGCCCAGGGTCCGCTTTCCTACTTTTCCTACTCCACTTCGCGCGGTCTTCAGCATCCCCCGCTTTGAGACCATTGGCACGCATGTCATCCTTCACGACGTCAAGCCAGCATTTCTTGGGCCTTCCCCTTCGACCGGGACCTGGCGGAGGCGGCATGGCTAGACATTTGTTCCCCACGTAATTAGCCGGTCTGCGTAAAACGTGGCCGTACCAGCGTAAGCGACACTCTTGCAGTTTGTCTGTTATGTCACGGACATGAAGACTGCCGCGGATGCGGGAGTTCCTGACCCGGTCTTTCCGCGTCACTCCACACATCCATCGCAGTATATTCATCTCCGTGACACGCAGCTCTTGCTTGTGTCGCTCAAGTACTGGCCACGCTTCACTGCCATACAAAAGGACAGGTCTAATGATGGATTTATAGACCTGTCCTTTTAATTTGACCGGCATTTTGGGGTCAAAAATGACACCTGTCACCTCACGCCACTTGGCCCAAGCTGCTGTGATACGGGCCTTGACGTCGAGATCGATATCCCCGGACGCACTAAGGACAGACCCCAAGTACTTAAACTGATCCGTGCGCTCGACCGTATCTTCGCCTATGCGCACGGATGTGGGATCTGTAGTGTTGCAGGCCAAGTACTCAGTCTTCGCCACATATATATATATATATATATATATATATATATATATATATATATATATATATATATATATATATATATATATATATAATAGTCATTTTTGTATATAAAAAAAATACTGAAACTAAAACATGAGATTTGTCAAAAAAAAGGTCCTAAAGCGACTGCATTTGGAAAATCAATTAGTGAAATTGACACACATCGAGACACTGGTAGTTGTCATTTATATATATATATATATATATATATATATATATATATATATTTCCGAGTGCGTTAATCATTTAAAATCGCGCCTAAAGCTGGTTTGCACCGAGTTTTAACCGATGGTTAAAATTAAATAATCGCTAAAAATGTATGCATGAACAGTGATTATTTTATTTTAATCGTTGTTTAAATGTTGTTGCACACCAGCATAAGACCGTTAAAACATTATTTCAATTATGTGTACCTATCATTCGCGAGCACGAAAGGAAATACTTCTCAAAATTATTATAATGCTACGCACGAATTGCACATATCTTATGCTGAACATTCAGCAGTTGAATTATTCGGCGCTTCGGCCGAGAGCGTTCGGTATTCAGCCAAACCAATGTTCATGGCATCTCTAATAAGCACTATCAACATCTGTGTCGCCAACAGATCATAACTTTCACAGTGAGTAATACGCGTTCGAGTTTGACCCGAGATTTACGACACGCGGATTCAAAAGGTCGTTACACTACCATAATAGGATCATACTGTTCCAATTCGAACCCATGAATATTACTTTACCAACTTTATCGTTAACAATTAAACAATTGTTCCAGAAACTTCTCACAATGAAACAAAGATGTCACAGTGACCGTCTAAAGCCTGGATATGAACGTTCGTACTGGCAACCTGCCAAATATAAAACAGACCTCTAAAGAAGTGACCTAGTTATTGTATTGTTACGAGCTACAGGACTCGAATTAAAATAAATGCCGTAGGAATTACTATAGAGTTTATTAGAACTGTACAAACACGTATAAAACAAGTACAAAATAAAACTGGATGCAACCACTTCACACTGCACGATTCAATGCAATTCAACATGCGCAAAGTCCGATCACTATATCGCTAATCGAAAGTACTACACGTCTTAATCGTATCGCAGTCGTCGATTGACTGCCTCACCCCTCCGTTAGGGCATTGTTTTATAATAACTATACAGTACAAAAAAAATCGACCGCGTGCCAGTGCACCGCTCAGCATTCGGAAACACCAGTGAATTTCCGAGAAATAGCAATTTGCACATCTGGCAATCTTCGGCGCAATGCAACAAAAACAAGGATTAAGTCGTTCGACAGCAGTGTGGACTTTATACAGCACGATTTCCCATAGCCTTCCTTTTAGAAACTGACGACTAGAAAAGGTCGAAAGTGCTATGAATTTATTGACACTTACGTTGTTTATTCGTGCACATAATATTACTGTATTACTATCGCTTATTCTCCCTTCCACACGTATTGGATGACAGCAACTCATAACCCGAGCGGGTACCGGCTATGGTTTCCAAATATGCGGTAAGATTGCAAATCGAAAATATAAATTATAATAAGAGAATAAAGACATCGCGAGTGAGACGTATTTATTTAAAAGCGTAAGTTTTATTTACAACAATAATTACGGCGTGCGTGCTCTTGAATACCATGGCCACCTATAGTATTATGTTTTTATTTGTTTATTGTGTTGTTGTTCATGGATTTTACTGTGTGTTACGCGATGTTTATCACAGCAGTTATGAGAACCATAGAGTATATTAATATAACATAAACAATCGTCATAGATAATAATATGATCCTGGCAACACTATAAAAAATTGGTATTTTTAGCAATGCTGTAATATTATTATTTTGTAGGGTAGTTTCGTAGTATTTTCGTATAGAAGAACGGTGTGGCGTGTAGACTAGGTTCATTGCTTACTGTGTAGTAAAGGGGAAACTCTGCCCAAATAGTTTATAATAAGTATATTTGGTACTTTATTACCCAAATCTCTGCAAGGCTGTTTTATTCATTGACGAGAGTGTGCCAATTTGCCAAAATTTCATTCAAAATTCTGTGCTTTTTGTATGCTGGTAGTGGGGCCCTAATTTCTATCAGCGATGTAGGCGGCGGTTTTATTGTACACTATGTTTTTTCGACCGGTTTACGCTAGCCGAATTTCCACCTCGTGGTACTAACATATTCCATAATATACAGATACGATTGGATATACTTTTCTGGATAAAAAATCCATAATTTCTTTAATCAGTTATAAACAAAGTCTATGAGGCTATAACGTTCATAAGGTTACACAAAACTATAGCTATCATATGGTTTGACCTCCGCTTGCTTATTGTGTGTGGGGTTTTCTGTCCCGTTGGTTTATAATTTAACTAGTTAAATTTTAATCATATTTTTTCCTTTTTTTATATAATAAGAAATAAACGATACTTAATCAGTTCACGTGTTGTGTGACTCTTAAAATAAGCTTAAATTAAATAATAAACCCTTAATTAACTTAACCTTTCCAAATTAACTATAAACATTAATAACAACAATTGAATTTGAAATGAAATAAAAGTTAACATTATTATGATATATACTATTCGTTACAAGAAATTATTCGCGTGCTAATAAGTTATTAAGGCTTATATACTGCGGCTGTATCGTGTTATTTAGTTATTCGTAATATAATTATTGGAATGGCTACGTTTTGTTATATCGCTCCAGCGTTGTTGGATGTGAACACGAAATAAGGCGGCAGTCTTAATTAAATAATTAAATTGTAACAACAATGAGAAATAACATAGAACGAAAGTAATATTTTCTCATATTATATTACCTTTTCAACATTTTTGTGACGTTGAACTACCTAGCTAAAATTTTCTATTTTTAATTAATTAAATTTATAAATTCATTTTAATTATTGATTTCTGTTAATTAATTAATATTAATTAAATCTAATTAAATTTTCTAATCATAGTAGTGAATGTGGCAATCTAGATTTATATACATTGGGAAGTAGATATTAAACAGTACATTTCTTCTGTCTTTCGTTTTGGAAGAATAAACCAGTGATATAAACATGAATCATGCAATATCATTGAAAATCGTCGTGTTCTTCCGGTTCTATACCTTTCAACCAAATTGATTCAATTCTTTTAATCCGTCTAGTATCAGCATTAGTTTAAGCACATTTAAATGAACCGCAAATGTAATGATGGTACACTATTTTTGTTATTTGGTTATGGAAATTAAAAAATAAATTATATTTGAAAATACCAAAGTCTTCCAGATACATACATACATACATAACTTTACGCGAGGTCCCTTGCGGGGTAGGCACGAACAACAGAGCGCCATTTAGGTTTATTCTTACACACCTCACTTGCTTCTTTGTCATTCATAGTTCTTGTCATGCACGCTCGTCTGTTCTTAAGGCTCCTGACATCACCTTCTGCTAGCACATGATCAATTTGATCATGGAAGATGAGTCGTGGCCTTCCGCGACTTCTACATCCATCCACTTTTGCATTGTATATCTGTTTAGTCATTCTTTCATCATACATTCGTTCCACATGCCCGAACCACCGGAGCATTCCTTTCCTTACCTTCACCCCGACACTCTCTTTCAGACCAACTCTCTTTCTTACTTTGGTATTACGAACGCGGTCCGCGAGCGTCACTCCGCAGATTTTGCGCAGTGCTCGCATCTCGACCGCGTTTACTCTACTTTCATGCTCTCTGTTCCATACCCAACTCTCGCTTCCATACGTGAGCGTAGGTACCAGCGCCGCGTTGTGTATGGCAAGCTGGGCCTTCTGGCTGAGGTTCTTAGCGCCTAGAAGTTTACCTAACGCTCCATTCACACTATTCCCCAAACTCACTCTTCTTTCTATATCAGCGGTGTACCTTCCATCCCTGCTAAAAGCACATCCGAGTTATACAAACTACAAAGTCTTCAAGATAGAGGGTCAAATATCGTCTTAAGTATTTTATAGCTTTATTTTTTTTAATTTTCCACCTCGTAGTCCATGGTCCAAGAGGTGAAGAGAACACTTTTTATGAATTTATAAGTAACTAGCGATCCCGGCAGACGTTGTCCTACCTTGAAAAAAACTTAGAACACGATTAATTACATTAAATATAGCCTATGTTACTTAGGAATAATATAGAATTCTAATGGTGAACAAATTTTTGAAATCGGTTTAGTAACTTTTGAGTTTATAGCAAGACTATAAATTCTAAAAACCTATTGAGACCTTACACTACTACAATTATGTATATTTTTTTAATAATCAGCAGACACACATTGTATATCTCCAAGCTAAGCAAATAACGCTTCTGTTATGGGTAATATACAAATTACATCAACATTTAAATGGAAAATATTTAGTTTACTAATAATTTCACTATGCCACGCAGTGGCGGCATATATATTACATCTTCGTGCTAAACATTCATATTAACCCCAGTAATTTCTAAGGCAGTGACTGCTACAAACGCCGTAGATTGCGTAAGGCATAACGCTCTATGCGACCAAAGCATGTTTATTATGAAATTGATCTCTCTGTGCCGAGTCCGCAGTCATTTTTGAGCATTCCAGCGTAAAAACGTCGCTTTTTTTAAGTCAATTAGTCTGTCAAACAAATCGGTGCAATCATACAGAGTGCATGGGATAATTGACACACGGTTAGGTATTTCCAAAATGATGCGTCTATGCGACGCTGATACCCAAACGTCAATTGATGCTAGACGCCGCTTTTAGCATCTGTGACAGTAAGAAATTTTTTTAGACACGTAGATAGAAAGACATAACTTATGTATGTATGCCTCTTACCAAAATGGATAGGGAACCCTGAAAAGCATATAAATACACCAACGAGGCAGATCCCGCTAGAAAGGAAATGATTCAAGAAATGCTGGTGTGGCGAATAAACTCTTCTTACTTCACACTGACCTATCAGCCAAAGACTGATGTCTGGATAACTGTTACAGCAATATAGACTAAGAAAGGCGTCATGAAAAATATGTATTTAAAATTCACGGTTATCTCTGATTGTACACATAGGTTATTAATTTATTATTAATTGCTTTCGATTGTGTAATTATCTAATATATAAAATTCTCGTGTCACAGTTTTCGTTGCCATACTCCTCCGAAACGGCTTGACCGATTCTCATGAAACTTTGTGTGCATATTGGGTAGGTCTGAGAATAGGACAACATCTATTTTTCATCCCCCTAAATGTTAGGGGTAGTCCACCCAAAAAATTTTTTTTTTATTATTTTTACCGGGCAGGACGACGTCTGCCGGGACAGCTAGTTATAATATAAAATTACATATTTTATAAATGTACCGGTCGTTTTCTGCGTCAACAATCCGTTACTTGCTTGACATCGAGAGGGATGATACGCGGACTAATGATTCCACAACAAGGAATGCTGAAAATCGCGCAAAGTGGAGAAGAAAAAGTAGAAAAGTGATCTCTTCTAAGCGAATGTTACTAGGATTTTATCGCTCGGATGATGATGACAATCAAACTATTCATTCCCCCTTATCCCTGAAGTAGGAAGATTCAATTGCAGTGGGGCATGTACGGGATGAAATTATAATAACATCGATTAACTAAACTTTGACACAGTTGATCAAAATTTTGCAAAGTCCATAAAATTTCAAGGATGCGTTAATATTGTTTGCTCATGTTAATCGTATGGGGATGTATATGACGGTGCCAAACATCGGAAGGACAACCTTGCCTGCTTGGCATACTGACTGAGAATTTTATGTCTTCATATGGGCGAATAGAATCTGATATATCTAATATATAAAATTCTCGTGTGACAGTTTTCGTTGCCATACTCCTCCGAAACGACTGGACCGATTCTCATGAAATTTTGTGTGCACATTGGGTAGGTCTGAGAATCGGCCAACATCTATTTTTCATCCCCCTAAATGTTAGGGGTAGTCCACCCCGATTTTTTTTTTACCGGGCAGGACGTCGTCTGCCGGGACAGCTAGTAATTACATAAATAATATTTTCTGAAAAACAAAATATTTCATGCGTGTAAATCCATATTCAGTAGGGATAAATATCATTTATAACTTTAGATACGATTATGTTTGTTAGTTACCTTAATGAAATTAGGCAAGGATCTTGCATTCCAATCAAGAACCTACCTACTGCTACCTTCTATCTCAAAAAAACAACTTTAAATGGGATGAAATACAGAATAAAAAATTCTATAAGTAGCCTTTTCCTCGAGTTCGAGATATGAAGATTAGTTCTCAAGGTTTTTAATAAAAAATGAAGAAGCATTATAGTTACGATTGTATTACATTCAAAAAGCAAGTAAGTGAATACAGACGTTGTCCATCAACATTTTAATTTTAAGTAAAACTTTCTCTATCTCTCTCTGACTTACCAGTTGGTCAAATAATACTTTTGCATTGTTATTCTCTTATGTGTTTTTTTATTTATAAAGTCTTATATATCAGCTCAATATAATTTATTTTGTACAGCATATTAATGTAGGGTTTACAATTCTGTATTTAGATTGTTTATTTATTGAATAATTTTTACTGTTTTTGTTGTGTTTTTTTACATCATTAACATAGTTGTATAAGGGACTATGTGCAATCGAAAAAATCTTTATTGTGACAAATAAGTCTAGTGACGTTAGTGCTAACATTATGAGCAAGCACGCAAGCCCTAAGCCAATATTAATCTATGTATTCAAAATAGCGCTACAACACATAAAAACCAAACGACAGTTCGGGACAGTTCGTCTCATGCATTCAACGCGGATAGATGTAATTCATAGTAGACTCAAAACTCGCTTTTCGCGCCCGCTGCCCGCACAGTATCCTTCTGATTGACCATTGTAAATAACGTATAATACATGTCATTAAAAGTGTAGAAGACTGAAGTACTGTTTCATTGCCATCCACGCTGAAGACGGGCATATACCGCTCATCGGTGACACAAAGAACAAACCAATTTTTTTTTATTGCAGGAGTTCAGCAGACAGGCAGCGGCCCACTTTATGGAAAGCGACTACCATCGCATATGGACATTTGCAACACCAAGAGTGCTACAAATGCGCTGCTGCTCTCTTAAGGGAGACTAAAACCTGGCCAATAACACCGGAACAAGTCAAGGTTGTTATGACGGCATACTTTAGACCAGGGGTGGTAGCCATCCAGTTGGGAAAATACCCTACCACCTGGCAATAATCCTCACTAGTAGTTATGGTCTCAATAATAATTAGGTTTATTTCAATAGGTATACTAGTTTTAGCACATACGAATATGAAGTTAAAGCTCTTTTGAACGTAAAATTTACAATATATCATGACCTATTTCATGATAAGATCCATAGAGTCGATATGGGCAGGTCAGGCTACTCGCCAAACGTGTAACATTTTAACAGTAATTGATCACGCGAGCTTGCTACAATAGTTTATTTTGCGATTTCTACTTTCCCCTAATTGTGTTAAAAGCTGCTATTAGACTGATCAAAAAAATGGAATCAATTTGTTTGAAAATCACAAGAATTATTGGACATTTTACGTTTATATTTACAGTGATCACTTTGGTTGATTCATCCAAACTAAAGACAAAAATTATCAGTCCAATATCGGCTTACGCTTATATACAAATTTTCACGCTTTTTCATTTTCACGATGCATTTTTTTTAATCGCCTCTCCCTTTATTTTAAAACTACAACTAGGCAAGGGGATGCGTTATTTTCTTACTGGTTGATACATTTAACTGCTTATTATATACTACAATATTATGATACCCTTTAAAAAAATCAATTTTGTAGCGCTGTAGAAAAACCTCCTTTTATATAGTCTCTATGGAGGAGTCTCTCAGAACCTAGACAGTATGGGATCATCGACAACGCGAACTAATATAAGACTAATTATACGTAATTTAATATTAAATTGATATTATATATATGTATGTGTTGTAAACATCAATTAACTGATTTTTATGTCGATATTACTTGCCAAAAACATGGCAAATAGATTTAGTAAACATATTCAAAATCCATTTCCCTTATCCAATTACAGATTACGGGGAGAGCAAACTTCTCGATCGGCTATGCAAATTGTCCTTAATCCCTATCGGTAAGTAATCTCAAACTTGGCAGAAACCGGGAATCATTTTTGACTTGACGCTTCCAAGCCGCCATGTTGATTTGGTCCTTTATGCCGGATTATTTACAACTAAAGAACGGCTCTGAACAGATTTTTATTAAATTTGATTTGTTAGTTTGTCTCCATCTTGAATAGCAGTATGTATGAATATTATATCGAAAAACTCCCCAAAAAATATATTTTTTTTTTAATAAATTATTTTTGGGTCTTCGCCTTATTCTGCAATTGACAGCTCACGTCACGCACACTTACAGCTTATTTGTAATAATTGATGTCCACTGCAAATCAGTGATATACTAGAGAGGCTTACATTCATAATTGGGCCCGGTAGGTGGCACTGGTGTTCTCGAATTTTGATGAAATTTTTATTGTAAGTTACACGACATTTCACAATTGTATTTATTTTATCTTTATTTTCATTTCAATTTAACTGGTTCTTTTCAATTTCACTAACTTTTATTATTATTAAAACAATAACTCATATTTTTTTTTTTTACTGACGCAAAGCATTCTTTGCCTCCTTTGACTCCACGTAAACATTTGTGCACCCCGATGGGGGTAAACACGCTGTACTTTGATCATCTCAATGTTATCTAGACCTTCACCGTGTTTTATACAAATAAAGATATTTGAGTTTAAGTGGGTCCACGGATGCTTTAAATTCACAACAATAGATCCGGCAGGTGGCGCTAGAATCGGGTTCTATATTTTTTCAGAGCAGCACAACGTCTACCGGGGGTGCTAGTATACCTATAAATAAAATTGAAGTGTCAGTTTTTGATAACCAAATAAACGACAACATTTAAGTGGATACTGATGCTTAAGTTATGTATTCGTGTATTGATTCAAAATATCAGTGAAAGAAATTTTAAAAACAATTAGAAGACCAGTCATATCTTAAACAAAAGAATTAACTAATTTTAAACTAGACTCAATCCCGTTTTAAACTGCGAGGACATGAATTAAAGGTCTATTGAATCTTCTACATTACTATTCTTCTTAATTCTTAACAATTATTGCAACATAAAACATCAACTGATTAGATATAGATATGGTCATTAGAGTACGTTACGTATTGCACTGACATACTCCACTCACAATGTAGTTTTTCAACTAAGTCAGGTATGTTTTGCCAACATAATAGAAGGTGTGGCCTAGAAACACCAACTGCTCATTACTCGATTGCTAATAGCTAGCGACTGAAATGCCAGGTATTACCCACCCTATTGCAGACCAGGTATTAAGGAATACACCTTATTTAATTTATAAATATTAACCTTCAAGATCTCCCCCATAATGACCATTACAATATTCAAGGCAGATACTTGACTTTTAACAAGAAACCCAATTTTTAGGAAGGTTCGTTTACTTAAGCCTGAATTTTGATGCACTCGGCAAAGTGCCAAATTATAAACCACTCGTAAAGAACCGTGAAATATTGGACTTTCAACCTTATACGAACAACAACAAGGCATTGAAACAAACTTGTAAAGTTCTTCATATAGTGGTTGTCGTAAAAACATGTCTTTGTTGAAACAAAATACCTTGCCATTGTCACTGAGGTTACTTTGACAAGCTAACTAAATACGGAGCCTGAATGTAATAATATACTCAGTTAAGTTAAAAAACCAGTAAAGTGCGTGTCAGTCTATATACAACTTGAATTTTGCAAGTTCCTCTTATAATATATGAATCGGTTTATCAAAAAAATAACTCTTTCCTTTAACATGCGCTATGATACCTACCGAAAATTTATGACGCCTGCACTCACTTCATCCTATTATGATAATTCTTTTACAGTGCAGGTTGTCAAAGGCTCAGTAGTTTTTACGTGAATCACAAACAAAGAGACAAACCGACTAACAGACAGATAGGAAACCTAAAAACGAATTCCATCGTGTTCTTCATATAGTCTATTCCAGTTGTTTTTTTTTAATTAGCTTCAATTGGGATTGTTCACTTTTTTTCAATCTAGCTATTTCAAAAACCATTTCGAGGAATAGTGTCCCTAATCATTTCTGTCTAGTTAAAATTCCAAAAAACCTACGATCTTCTTGTATTTTGTAAGAAATGTGTTTGACCTTTATTTGACCTTACTTAATCCAATCAGGTGGGCCGTCTGCCTGTTTGCCTGCTTCAGATGTAAAAAAATCTAGCTGTACATTATTTGATTTAAGCTCTGTAACATGGATTTTTCCCTAAAGATCACTTTAAAAAATTTAACGACAACTATAGAAAATAATAATGGTTGAACACGAAAAATTATAAGCCTAGCGACAAAAAACCACTAAAATGATCACGATACGTAATAAGTAGTGACATTTAAATAGTAGTAGCACAGGTTACTATGATTAGTAAGTTTTATTATTTTTGTTTTCTAGGCCAAAAAATCGATGTGAACTTGTCCCTCATGACGTCATCGAAGAAATAATTTTAAAATCGAATTATAAAAAAAGTAACGCTTAAAATACAAAAATATTCAAATTAGTATCTTAAAATACCCTATTTTACGTAATAAAAATATAAAATCAGAGGGTAATATTTTGTGAACAATCCCCATTTATGCATTGAAGTTAATTAAAAAAAACAAGTTAAAAAAACAAACACGGCATTTTAAGAAATTTTATAATATTATAGATCAGTGCTTTTCAATCTTTTTGAACACGCGACTCCGTTACAGGTTGAAAAATTTTGGCGACCCCCTTAGGCCATAGACAGGCCAAAAGTTACTCATTTAAATGTCTTTCCCTATTTTGTTGCCTATATTCATTATTACGGCCTATACTCAACAAAAATTGCTGAGCTTAGAAAGTACCTAAGTATGAGGTATAAACTTAAATTGTCTTTTGCCTTTTGCCGGCGAAGGGAAGGCACTGCGACCCCCCTAGGGGTCGCGACCCACAGGTTGAAATACACTGTTATAGATAATTTAATCAATATAAAAATAATACATAATTATGTACCTACTACAATACAGATACAATACACATATTATGCTATATACATACAAAAGTAAACAATAACACTAGCTTGATATAGTAATGATTGATATAGTAGTGATGATTTGATGAATTTGTTTATTTTAATTTATTATAATATGGTCAATTTATAAATAGATATATGTTATTTGTTTCGTTGCAGCTGCAGTTATTTTATATATTATGTTTGTGTTACGATTTTAAATTATTGCTTTTTATATACATATATTTTTTTTTGTGTGAATTTTATTAATGAAATGCATTACACTATATATTTTGTTGTTATGTGTTGTATTGTTCACCGTAACTTCACTTTATGGTCCCAGACGGAAGAACAGCGCTAGTCCTTGTTGGCTAGCATTATGCTGAGGCTGGGTCCAATTTAGGACTTATTTTGTTTCTTTCTCTATTTACATTACATTAACTTTGTTTTATTGTTCTAAATAAAATATTTTCTTTCTTTCTTTCTTTCTTTAATCTTTAACCGATCTGTTAAAAGAAGGTAATGATCGTGTCTGCTTGATGTTTAGTGGTAGTGCATTCCAGAGTTGAAGGGCCTGAATGACAAAAGACTTATAAAAACTTGTTCTGTTAACAGGCGTTTTTAGTTTCAAATTCTCTGACAATCTAAAGATTTTCGAATCACTGTATTTAAGTCACCTGCGTAATTAAAAGTCAATAAAATAATTTGCCGTATATACCTAGTAGCATATTTTACCTTTTAAACTACTCTACTTCAAATAATTAAGTAATTTTTTGATGAAGTGAAATAAAATTTAATCAAAAGAAGATTTATTGAATGCGTGATGCTTTGTATACGCAATTCCATCGACCTTAAGGAAACACGTAAATAAATAGTTTATAATAATATTTGATTATTATCCAACACATTTTGTAAATATATTAAACTTAACTGACCAAAATCACGAGAAAAGTGTGGGTGGTTATTTCTCACGCGACTTTAAATCTTATCTACATTGTAACATGTACTTTAAAACGTATTAAATTAGCTTATTACTTTTTAAATGTAGTCAGTTCATGACTACTTATGGTAAAAAGATGAATAAAATAAAATAATTGGTAGGGAATAACACCGCCAAGCTAAACAACTTATGTTGTGTTTGCATTTAAAATTAGCGTTCTGTCGGATATAATTCCGGCACAGCATTATGCTGAGAGCAAACCTTCTTTGCTGAAAATGCGGCGTACAAATTATCAAAATATGCTCTATGTATCATGTATAGGGAATGTAATTACGTCTATAGTAGTTTAAATATGTTAGGCTGCTACAATTAATAATCAATTATGGTATGGATAAATTTGGATTTGTTAGATAGCGAGAAAACGTCTTATAATATCGCAGATATTAGTCAAGTCCCCCTTATGTGACATGACATTCCCTTTACATTCATAAACGTTGGTAGAGGTTAGCGCTGAAGAAAGAAACCTCCGTGCTACACGTCGCTATTTCTTCAAAAAAAGTTTTCTTTCTTTCTTGTGGTATACCACAACGCTACATACTACACGAATGTAGCATCTACGTCCGGTGTACATATCAGGTTCCGGATTTTTGTTACTCTATTACATAATGGTGTCTTATTTATATTACATACATACATACATACATAACTTCACGCCAGGTCCCTTGCGGGGTAGGCACGAACAACAGAGCGCCATTTAGGCTTATTCTTACACACCTCACTTGCTTCTTTGACAATCATAGTTCTTGTCATGCACGCTCGTCTGTTCTTAAGGCTCCTGACATCACCTTCTGCTAGTACACGATCAATTTGATCATGGAAGGTGTGTCGTGGCCTTCCGCGACTTCTGCATCCATCCACTATTGCATTGTATATCTGTTTAGTCATAATACTGTTAAGAGTTGCAGTACTCGAATTAAAATGCCGTTGGAATTATTAGAGGATTTATTAGAACTATACAAACACGTATAACACAGGTACAAATGTAACTGAACACAACCAGAGCAAACGTAATGCATGATTCAATAGCCCGCGCAAAATCCGTCATTAAATAGATTATCGAATGTACACAATGTCTTGCTCCGCTTGTGGTAATCGCTCGACTGCCTCGTCCATCAATCGAGGCATTGCTTTATACTGCACGGTTGCAATATGCATGCTCGGCCGCGTGACCGAATTCCTATAATCACACGTAGCTAATGACTGCCATAAAAGATTACAACACACAATGGACTGTTTTTCTTATCAAATTTTTTAAACACATAGTAAACAAAAGAAGTACTAATGCCGAAAAGGTAATGTGTTTGTACAGGGCTGCTGGTGTAACAATATAAACGATATAATTGTTTCGTGCTTATTGCCTCTATTATGTCTTTTGCTATATACTAAACGTATATACAGTGTCATGAATTCCACAATATGCGCCTTTGACCTCAGCGTACTATGTAGTCGGTGATAATTTTTACGCGTACTCTCTGTTTTGCCACCTTATTAGTAAACACTACCATAAAACCCTTACTATACTATATGAACGTTTCTTTTTTTATTATACCACCCTCATATATGGAAAGTGTCTCTGGATACCGCATGATGTAATATCCGCACACGGGTTTATTCAATATAGGGTGGGTTGGAATTATACTCAAGTACACCTGTAACGGCTATATTCCATATTTATTCCCTATAAAAACGTATGTTTCAGAATTTTATCGTCACACGCGATCCTTTTACGTGTAATAAGTTATTTTATTTTGACATTTTATAACCCTTTGCTTTTATTCTCCTTTATTGTAGGTGTAAAACCCTATTTTACATAACGCGTTTGAGCGTGAATTGGATTATTTCAAAGTAAGAGAACGTTATATTTTCAAGATGTATAATAGGCACCCTGCATTCTCGCGCGGAAAGCTCGAGAATGTAGATGGTCATGTATATTTTCGCGTTTGCGAGTTCTTTACAGGAGTCTTTACAATCATATCACAAGTCAATTAATAGGAAACGGAGACTAAACAAAGCATAAGGACGGGAAGGACGCACTGCTTGAAAACTTTCTTCTTCAGGCATTGCTAGATATAGAGGCAAGTTTTATTTCGAAAATAATATTCTTTTATTATTCATAAACTCCTACATCGAACAAATCGTAAAGAGCTAATTTCCATACAATGTATGTATTGAAATAAAGAATATTTAAAAAACCAAAATTAAATACTAAAACGAAATAAAATAAAAAGAGGGCAAAATTATAAATAAAATATTGATCCCGAACAATTGGATATAGATATATTATATATGGATATATACGTATTGCCTAGCGCTATCTACTGGCTTGTAAGTGTTCGCTACTCGTTGCACATATCATGTATTCATTACAAAAAAAATGTTAGTAGATTATTAGTTATACTACCCTGAAAAGATAAACAGTAATCCTGAATGAAGTTACAATCCAAGATATACTACCTACTTGAATTGTTAATTTATAATTCAGGACAAAAATCTCAAAAGGGCTCTTAGACTTAACCTCGAAGCGATGTAGGTCCATAACAACGTGCTTGCGCTTGAAATTAATTCTTCAGCGAATAAATCGCTTAAT
The DNA here is from genome assembly GCA_012273795.1 of Dendrolimus punctatus. Taxonomy (NCBI): domain Eukaryota; kingdom Metazoa; phylum Arthropoda; class Insecta; order Lepidoptera; family Lasiocampidae; genus Dendrolimus; species Dendrolimus punctatus. The sequence goes on from CM022532.1 coordinate 4,151,095, forward strand.
AAAGCGATTTGGACCGACGCCAAGCGGTACTAGGAAGGCTTTCGGACTTTACGAAGCTTATAGCGCTTGAGTATTCGACAAGGTGATTTTCTAGCGACTTATTCAGCGACTAGTAATTTTTGAGATGCCGACATCTAAAATTAACAAATTGGATAAGGGCGTGCAAGTCTACACACAATGGAGGGTCCCGTGAGTCCCGGGACTGTTGGCGGTATGAATGCAGCTTAATGCAGCAATAACTAATAATTTAATTTTCCAGCGAAGTTTATACGATTTAATCAACCATTTAATATATCCATTAAGTTTTACCAATTACAGACAAACCTCATTTCTAGTGCGAACAAGTAATTATTTATAGAATATAAGTAAATACGATGACATTGTTAATAGGTTGTGTGACCTGTTTGTAATCAGTATTTCAGTACTTAGTTTCTTCAATAGTGTATAAGTATCTCGACTGCCTTTCTTAAGTCTGCTTGTTACTTTTAACAAATAGCTTATTCGTGAAAACTGGTGATTGGTTTTCTTTTGTTGATTATAGTTATCTTATTAAATGTATTTAGCTGCAGGTTTTCAATAAATGTTTCCCTGGCCGAAGATTGTATCCCAGAACATTGTTTATTCCCGTGCTTTATTGCAACACGTAAAGTAAACAAACGTAAGGGACATTTCAGTAATTTAACTAGAGAAACATAAAAAAACTTTTAAATGAAAGTAACTTCAAGTTCAACTTGAGACAAAAGTCTCAAAACTACTTAACTAAAAATTAATATTTTTTTTATTTCAACCAATTTTTAAAATGTTTTATTACCTCATAGTTCCAAAGCATCTTTTTTACGACTCGAGATAGTAAAAATTTATTTATCTGTCATATTGTTACATACCGACAAAGACCGCACAGCTGCATGTTGTAAAAACGAATTATTTTATTCACTTCGTCTTCAAACTTTAAAAACATCTATTGTTATCGTACTTATTTTAGGGCTTAATTAGTGTCGATCGAATTAATCCTTGTTTTTATTGCATTGCGTCGAAGCTTACCAGATGTGTGTGAACGCCTTGTGTGCCCCTTTGTCGGTATTATACCGTTTATTATAAAACAATGCCCGAAGGAGGGGTGAGGCAGTCAAACAAAGACTACGATACGATTAAGTCGTGTAGTACTTTCGATTAGCAAAATAGTGACTGAATTTGCGCGTGTTGAATTGCATTGAATCGTGCAATGTGAACTGGTTACATCCAGTTCTAATTCGTACTTGTTTTATACGTGTTTTGTGCAGTTCAAATAAACTCTATAGTAAATCCAATGACATTCAATTTAATTCGAACCCTATAGCTCGTAACAATATTTATGTATTACTCAAATATACAACACATGAATAATATCGTCATAATTATTCACGAAAGAAAATCCCAAGTTTATAAGTATGAAAAGAAGTCTGATAATTTATGAAGTTTCAAAAATACGTAAATGATTCATTAATAGTAATACAAATATTTGGCTTTTTGAATTTGAGTTTCAAAGTTAAGGTGTAGGAAAGAACATCTTTACGGAAATGCTTTTATGTAATATGCTACGCTATGGTGCTACGCGCACGTAGCCGAGCGTAGCGTTCCGTAGAGCTGGTTAACTGGTGAAATTAACGGTTCTTGTAATACCACATTTTGTTAAATCTTTGCCTTTTTACCATTGTTTGTCGAGCGTAAAAATACACTAAAGATATTTTTAACATATTATAATGAGTTAAATTGTTAAAATCAGTTTGTACATAATGGAGGTCTTCATAACAAAAGTACAAACCAAAGTGTAGTTTTACACAAGGGACAAAATTTTGAATATAACAAAACTAGTTGATTGTATAAGACTGAAATTTGGAATGAATGGAAACCCTGCTTTTAAGGCACACTTGCATACTGGTAAGAATTTCTAAATTGTAATATGCAAAGTTTTTTGTAGACAACAAAAAATGGCATTTTTCGTACACGCCTATGTGTCATGAAGTTATGCCTGTTTCCCATTGGGGTAGGCAGAGACGATGGACCTCCACCTGCTACGATTCTGACAAACACTTCGCTTCATCAACTTTCATTAATCTTTCCCTACATACACGCTTATTCGAACTGCTTTTTATATGTATTTTTTATCGTACATTTTTTTCAAAATAAAGACAATTTGATCATGGTGAGTACGTCTCAGTCTACAAAAAAAATCAGTTCTATAAATACACACGAATAAATGTGTGAGGGATTTGACTTACAAGATAAGTTAATCATTTTATACTTCTATTTAAGACCTTAAAAGATTTACGTGGAGCTATTAAACGAATTCAAAAGACATGACACTTTGAAAGTTTAAAATACGGGTTAAAGTAACTTTATACTGCATATTAAAAGGCCCTGAAGTTATAATTTATAAATTATGTGGGAAAACCGTTTATAAAGTTATTAAGTCAAGGAGAATAGCTTTTATGAGAGGGTTGGCTCGAAGTGAGATATCATAGCACAAGTTTTTCTTTAAGGTTGCTGTTTATTTTCATACTAAAACAGTTCGATTTAAATATTAGGATAATACCAAAATAATAACAAAATTATATAAGATTGCTTTTTAATTTTATCTATATGTCTAGGTTAGGTACCTTAAGGTCTTCCTTGAACCAGAGTGGTTTTATACAAAAATCCCGAATGGAACTCAGTTGTCAAGAAATTTAGCAAAAAAAAAGAAACATAATTAACTAAAAAATTTAAACAAAGGACCGTCTTTTTACATTGAAAAATAAAATTTTAAAAAACATCTAGCATATTCATAATAAAACTACATCTTAACAGTTTTAAACGCAGTAATTTATTTAATTTTGGTTATTCCCACGTTTCAGCCACTTTTCAGTGGCCGTGATCACAGAATACAAAGATGTCAAGTGTCAACGAGTATTGTTAAAGTTTTCGGTTGTTAAACGTCGAAATTACCAAAATTAAATAAATTACTACACTTAAAACAGTTAACACGTAGTTTTATTACGTATACAAGACGTGAAAACTTAAGAAAATAGTAATACACTATTTAGTAGTACATTTTATGTATATATATATATATATATATATATATATATATATGTCGGAGCGAAGCTATAAATCGGATTGATTATTGTTTGGATGTATAAAGCACAATATTATTTGTTTACATTTTAACTACTTTTGGAATTCTTAATTTTATTGTATTTGATTTGTTAACTGTTTCTATAACTTAAAGATCGTCTTATCCTAATAAAAGTTATGAATATTGTAATTTAACAATCGACCAATCAGAGCAGACCATATGGCTCGGAGCGGGGTCAGCCGCCCTCTATACTTGAGTAGTATCTACTTCGGTAGACGGAGTTTTTGTGGCACATTTGATTGGTGGCAACAGGTCGAGTTGGACCTTTGAGAATTTTAAAGAAAGTATTGAAGTTGGAAGTATGAGCGGTGCCCTGAACCCGCTGCTCGGTCTAAACTATGTTAAAATGTCCTTTAAATCTAAATTAAAAGTGTATAAACCGTGGCTATCGTGTTTTATGCTCGCATTTTACCCTGATGACGCCCACTTTACCTGCAATAATTAAAGGAGATGTCGTGAGAACGAGACCTTCTCCGACATATATATAATAATATATATTTTAAATGTACAAAGTTTGATACCAAATAAATAATAAGAATCTTTGTTTACAAAGAAGTATAAGTTTAGTGTAGAAAAACTTTTTGGTCAATACTTTCTGCAAGTAAAGCCACGAGTAATGTCCTAGCTATTTATAATAGGAAAATAAAAACATTAGGTATAACGCATTTAACTGACCACTTTAATAAAGAAAAATTATAGTACTGCATCGCCACTTGAGCTTGCTGCGACATGCATAATTACTTTGCGCAACGTTTTCTTTAGGAACAAGGCATTATATCGATTTGTGACGATTCAACACACTTACTCGCTTTCAAACGAATTAAATTTAGAAGTTATTCATTGTATACTTTTTTGCCTTTATTCATTTAGGTACTGTAACGACTAACCTTTTTAGTCGCCATTTATATTAAGAAATATCTTATATATAAAATTCTTGTGTCACAATGTTTGTTCCCATACTACTCCGAAACGTTTTGACCGATTCTCGTGAAATTTTGTGTGCATATTGGGTAGGTCTGAGAATCGGACATATATTTTTCATCCCTCTAAATGTTAAGGTTGTTGTAGTCCACCCCTATTTTTTTAAAATTTTTAATTTTAAAAATATATTTTTATTTTTTATGATACAGCATTAAAAAATATATAAAACCCTATATTTTCAATCCTCTACGATAATTAGCCTATTTTTTTAAACCTATTTTTTAATAGCGATATTAGTATTTCTATAATTTTCTACTGGGATGATTTAGATTTTAATTTGAACCAGGTAGATGGCACTGCAATCGGGTACTAGAATTTAAGTGTTCTTTTTATTGTTGTATGTGTTGAAGTTTATCGCGGGATGGTTTAAATAAACGATCGGACCCAGTAGGTGGCGCCGCGATACTCCTCCTAAACGCTGGGCCTAATTTTGATGATTTTTTTGTTTATGGATTTGAGAATAGTTTAGATTAACATTTGGTCCCGGTAGATGATGCTGGAATCGGGTTCTAGATTTTTATTTTTTAAAGGCAGGACAACGTCTGCCGGGTACAGCTAGTAATTATCTAAATTCAAATAGAAGAACGCCTCGCAAAATAATCGAGATGAGAATTGAATCGAGCCGCGAGCGGAACACGCGATTTTAAAAGTCCCTTCGTTGATAATCGGAAGACAAAAACACATATTGTATATCCCCAAACGAAGCAACTTACGCTTGTGTTATGGGTAATTTACAACGGTCTACTCTGGGGCCGGTCCCACACACCCAGACCATAGTAAATAACGGAGAAAATACGTTTCCGAAATTTACTATACCAGGAATCGAACCCGTAACTTCTGCGTTGCAGTGAGGTAGGCCGGCAAGGGCTTAGCCCGCACAACCACAGAGGCCGTAATATAAACGTAAAATAATATAAACTATATATTTCCTGAACCCAGTATCTTATTCAAGATCCCGATCTGCTCGGTAACCGCCGGCCGTCACAGTACTTAGGTAAAAGTGACTGTCAGTATGTTTAGATATTATTATGGTCAATCCTTCTATGCTAATAAACAGAGACGTACTTACCAAATCGCAGTTGTAAAAGAAGAGTCAACTAAAAATCACCTCAATGATTTTCATGTATGAAGAGATCAATTAAAACTAGAAGAAGCAAACGGTGGTTCATCTCTGCCTACCTTCATGTGAAACAAGCATGATATTGTGTAGGTACTACAACATTATTATGAAATCTGTACCAATATTCTAAAGAGGTACAGTTTCTGAGTTTGGATGTTCGGGGCAGTCTCTGATACTATTAACCCGTATTTGAAAATTCTTTCACCCCTCGAAAGGTATATTATTCCTAAGTAATATAGGCTATATTTATTATTAGAAAGAAAAATAAGAATTCCTACTAAAACTTTAATAATGTAACTCAAGTTGTAAAAAGATAGCCATAAGCCACCCATACGAAGCCGGGGCGCGCCGCTGGTATGGAAGTAAAAACAATATGTTGATCGCAAAGGATCTAGAAGAGATGGAAGAAAAGGTACATTAATTCCCTTATCCGTTTATATTTGAAATAGGACAAATTATGTAAAAAAAAACAGCAAGAAATTGTCATGCTATTTCATTTACTGAAATGTTGTTCGTACATAAAATACAAGTAACCGTAGAGCAAGTCAAGTCTTAAATAAAATAAGAAAGCTAAATCTGTCGTGTGTAAGTCCAATAACAGTCGCCTGCCTAATTTTAGCTTGATTAAGAGGGAAAGTGGGGTCAGTGCTAACGAAAGTGGCATAAAAATAAATCAGGGCTATCTACAATCGCACTTCGCCCTGTCTCTTAGTCGATACTCAAGGTTTTTGAACATAAAATCTTGAGAAAATCTCCCTAAAATTTATATAATAAAAATAATAACTATTCTATTCAGGGGTTCAGCAGACAGGTAGACGGCTCACTTGATGGGAAGCGGTTAGCATCGCCTATAGATATTTGCAGCACCAAAAGTGCTAGAAATGCGCTGTTTCTCTCTTAAGGGAGACTGGAGCCTGGTCACTAATGCTGGAACACAACTGAAGGTTGCTATGGCGGCATACTCAAAACCAGGGATCAACTATAAGACTTATTAAAGATTTTAAATGTTGACTGTTTTAAAACCATTGTTTTTTTTCTTTTGTAATCATGTGTATAATAATATAAAATTCTAAGCATGCCTTGCTGTGTTTGAAAATTCAAGTTATCAAAAAACAACCAATGGAATAGACTATATAAACGATAGCGAACACCATGCAATCCTCTTTAGATTTCTTGTCTGTTTGTCTGTATATCGATTTGTTTGTTTGTTCGGGATACAGGTACAAACTACTGGGCCGATTTCACTAAAACGATAGTTTACATTATTTTTAAATGCTGCGATACTTTATGTCCCAGGAGTGTCACGGAAATTTCAAATCAAGCCTGGACGAAGTCGCGGGCATATCCTACTTTTAAATAAATAAATTAAATACCATTACTAGCATTCAGTACCATTTTACACAAAGGTGTATAAAATACACTCTAGACAGGTATTTTGTAAAAAGAAAATGTAATGTGTTAATTTAAAATACGTCTATAGAATTCCAAATAAGCGGTAAGTACATGTATGTATATTGTATACATATAAATGTAGACTTGCGTTGCGTTGTGAGACTTCCAAACTAGGAATAGGGCCTGTGTTTTGAGTCAGTCAAAAGTACATAAAATACGCACTAATTTTTGAAAATTTTAAAACTTTTCGAATAAATCACACATCTTAGAGCAAATGTAATTAAAACATATTACATTACATTATAAACTAATTCATTAAAAGAAATTTATATATATTTTATTATACCTATTATCCTAGGACTATAAGTAGAATACTGAGCCTAGGTCATCGAAGTAAGTAGGTAAGGTTGCCAGAAAGCTGGCTACGTTACTCGCTGGATCGCCATATTGATGTCCGATGTAAAAGCAGCCCTCTTTTAAAATGTATTTCTCTTTTATTTTTGGCTAGATCCACAAAATCTTCCGTAGCTATATATAAAAAAAAATGGCAATCAAATAGCACATTTTAAATATGAAAAGAAAAATAATAAGTCTTCATATCAGTAATTTATGGAAAATACATCGGCAAGTGTTGAGAATCTCATCAAAATGCAAAACACGTACGAATGGCATTATCGTCTCGAGTTTGTCACTGCCACCGGCGTCGTCGTGATATAGCAAACACGAAAATGAAAAATTCCTTTTTCTTAGGGTTCCATAGCCCCTTTAGCAAAAACAAGACCTTTATGAGATCATCTTGTCTGTGCGTCTGTCATCTATATATAAAAATAACAGCCCATACGCGTCACACTACTGGGTTCAGGCCTCTCAATATAGGAGAACGGATATTATATCCGCCATGCTTGTCCAAGGCGGCTTGTCGAGTTTGACACATCGGTTAATTCGATGAGCAAGTTTCATCACGATGTTTTTCCTCACCTTTGTTAGCACTTGGCAATTGCATTAATGTGCACATAAGGTCAAAAAACTCCATAAGAGGTACATGCGTTCCAGCTAGGATTCGAACCCGCGCTCTTTGAGTCCGGGACGAGTGTGCTAGCCATTACGCTACTACGACCTTTATTTTTGTCTGCCACATTCATTTTACATGGAAACTATAGGATCTATATGGATAAAATTTGAATCTGAATGTGTAATCTGTAGATTACACGTACATTACGTGCAAAACATAAATGCGCTTCGAGTGAAGTTAGCTGCGTAAGTTTCCGCAGGTCCAGTCAAACCTTCACATTTATAACACCTTGCGGGGTATTGTGCGCATGGATTGCAAGCCGAGATAGCAGCTGAGTTATAGCGCAACGCTCCCCTTTTCAGCTGTCTGTGAACCTTATCCTTATCCCTCCGTGTTCTTCGCATTGACGCGTACGAACTTCAAGGACGCATTTAAATTTCGTTGGTACTCTATATGACACTATGTGATATTGTAGTAACATAGTTAAAATGGATTAGAGGTAATATCCATATATGTAATAGAGTTTTAAAAATGTTTTATAGTCAGTCTATAGTCATGTACAGTATATTTAGTAACCACGTAAAAATCACAACAAAGTTCTACAATTACTTTTTTATTTAAGACAATTGTGGCGAGATATTTGCTTTCAAAAATAGTACAAATTGCCCCATCCCCACCTTCTTTTAAGGTAAGAAGTAGAAATTTATAAAAAATATTAAGTTGAGAAGAAAATCCGATAAGTACATTTTGAAAGATGAGGTATTTTATGCATTGCTTTTTAGGGTACCAAAACCAAGTAATGAAAACAGTTTAAGTTCGATACCTTGACGGAACCCATCACGGTGCGCACTGTCAAGTACTTGTCAGATTTATTTGCAATTAAAAATATAACCAAAAAGATTTAGACAAAACTTCAAATACTTTCTTTGGGATTAAGTCCTAACTTCTTCCAATGAGAAGAGCTCGAGATGCGGAATTATTGAAATACTTACGAAAGTAAAACATCGTTTATTGGAATTTTTCTCATGTAATATAATATAAACGTTTTCATTCGTTATTCTTGTTTTTCTTGATATATAAATTATATCACGGAAAATCATTATATTATATAACATTTTCTAAGTTTTCGAGACTTATACACATAATAAAACTACGTTTTAACGGTTTTAAGCGCGGTAATTTATTTTATTTTGGTTTATCCGACGTTTCGGCCGCTTTTCAGTGGCCGTGGTCACGGAAGACAAAGATGACATTTGTCTAACGTGTATTGTCAAAGTTTTTATTCAGCCTACCGCCAACTTGTTCATTTTAATTATTTAGTTTTAATTTTGTTTATGGATATTATTTACGCTATGGGAGGCTTATCTAATTTTGTGTTGTGTTAAAACATGTTGTGGCTGAAGAGAAGAAGCGGCGCAAGAAACTCTTCAGCAAACATGCCTAGTTCTAAATTTTTTTATATATTAAAATGGGTGGAAGGAAAAAATAAAAGAAATTATCAGTCGGGTTGGTAATTTCCGATAGGCGGTAGGCTGAATAAAAACTTTGACAATACACGTTAGACAAATGTCATCTTTGTCTTCCGTGACCACGGCCACTGAAAAGCGGCCGAAACGTCGGATAAACCAAAACAAAAAAAATTACCGCGCTTAAAACCGTTAAAACGTAGTTTTATATAATATTCTCTTAAATTTTCGCGACTTATATACATAATAAAGTTGGTTTTTGCTGGGTCGATTGGAAACGTCGAATAAACCAAAATCAAATAAATTACCGCGCTTAAAACCGTTAAAACGTATTTTTATTATTCTATAGTAATTATTAGCAAATTGTTCAAATTTTATATTGGGTTTTCTCTTATTATGAAAAAACATATTTTATATGCACCAAGGGAATAAAATGAAACTGAATGTTGTTTTTTAGATCTATGGATTCGGATTCAGCGCATCGAATATGCGTTTGTATGCACAGGAATAGAGATGGATCTGGTCATAAGTATAGGCTTTTTTATGGGTCAGTCTTATTATCCTTATAATGATTAAGGTAGTATACGCCTTATGCGTGTCTATTATAATACCTTAGGTAGTATGCCTTATTGCTCAAAGCAACCTATTCCAGGCAAGTTATAAATAACAAAAATTACCAGAAAGTGTTACACTATTTGTCTACAAGTAAGCATTTTTTTTAATATGGTCAAAATATTCCATGACTTAACCGTTTAATACAAAGCAACACATAGCCAGGTGAGGTATTTGCCCGTCTGGATGGCTACTACCCCTGTTCCTAAGCTATGCTACCATACAAACCTTGAGTGGTGTTCCAGCGGCATTATTCGCCAGATTCCAATCTGCTTTTAAAGCGGTAGCCCACTGGCAACACCTTTGGTGTTACAAATGTCCGTAGGCGATGGTAACCGCTTTCTATCAGGTGGGCGATCTGCCTGTCTGCTGAACTCATGCATTAAAAAGGATCGTTATTAAGATTTAGGTTATAAATATCGGTTTCAAGCGAAATAATTCCATCGTTGAGAACACTCATGAATGAAAAAAAGTTAATTTATGTGTTGCTAGGCTAAATTGACTCCCCAACCCACCAAAATTGAATTCGCAAGCCTGAATTTCTATTATAAGTACATTTTCCTCAAGTTTTTTCGACGTCTTTCTTAATTCCCTTGTTACAAAGCCAGCGAGTCTGTTTAGAGAGCGTGACAAAAATGGCCCGATGTGCTTAATGAAAGACTTGGAAATAAATAGCTCCACGCCATTAATTGCAGCGTAAGAGAGAAGGGATCTACCACCTCGCAATTTCCAGATAAGGTATGCATGACCACCAACTGATGACAGTGTAACGATCCGACTCAACCAACTAAAAAACTCCACAGACTGGGAAGAAGCAGTAGCGCTTCCAGTACAAATATTTGGTCCTGCAGTCACCAACATGCCTGCCCACTTACCCAGCGCGGTGTAAAGGGCAATTCCCCATATGAAAATTAAGCCCAGACGCAGCGCAAACTTAGGAAGGCCTACGTCCAACAGCGGACAACGTTTAGCTCACGATCAATCAATTAATTTATTGCTATAGTTTGTAGATATATGTAATATATTAACAGCCTATAAAAGCGTCACTGCTGGGCACAGCCTACCCAATTTAAGGGGAATTGGACGCTATACCCGCCAGGTTTGTCCAGACTGGCATGTAAAATTTGACGCCTCCGCTATCTTAATGTCCAGGATTCGTGACGAAGTTTTCCTGCACCATCAGCACGTGGAATAATTGTGTAATTGGTGCGTCTTTCCTGAACAGGATTCAAAACCACGTCATTTCAGACACGACTGCGTTAAACAATAAACTATCGCAGTTTTTAACTTGATATAGTAATAACTAGAAACAATGTAAATTTGTTGTTATATTTTATACAAATTAATCTCAATAGATGTGACATTGACTGGTTACTTAGCAAATCACATTTGCCAAATAACGTCTAGCTATTTTAAAAATAAGAGATATAGCCGCTCTAACGTTGAGCGCACTCCCAGGACTCGTCTAAAACTAAATTGACGAGATAGACCTGCAAAATCTTACGTAAGCTTCAGTATTCCAATTTTTGTTGGATATTGCCAAACTAAACCAAAGTTTCAGATAAAGCACCCAAGGCTGGAATCGTGCCCGATTGATTGCGATAGACTCACCCTATCAGATAACCTCCACCGCTATTGTTTATGGTACCCTATTGCCTCTTCTTTCACAATATAAACTATGATTTTTCTATTAAAAAAATATTATAGAAGATATTATGAAATGTGCGTGTATAATCTATTATAATATAGAGCTTAAAAAGAGGATATTTGAAAATAGAATAGTCATAGACAAAAATATTAACAGATCTTCTTTATGGAGAATTCATTAATTTAAAATAGGAATTACGATTAAACTCAACCATAATATGATTAATAATAAATGTACTCTGCGATTAAGAATGGCAATAACACGCAATCAAATATATTCCTAATACGAGTTTTATGTTATTTATTTAAACAGATTATAAAAAAAGTTAAAGGTTATTTATTATTGTCTCTTCCATTATAATTACTTACATCAACACAGCTAAAAAACACGGAACCACCTAATTCAACACCGATTAAACTTAACACATTGCTTATTGCTTTCGTTCAATTCCTTAAATTTAAAAAGCACTTTGACAGGTTCGTTTGGCGGGAAATTTTGACAGATGATTTCTAGTTTTTTTTTAATTAAAGAAGGAAAGCGTAAGCGGCCAGGGCGTTCGGTGTTATTGTTATTGTAATGTTTATAGGGGAAGAAAAAGGCGCGCGGCCCGGCTGCCTACTGCCGGCGAAGTAAACCCTCCATGCTTAGGGTTGCGCGCGCAATAGTGTTGGGCTCCTGTCGATTTTATTACGTAGGTGTATATGTATTCTGTGGTCTAAGCATTTGCGTTGTCTTCCATTAGAGATGATTGGTGTATGGCAAGGTAAAGAACCCATATCGATAATGGGTGTATGTTGTGAGGCTTATTAAACTTTTAAACCTAAAATGCGCTGAATTATTCAGTGTGAATTTCTTTACCTTATAATAGCGCTTTGTTGTCTTTAATTTTACTTAGGTGTTTGAAGTTTTAATTGAATTAAAGTGATTAGGTAGGTATATAAATCACAAAGCGTAGTAAAGATATGAAAAGTCAAGCAATCAATTACCTATACTTGCGGGATATGGGTGAAGTAGTAGAGTTAATTGATTCAATTTAATGAATGCAATACACCATATATTCATAAGTTGGCTATTCATAGTATAATACGCAACAGTTTAGGATCAAACAGATTGTTATAACATTTATCTACTTCGAAGAACTTAATTAGGGAGCTTGAATTTTAACTCATTGTGTTTTCTGTATTAAGTTTTAAAAAGGTGTAAATTGTAAAATAATTGACAGCGGTTTAATAAAAAGACCACGCGAAACCACATTAAAAAGAAATTAATTAAACATAGATCAATTATAGCTGTATTAAGTAGTGCTATGACATTAGTGTCATTAATACCAAAGTAACAATGCCGTTATCATTTGTCAACAAGAAATTTAGATTTTATACATCTACAGGGTTGCGCAATAGAACGTGCATATTGCATCATCTTTTTTCGCGGGGTAGAAAGTGCTCATGGAGTTTTAGTCACTATGAGTCACTTCGACGGGAAGCGTCGCGCATTTTGCGTGCGCGCATTTTACGAGAACTCTCGTTCATACATCGTTACTAGGCGTTTATATTGTTCTGAATATGGACTTCGGCAAATTAGTGAAGCTGCGAGTGCTAATTTAATTAAAATATGGGTACAGCGTTTTGAAGAGACTGGTTCAACGTTTAAACCACAAGCAAAAGGTTATCCAAGAACATCTAGGACCGACGACAATATTGAGAGAGTTATGCAGTCTGTACGAGGAGATCCACAAATGTCTACTCGCAAGAGATCGTCTGTCTTACACTTATCACGACGAAGTTTGCAACGAATTTTAAACTTGGATCTTAAACTGCATCCTTACAAGCTGCAGTTAACACAAAAATTAAAAGAGTGACTTCGGAGCAAGGCTCGCATTTGCTAATGAAATGCTTAATCGATTTTCCAATTTTGACAATATCCTTTTCTCAGATGAGGCCCACTTCCATATCAATGGGTTCGTAAACCGTCAAAATTGTCGTTACTGGAACAGTGAGAATCCCAAACTCAAGCACCAGAAAGCACTGCATAGTCCTAAAGTGACAGTATGGGCAGCAATCTCTGGTAGAGGAATAATTGGACCGTTTTTCTTTGAAAATGCGTGGGGGCAAAACGTCACTGTTAATACCGAACGCTATGTTGCGATGTTGGAAGGTTTTTTGGCTCCAGAGCTTGAAAATTCAAGAATAGTGAATTCTAGGACTTGGTTTCAACAAGACGGAGCTACCTGTCACACATCAAATGACTCCATGGCGGTTGTGAAACAGATGTTCCCTGGCAGACTGATTTCGAAAAGAGGTGATATCCCATGGCCCCCACGTAGTCCAGACGTGACGCCTCCTGACTTTTTTTTGTGGGGATACCTCAAGAACAAAGTCTACAGCAATAATCCGAAAAACATCGATCAGCTCAAGGAGAATATCCGTGGTGAAATGGCAGCAATTATACCAGCATTACTGAAGAAAGTTTTCAATAACTTCCGTTTGCGATTAGAGGAGTGTCGTCGTAGAGAGGGTCATCATTTAGACGATGTTATTTTTAAAAAATAAACTTCAGTTATTTCTTAATAATACCTCAGTTTTATTTTAACTATACCTTTTGTATTTATTTTTTAATCAATATTTTAAATATGCACGTTCTATTGCGCCACCCTGTATATGACATATACAGGAAGAGGTGAAAAGATATACCGCTAACAATTGTCTAAGAGGTCCGTTTTTTTATAAAAAGCTATACACAGAACCTTAAAAAATAGGTACCTATGGCTAATGGGGCAACTGAGATAAAACATTACGGTTTTATTCATATTGAGTTAGAGCCAGTTTGTAGGATTTTTTAAAACACTTAAAAAGTCTACAAATTTACCCTAACTCAATATGAGTAACACCTTTAAAATATTAAAAGTAGATTTCATTCAATTGGTTCCAAAATACTCTGAACCTATTTTAGGATATTTTTAATGCTATCAAATTTGATTTTTTATCTCTAGATAAGATCTAAGATCCTAAAGTACGCTCTATTAAAAAGACCATTTATATGAGTAGGTACATGAGAAAATTTGACCAAAATTACTTCAAAAAGCTTGTGATTCCTGCTTAGATTAAATCTGAGCTTAACCGCTGTCTCTTTGCTATACCTCGCAGTCATAAAAAGGGGTTATATTCAAATGTTCGGTTTACCGCTACCCTTATATTATATAACAGCAATAACACGTCGCGAAGCAGTGTATATAGTGTAGGAAGTATTTTACATTGTAACTTACATGTATGACCTTCAAAAGTGTTCTCCAGTGGAACTTATTTTGAATAAGTTTTGAAGTTGAATTATGCCCAACATTATATAAATAAGTTCATTTGAAAATTCTAGCTTTGAATAATTTATTACCGTTTACTAGAATTATGGAACAACACTAGGAATTTGAATCGCCCAGTTAAATTATAACCCTGGAAGAAAAATACTAAAGTCCCTACTCCATATGCGATAATTTTAAGGCTGCTATTGCCGCAAAAGGTGAAAAGTAGGGTGCAAACGAATCCACTTGACGTTAGTAATAACTGATCAATAATTTACCAAAAAAATCATTATGAATCTTCACAATATGAGACGTAACTTGGTTTTTTCGTAATTTTTCTATAGTAATTTAAAGTCAAAAAAAAATCACCAAATTACCTCCAAATTATTGACATGAACAATTTTACTCCTTTAATGTTTATTAGAACAAGATACATAAAATATCTACCTCTTTGTAAACGAGTGATGAAAATTGGTCTATATATATTTGTTTCATATTATCTACTCTATTTTATCCATATATATAAAAATCAATTGCTATTCGTTACCCTCGTTAAAACTCGAGAAAGGTTGGACTGATCTGGCTGATTTTGGTCTTGAATTATTTGTAGAAATCCAAGGAAGGCTTAAAAAGTAAATATGAAAAAATGCTTGGAACAGCTTTATTTATTTATTGACTCTGAGGTGGTATCAAGTTTGCCGGGTCAGCTAGTTGACAATAAAGTAATAATACATCTGAAAACGACTGCATTTATGGAAACTCCGTTATCACTATAAATTAGTATTGAAAGATTTTCAAGGACGTTAGCGTTGCTACAAGCCTTAATGTTAGCTGTGGGTAAATGGTTAAGAAAACGCACTTGTTATTTGTCAATATGCAACGCCATTAACAATGAATAACAATATCGCATGAAAAATAACGCATTAAACCGATGGCTACATCAGCGAGAAATGGTCACTAATACTAGTATTGTCCCAAATGGAGCAGTAACATAAGGGATGATAACAACATAAAATAACAATGTAAGTCTTAACGCACTGTGGAATCCCAGTTGGTGCCATCAATCCTTTCTTGTTTTTATACAAAATTTCAGTTAACAATTTATAATCAACATCTTATTTAAAACATATCTATACTAATGTATAAAGATGAAAAGTTTGTTTGTTTGAACGCGCTAATCTCAGGAACGACGGGTCTGATTTGAAAAAGTCTTTAACTGTTAGATAGCCCATTTATCGAGGAAGGCTACATATCATCACGCTAAGACCAAAAGGACTGAAGCACCAATGAAGAATGTTTCAAAATCGGTTTTTTTTAACTATTCTACGCGGACGAAGTCGCGGGCAGAAGCTAGTTTTTTTTATAAGAAAATAGTTTTTAAACTTAATTCAGTCTTAAGTTCATTCAAATTTCTTAATTTATGAAGTGCTAGTGCTAGTCGCGGAAGGCCACGACACACCTTCCATGATCAAATTGATCATGTACTAGCAGAAGGTTATGTCTGGAGCCTTAAGAAAAACGAGCGTGCATGACAAGAGCTATGAATGTCAAAGAAGCAAGTGAGGTGTGTAAGAATAAGCCTAAATGGCGCTCTGTTGTTCGTGCCTACCCCGCAAGGGACCTGGCGTGAAGTTATGCATGTATGTATGAAGTGCTAACAGAAGTAGCAATTTATGAATAATTTAATATAAAGGTCGTGGTGGTGTAATAGCTAGCGCACGCGTCCCAAACTCAAGGGGCGCAGGTTAGAAAACTGACCGGAACGCATGCACAACTTAGGATTTTTTCTGACCTAATGTGCATATTGTTACAATCAGCGCTTGCTAACAACGGTGAAGAAAACATCGTGTTGAAACCTGTACATCGAGATAACAGATGTCACCTGCCCAGCTGCCTTGGACAAGCGTGACGGGTATACTGTCCATTCCCCAATAGTAAATAATATAATAATAAAATAGTTTATCGGTGGTTACAATATAAAATATATAGCTAAAACGAAAACTGAGAAACTTCTCCGTTTAGAAATTATTTTCAAATTCAAATTTATTTTTTTTTATTTAAAATAAATTCCACTGGAGATCACTTTTTGAAGGTCATACACGTAAGCCAAACAAAACTTAAATCTTCACAGAGTGTTATTGCTGTTCAAAAGAGAAGAAGCGGCAAGAAACTTCCCAGCGACACGTCTCACTAAAAAAGTTTTTTTCATCATAATTATCTATATATTACCTCAGGCTCCTATTTTAAAAATACGTAAAAATTTCGAAGCATGAATGGAGCATCGAAGTAAGAAGTACTACAGATGTACGTAGTACTTATTACTTCCATGGAATGGAGTCGTACAAAGAAAAAAAATTATCACCGTTGTAATAATGGATAAGAATTCATACCTACTACGACAAATCTCCATCGATTCCTTACATGTTATGCCAAATTCAATTTTTTTTTTTTTATAGCTGGTGTTCAGCAGACAGGCAGACGGCCCGCTTGATGGAAAGCGGTTACCATTGCATATGGACATTTGTAAAACTAAAGGTGCTACAAATGCGCTGCTGCTCTCTAAAGGAAGACTGGAACCTGGTCACTAATGCCAGAACACAACTCAAGGTTGTTATGGCGACATACTCTAGACCAGGGGTGGTAGCCATCCAGTCGGGCAAATGCCCTACCAGCAGGTTGCATTATACAAATGATAGTATAAAAGGCTGGAGCATTAAAAATAAGAGTGCACTGGTGGTGCCACCTGTGATTGAAGAGTGTGCTGGGAGTTACGTTCTTCACTAAGCAAGTGTCACTCCTAGTATATGGTATCTAATGGCTCGTCTCCAAATGTAATAACTAATAAACATACGATATTATTCGATCATTAATTTTCACATACGTGATACAGGCATAAAATTTATAAAAGATCATTAGCTTTCCATAAAGCTTCTAGTTTACTGTGTTCAAATATACAAAAAATATTGTTTTCTACATATGTATTCGATCATTTTATTATTTAACTTTCACGCTATTTTTAAATATAACAAAAATATTCATTCGTTGAAAACGAAAAAAATATAGTCATATATTTTCGTGACCATTATATATATACACAAATATACATATAAGACAAGCAGATAGTTTTTGTAAAGAATGTGTGTGACAAACATTCACAAGCAGTAAAACTTACGGATTATTAAAGAATAATTATTTCTTAATTCTACTTACCAAAGTAATGATTCATGATTTAAACTTTTAATAAAGATGAGCGGCCGAACGAACCAGGAACGTTGTTCCAAATATTTTTCAACTGTTATACGTACCTGAAAAAACAAAAATCCCAATTAATTTAATTTTATATGTATTTTCAGTATATTTATTTATGATATGCCTAATAATCTGCAATACCTACATCGCGAGATTAGATTAAGCTATTCCTTAAGTTAGATTGCCTGGAAGGTATTGCTTTAAGCGATATAAGGCCGCCTATTCTTTCTACCATGACAATATTGTAATTGTGTATTTTTGAAACTGTATATTTAGTGAGCAATAAAGTGTTATCTATCTATCTATAGTATATATGTGTATAATAATTGCTAGGTCCGGACGGTGTTTCGTAAGACGCGACAAAGCAACCCACAGCCAGGTGGTGGAGCAGGTAACTAGATGGCCACTACTCCTGATCGGGAGCATACCGCCATAACAACCTTGAGTTGCGTTCTATCATCACTGGCTAGATTCCAGTCCCGTCTCTGAGGCAAGCAGCGCATAGGTAGTAACATTTCAAACGTCCATAAATGACGGTAAACACTTTCCATCAGATGGGCCCTAAAGCCATCGCTGGGTTATATTTATGACTGAATTATTTTAGAAATATTATAAAAAGTTAAACAAAGAGATTCAAATGACCTGTAGCGCCATCTAATTGTGTAGGATGTAAGATCCGTTGAGAATTACGTTTCCTACTGAGCAATTGTTTCTTTGACATTCTTAAAGTGTGTACGTAAACACACGGGTACGGGCGGTAAGTGTCTAATAACTATTTACCTAAAACACGTAAAATACACTTAAAAAGTTTAGTAAACAAATAAATGAATATTCCTGTAGATGTATCTCATTATTTTGTATAACAATACGTTCTTAGTTTATGCCAAAAATTCAAAACAACTTATACACTATAGTATATGTATTCTCAAGGTTAAATCTTTGTGTGTGTGTCTTGAAACTCCATTTGATAAAAAGCGCCATCTAGGTACGAAATGAAGTAACTACTGGTGTCACTAAAACAGTTTATCCGGAAGAGGAATACAGAGCGACGGTCGTAGCGCGGATAGTAAGCTTAGAAAAATTGACAACGAGAAGATGTCGCTAGTAAATCGAGACAAATAAATTTATTGAATTAAAATCTATGTCAACTTTTGTGCTTGAGTACCGAATAATAATGTATCTTCTTTTTATTGCGAAGCTAGCGACTAGGCAGATGACCCGCTTAGGGCTACTATACCCAACCGACCGTTCATTTGCCTTCCTATCAGTTAAAATTTGACATAAGTTTACATACATAATTATATACATAACTTCACGCCAGGTCCCTTGCGAGTAAGGCACGAACAACAGAGAGCCATACAGGCTTATTCTTAGACACCTCACTTGCTGCTTTGACATTCATAGCTCTTGTCATGCACGCTCGTCTGTTCTTAAGGCTCCTGACATCACCTTCTGCTAATACATGATCACTTGAATACTACATTTATATATTTTGTAGATATGTATTTGTATGGTATGTATATTAACTATATATCTATGTAATATATAAAATTTCTTCATATATGTATATATATCATGTATGTATTTATTATTAAAATGTAAGTAGTTCGTACTATAATATGTTACGTATACCACCATCGCCATTATCATCTCAATTCATTCCTGGGGTTGTCTAGAAGAGATCGCTTTTAGCGATAAGACCGCCCTTTGGACATAAGTAGATATAATTTTAGTTTCTAAGTTCATGTTTGTATTGGTGTACAATAAAGTGTTATCTATCTATCTATCACTTTGATCATGGAAGGTGTGTCGTGGCCTTCCGCGAGTTCTGCATCCATCCACTTTTGCATTGTATATCTGTTTAGTCATTCTTTCATCATTCATTCTTTCCACATGCCCGAACCACCGAAACATTCCTTTCCTTACCTTCATACCAATAATGTCCATAAAAATATTATCTACGCAAGATCGGAAAAAGGATACTAATTCCTAGGGCCAAGTGGCGATAAACCAACCCTCAGCCAGGTGGTGGGGCATTTGCCAAACTGGATGGCTACCACCCCTGGTCTAGAGTACGCCGCCATAACAACTTTGAGTTGTATTCCGGTATCAATGGCCAGGGTCCAGTTTCACCTTTGAGACTAGAAGCTCATTGGCAACACTTCAGTTGTTGCTTATGTCCATCCATATGCGACGGGAATCACTTTCCACTACAGATGGGCTGATAACGTGTTAACTGTGCTTCAGCAATAAAAAAATGAAAAAACTCAACAAAGGCAAGTGAATAAATAGTAAAATATAACAACTGGCTATTAATGGAAATTGGTTACCGTCCCCTATAGACGTTTGCAACGTCCGTGGTAGAAGCTAACGAGTAACGGAGCTAGGCATTACACATTATTATCATAAAAATACAAACAAATAAGCTTTTTTTTAAAATGTTTTTAAATACAAGCCTTTGAGATCTTGGATATCATGTAGCAGCAGAGTGCTAGCCAAGACAAGTAAAACGAGCCTAAACACGACGGGTCTATCGTGTTTAGTACAGGAGTTCCTATGGCCACCTTCCGACTCCATCATCAGATGAGTTCTATGGTACCATATAATTGCATTATCACGCGATATACATATTCGTGCAAAATTTCAGCTTAATCGGAAATCGGGAAGTTGGTCAAATTTAACTTGCAAGATTCCACCCGAATTTACATACATATAAACCGACGGCTCCATACCCACTTCGTGCAAGGCGATCACTGTAATCCTATTTTCTTTAATACGCCATTGCAAATTGTTATTAGATAATCACAGAGTACTTTATATATACTGGTATAGAGTCAACAGTTATAATATATATAGTAACGCCCTCTATCGGTATATAGCATTATTCAACGGCAAAAACCATCCAGGGGGTCTAGTGTTATTTTGATTTTTATATTAGACTTTTGGAAATTGCGGGAGTTATAATTTAACTCCTGCAATTCCCAAAAGCCTTTCCAAAAAATGTTTATTTGTTAGTAAATAAAACAACTATTTAGCGGTAGCGTGATTTATTATGTTTCCTTTTATTAAAATATTCAAAGGCATACATTGTCATAACATTATTTGTATCCACATCTAATCTGGTGCCGTTAAGATGATGTACTTACAAGTTTTACCATATCTGGGCACACAACAATCTCTTTCAGAAGAAGCCATAATCCAAGTCATCAGAAAACAAATCGTTAGGCAAATTGGTGTTCAGGGTACATGATTAAGTCCGACGTGATCACAGAACACTAGTAAACGTGATAAGCGAAGTCTTTGGAGTCCAGGAATCAAACGAAGTTATCGAAAAATAATCAAAACAGAAACAAAGTACATACGTTCACGAATGTAACTTGTATCAGTCGGAATGTCATTTTGGTTTTGACATAATTGACATTTTGAAATAAGTTTTTGGTAAATCGACAATTCATCAAAAATCTATTAATTAAAGTTAAAAAGAGCTTTATAATTTGAAAAAGGTGAGGACTAGAATTTACACACTTTAAAATATATTTATTAGCTGATATGGCTTGCAAAAACGTAAAAACATATCAAATATTTCTTAAACAAGTATTAAAACAACTGCGTATAAAGAAACATATTATATTCATTCAATTGGTGATTAATTTGAGAACAGTGACATCTACTGCAATACCTACCCACTAATAGAACGCAAAAAATCTCTAAGAAAAAATAATTGTACTGACTGTTAGGACACTGTAGATAATGAACACGAAAAAATATGCGAAATGGCGCAAAATCGAAAGAAGTTTTTAAATTAATATACGTGTTCCAAATTCAAAGTTGAAAAAAAAAAGTTTTTATGTAACAGTATTATTGCCAGAATAGTTATCATAGGTACATCCATTCCAAGTTAAATAAAACCTTGTAAAAATATGAAGCGACGGGAATAACATCAAAAGAACAGAAATTCAAAAAAGAACTTGGGTCCATTTTATACGATTTCATGTGTACCTTTCACAAATTCGATTTGTAAGCTAATACAAACAACCTTCGCAAAAGGTCTAACAAGAAAGTTCATAAGAAACCTGAAAAATAAAGTTGCTCAACACAAATTCGATTATACTCTCTTTAGTATTGTATTGATTTCCAATAACTTCGCTTCAATTTTATAAAAACTACGATATGCCCGCGACTTTGTATACGCTTGACTAGAAATTGATGCGAGATTCCCGGAACACAAAATACTGTGTGTAGTATTTTAAAAAATGTATGTTATCGTTAAGTGAAAACTGTCTCGGAGTAAGCTAATTTTTATGATCCCAAACAAATACAACTCAAACCTCTCCCAGGATTATTCCTGCGGGATTCCCGAGGTAAAAAATATTACATCATATTATTGTTGTAGTATATTCTTGATCAGTGAAAAAATCATATTGGACTTCGTTTTTTTTATCTGGCAATTTTAAATGATTACCAAAAAAGTTCCAGCGGAATTCCCAGTATGAAAAGTAGCGCAGATTTTAAGTCTAAGAATGAGTTATCGATCAAAAAAAATCGCATCGAAATCGGTCCAGTAGTTTTACGTGAATCCCGGACAAACAGACAAGAAATCTAAAAAATATGCATCGTTTCTCCATCGTTTATATAGTATTTCCAGTTGTTTTTTAATAGCTCAGACACATGGCATGTTTGGAATTTTATGATATTCTTTAGTATTATTGTTCATAGCCTCTAAAATGTGTTTTGTTCTTGTTTTTTATACTTTGTTTTTTGTTAAAAGGCTTAATAATTCTCTTTACTAATATCAGTAATATTACTGAGGTAAAATTTGTGACTTTGGATGTTCGGGTAAATCGCCGGTACGACTGACCCTGTTTCGACATTTTTTTCAACAGTAGAAAGCTATATCATTTCCGAATAACATAAACGGTATTTAATTGTGATTAATAAATCAAAAATATAAATTTTTCTACGCCCAGCGAAATGAGCATTCGACGCAAGAATTGCGCACATCCTCGTACGAGGCACTGCGAGTGCTTTCTGGGCTTATGATTTAATTATATTAATTATCCATTCCTTCTTATATTAATATCAAACTACCGATCCTAAAATTTCATCTTTCCTAAAATCATGTAAGTCTGGGGTGACTGGGATCTCAGCCTATATAGCTCAATTATGCGTGCGTGCATGCATGAATGCGTGCGTATATGCGTGGATGCGTATGTATATTAATGACACCTAATGAAGTAGGTCCGTGTCAGGTATAGTATTTAGAATCGTAGTTTTCGCCGATGAGAAAAGCAGTAGTGGTCTTTACAAAGAGTCATTTTAACTCGATATATACGTAACCTTTGTCAACAAAGTAGTAAGCACTACCCTATTTGATGTAACAAATAACATCAACAAAAATCCTTTTTATATTTGTTTCTAAAATAATACATTAAGTTGAGAAACATGAAAGCAGCAACAATACTTTCGTAACCGAATTTAGATGTTCTTTATACCGCACTTACGTTTGTTTCTGAGAAAGAAAATGGGAGTAAAACAACCATTTGTCCGCTGATGGTTGGTTGGTTCCAAAAATTTAAAGTTGTGCAGAGAAACGTGGAGTAGATGAACGTGTAGTAGTGGCTTTATCTATCAAAGAGGGTACCCACTATGATGGATAAAACCTGTAAATATTTGTTACATTTATTTACATACATACCTACATATAATCACCTGCTTTGATTTTGACAAATATTTTTTTTTTGCTTCATACACTTGCATTAATGTCTTGACATATACTATTTCAAGTACATTTCATTTCGATGGGTGAAAGGCTATTTGTTTTAAACGACACTTTTATAAATTAAAGTAAAGTTTAAAGTTTCTAATGACCCAGAAAAACACATCACTAACGAACTATGTCCCATATTTAAAAAAAAGAACATCTGTAGACTGAAACTAGAGATCAGGTTCTTTATATTTCTTTAAGTTGAGACATTAGGATTAAAAAATCCATCGTGTTGAGTATCACACAAAATGTCGCTTAAAACAAATAGCCTTTCACCCCTCGATTTGATCTTTTGTCAAAATATCTTTAACTTGCTCATGGTGAGTACGTCGCGGTCTCCCGGCACCGACTCCACCAGTCACATTGCTGTCATATACTTGTTTTGTGATTTTGTTGTCATTCATTCTCTCTACATGCCCAAAGTACCTGATCTTTCCTTTTTCAACTCTTGTCTTTCTCTCTTCTATAACTTTTCAACGTAATATGAATTTATATATCATTTTTTTATGTTTGCGTATAGGCAAAATGCAGGCGGGTCTACTTGATGTCAAGTGGCTACCGTCCCATGGACATCTGCAATACTAAAGAAGCCGAAGCGTTGCCTACCTCGTTGCGACTTTAAAAATCTGTTTACGCCGTTTTTGAAGAGCCCCATATTGTAGCGCTCTGGGAAAACCGCGGGGAGCTCATTTCCCAGCTTGCTCACATATGGCATAAAAGAGCGAGCGCCACATACAGTGGATAACTTCCAGGTGTCGAGAAGTGTGGATGAACTCCCGTCGCCGGCGAGCAGTGCGGTGGTAAAATGGCGATGTAGGTACCAAACCAAACAGCTCCTCAGAACACTCCCCAATCTACATACGGTAGAACGCGTTAGAACGCCTACGTCTCTTCTGAGACTTAAAGGTTCTAAGCCGTCTGTAATTTCGGGATCGTCGACAATCCGGACCGCTCGGCGCTGCTAGGAGTCAAATGGGAGCAGCTGGTACTGAGGTGCTCCAACCCAGAGATGGAAGCAGTACTCCACATGGGGACGGACTTGGGCTTTATATAATATAAATCGTAATAAAATTGTATCGTCTTATATAAATCCATAAAAAAATAATTGTACGCCCAACCGGCAAAAAACATGTGCTCAGTGTATAACAACAAGACCTATTGTAAAACCATGTTTTTATAGTATAAATTATTTCGATTTGTTTTGATAAAACTTTCAATTTATAAAATACATGTCCTAATATCCTTTCACGCTGCGAAACCGTTAGTATACACAGAATATGGATTACACTAAATTTTAACTTAAACTTGCGAGATTTTAACAAAAATTATTTTATTTCACTTATGAACAAAAACTGCTCGTTGTTTTTTATTGTTGACAGACTAATAAAAATATAATAAAGACTTTTGCAATTGTATTAAGAATTCTATAGGTATCACATTCTATCGCAAAATTTCATCCGTAATATTAGGACATTTTTTTCACTTTTCAATTATTAAGAGAAATAAACAAAAATACATCTTGACTTTTTTAAGACATAAGGAGCAATAAATCTTTTGTCTCTTAATTAGACCGTTCCTGATCACACCCTTGAGAAACTTTTTGAAAGAAAGATTTATTTGTAACCTACAAATAAACAAACCTTGTAAAAAAATAACTGGAAAAACAAGTGTATATTTATGTCAAAACTAGATCAATTCCTTCCGTTTCCTGTAGCCTTGGCTTAGGATGCTTAAATTAATGCCGAGGTGATTTTATTCTAGATTTTACAACTAAACTATCAATTTAGGCACTTGCCTATTGTTATTTTGTTCATTCTTATTACTATTGATTAAAATGGACATAAACTCGGTTACAAATAACGATTTCTACCGATGATAATGTAAAAGGGCTTTATACAGGCAAAATAGTTTGTTTTTCCATCATAAAGTCTCTGGTAAATTTAGTACAACGGAGGTGTATAGAAATTTTTATTTTTTTAAATATGATTTTTTATATTTTTCAAGAATGTGCAGTTTTTGGGGTGCTACAAAATAATTTAGTGACATTTGAAATATCAAAGGGTTATATATATATATATAATACTTATTTAAAATTAAAATAAAACTATTAATAAATTACACTACAAACAAAAACTTAGAAATTAAATACTACTATAAACATATTTACAAGTAAAAGATGTAGTCCAAATCGCTGTCGGTGGGAAGCGTTCCCAAAATGCTGGCCGCATTCCCTCGTTGTATGGCAACGCTTATTCGTTGCCCTAAATATAGGCCAGCCCGTTGGTCACGCGAGACTTCTTTCAATATATTTATATTTTTTATATTAATAATTACATATTATAGTTATACGTCATAAAGCTTACTGTATAATGAAACATTTAAAAAACTGATTAAAATAATTTTAAGAGAACATTATTAAAGTAAAGTATAGCTGAGATGAACCATTTAGAAGTCTTACAAATAATTATCATAGAATTTAATTGCAAAAGAAGCCCAGAACATATTTGTAAATAAACTTCGCAGACTTACAAATTAGTTGCTGCAGTCGTTAGTACAGTTATTTGGATTCGCTACATAAGTTTTTATCTTACACATTAATTATAATTAAGTTTTAAACGACTTTATTTCTTAGGATTCCGTAGGCATGTTATCTAAAACGGAAACCTAACCGGTTACGTGTGTCCGTCTAAGTTTTTTGACTAATGGCAATGAACTACAAGAGGTTCCTGAAAACCGGGCGACGAGTAAAAGCTAAGGTAGGTAAGGAAATAAGCCGGGCTTCGAAATATGTAAGTGTTCTAGACACAATTAGAATTTAACGCTAGGATGAGAATAAATTGTAGTCCTAAGGCAGGCAATAGAGCGGTAATAAACAAGAGTAAATGTGCCGCTTATTGCCGAGTAACATTTCATACTATTCTGTCTAAAGGTAATTGTCTATAGTATAGACTCTATACGGAGCGCGTATTTGCCACTATGCACTGGGAGGCATGTCCGTATAAATGCGGATTTTGTGGTCCAGCATAATTTTGCCGGTACGCTTAGTCTTGGGTGATATACGATGGACAACTCTGAGACTGACTGATCACACGAGTTCATCTCTTTTCTATAAAGTTCATTACATATTTCTCCAAGTGTCAACAATCAGTTGGCGTACAAGGACGAAAGTGGATACCAGGAAGCATATAAATATCCTAACAAAAATTATTTTATATTTTAATATGAACATGATAGAGAAACACTAGAAGCGATAATCCAATGAAAAAACTAACAAAAGAAATTAGAGTATATCAGTACGAAATACAATAAACACCTATTATACATCTACGATATACAGCGTGTTTCAGACCTTACGACAATAAATCAGATCACGTTTGCTTCATGACGTACTCTGCCCAAATACAAAAACGAATCAAGGTAGCTTCTTTGGTTTAGCCACAGGACCTCATTTTTCATTTCAGAATATTACAACAACATGTATCAGTTATTGTGTCTAAATCGGTAGGTTAGTGACCAAAGTATCATGTTGGCAGCTCGTCTCTTCATCATTAAACGCGGAAGTTGTTCAGTCTTACGCTCTCGCTCACGAATCAATATTTACAAGATGTTCTGTTTTTATTCCTTTTTTATCGTAATTAATTTGTTCGGAAATTGCTTTTTTTTAATTTTGACTTTACGGTTGATTTAATAGTACCAAAAAATTTGTATGGAGTACGACCGCTAAAATTATGATTTATTGTCATTTGAAATGAAACACCCTGTATAACATACATCTTCAGCCTCTAAAATACACACAAAATTTTACGAAAATTGAATTATTATCAAAGACTACATACAGTGAACAAAAGATATCCAAAGAAAAGTACCTACACATTCAACAATCAAAAAAACACATAAACATAGATTTAAGTTAGGTTTATTTATAGGGTATTTTAGTTTTTATTAATAGTTTTTATAATTCAAAATAATTGCTTTATGAATAAGATAAGTTTTTAATTTACAATAATAGCTATGCAGTACCTGTAACGTCGTTTTTGTAGGACTTCATATTAAGTATGTTTTTAACTATGCATATATGCATGGTATATAAATAAAAAACATTTATTTGATTAAATAAAACCTAAAACATTCCTCCAGCAGAAAACGTCAAGAAGTCAACCACCCTATTCATAAAAGGGGTATCACTTTTCCGGGGGCAACGAGAAAGTGTTGCCCGGGTTATGCGAGGCCCGATGCCCATCGGCTCCCATGAGTAATGCGCCATGAAATCAAACAACCCTTTTTAGTTCTTGGGAGAGTTCGACCACAGTATGCGCGGTTGATACACTGTATGGAATCTATTTTATTAAATACGACTGAGTCTTGTGTCGCATTTAAAAATAGTTATATACAGCGATGCATAGCCGTAAAGTGACAGTGCTAAATAATGAAAATCGACCAGTAAAAATGTTGCCTTGAAAAAATGCCTAACTATTACGTTTCTACGCTTCAAAACATTTTACTATATAAAATGTATAGTATAATATAGTAATATAAAATGTAAAGAGGCATCTCCAAAGGTTTTCACAGTTCTTTCTTCAAATCAAGAAATTTGTTTCACGTGTACTATCAAGAATGACGTAACTTGACAGATGGACAAACATTAAAAAACCGATTGAAAAGCGCACAGAGTCATGGATTTTGAATTTAAATAAAGAAAAAATCTGCAGTTATAATATTAGATAATAATGAGATTCATACGAGACTTGAAGTCTCCTCGATTTTACTTTTCAGGAAATATGGACTCTAGTAGCGCATGTCACAGCTCTGCCGTACGCTGAAGAAACGTGGAGTCTTTATTGATTCATTCGCACTGGTGGTGTCTCCACTATGAAACGATAGCGTAGACCAGAACGCCTTGTCATCCGAAAACAAAGAAAGAGAAAGAAAAAACGTCGCATAGCGAGACACATGGCGATAAATTGTACGATACAGGTATATAACAATAAAAGTCTTGTGATGGTATCATATCGGTGCAGTTCAGCATATCTCAGGCAAAAGGTGCCTGACGCTGGTTTGCTGAACATAGTATGGTGTAGGAGGAATCAGGTCGAACAGTTCAACCGCATACTCTCGGAAATAAATCATATATAATATCAATAGACTGGTAACACGGTGCCTATGCTCTAGGCTTTGAAGCCTTGTATTGAGAAACTGATCACTAAAAATCAACTTCTTGGGTCTTCTCTCAAATGACTCCAATGCTTCAAGCTGGTATTTAGTTGAGCAGTCCTAAAGATATGAACATTACTCCTTCAAGATCTTACTTAAGCCCCAATAAAGGTTAAACATTTGTTCTGCGATGAAGTACCTACTGTTTCATCTTTGAAAGTATTCTCAGCTTTTTTGCAGCTAGCTGAGCTACAGTTTCAATAATTTTTTGACGTTTTTGGATAATTCTAAAACAATTTCTATTTGCTCTCGCCTTTTCCGTCTACATCGAAGGAGTGTATCTTCTATATGACTATTTAAACTGTGGTAAAACATATATCTGCATTGCGTAAGATCCCTTTGCAAACATTTGCGTTGTCGCCATGCATTGGCAGGAGTGGGTGAATAGCGTGGGTCGGCTTTGACTAAGCTATAAATTTTGTACAAGAGTCAATTTGTTAATGACTTACGATGACCATAGAACACCATACCATGACCAAATATCTGTTGTTTTGAAGAAAGGTCAGGTAAAAGCACCTCAAAGAAACATGCATGTTTGTAGAATATAATGAAAGTAAATTAAGCAAAATGTGTGTACGAACATCCTAGCAAGTGGACCCCTACATATCCATCTCCCTTTACAGGAAACAGGTGTGATACGTATGTATGTATAGTACCTATTTCAAATTAATACTTTCCTATAGTTTGAGCTATGTCATTAATTTTCATAATTTGAAACTTTAAATGAATACAGTAGTACTTAAGTACAATAAGTAAAGAAAAAAGAAATCACATATAGTATAAATGTGTTACGTAAAATTTAAATTATCTATTAATCTTCAAAAGTGGTATTGATTTTGGAATAGTAATCGCCCAGTAAATAATATAAATCAGAAAATCTCCCAAAATTTTTACGCTTACATCATATAAACTATAACTCAATGCTTTTACGCTTATTCACTGCACTGACAAGAATGTGTGCAACAGAGTCAATCATAATAAGTCCGATAGTTGTTTTAAACACTTGAAATAACAAGTTAATAAAAGCAATAACAAATAAAAAACTAACTGGCATATGTATGCACGCGACTTCGTCTACACTAGACATAAAATTCCCGCGGGATACCCGACACACAAAATACCGCAGCATTCGAAAACTGTGTCGCAAAAGCAAAATATTTTTTTACGCACCCGAACAATTACAAACCGCTCTCGAGAAAATTCCCGCGGGATTCCCTGGACAATAAATATTACACATTTTATCATATTAATTTTTCTACCGATCGATAAAAAAACCAAATTGGAATTCGATATTTCTTTTTAAACTGGCCATTTTAAATAATTGATTGAAAAATTTCCACGAGTTACCCGGGATAATAAATAGCATAGATTTAGGTTCAAAAATCAACTGTTGAGCAGTGAAAACCGTATCGAAATTAGCTCAGTAGTTTTTACGTGAATCCCGAACAACAGAAAAACCAACAAACAGACAAGAAATCTAAAAAAAATGCATCGTGGTTTCCACCGTTTATGAAGTGTTTTCCATTAGTTTTTTTTAATAGCTTTAATGTACAGACAAGACCTGTTTTGAATTTTATAATATTATACATTACAATCAGTGCTGCACGAGTACATTCAGTCAATTAGCGACGGATCTAGTTGTAAGTATATCTGTGACAAATCATTTAAAACATATGTTTATAAAAAAACCGACTTCAATAACTAAAAAGTATAAAATAACTTATTTCTAAAGCTATTATTATTAATATATATTATCTTAAACATCTTAAAGTTGGTGCTCAGTAATTTTTATGTTTTACTTTGCAGTAGTGTCTATGGGTATGCCTACAAAAGGTGCCGCGCGGAATGGATTTTTTTTTCATAAAAATGATCATAAAATGACAACTACTGGGCCAATCTATGTCATTTTTAGGGGACCAAATGGCAGCTATTCCGCGTCGAACAAAAAAAGGTTCACGTAAATCGGATCATAAATCTCGGAGTAGTCGGTGAACATACATAAACAAAAAAGAATACGACGAATTGAGAACCTCCTCCTTTTTTGAAGTCGGTTAATAATGATAAATAAATAAGTGATATTTGAATGAATATAACGTAACGAAAGTGTGAAGTCACACGTAATAAAATTGTACTGACGAAAGTCCCAACTTCTTCACGGTAAACTTCCAACGCGACATTGTTCGCCGACTTACTTCCAAACTGACGTAGCTCATATACGTGTAAGGACTTTTAACTGATATTCATAATATAATATTTTAGGTTATCGTAACTTCCAGACATAATTAAACCTGATTAACATTTGCGTAAGTAAAGTCATTCGTTAATTTGAGAATAATGTTTATGGACAGACTATTCAATCGACAGCCTATTAACTCAACTGGAAAATGTTTTTCCAAACGACGAGACATACTGAACTCGCCAGTTTCTAAAATTGATCAACTATTTAGAAAGAAATTACTTGCAAAAATAGCGACGTAATTACATTCCTTATATATTATTATACACAGAGCATATTTTGAAAATTTGTACGCCGCATTTTCAGCAAACAAGGTTAGCACTCAGCATATTGCTGTGCCGGAATTATATCCGACACAATATTGATTTTCAATGCAAACCGTCCTTTTGGCGTAAGACGAAAACGACCCAATTTTGTTAATAAAATAATAAATAATGAAAATCATTAATAAAACTAATTCTACTTATGTAATACTTTATAATAATACTTTAATACGTAAAATAAATACATACATACATACATAACTTCACGCCAGGTCCCTTGCGGGGTAGGCACGAACAACAGAGCGACATACAGGCTTATTCTTACACACCTCACTTGCTTCTTTAACATTCATAGCTCTTGTCATGCACGCTCGTCTGTTCTTAAGGCTCCTGACATCACCTTCTGCTAATACAAGATCAATTTGATCATGGAAGGTGTGTCGTGGCCTTCCGCGACTTCTGCATCCATCCACTTTTGCATTGTATATCTGTTTAGTCATTCTAAAATAAATAAATATGTTTTAATAAAAACAACAATAAATACGTTACTTAAATTAAAATTAACACTAACGTTACTTTAAAAAAAATCACCTAACGACTTGTATTGAACTATTTATTCGAATACAAATCGCTAGAGTGCTTGCCGAGTCTTACCACATTCTGTGTGCCACGCACTGACATGCTACAAATGAATCAAATGACATTTTACTTCGGCATTTAACTAATGCTAATATGTTTTAACTGCTATATTATAAGCGCGATATTTATCGTGAAATTGAAATCTGACGTTTCAAATACTTTTTAGTAGATGTAATCTCAAAACGGTTCAAATATCAGAACCGTAAGTAAATAAGGAAATAATACAAAGTCACTGTAAGATTTGTTTATTAGTATGGATTTTTCACTAAACCAAGAGATAACTTTGAAATACCAAAAACATATGTTGATATTCCGGTCTTATCATGTTCCAAAGTAACCCTCAAAATTTCTTCTTCCCTTTTGATGTTGGTACGGTACCATTTGACGCAAAAATGGGCGTATCGCAACAATTTCCCCGTTTATAGAGGCAAGGGACAAATATCGTATACTTGTCGATACACACAGCTGATACGTATAGAGAGCAACATGCATTTCTGTCCGTGTTCCGTGGTGCTCACAACAGTTCACTGTTTTCTATTTTTTTGGCATCGGAATATCTCTATAATATTAAAAACTTGTATATTGGTTTAAATTTAGTTTGTATACATAGTTTAGTTTTAGTTTAATTTGTTTATAATTTAGTTTATTTTTAATTAGGTGTTTGTTTTATTTAATAACTCTTCTGTATCGCGACATAATAGCATAAATTGATATCATTTGAAAAAAAAAATTGTAAATATGTACTCTATTGTTTCTTACATTTTTTGTGTTTGTCTGTTTGTTCCAGATTCACGTAAAAATTACTGGGTCCATTTCGATTCCGTTTTCGCGGACCGATAATAAATTCCCGGATTTAAAATCTACGATTTTGACTAATAGATAAAATCTTTAGTAAAATAATTTTAGTTGTGTATGCCTTTACTAACATAACTTATCCCAAGGTTTCAAATTTTCATTTTCATACTAAAAAAACATTACTCTGCTGAAAATAATATTTGATTTTATATTTGTCAAAACAACTACTAATCTTTGTAACCTGTCCATATGGGCAAAGTCACGGGCAAGTGCTAGTGCGAGTAACTCGTATCTCAAAAACGATTCGACAAATAGTGTTCATATTAATTTTCTTTATACAGTTTTCAAGCGTTTATTTCACTTTTAAAGTTTGCGCGTCTATCAAGTAACATATTTGTCACATGAAACAAATTACATAATTGTCGTAATTTATCGTTGTAGGTGACGTAATAGTGATGTGCTGTGAGTCATGTAACGCACCGACTATTAAACCATCGACACTATACGTAAATCAATCAAAAGTTTCAAAATAAAAAAGTATTACTTTAAAGAAAAATAAAACCAATTATTATAAGTGCCATTTTATTTTGGCGAATTGAATAATGATAATTATACTGTGTATTCGATGTTCCACTTGTCCATTGCGATTCGATTTTTTACTGATGGTGCAGTAATAAGATGCAGAAACGCAGCACTAGATACCCGTGTGTATAATAACGTATGGTAGGCCTTGCTCGGTAATCTGGCTCCAGTCCAAACATTGGTAAAGCCCTTAAACGTATTAGGGGAGCCTTACAGTAAAACCTAAAGCGAAGCGTTTGTTTGCACGATCTGCTGCCCACTATTATTATTATAATGAAGATTAATGACAACTAAGTAGCGTTTTCACTCGATTTTACGCATAAACTCATTTTTTTGCATACTGTAGCTATTTTGGCAAAAACGGAATAACAGTTTTAATTATTATTTTGTTATTGCAGTTTAGCAGACAGGCAGACGGCCCACTTGATGGAAAGCGGTTACCATCGCCTATGGACATTTGCAACACCAAAGGTGCTACAAATGCGCTGCATTAAATGCCAACGCATTTGAACTAATTGTTATTCTTTTGTGATCGTCTTCTTTTGTTTACTTATTTATTGGTATACGTTTCTAGAGAACAGTCCATTGGTTTGCTGTACTCATTTATGGTCGCTTGCGGCCGACAAATTACCTAGGTGTTTCGGATTATGTCGACTACGACACGGGCACATTGCATTTGTGCAGTATGAAACAATGGCCTGATTTAGGGAGGGACAGTTCAGCGACAACTACGACCAAGGCATGACGTGTGTAGAATCGGGAACCATAGACTTTAGACTTTGCGCGTTTTATTGAATTACGACCTTCTGCATTACGTTTGGATTTGTTGTGTTCAGTTATATTTGTACCTGTGTTATACGTGTTTGTATAGTTCTAATAAACTCTATAATAATTCCAACGGCATTTTATTTCGAGTCCCGCTAAACTCGTTACAATAATAAGTTTAAAATGGACGATAAAAATGTATTTTTACTTTAAAACATCATTTAGATGATGTACCCAAAAAGGAACACGGTATCAATGGATTGCTATACACATTTGCATCTTGCTAAATTCTACGACATATTTTTCCCATTTGTTAGAAAAAGTGCCAAATGCTCATTCAGAGCAGGTGGAGTATCTGTAAATACTTTTTGCATAAGAAATAAAGAAACATTCACATAAGTGGAGCACTGTCAGCCTCCGTGTGTTTCTAATTTGTCTATCTGTTGTTTTATTTGGTATTTCTGAGCCAAGACATAAATAAAACATGAGACCAAAGGTAAAATATTTGCGTCTTGTTTTTACGTTTACTGCAAAAATTATTTTCAACCTGTGTGTGATGTTTTATTTGCCTATTAAGGAATGGTAACATTGCGTTATTGAATTAAATTCTAGCACGAAAACGTCCTCCCTCGTCAGATGTTAACTTTTATAATGTTTATGCTTCTTTATTGGTTTTTCTGATTACTATGAAATTAAAAGGAAGGGTAATGGTTTTTTGTTATGAGGTGATTTAAATTCAAATTTAAAAGTTTTTATTCAAAATAAGTTCCACTGGAAAACACTTTTTGAAGATCATATATGTAGATTAAAATTTAATTTTACTTCATTGTCTATGTACACCGCTTCGCAACGTCTATATTTACTGTTAAGGAATAGATGCGGCAAGTAATTCCCCAGCAACACGTGTTAGCTATAATACGGCCGGCGTAACTTGGCGAATGTGAACATAGGCTCTGCGAACTTTAGCGCATGTAAACTCGTGAAGAAAATACAATGACCAAGTAGTACAAAGCAATAAAAAAATACAGGAATGAAGGGCGACCAATTGTATTCACTGACGAGTCGTATGCCCACTCATCACACGAGTGTACATGCTCTAAAGTTCGCAGAGCCTATGTTCACATTTGCCAAGTTACGCCGGCCGTATTATACACGTGTTGCTGGGGAATTACTTGGGGAATTAATTTATTTTTCTTTATATTTCTTATTCTATTTAAATCTTAAGTTTTTTTTATTATAAGGTTTATACAGAAGTATGTTACAGAATGACTTTTGAAGAATTAATGGAATTGAAGCAAACAGTGCATATTCAATAAGGCGGAGACACAATAAAAGGATAGAAAAATATTATTATAGTAATAAATATAAAGACAACGTACTAATTTTTTTAAAGATTTAATTATTTTGTTTATACACAGAACATGTATTTCTTCATTCAAGTCTTCTGTGGTGCTTTTTACTTCAAGATTATTCTAAAACTTTTATATTCATGGCTTATTTACTACTTTCAGAAAATATAAATATAAACTAGGATGTTTGAATGTTTTCGCGAGTAACGGTTTTTGAAGCGCGGTAATTTATTTCATTTTTAATATTCCGAAGTTTCGGCCACTTTTCAGTAGCCGTGATCACAGCACACAAAAATGTCAAGTATCAATGGTATTGTTAAAGTTTTATTTAGCCTACCGCCAACTTGTTCATTTTAATTATTTAGTTTTAATTATTATTTAATTTTATGGTTATTATTTATACTATGGAAGCCTAATCGAATTTATCACCGCTTCGCAACATATTGTGGTTTGTAGAGAAGTAGCGGCGCAAGAAACTGTTTAGCAAACATGCCTAGCTCTATAATTTTTTTATAATATTAAAATGGATGGGAGGTAAAATAAAAAGAAATTGTCAATCAAGTTGGTTTGTGTACCAGTGCACAGAGAAAGAGCTTACAGTGTCTTGAGGACTGGCATTTGGTCTCCTCTGAGCTTCGGTCTTGATAGTTTTGATGATCGGATCCCAAACAGGTACTTGCCAACCATGTTCTCCATTAAAATGTTGTTTTTTTTTTATTTCAAAAGTCTCACGCATCATTTTAGGAATGGAACGATTCTCTTTTGCGAGGATTTGTGGTTTATCGAATTTGATGCATTGATTGGATTTATCCAGCGTGTGTCACTGATCGCAGACACTAATAATTACAAAATCGTTTATGTCGATGAACAATTAAGTATTATCTATCATAATATTGATCTTATTTGCGAGGTTGTGGGTATTACGAATAATAGATAAATAATCAACTGCACATAAAAGGTGTGTGGCATTCACCCATTAATGTGCTGATATAATAATATTAATATTTGCCTTCCGACTGTGTTCTTGGGCTTGATTTTATTGCCCCTCGTAAAATTTGATTGCCTCACACAACATAACACTATTGCTGCATAAAATAAATATTATACTGATAACATAAAATGGTTTCGTTTGTGTTTGTATGTTTGTTCCACTTTTATGGTTTCGGGGTATTGAACCTTAATGAAGGTAATACACAGAGGCAGATTACCAAGAATACCGGTACTGTAAATACTGTAAGACAGCATTTCTAAACTATGAATCGCGACCCACTGGTAAATCGAGAGTGAATTGGGGTGGGCCATGAAAAAATAATTCCAATTAAGAGTAACTAAAATTGAAGTTGTGGTATTATAGCGCAATGGCTAACGCACGCGTTCTAAACTCAAAGGGCCTGGGTTCGATCCTGGCTGGAATGCATGCACCACTTAGGCAGTTTTCTAACCTAATGTGCATATAGTTGTTACAATTACCACGTCCTAACAACGGCGAAGGAAAACATCGTGTTGAAACCTGTACATCGAGATAACAGATGTCACCTGCCCAGCTGCCTTGGACAAGCGTGACGGGTATACTATCCATTCTCTACAGTGAGAGGCCCAGCAGTGGGACAGTTATTGGCTGTCAACATGAAATGTAATATACATAAAATTTAACTCAATACTAAATTGCTAATGCTATTATTATAAAAAAATGGAATCAAATACATTCCAGCTCATTAAAGTAGCATTCCTTCAATAAAATAAATATTAAAATTTTTGATTAGATATAACTGAATATGTTTTCTTTCATTGATATTCATATTCATATATAACCTTTATTCATATATTTTCTTTTTTTCACCAGTACACCCAAGAGATGACTTCAAATTTGAAACGTTCAGTTAGGTGAGTGGGCAGAATCCAATCAACTTTAGGAGCCACTGTCGGAATGTATTTCCTCGGTGGATATCGTTAATTTCGAATAATATCACTAATATAAATTACAATACAACTAAAAAGGGAGACAAACATCCGCAGGGATACAATTTCCTGCAGCATGACGACCTGTCATAAGTGGCAACAAAACAACCCACAGCCAGGATGTATGCCTGTATGGATGGTAGGATATTTTGTTTCTCATTCTCCATAGATGATGGTAATCACTTTCTATCAGGCCGCCAACAGTCTGCTATAATCATGCAATAAAGAGAACCTTGTAAATAATCATTGCAAAAGACAATTTCCACGATTTCACCTGAATCTAGCGATTAGTAACGAACTTCTTCAGGTAAGTTCTAAACACGTAACGTTCATTTACAACTTCTATGTAAATGCTAATCACTTTCTGGCAAATGAGCAAAGTAAACCGTAGCTAATTAACTCTAATTTCACTCCCACGTTACATAATCGCGACATTAATTATTTTGAATGTGTACAGCGCTCAAAGTGTGTTGGGTAAATGTTTATTGCCATCCCTTTATCAACATAGGGCTACAAAAGACGCTTTCTAGCAGAAATATATAACTAGCTGTCCCGGCAGACGTTGTCCTACCCTGTCCTATTATTTGAATAGGCACTCAATTTTAAAGATAATCCATCGTCGCAAGCTCCACTTAGTGTGTCTTCTTTTTGGGGTTGTATAACACAGATCTCCTTCTTATTTTCAAGAGAGCTTCTCATGAAGCTCTCTTGGTCATCTAGTTCACTTGGTGGTCCCAGGCGGAAGAAAAGCGCTGGTCTTAATTGGTCAGCATATGCTGAGACTGGGTCTAATTTTAGGACTTATTCTGTTTCTGTTATTTTATTTTTTGGTAATACTCTATGCTATATTTGTCCTAAATAAAATATGTCTTTCTTTCTTTTCTTATGAGAAAATAAAAATGTGGCACCCGATTCTAGTGCCCCCTACTGGTTCCAATTGTAAATCTAAGCCATACGATGACCCACTTAAGCGCATGAAAACAAAATCATCAAAATCGGTCCCGGAGATTAGGAGGATCCTAGAACTCGGTCCCAGCACCACTTATCGGTTCCAATTCAGAATCTAAACCATCAGGAACCCACTCAAACAAACAAAAACAAAATCATGAAAATCGGTAAAGCCGTTCTCAAGTCATGCACCACCAAAGGTGCTACAAATGCGATGCTGCTCTCTTAAGGGAGATTGGAACCTGGTCACTACTGCCTGAACACAACACTAGGTTGTTATGGCGGCATACTCTAGACTAGGGTGGTCGCCATCCAGTCGAGCAAATACCCTACCACCTGACTGTGGGTTGTTTTTGTTGTGGCTCGAGAGGATGTCTTTGAACAATAAATTATGGCGATTATTTAAGATAACTTTTATTTTACTATACGATATTTAAATTTCACAGCACTTATTTTACAGGCAGAAGAGAGAAGAGAAAGGGGGGACGTAAAACGTCATAAGCCGCTGTCGTCTGTCGTCTCGTCGTATGACAGTGCCATTTCTCGCAGTAGACAAAGGGTGCTGAAGCCAGGGATACTCTAACATTTTTGTCGCCTCTTACAACAGGCCGCCCGGTCGCAGAAAATTGTATTCTTTCTCCGTTCCTGTACGGATACAATTATTAACACCGTATTTTGCCGTGTGACCGAATCAGATTGCAGTCGCATAATCGGATGACAAGTTTTGCCTGTTTCCGTTATTTGCCCGATTTTAAACCGAATGCACGTGTAAACTCATACATAAAAATTACATTATGGCTAAACTCAGAAATCCTTATCCTGCAAAAATTAGATCTCGCTTAGAAATTGATGTCTCCGTGTGAACATAGCGTAAGAAAGATTACGCGAGCCCGCCATGTTCTAGTATAAATCATTCATAATATCACCCACTTTAGAACCATTGTAATTTACCTCCGCACAGCTCTTCGATCGATTTCCCATGAGTAATTACAACTGAAATTCATTTGACCACGAGTAAAAGCGTCTTTTAATTTCGATTATCATTTAGTTGGTCTACATAAATTGGTGCTTTGACAATCTAGTGGACACCATTAGAATGATTGATTGCGAGTTAATTGGGCCTCAATTACTATTTATGTGTTTAGTTTATGTTACTTTAATGAACTGGTAAATTATTTAGAACACCATCATGAAAGAAAAAAGTAGGTATTGACTTTTGATAAATTAAAATAAAACTAAAAAAATGATAAATCCCACTTTACATCCATGCCTGCATGCATGAGATTTTATTATTTGATAAATTAATTATATTATTTGTATATTTTAATACCGAAGTAAGAAAGAGAGTTGGCCTGAAAGAGAGTTCGGGGTGAAGTTAAGGAACGGTGGTTCGAGCATGTGGAAAGAATGAATGATGGATGAATACTAAACAGATATGCAATGCAAAAGTGGATGGATGCAGAAGTCGCGGAAGCCCCGACACACCTTCCATGATCAAATTGATCATGTACTAGCAGAGGGTGATGTCAGGAGCCTAAACAGACGAGCGTGCATGACAAGCTATGAATGTCGAAGAAGCAAGTGAGGTGTTTAAGAATAAGCTAAATGGCGCTCTGTTGTTCGTGCCTATCCCGCAAGGGACATGGCGTGAAGTTATGCATGTGTGTAATTACTTTATACTAGAAATATAAAATTATTGTTATTAATTATAAAATTATGTAATTGATGGTAAAAACCGTTTAAAAACCATTGTATGGTTAAGATAAATTAGCGGATATACAGACGGACAGACGCGCAAAGCGACTTTATTTTATTCTATGCAAATACAAGTCAAAAAGTTACTATAAAAAATAAATTGCAGACTAACACATAATTAGTGTATCTAAGCTTTTTGCCACTTTAACGGCATTCAAGGGTCACCCATACCATATCATATACCGGAAGAAAGTTATCATACCCGACATTGAACACGGAATCTCTGTGCTGCAGTGAAGTAATCCGGTAGAAGCTTAGCCCACTCGACCACTTATTCATAAATGAATGTTAATAAACATACGGACAGACAGATATGGGATTTTATAGGGGTTTGATGTTGTTACGAGTTGCAGGACTCGAATTTTAGAATTACTATAGAGTTTATTAGAACTATACAAACACATATAACACAGGTACAAATATAACTGAACACAACTAGTCCAAACGCACGATAATGCACGATTCAATAACACGCACAAAGTACGTCACTAAATAGATTACCGAATGTACACAAGTCTTGCTTCGCTTGTGGTTATCGCTTACCTGTCGCATCTCTCAATTGGGGCTTCTTTTATACTGTACAGATGCAATATGTTTGCACGGCCGCGTGGACCGAATTTCTTAGAATCAGCTTGTATTTTAAATTCGAGAAACCTGGCAGTGATCACAATACAACAATAATCCGTAAAAGATTGCAATACACAATGGGCTGTTTTTTTAAACACAAAGTAAACAAAAGAAGTCCAAATGCTGAAAGGTAATAAAAAATATGATTCTACAGGTATGCAAGTGTGAATTTGTCTTTGTCGGTCGTAACAATATTATCTTGAGTGGCTCTACTGAAATCTAAGAATTTACAGACATATGAATAAAATTGGAGTGTCTGTTTCTAATATTGAAATAACCGCTTTTTACTACATGCATATCAATACGTATACGGTACATACACCAAAATAACAATTTTTACAATTTTTGTC
The DNA here is from genome assembly GCA_012273795.1 of Dendrolimus punctatus. Taxonomy (NCBI): domain Eukaryota; kingdom Metazoa; phylum Arthropoda; class Insecta; order Lepidoptera; family Lasiocampidae; genus Dendrolimus; species Dendrolimus punctatus. Next base: position 4,192,264 of record CM022532.1, read on the forward strand.
TGCCTATCTGTTTGTTCGGGCTGATCTTTGAAATGGCTGGACCGATTTTGACGGGACTTTTATTGGCAGGTAGCTGATGTAATAAGGAGTAACTTAAGCTACTTTCATTTTAGAAAAAACATTTTATTTTGAGAAAATAAAGTAATGTTGCAATATCCAAGTACTGTCCAGTAGGTGGCGCTGCGTCAGCATATCGATTGAAGCTTTTCCGGGCAGGACGACGTCTGCCGGGACAGCTAGTAGTTAAAATAAATAGTTCAATGTTGGAATTTCAAATTGTCTTGTAAGTTGTATAACAATACATACATACATACATAACTTCACGCCAAGTCCCTTGCGGGGTAGGCACGAACAACAGAGTGCCATACAGGCTTATTCTTACATACCTCACTTGCTTCTTTGACATTCATAGCTCTTGTCATGCACGTTTGTTAGCAGGACTCGAATTAAAATACACTTGGAATTATTATAGAGTTTATTACAACTATATACAAACACGTATAACATAGGTACAAATATAACCAAACACAACAAATCCAAATGTAATGCAGAAGGTCGTAATTCAACAAACATTGTATAACAATGTACACTACAATTTTCGTAAATATATAAGTTGGTCTGCTTGGAGGATATAAAACAGAAAGCCATTACAACAGTACGAGCGTGTTATCCCCGTAAGCATTCGCTTATTCTCAGAAGAGTCGTTGTACACGTCTAGAGTCTAGACTTGACAATGTTGATATCAATAAAAAAATATTGCCTCTTATCCAAAACAAAGTAAATAATTACTGCTCCAACCGATATTGACATTATGTATTTAGATTTTAGTTATGATTTTTCCAAGCGTTTTGACTTATTTCTTGACATTAAGTGAGATAATTGTCGTGCTATATTGTTGTTGGTGACGTAATAGAGTCTTCTAACACACAGACTGTTATACCGGGAACCCTATATGCAAACAAATTGAAAGCAATCAATGAAAATAAAAGATGTTCCACTTTCTCATTTGTTTACTTTATTAATAAATGGCTTAATTAATATATTATTAAAACTTAGGTTCCGATAAAAATAAATTCCACTCCTAACCTTTAAAATCACATTTTATTACCTTTCGGCATTTGAATTAATTGTAACCCTTTTATGATCGTCTTCTTTTGTTTACTATTTTTTTGCATACGTTTCTAGTTATTTTGAAGAACAGCCTATACCATATTGTTCTATTGTACTCATCTACGGCCGCTTGTAGGCTGCATAATTAGCCAAGTGCTACGGATAATAAATACAAGTTACTTATGTCGACGGGCATATTTGCATTGGTGCAGTATAAAACGAGGGCCTGATTGAGAGAATAGGCATTTGAGCGACAACAACGATCAAGGCGTGACGTGTATACAATCGGGAATCTAATAGTGACGGGTTTTGCGCGTTTTCTTGAATTACGACCTTCTGCATTACATTTGGATTTGTTGTGTTCGGTTATATTTGTACCTATGTTATACGTGTTTGTATAGTTGTAATAAACTCTATAATAATTCCAAGGGTATTTTAATTCGAGTCCTGCTAAACTCCTAACAATATGTTAAACATGTTCATTGAAATATGGGTATATTTATTACACTATATCGTATTTATAACAAAAATATGTTATATTATAAAATTGATTAAAACTTATTTATAAATCAAATCGAATTTTATAACAAATCGAGTCAGCAACGCCCTAAGACATTACTAATTGATCCGTCATCGAGCTGTCAAAAGTAAATTAAATGCTTGGAAATGGTATAGCTGGTGCTAGGATAAAATTCGCTCCTGTTTCTATGACGATGGCGATGTGTTTATTAGTGATACACTTGTCGATACAAAGAAGCGCAAGCACAGCGCCGTCTATTTCATTATTTTCGTCTATCCCACGGACACGACGTCGTTTATCAGGATAAAAATTATCTTAAGTGTTAATCTGTGATTTTAGCTAGCTCTGTATCGAATTTCATTTAAATCCGTTCAGTAGTTTTCACGTGATGCTCTTACAAACGGACCAAAATTCTGTATAATACAAATAGGAAAATACACTACTACTAATATATTATGTATGGTAGAACTTTTCTGTAGAGAATCAATAAAAAGGACTTGATTGAAATGTAAGATAGTACACGTCGATATAATTCTACCTACAAGTGTCTAAAACAGTATATTACAGTAACAACCTAAGCATAATAAGAGGCGTTTTATTTAATAATACCCACCTGTATAATGTATACTGGGCTACCCTATTCCGGTGGTAATAAAAGGTAGTAATGTGTTTGTCGTCCCCCGCATAACATGTCGATGTCATCATACGCTCATTTGCACGATACGAGCGGTAATAGCCGAATTTGGCAACAGGGGTAAACGGAAAGTTAAATGGTAGCAGTCACTATTTTAGTTCAGGTTTTCAATGATAAATCAATTTTGATAGCTATTTCTTCTCTTCACGCTCTGCACGATATGTAGTGGAAAGATAGTAAGTGTAAAGATTCCATGAATCCCCGAACTTCTCGATAAACTAAAATTCAGTGTACCACGAATTGGATGCCGTTTGCATAATCGTAAAATATTCGCTCTACTAGCATGTCGCACTGTGTACTGTCAACACTCACCACTCTACTGTCTTTGCATCGGTTATGCACATCAAGAAGAATTACACTTCTTTTTAAGTATTTAATTAGCATCATTATTTATTTTTATTCCTTTTTTTTCTAAATTATTATGTACTCAACGTCTTTATATAATGTATGGTGTGCTCGCATCAAGAAGGCCAGTCAGCAAACATATTTGTTTATAAGTAAGCTGAGTTGGCTAGTTTGAAAACCAAACTAAAAAAAAAGAATATTTAAAATTTGGAGTATTCCTTTAACTAAAGCTGCAACCAAATTGGGCAAATGGCACTTGTTAAATAATTAATATCGTTAAATATCGCTTAACATACGGAGAGATTTTGCGTCTCTCTGCGTATTCTATCGTCTGTACAATGGGGAGTGTTCCGAGGAACTGTTCGATTTGGTACCAACACGACATAAATTTTCACCACCACACCGCGGCGGCATATTCACTCTCATTTCCTTCTTTATAACGTTAAATCCGCGTACAATAATCATTATCACCAGCCAACCGTTGTCCATTGCTGAACGTATGTCTCCCCAATTTCGCGCGACCTATTCCGGTCCTCCGCTGTTCGTATTACAATAACAACTACTTTAAGGAAACTATGGGGTCATTTAAGAAGAGCGTTATAAAATTTCTCCGACGCCAGCAACGCGATGACAACCTCCTAGTATTACAAACGTCTATAGGCGGTATTAACCACCTTCCATCAGGAGCGTTGTCTGCCTATTTGTCAGCTTCTGGGAGTAAAAAATATCTGAAATTATCTACATATAAAAGGTAGACGCTAAAGCCCCTGCCAGATGTTAGCATGTTTACCCGTCTAGCTGGTTATCACCCCTGGTCTAAAGTATGCTGCCATAACAACTTTGAGTTGTGTTCCGGCATTAGTGACCAGGTTGCAGTCTGCCTTAAGAGAGCGCCAGTACATGGGTAGCACCTTTATTGTTGCAAATTTAAATAAGCAACGATAGAAGGGCTGAGATACCCGTGAGGTATGATTGGCATAGCAAAGATCCAGATACGATAATTGCGATCCTGTTACGCCCCCTAGATATACTACGCTACTGAAAAACTCAGATTTTCTCTGTTCAGGAACGAAAAATGAATACTAATTCCTGTTTCCAGACGGCCTGTCTTAGAGGTGACAAAACAACCCACATCCAGGTGATAGGCATTTGCTCGACTGGATAGCCTAGTTCTAGAGAAGCGGCCATAACAACTCTGAGTTGTGTTCTGGAATCAGTGGCCACCAATACCTCTGGTACTATTGATGTTCATAGGTGACAGAAACCGGCTTCCATCACATGATGAAGCACCAGCAATAAAAATTATAATACGACTATTGTAAATGTACGATTTCTACAACATTCCGGTGACATAGATAAGTTGAATTTCGCAGGGATTATTACGGCCGAGATACTAGTAAGGTGTGATTGGCATCGCAATAATCCGGACAGGCTAGGCGATAGATCACCAGGGTGGCAATAAGGAGGGGCCGATCGATTTGGAGATAGGTGTCGGCTGCCGACACGCAAATGAAGCCCTCCCTTACCCGAGATATTTGACTCTCGATATTAGTTTTTTGCTGTCTAAATTATTCAAATGGATATTTTGTCACTCTGTGACGTCATCTGTGCTAGTCTATTATAATTTTTTGTTTTTCTCACTAGACGCGGGTTTGCCTAGAGGTGGGGCTTCATCTTCATTAATGTTAAAGATTTAGGTCATTTCATGCAGATATGGAATTAGTTTTAATTCATTGTTTGAGATGCGACATTGTTAATGACGTTATTTATATATTGACAAATAACGTATATCTAATAATAATGTTACGAGCTACACAGGACTCGAATTAAAATCCCTTGGAATTACTATAGAACTTATTAGTATTGTACAAACGCGTATAAAACAGATACAAATATAACTAGACACTATTAGTACAAACTGCACGAGTCAATAACACGCGCAAAGTCACTATATCGCTCATCGAATCTACGTCTTGGTCGTATCGTAATCTTCGGTATTCGGTATTGTATCATTCATATTTATGTTTATATGGATCACTTCGGTTGATGCATTCAATTTGAAATACAGAAATAAACCGTCTAACATCGGCTTTAGAATTCCTATTGTTCAATGATATTTACTTATGTAACACGGAGGTTTTACACCTTAGCAGCAACCTCCACCAAAGTGATATAATACAATGTCATGTCATGTAAGTCAGACTTCGCTTATGTCTGCGATAGTATAAAACGTTTTCTTCACAGAGTACTTTATATATACTGGTATAGAGTCAACAGTCATAATGTATATACTAACGCACTCTGTCAGTATACGGCACTATTCAACGGCAAAAACCGTCCAGGAGTCTAGTATTATATTGATTTTTATATTAGACTTTTGGAAATTGCGGGAGTTAGTAATTTAACTCCTGAAATTCCCAAAAGCCTTTCCAAATAATGTTTATTTGTTAGTAAATAAAACAACAATTTAGCGGTAGCGTGATTTATTGTTTCCTTTTATGAAAACATTCAAGGGCATACATTTTCATAACATCATTTGAATCCACATCTAATCTGGTGCCGTTACGATGATTTATTTACAAGTTTTACCGCATCTGGGCACACGACAACCTCTTTCACAAGAAGCCATAATCCAGGTCATCAGAGCACAAATCGTTAGGCAAATCGATGTTCAGGGTACATGCGTAAGTCCGACGTGATCGCAGAACACTAGTAAACGTGATAAGCGAAGTCTTCGGAGTCCAGGAATCAAACAAAGTTATCGAAAAATAATCAAAACACAAACAAAGTACATACATTTACGAGTGTAACTCGTATCGATCGGAATGTCTTTTTGGTTTTGACGTAATTGACATCTTTGAAATAAGTTTTTCTTAAATCGACAATTCATCAAAAATCCAGTAATTAAAGTTAAAAAGAGCTTTATAATTTGAAAACGGTGAGGAATAGAATTTACACACTTTAAAATATATTTATTAGCTGATATGGCTTGCAAAAACATAAAAACATATCAAATATTTCTTAATCAAGTATTAAAACAACTGCGTATAACGAAACATATTATTTTCTTTCATTTGGTGTTCAATTTGAGAACAGTGACATCTACTGCAATACGTACCTACTAATAGAACGCAAAAAATCTCTAAGAAATAATAATTGTACTGACTGTTATGACACTGGTTTTCTTATTACTAAACGAATCCAAATGTATCTCTAACATCTGTAATCATTAATTTGTGGTAGCTTAATACATTTAAACTACTATACTTATAAATTTTAAGTTTATTGTCAACATTTTCATTCACTTCATTGATAGATATTTGCTCAGTTGCGATTTTCTATATTTAAACCAGGAGGGTATGCCCGCGATTTCCTGCATTCTTGACCAGAAATCCCAGCAGGGTTCCCAAGATATGAAGTACCGCAAGTTTCGAGAAATAACATTTATTGTAAGCTATCGTTTTTTTAAGACCGGTCTCGAGAAAATTCCTGCGGAACTCCCGGGATAAAAAACACCACACGTTTTATTACATAAAATTTGCTATCGATTAATGAAAAAATCGCTTTAGAATTAGTGAATAATAATGAAAAGTAATTTAAAATTAGTCCAGTAATTTTTACGTGAAACTCGAACAAACAAAGAAATAGATAAGAATTTTTACATAAATGCATCCTGTTCTCCATCGTTTGTATAGTCTAACAGGTTTTCAATTTGGATAAGTACATTTACAATTTGCCCGTAATACTTCAAGTTAAATTTTGTTGCGATTCATTTTGTTCCTTGTCAGTTGAAGATTTTCCACTTGTCCCTTGCGATTCATTTTTCCACTTATCCGTTACCATTCGTTTTTCCACTTGTCCGTTGCGATTCGTTTTTCCACTCATCCTTTGCCATTTTAATTTAAATATAAACACCACTTTAAAGCAACTCGCTGTCAGTACTCGCTTCGGAAAACATTGATTACTTTAGCGAAGCTTTTGAACGCTGCCGTTGTTGAGTGCATGAACATTTTATCGAATAAATGTCAATGTCAAATAACATTATATTGCATGGTAATGAAATGATAATTTTATTTACACGCAATACGGAAGCTCGGCAGGTAAATGGGCAAATGGACGGGACGACGTATCAAGGTTCCGCGTACGGAACCCTAAAAACATATTGTTACGAATGCGGGACTCGAATCAAAACGTCGGTAGAATTACTATAGAATTTATTATAACTATACAAACGCAGGTACACATATAACTGAACACAATAAGTTCAAAGGTAATGTGCGATTCAATAACACGCGCAAAGTCCGTCACTATATAGGTTATCGAATCTACACAAGTCTTGCCCGTATAGTAATCGTCACTTGACTGCCTTATCCTCCGTTCGAGCATTGTTTTATACTAAACTATACAAACAACACTCAACCACGTGGACTGAACTTTCCAAGAATTCCGCACACCTGCGGCCATAAATGAGTACAATAACAATAGGATATTTTTCTAATAACAATTCTTTAACACAAAGTAAACAAAAAAAGTCCAAATGCGAGAAAGGTAACAAACTGCATTCACATCTTCTTCTTCTACTTCTCCCAAACCGCTGCTGGGCCGATTGTGATGATTTTTTTGTATGGTTGAGTGGATCCCGGGATGGTATAGATTCACAATTGGACTCAGTAGGTGACGCTCGATGCGGGTTCTAAATTATTTTTCAGGACAGAATAACGTCTGTCGAGCCTAATAGTTTACATATAACAGAACAGGCTTAGAATAACCTATTTCATCTTACTTCTAAAATGTCCTAATTAATTAATTCTAATTGCTGTTTTGGCAATAATACACTATATAAACACCTTTTACTTGTACAAAGTCATGAAGTCATAAGTTTGTCCACTCCTACACAACTTGACCAGAAACCTGAACGTGGACGTCACGAGAACTCATGAGCAAAAGCAAAATCGAGGACTTCATACGGTATGCGATAGTAGCTAATAGCAGAAAAGTTGATAAAATGTAACAAAACCTAATAAAATATTGCCTATTTCTATGTTTACAAATATATACTACAATATATATAATTGTAGTATATATTTGTAAACATAGAAATAAAAAACGATATATTGTAGAATATAACTAAAGAATATAAGAAAAGTATATTTAAGTTGCATAGAAAAAAACATAAAAGAGAAAAAGACAGAAAGAAATAGAAAAAAGATATTGAAATAGAAATTTACCCCTACACTTATTTTCCCTATGCAAGAATAGTAAAATAAAAGACAGGAAAGAAAACACTGACACATGGCGGAGGATGGCGATGATAAAATAAATGGCAGTTATAGAAACTGCCGATAGCAAGGAAAAACTTAAAACTTTTAGTATTGAATTAAAACATTAATTCAATAATGCACAGTATATACACATTGAACGTTTCACTAAATCAATTAAATGTAACTCATAAAATATGCACAGCACTAATGTTGCACAATACGTCGGCTGTACAGCTACAGATATATTGCTATAAGCAGTATATCAGTATAAGCAGGTGATGCGATCGCACGAGATTTCACCCATCCAAAAAGCGTTTACAGCACACGGCCGCTGCGCATGCGCCAGTCATGAGTATGTCGGTGACGCGAACCCATAAGAGATTCCCTTGCCAAAAAGTGCCCAACGATGCTAAAGAAGTTTTGACTTCAAAAATCTTTACACTCGTACAAAATTTAGGTAAGTGCGACTTTTTTGTTAGATGATGAGAAGTATCTCAATGGATTTCACTGTCCACTACTGTAACACCTACCCTCATAAGAGCAACCTAGCATACATAATTTGGTATCCTTAAACCCCTCACCCCTTAAATTCAGAGGTAAGGTTTGATAATATAATCTAATTCCATACATTCCGCTCCAGAAATACGCTGGCAGTAAATAGAATTAGCGGTCATAATATAAAGTGATTTGGCAACAATTCATTTTGCATCTTTAGTACCCGCAATTTGGGTAAGGCGACGTTTTCAAGTAATTTGTTTACATATATATCTATCCATCTATACTATAATAAATCTGTAAATGCTTAAGTTTGTACAATGTGTTCCTCAGTCTCATTCCTGTAATTTGCGCTCAAATGAAAGCTTCTGCTAACGATACCTAAACACACTTCGTCCTTTGTAGGAAACTCTTTTGCCGTACAGGCTGTTGCTGTGGAACTCCCTCCCCTTAAAAATCAGACAAGCCATTTGCATATTCAAACACTAGATTATTGACCATTATTTGTCTATTCAATAAAATTTGTTGCAGTAAATGCAATTCCCTTATTATTCGCATGTATTGCTATTTAATTATGTATGTATATATGTATGATTGAATTAGTTTCAATTTAGTGAAACCACCAAATATTATTGGAATCCTTTTGAGTTGAAATTGATTTTTCATCGATTTCAACTCAAATGGAAATAAAGGAGTTTTTGGCGGAAATTGTAACGTTGTACTTTGCAGTTTTACTTTTTTTACACACACATACACACACACATAACTTCACGCCAGGTCCCTTGCGAGGTAGGCACGAACAACAGAGCGCCACACAGGCCCATTCTTACACACCTCACTTGCTTCTTTGACATTCATATCTCTTGTCATGCACGCTCGTCTGTTCACTTTTACTTTTTTTAAATGTGTAAAATTACTCTAAAATGAAAAATACTTGTAGGATATTAATAGTTTTTTAGTAGTAATTATGTGTTTTTGTTAGAAATATGAACTGTATAGTTAAATGCGGCCTTTTGAGTTTTCACAAAAACTCCGTTGTATGGCGTCAGTTGAAGACCTACAATTCATCAGAGCTATACGAAGATTTATACATCAGAATTGGCTTTATGGACTAAGATTCCCTTGTCTGACATTGTAAAGAATTCTACTACTGCTGCTCAGAAGGATATCATGACCATTGAAGAGTAAGGCTGCTACACACTAGGTCACCTCCGCTGATCCTTGTAGTAGTGTAATTACCCTAAATAAATGGTCAATCTTCTTATACTATATAAAAACGAATGTTTGTCTGTATGTCCCGTATAGAATCGTAAACTAAACATTTAATCATGTGATGATCTTTAGCAAAGTTGTTGTGCATGAGCCAAAGAAGGTTTCTGAGTTGGTTCACAATTGGACCCGGTAGGTGGCGCTGCTGTCGGAACATCGATTGAAGCTTTTCCGGGCAGGACGACGTCTACCGGGACAGCTAGTGGTCAATGAAAACAAGGTTTGTCGGCAACAAAATGTTAAAAATACTATTTCTTATGTTAAAATATTAAACTTTTGCACGAAATTTAACCCTATCCTAGGAACATCCCCTTTGTTTAGGTTAGTACTTCGCTCTTGAGATTATTTGCATGAACGACGCCCTTATCCCGGGGAAGTGCCTAAGTTAGTCTCAAACCCGGGTTATCTCAAGACGTTTATCACGATCAGGCAAGAAACATGTAAATCCTCCAATTATTTCGCAAACGGGGAAGAAGAATAACGAGATAAGAGTACACGAGGGGCTTATAAGAATTTTTTTAGTGGATTTTGTATAAGATTGTTTCAATGTTTTGAACCATCGTCATTTATTAGGCTGTTCTTAGAGTAATGTGCCTAATATTGTAACGAGCTCCGCTGAATTATTGTGAATGATATAATTAAATAAATGGTCTTTTGTGGTAAGTGATGTATTAGAATATTATTTTATTTTATAAGACTTTCAATCTCCGTTACACTAGAACCCTAGTAGTTCGAACTGAAAGATTTAAAACAAAATAATAGTTTAAAACATAATTTAAGTAGGTACAGCAAAAAAATATTATGTTACAAAATTTCGTATGAATAAGCTGTAATTTTTTCAAAAATCTAATAATACCACTTCAGCTTTCGTCAAAATCGGCATCAATACTCCTTTCGAGTGTTTAGCAAAGCTTAGGATTTAACCGTGAAAGCCATCTATATTCTATCTATATATATAAAAATCAATCTTAGAAATGTATGTACGCGCATAACTTAAGAACGACTTTGCCGATTTTGATGATTTTATTTTGTGTATTTAAATGGATTCCCGGATGGTTGGGATTCACAATTAGAACCGGTAGGTGGCGTTGAGATCGGATTCTAGAATGCTCCTTATCACCTGGAGCGATTTTGGTGATTTCGTTTTTGTGTTATGAAACAAAGTTTTTTAGGAATTCAGAAAATATGGTGATCTGAAGTGTCAGCTAGTAGTTTATATGTTTGTTATGTATATTTTAAATCACATTGTAAAATCTTAGTCACAAGTCCATTAATTGATCAAATGTAAGAAACTGTTGGTGATCCTTTATTAAATAAACTATATATAAATTTTATTAAATAGGTAGTTTATTAATTTATTTTAATAAATGTATAGACAAGATGAGGAAGTCCGTCAATTCCTTAACCTTTTTAAACGGAGTTTAACGTTAACTACGATTCGAAGACCGAATTCAATAGCGTCGTAACTGCGCTGACTGTGATTCTGATATTCAAACACGGAAATAATGAGAAGTATGTGGAGTTCACTGACGGTCTTCACCACCTTGACTATATAATATAAATATTGTTACATACCGACAAAGTGAATGCACACCTGATTTATCACCTTTCCTGCACTTGGACTTCTTATGTTTACTTTGTCTTTAAAATTTGCAATTAGACGATAGCCTATTGTTATTGCACCTGTTTAGAGCCGCAGGTGTGCTGATTACGGTTTCTCGGAAATTAGTATAAAACGATGACCTAACGGGGGGAGGGGGGTGAGGCAGTCAAGCGACGATTACGATACAAGCATAACGTGTGAAGTACATTCAATAAGCGATATAGTGACGGACTTTGCGCGTGTTATTGAATCGTGCAGTTTGTACTGGTTGTGGTCAGTTATATTTGTAACTGTGTTATATAATTCTAATTAAGTCTATAGTAATTCCAACGGCATTTTAATTTGAGTCCCACACTCGTAACAATATTATTTAGGTTAATCATTGTATGTATACGTTCTAGGAAAGTGGCCGTATAAATTACAGTCTTAGCACTAGCTTCCCTTACTCGTTTAATACATTTTTCTAAAAATTCCTTGCGCGGTAACGATAAGTGTTCTGTATAAGATCATGAGAACGCATAATGTTGCCATTTCATTCTGCTTTCTGAACTAACGTAAAATTTTACGACGAGCCGCCCCTCGAGACATTATTACATCTTCGTTTTTGTAAAACCAAATTGCTTCTAATTGAGGCTAGTCGTTTTCGGGCTCATTTGACACCGAAACGTATTTTTCCGGTTCATATAATCAAATAATAAATACAACAAACCAGCAAAATTAGAGCACTAAAAATTTATATATTTCTACAGAGATTTTCGGTTTTTTCTTATTTTATATATATATTTTTAGAACAATATATAAATGTGCTTAAAAAATTTAAAAGTTGTTTTTTTTGCAGGTTTGGTGTTAAAAATATGACTTAAATTAAAAAAGCCAAGTCCATAAGCGAGATAAACGTCCCTCCCTAACGCAATTTAGTCATGGTAGGTTTGGGAGTTTTTTCAAGATATATGTTTTAGGGATATTTTCGGTTTGTTCATAGTTTCAAATTACAGTATGTAATATGTTAGCGTAAAACCTGTTTACAGAATTAGATTTAATTGTAATTTATTTTATTTAGAGAACTGCTGTTGGTACAAGCGGCAAGCTATTACCCCGCAGCGTTTAAATCTTGAGGCGCACGTAGGAGCCGTCGGATCGCTCGGCGACTTGGTAACGGCCATGTTGCAGAGCGACGACCGCTGGGAAGCTGCGGTTACTTTTTGCGAGGCAGTAATGTCTCTCAAAGAGGCCGCAGAAAGGGATAGGGAGCGAAGTCCTTCGGCGCGTACTACGGTCTCTTCTCGAGGTCGCCGGCCTTCAGCTGGCACCCGGAGAGGCAGGTACGCGCATTACTTCTCTTCCTGAGTTAGGTTCCGTTACGGGGGGCCCTTAGCTGCTAGGTAAAGCAAGGGATTCATCTGCCCCCGTCTCGAAGTGGGGTGTGTTCTCCCGGGGCACACTCCAGGCACTTTATTGCGCTGGATCGACTGTTGCGTAACTATGTTCTATATCTCAGTCTTTCCATCACAAACAAAAGCGCAGGGTCGACAGGGAGGAGGGGTTTTTAGTGGGTATTGAGGTTGCTCGCCTGTGCGGCATCACTCGGAGTCTCCACACTACTCTGTGTCATCCATCGCGGACGGAGCACAAACAAAGCATACTATTGCTAGTGTTATCGCCCCCGACCGATGCGTGCCGCTTCCTAGCGGCGGCCCAGAGTGTGCGCAAATCGGTTAAGCATTTTCCCTCGCCTCAAAACAAAAAAAAAGCGGCAAGCTATTGACAAGCTTCCACATATGACAACATACAAATGTTTCTAACCAACTTTAAAGTAAAAGGAAGATCGCAATTCATCGTGTAAATATTTTTCATGTATGTTCATTCCATCCATAAGATTAAAAGATCCAGATTGGCCAATAGGAGGGAACCGACCCAGTTAGGCAGCATTCGGTAAGCTTCGACTGGTCTTCTCGTCAACCAATCCGCAATGCTTGAAGACTAATACCACCGCGCAGTGCGTCCTACCCATCATAACATACGGTGCCGATACATGCACTGTGACAGTGGGACTGGTCCTCAAATTCAAAGTCGCTCAACAGGCTAGTTGCAAGCTATGTTAGATGTTTCTCTGATGGATCAAATCAGAAATGAGGACATCCGTAAAGAACGAAAGTAACCGACGTATTTCGCAAAATTAGCAAGTTGAAATAGCAGTAGACCGGTCACGTCTGTCGCAAGACCAACGGCCCATGGAGCAAACGAGTCCTGGAGTGGAGACTAGGTCTTGACAAACGTTGCGTTCCTACGCAACAGGTCACCCGCCAGTTCAGTGGACTGACGACTTGCGCAAGGTCACCGGTAGGGGCTGGATGTGGGAGACCGGGGTATGTAGCGCAGACTTGGGAAGGCGTACGTCCAGCAGCTGACAGAGATTGGTTGAAAAGAAGAAGGTGTCCGTAACTTTTCTGTTTCCGAACCGATCTTGAATATAGTTTTATATAAAAGTTTCATATATAATATAATGTTTAAAATATTATGTAGGTACTCGTATTTTTTATGTTATTATCGTAGAATAATTAAAAAAAAATGACAAAAGCAATATCATTAATATGTATAAAGTTAAAATTTTAGTCACGTCTTCTCTTTTATCGCCCCTATTTGCAAAATGCGGACAAGATTTTGTTGTCGCTGACGTGGATCCATTGAAGTTCGATACGGGCTCCCAGAAGTTCATATAGACCGGGTTGTCTGGAAGAGATCGCTATAAGCGATAAGGCCGCCCATTGTTCTAATTGTAATATGTTTATATTAAATATCTATAGGTTTAAGTTATGGTGACCAATAAAAACTTTTCATTCATTTACTTTGGGTTCCTATGGACTACAGTATTCACATTTTAAGAAGCATAATGTTTTATCGCTTTAAAGATAATATGAGACGTGAAAATACGTGAGTCAACGAAAGTAGAATTGCTGACTAAACTTATATATACATTGTGCTGAGTTCTTGTGGTAGCATTATTCGCTTATACCCAGTTACGCCAAAAATCTTTTATTGTGAACCTAATAGTCGATTGGTTCCTCGAAATTGAGGACACAGGGGTTTTGTAGTAAGTACGGCAAAATGTAGAATGCTTGGCAATTCTAATATAGCGGAAACTATGCTAGTATTGGCACCCCCTCAGTGTATGATCCCCTGTAAAGTTATTCAAAACATTACTAATTTTTTTTTTTTTATCCATACTGTTACAAGTTAGCGGGACTCGAATTAAAATGCCGTTAGAATTATTGTAGAGTTTATTAGAACTATACAAACACGGTATAACACAGGTATAAATATAACCGAACAACAAATCCAAACGTAATGCAAAAGGTCGTAATTCATAAAACGCGCAAAGTCAGTCACAATTAGATTCCCGAATGTACACACGTCACGCCCGTATCGTAGTTGTTGCTCAACTAAATCCTCTCTCAATCAGGCCGTCGTTTAATACTTCACGAATGCGAAAGTGCCCGCCCGGCAACGTCCACACAATTTCCTAGTAATCGAAATCCGCACACCTGGCTAAGCATGCAGCCAGGTGTGCGGATTTCATTTAACATAAATATATCTGAAAGTATGCAAAAGCGTTTCATTCATCATTTATGCTATAGAAGAAAATCCAGTAGCGATATCCCCTAGCGATTCTTAGCTTGATCTTGGCAAGAAGTTTTACCTCTCGCCATTTTAAAACCTTATAAAAGTTATCCGAAATTGATTTTCCAGATCTTCTAAAACAAGGTCCACTTTAATATTCCAGTGAAGTGTATACGATTTAACCAACCTATAAATACCTTTAAATTTTACTAATTTCAGTCAAATTCATTTCTAGTGAGAGCAAGTAATTATTTAGACAAGCGGTGTCTAAGGGCCGCTAGCATAACGATCGCCTTTTAATAAAATTAGTTAATCATATTATATACTACCTAAATACGTTTTACAAAACGTACTCACCGTTCTTTAAACATATTTAGTGACAAATTTTATGTTGTGAGAGACGCTAATTGCATTCAAGGATGTTAAATACGTTTTGTGTTTCTTAAATAAATTTAAGCAACCTTATGCAAGCGGCCCTAAGCCTTAAATATTTCAACAGTGACTAAGTATCTCGACTACCTTTCTTACGTCTGCATCTTACTTATAATCAATAGCTTATTCGTGAACACCTGTTATTGGCTTTCTTTTGTTAATTGTAGTTATTAAGGGCCGATTTTTCATATATTTATTCATAGGATAAAATACAACAAGAACAAATTAAACATTACAGTTGCGCAAATAGAACAGTTGATTGTTTCACTTTTAATTTCAGTCAGCTTATAACTTATTCAATAGATGATGATGATTGAATAATCGGCCCCTATGCAAATGTATTTACCTATAGATTTCATAAATAAACGAAATAAATAAATAATCATATTTTTGTATGGCTAAAAAATAAAAATACTAATATTTTGACTAAATTGATCAGATGTAAATCTTTGGGGTACTAACAATTGTATAATTTACCATAATTTAATAACAAAAATCACTCGCCGCAAATTACCCAAGAAGGTAATCTCATCGATATTACGCCTTGGAATTGGTAATTGTTCTTCATGGGTCTTTTGGCTTGGCTGACAGATACAGCATCTTTGTTTTTGACTAAGCATAAAGAATATACTGTTACATACAGACAAAGAACCGCACACCTGCTTTATTATTACCTCTCCCGCATTCGGAGTTCTCTGTTTACTTCGTATTTAAAATTTGCAATTATAGAATAGCCTATTGTTATTTTTTCGACTTTGTAGGCCGTTCGCAGGAATAATTAGCCAGATGTGCAAATTACTACTTCTCGGAAACCCCAGTGCACGCGGTCGATTTTATGTACTATATAGTTAGTATAAAACAATACCCGAACGGGGTAGGGTAGTCAAGCGAGGTTACGATACGAGCAAGACATAGATTCGATAAGTGATATAGTGACGGACTTTGAGCGTATTATTGAATCTTGCAGTGTGTACTGGTTGTATCCAGTTATATTTGTACCTGTTTAATACATGTTTGTACAGTTCTAATAAATTCTATAGTAGTTCCAATGACATTTTAATTCGAGTCCTGCCTAACTCGTAACAATACTTACAAATACCAAATATCATCAATCCCCTAACCATAAGTAAAATACTGAACCCAGGTCACCGTCTTCTACGGATAACGAGCCCAGAAAGTTGGCAAATTAACAATATAACTTGATATTATATATGAAACTTCTAAAGACATTACCATATTAATATGAACACGACGCTCAGTTTTGTAAGCTTAATGTATATTGCGCTGTAGCAATATTGAGGCCAGGAAGGTCAAATAAGCTGACGCAGACTGGTTACCTTCAACAAGCACTTTTGCTGAACTTATTGTATCACTTGACTTACCGTCCCTCGTAACAGTCGAATGTGACGTAATTGCTTCGAGAAATTACCTTTTGAACATTTCACAATAACTTTGGTCGAGTGCTTGTTAGAAGGGTTTTCTTTTCGCTCCCCTTCTTTCGTAATTGCGTACCTTCGTTAAGGGGCCTAAGTAAATAATTGAAGATATTTTCTTAAATTTATTATTTAGTGTTTTTACTTTCAGAACCTTTTATTTGTACATAGTTGGATGCACATTTTGAAAATAGCTTATATAATTTTAATTGGCTACTTAGCTGCCTTGAAGAACGATTTTACATAACGCTATCAAAAGTTACTTTTAATCATTTTAGTTCCTAGGATACAATGTATCTCCTGACCAGAGTTCATTATAATCGGTTCTGCTGTTCAGCAGTTGAAAGATAACAAAAATACTGAGTTACTTTCTCATTTACAATAGTAGTAGTTAAACTCAAGTGCGCTTCGTGTGTAACTTAGATTATTAGGGGATTAAATAAACAAATTAATTCGAACGAAATCGCGGGTAATATCTAGTACACTCGACCCTCAATAATTTGACACGCGTTAATTTGAAACTTTTGATAATTTAAATTGTTTTACCGGTGCCTTGAAACATACTCGATAAATTGTTCCCTAAAAATCCCAGCTAACATGAAATTATTTGAAATCCGGACTTCCGTACTCTCTATAATTTGATTATTAAGGTTTTTGCATAATAAGCGCTTGAAACGATTCTTCTGTCGTTTGTTTACATACATGAGATATGTATGAATGAGTTTGCACTTCGCATTCCAGTAGTGTTGCGTAAGATATTATTATAAGATGAGTTTGTGAATATAATATGTGTTACGCTATGTCCATCACAGCAGTTGTGAGAACCATAGAGTATATTAATACCATAGAGTTAATATTTTTAGTCGGTTTATCAGATAGTTCAATTTATAATGAAATTACTATGTCTGCAGGCTAGTTAATTTTATAAGCCCACTAAATAATTATAATTTAGTGCATCAGTAACTTAAGTATTATACTTGTTTTTATGGTTCTGGCAACACTATTGTGTAATTGCTATTTTTAGCAGTGATGCAATATTATTGTTTTGTAGGGTAGAATTTTCGTATAAAAGGCGGTGTAGCGTGTAGACGGAGTTCATTGCTTACTATGCAGTATGTATAGTCACATCAGAGGCTGAAGAATAAAGGGGAAATCCTGCTCAAATAGTTAACATTTGGTACTTTCTTACCCAAATCTCTGCAAAGCTGGCGCATGTGCCAGCCTTGCAGAGAGACAACCTCATGAGGACACATGACTTTTTGTACTGACCCAATACAATGTACCACTTTAAATAAGGCGAGGAAATTTGACAAATGAAATGATAGACTGAAGTCGTTCACTCAACACAAGCTTACGGGCTTCTTTTCAAAATGAAGATTTGTGAATAATTGTACAAATCAAACTCTTGTTTACCTTTTTTTTCTTTTTCCCTCTAGGTACCAACTCTCTTTATTTTGAACTTTTGGTGATCTGATATTTTCCTCAGGTCCCTTGAGTTTCAAATTATCGATAGTTGACTGTATGTAAAAACACACTGTTATAAAAAATGCAACGTTTTATATTAACTTTATTTTATACATTTATTATTAAAAAATAGCGTAAGTAAATTATTACGACGATTTTCCAGTCTATTGACTATTATCTAGATTTTGCGTACATAAATAAATGTACATACAGAAGCTATTTTTTTATACATTACTAATAATACAAATTTACGGACTATGGACTATCGCCTATGGACATTTGCAACACCAAAGGTGCTACAAATGCGCTGCTGCTCTCTTAAGGGAGACTGGAACCTGGTCACTAATGCCGGAACACAAATCAAGGTTGTTATGGCGACATACTTTACACCAGGGGTGGTAGCCATTTAGTCGGGTAAATTCCCTTCCACCAGGCTGTGGGTTGTTTTGTCCCTTCTTAAGACAGGCCGCCCGGCCACAGGAAATTGTATTATTTCTCCGTTCCTGCACGGATGACGGATTTTGACCACATAAATGATACTAGGTCCTTATGGCATTGTTGTATCCCACGAGACACGTAAAGGTAAATATTATCGTTTTAAAAATTGCATAATTAAAATCAGCTTAAAAATAATATTCAAACAACATATACCATGATTAAAAGAAAGTTTTTTTTAAATTGACGTGCACCCTGATATTGGTATGTAGTTGAAATATAGTGAGACAATTTCACTTTGTTACCGTCTCATGTACAGTCGCGGCATGAAAATTTGCCAACTTTTTGATTAATGTTACGTTTATAAAATACTAGCTGTCCCGGCAGACGTCGTCCTGCCCGGTAAAAAATAGGGGTTGATCGTAGAGGGTTGAAAATCTAGGGTTGTATGTATTTTTGTATGTTGTATCATAAAAAAATAGAAATTAAAAATTTTGTCTAAAAAATAAATAAAAAAAATTAGGGGTGGACTACCCCTAACATTTAGGGGGATGAAAAATAGATGTTGGCCGATTCTCATAGATATTGAATAAGCACAAAAAAATTCATCAAAATCGGTCAAGCCGTTTCGGAGGAGTAAGGCAACGAAAACTGTGACACGAGAATTTTATATATTAGATATATTAGAAGTGTGAAAAAAGAAGATTGCAATGTTGACAATTACTGACGCTGAGATTAACAATGAGAATCACAGAGGATATAAGCACGACACTTAATATAAATATTAAAACCAATAAAAATATTTTACAGGTCTCAACAATATTCTTAGACAAGATAGAAAAAAATACAACTTTGTTTTAAGCAATACTCAATACTCAATCATTTATTGCACAATTATAAACAGTTTTACATGTTCACAATAACCCTAGCAGGGTATAGCAATAGATACTGTGCGGAGCGGATCGATCTATTTCACGTACTGAAAAATGTCATATCTATTTTATATCATCTTTAAAAAAATCGTTTATATTGTAGTAGCATTTTATTATTAATATATTTTTTAGTTCTTTTAAAAAGATGTCGTCTTTAGTGTTTTTTAATTTAGCAGGCAATTTATTATATATTTTAATGGCCATTGCGTTCGGGCCACAGCTGTGCATATTAAGTTTGGAGTTTGGTAGAATTAAATTATTTTTATAGGTAGGTCTAATTGCATAGTCGCGCATGTTATTTAATTTGATAAAATATTGATGATATTTTCTAATGAATTTACACTGTTCTAGTATGTATATAGACGTTATTGTTAGTATTTTATGTTTGATAAAGTATGGCCTGTGAAAATGTGGTATCGTTATGTCAGGAAGTTTTATATTTTCAAGTATGCGGATACATTTTTTTTGAGCGATAAACAGATCTCCAACATCTACGCTGTTTCCCCAAAGTATGATGCCGTAGCTGAGCCACGAGAACGCGTATGCGTAATATGCTGTTAAGGCCGTGTCTAGATTGGTTGCTCGTCGTAGTTCTCTAAGTGCATATGTGAAACTAGATAATTTAGTTTTTACTTTTTTTACGTGGCTTTTCCAATTTACATGCGTATCGATATCTATGCCTAATAAGGTTGTCACGTCAATATTATCCAATTTGCTACCATTATATGAAAAATTTACGTCCAAAGGGGCTTTTTGGTGGGGTCGAAATTGTATTATTGCAGCAATTTTAAACCTTATTGTTAAATAGCTAAACACAATGTTCTGTGACTGATTTCTTTCTCCAAATAGATATTAATTCATTCAATATTATTAACAGAGCAATCGATATAAAATAAATTTCAACGAAAACTTTTATAGGCTCTCCTGTAAAAATATGTTGTTTCTATTTTTGATTTAGTAGTGATATGAGATTATATATCGAACTGAGATTTGCGTAAAATCCTCTCTTTATTAACAAGTTATTAATCCCTGTCAAGTGATACAATTCAAGAGGATCTCAAAACACAATCGGATGTGAAATGTAACACGTGCTCCCGGAACGTTAAATGAATCAATTTGAAAACTGGCGAACACGGCTGTACAATATATATATTAGGGTGGTCGTTAAAAATTAAATTCCTTGCGACGCCCCCTAAAAAGCTTCCTTTTAATGAAAAAACACTGGGATTTTTTAGATAATTTTTTCAAGTCAAGACATCACGTGCCTCAAGACGATTCAAGTTAAAACTAAAAATATAAGAAAAATTGAAAGATAAGCTTGAATCACGAAGAATTTTAAACTTTTTCTGAAACTATAATTTGAAATTCGTCACTGAGAATGATAATACGGAAGGTATTTCATTGTTAAAACTTTTCCAATCTTAAAATAATTATTACTTCTAAGTATGAAGAAGTTTCCTGAAAAAACATGATATTACCTAAAAATTAACTTGAATCGTCTTGAGGCACGTGTTGTCTTGACTTGAAAAAATTATAAAAAAAATTCCAGTGTCTTTTCTTTAAAAGGAAGCTTTTTAGGGAGCGTCGCAAGAAATTTAATTTTTAACGACCACGACCGATATATATAAATATATATATAATATATATATATATATAAAAAAAAAAATATATAATATATATATATATATATATATATATATATATATATATATAATATATATATATATATATATATATATATATAATATATATATATATATATATATATATATACATATATATATATATATATATATATATATATATATATATATTACCTGCTTTTCTGAAAATAAAGATGAATGAATTCAATATATTATATTGAATTAATTAATAATGTTATGACAGACCAATCGACATAAAATAAACAACCAAAACTTCAATAGGCTCTCTTGTATAAATGTGTTGTTTATATTTTTGGCTTAGTAGCGGTTAAAGATACAATCTTAGTAATATTTGCATAAAATCCTCTCTTCATTAACAAGTTATACATCCGTGTCAAGTAATACATATTCAAGAGGGTCTGAAACCACAATACTCGGCTGCGAAACCACAGGTGTTGGAATTAAATACGTATTCTCAATTATTCTACGTCTTAATGTATTTAACGCTTATAATATTTATATTTTAAGGTACTGCACTGATTTGGGCATAAATTGAACCCTTATGTTGTCTTTATGTCATTCAGTCCGTCTGTTTATGTTGTTATTAGCGGGAGTCGAATTAAAATGCCGTTAGAATCACTATAGAATTTATTAGAACTATACAAACACGTATAACATAGGTACAAATATAACCGAACACAACAACTCCAAGCGTAATGCAGAAGGTAATAAAACGCGCAAAATCCGTCACTATTAGATTCTCGTTATATACACACGTCTCGCCTTGATCGTGGTTCTCGCTCAACTGCCCCTCTCCCCACCTGGCCATCCTTTTATACCTCACAAATACAAATGTGCCCGTATCGTACTCCACGTAATCCGTAACAGCTGGCTAATGATTCGCCATAAACAATTACAATAAAACGTATAAATAAGCAAACAAAAGAAGATGATCATAAAATAATTACAAGTAGTTCAAATGCCGACGGGTAATGAAATCTGCTTCGTGGAATTAATCTTTGTCAGGGGGGCTCAGTTGTAACAGTATATTAAGGTAAAATCGCAACGATTACTGGGTCTATATTTTTGTAGGTCCCTGATAATTATCTGCCGTTGGAAAAGATTCTATATGCAGATTGTGAAAATTACGGTATTTACACTGTCTGCTTCATTATTTAGAAAGCTTCTTTCGGCGATATATTTGATTTACTAAGTGGATTTTTAGGTTGTTAGACAAATGTCAACACCGATGCGTTTCAAGAAGACTTTTTATGTTATGCTCTATGAAAATATTAATGGTCCAACTTTTTAGTGTTGCCATTTGAATAATGGTTTAGTGGTGACGCCTTGTCGTAGACACACTGACTCCAGGTCTCAATTTATCCATGCAGAAATAGACAAAGAATAGAGGAGGGATGTGAAGTCACGTGATAAAAATGTTAAACTACAAGATACCTGGATTGTGTGAAGATGTATGGCAAAGTAGAGGAGTGTGGAAGGAAAAGACATATTGTGCCGACCCCAAATCATTGAGATATTGTGAAAAAAAATATAGAGATTAGTGGTCAAGTGGTTTTTATTTAAAGAGCGCCAACATACTTACGGCACACCTTTGGTGTTACAAATTTTCACAGGCGATGATAACCATCTTCCATCAGATAAGCCGTTCTGCCTGCAGATCTCATGCAACAACAACAAAATATGGGTGAAATTGGACAGGTAGAAATCTGTTAAATCTTACAAAATTCAAAAATTTGCCAATGTTAAGGCAAGTTATGGCCGGTTCCTACATCCTACTATTCATTAACTTGCCTTGACATTGGATGAATTTTAACATTACTTGTATAATAATAATCGGCAGACAAACACATATATCGTATATCCCTAAATTAATCAAATTATGCTTGTGTTATGGGTAATATACAACGGACTACTCTGGGGCCGATCTCAGACACCCAGCTATAGTAAATAACGGGGAAAATACGTTTCCGAAATTTACTATACCAGGAATCGAACCCGGAGCTTCTGAGTTGCATGGAGGTAGACTGCCAAAGGCTTAACCCGCTCAACCACAGAGGCCGTCAAATCATATCGAGCTTATGTCAAATTTTAACCGAGAGTTATGCAAATAATTTATTAAGAAGATGTAGGAATCGGCATGAATGAATATTAAGATAATAGGAACCAACTATAAAAACCTCTCAAAGAGAACACTTACCGTAAATTCTTTTTTAAGAAAACGGTAAAGGAGATTAACTTCTCAGAAAAGGCCTTTTTGGTTGTACAACTTGTATTTTTTCGCTATTATACAGCTTATACCGACAGCAATATTGAGGCGTTAGACATATTTCACTATAAGCCTCATGATTGAGGGCGCAATATTATTTGTAATAACAGAAGACTTTTCGTTTGTAAGCTGAGGAACACTTTTGTTTCCATTTTTCATGGGGCTTAGAATTAATGTATTGAATCTGAACAGACAGGTTGATGAACCATCTGATGGAAAGTGGTTTGATTGGGGGTCTCGTCATCCTCATTCACTTCCTCGACACTTGAAAGTTGTTCCCTGTACGCGATGCTATTTCTTCACGTTTTCAGCATCGTTTAAAGGCATATAGATACGTATTCCTACTTTTCAACTAAAGAATGTGTAAAATGTATGGATTAAAACTGTTATTTAATTTAATTTGATTTTATTCGACTTTAATTTAGCAAATTTTTTAATCAAATAAATTTATTGTTTTAGTATTATAATATTAAAGTTGATGTATTGAATATAATATATATTATAAAAATTATATTAAGTATAAGTCGTGGTAGCGTAATGTCTAGCGTACGCATCCCTGCCTCAAAGGGTTCTATCCTAGCCGGAAAGCATGCACCATTTAGACAGTTTTCTGGCCTAATCTGCATATTGTTACAAATACCATCTGCTAATAACGCTGAAGGAAAACATCGTGATGGAACCTGCACCGATAACCGATGTGTTAAACCCGCCAAGCCGCTTTGGACAAGCATAGCGGGCATACTGTCCGTTTCCCCTATGGGAAGCCCGAGCCCAGCAGTGAGACATTATACATATTACAATAGGGATAAAAAGATATATATAATAACTAGCTGTCCCGGCAGACGTCGTCCTGCCCGGTAATAATAGGGGTTTGTCGCAGAGGGTTAATAATTTAGGGTTGTATGTATTTTTGTATGTTGTATCATAAAAAAATAGAAATTAAAAATTTTGTCTAAAAAATAAAATAAAAAAATTAGGGGTGGACTACCCCTAACATTTAGGGGGATGAAAAATAGATGTTGGCCGATTCTCATAGATACCGGATAAGCACAAAAAATTTCATCAAAATCGGTCAAGCCGTTTCGGAGGAGTATGACAACGAAAACTGTGACACGAGAATTTTATATATTAGATAAGAATGAAACCTGGTCACTAATGCCGAAACACAACTTAAGGTTGTTATGGCAACATACTTTAGACCGGGTGTGGTAGCCATGCAGTCGTACAAATGCCCTACCACCTGGCTGTGGGTTGTTTTGTCGCCTCTTAGAACAGGCCGCCCGGCCGCAGGAAATTGTATTCTTTCTCCATTCCAGCACAGAGAGGTATTAATAGTACAACATACACATTAGGTGAGATAACTGCCTAAATAGCGCATGATTCCGGCCGGAATTCCAAACCGCGCCCTTTGAGTTAGGGACGCGATTCCGGTAACCGTTAGGTTATTATTATATTAGGTTGTTTATTATCTATTCAAAGCTATAGTTATATAGCTTTGAATAGATAATACTATTTTCAAATGTACATACCCATATAAGCTAATATCTTCCGGCGGTACGTAAGTATATTCAAACATTTGAATATAAATCAGATAGGCATACAAATGTTAATACGAAACGACGCAAAAACTTGTATCACATATGCCAAAAAGCATGTGTGTATGGAATACGGAATGCTTATTCACGAACGCTGTATTATGTAGTATTCATTTTCTTTGATAGAATTCTTTAGTGTACAAATCATATCGCGGTTTTCCCAGTGCGCTGTAATACAGAGCTGTTCAAAACGGCGTGAAGGCATACGTATCATCGTTAATTGATTGATCTGAAGACATGGTAGCTTAGTGGTTAAACGCACGTTAGTAACTAAATGACGCGGCTTCATATCCTGACTGGACTGCACTACTTAGGCATTTTTCTGTATTTACGTGCATATTACCACAATTACGAGAGCAGATGGTGAAGGAAAACATTGTGATGAAACCTTCATATTGAGATTATCGATGTGTCAATCTACCAAGCCGCCTTGGACAAGCGTGGTTGATAGCGGGAGGGCGGAGCCCGGCTTTGGGACAACTATGGGCTCTTATTGCTTATTTTATGAAATCTATTATTATTACATATTATAGTACAGACGAGCATGCATGACAAGAGCTATGAATGTCAAAGAAGCAAGTGAGGTGTGTAAGAATAAGCCTGAATGGCGCTCTGTTGTTCGTGCCTACCCCGCAAGGGACCTGGCGTGAAGTTATGTATGTATGTATAGTACTGTTACAACATATATTCTTTCACATTGAGTATAACGTTATCTGTGGACGCTTATTAATAGTTTCTGTAAAACTATCTTATTTTTAGTTATTATTAATGATAGCTGTTAGCCCCCCCCCCCCAAATAAATTAAAATAAATAACAAACACATTTAGTTTTGTTAAAATTAAGCCTCTTTAACAGGGGTTGCTTTCGATTTTCCTGAGTTACTTGGAAGGGTCGCTCATCACATCCTGACTTGGTGAAGATGAAACCATCTCTAAAGTATACTCTTTCTAACGAAGAAAAAAATTGAAAATCGGTCCACAATTGACGGAGGAATCGCGTAACAAACAAAAAAACATACAGTCGAATTGCGACCCTCCTCTTTTTGAAAGTCTTTTAATAAAATAACACAATAATCCTGGAAGTAGTCATATCTACCGATCGAAAAACCATAGCCGATTCTGTTTCACCGGGGTTGGTGATTGCATAATGCTGCTCGTCCGTTGTTTGACCAACCAAACGAGTGAACCGCCGTCTCCTCTACTTGTTATTTGCCCTATAGTATGCTACATGTATACTATAATTTAAATAATTTACGTAACAGACTTAACCTGAAACATCTGTAAAGGAATAAGAGGGATTTAAAAAAGCATATTTAAAGGAACAACAATAGCATATTACATAATATAATATGAATTGGTTCCTCCCTCACCATTTTACCACCGGACCAGCAGACGTACGCAGTCACGCCACCGATATATGGTGGAAATACCAACGAAGCGGACGTTATGCTTCCACTTTCATCATACGCACCGCTGAAGAGTGAAACTCTTTACCTTCGTCTGTTTTTCCTGAAGAATACAATCTAGGTGTCTTCAAGTCTCGCGAGAACAGGTATCTTCTAGGTAAGCGTGCTCCACCTGAGACTGCATTTCCACCTGACATCAGGCGCAATATCAGTCAAACGCGAACCTATTCATTACAAAAAAACATAGATAATAAAAAATCAGATAAAAATATTGAAGCTAACAACGTTGTCCACAGAATAACATTTATACGATTAACAATAAAAGAAAAAGATAAATATTAGTAAGAAAGGAAAATGAAAGATTATTTTCAATGACATGAGATTTAACAAAGTTAATACAAGTTATTCAAGCTCGAGTGTACTTTCAAAGTCATATAACAAACGAAATTGACCTTTTAAAATTTGACAAGAGATTATGCAAAAACATACAAATACACAGTGTTTTTAAGATTCAATCATACGACGGACTGAATTTCTTCTAGATCTGAACTTCTAGATCGGATTTTACGTTGACAGACAGTTCTCGGTACCATGTAACAAAAATATATCAAGTCAATTCAGGGTACTTAAGCTTGTAAGTTATTAAATAAAGAAAAACCCACAGCCAGGTGGTAGAAGTTGCGCGACTGGATGGCTACCACTTCTGGTCTAGAGTATGCCGCCATAACAACCTTAAGTTGTAATCCGGTATTAATTGCTAGATTCCAGTTTCCCTTTAGGGAGCAGCAACGCATTGTAGCATCTTTGGTGTTGCAAATGTCCATAGGCCATAGTAACCGCTTTCTAACAAACTGTAGATGTATGCCTGTCTGCTGAACTCATGCAATAAACAAAGCTCTAAATATGATAAAACTACGGTTTTAACGGTTTTAAGCGCGGTAATTTATTTTATTTAGGTTTATCCGACGTTTCAGCCGCTTTTCATTTGCCGTGGTCACGGAAGACAAAGATGACATTTGTCAAACGTGTATTGTCAAAGTTTTTATTCAGCCTACCGCCAACCTGTTCAATTTAATTATTAAGTTTTAGTTTTGTTTATGGATATCAGTTACTCTATGGGAGCCTAATCTAATTTACCACCGCTTCACAACATGTTGTGGCTTGAAGAGAACAAACGGCGCAAGAAACTCTTCAGCAAACATGCCTAGTTCTAAATTTTTTTTATATAATATTAAAATGAGTGGAAGGAAAAATTGTCTTCCGTGACCACGGCAACTGAAAAGCGGCCGAAACGTCGGGTAAACCTTTATTATGTGTACAAGTCGCGAAAACTTAAGAAAATATAAAGCTCTAAATACTCTAGAAAACCCTATTTCTTAGATACTGTCAGAATCAAACTCTTTAGATAGTTTAACTTTTATGTCTTGACAATTCAATCAATCAATCAGTCTTTATTTGCAAAAACATAGGTACATGAATAGGTGTTACATAATATAAAGTTTCCAGCACAGAGTACTTTATATATACGGGTAGTTTCCAGTATGTTTTGTCATTTACATGACGTGCAAATACACTCTCATAACCCTAGACGAATATTTACAAATTAATTTAATTAAATATACATGTCAAAAAAATAAAAATGAATTGTTAAACATTTTAAAAACAAAATTTAAATTAGTTAAAATATCAAATTTAAAAATGTCAATATTATTATCTTATTTTATTGTATTGTCATTAATATATTCGACTACGCTATAGTATAATGTATTAAGTAAAAAAGTTGTCATATAGGGCTTGAACCGATTCAATAGTAGCCCGCTAATATTAATGGGTAATATATTAAATATTGTTATTGCCATACAATATGCGTTTTTCTTAAACAATGATAATCTAATTGATGGGAAACATAATTTTTCTTTATGTCTAGTTTTCATACTTCTTTTGATTTTTCTTGCACTCTGTAATTATTATTATCCTTGCATTTTACCGTGTGTTTGTAAAATAAATACACTAACAAAAAGAAAATTCTCGTATTGCTTCATGTCCAAGTATAACACATACAATCTACGTGCTCTCCACACATACATACATATTATCACGCCTGTTTCACTTAGGGGTAGGCAGAACTGATGGATTTCTACTTTCTACGATCTTGACATACATCTTTGCTTCAGCTACATTAATTAATATCTTCATACAAACACGTTCATTATAGACGCTTTTTGCCTGTCCATTCTTTAAGATATCTGCGATTTGACCGCGGTGAATACGTCGAAGACTGCCAGCACCAACTCTACCATCCAAGCTGTTGTCATACACTTGTTTTATCAATCTCTTTTCATCCATTACCTCCCTCTACGTGTACAAAGTACCTTAACATTCATTTCTCAACTCTTGTTATTATATCTACTGTCTTTCCACAACTTTCCATTATCATACTGCTCTTTATCGTTAGATTTAAAACCAAGTTTTTTGTATCTAAATTAGATTTTCAAATATTCAAAACAAAGTTGCTTTTGGAGAATCACCGGAGGATATTATTGTTCACAACCACGCTGTTTTTTCAAACTCGTGCTGGATCATTTTTGCTACAATATTGTTACGAGCTACAGGACTCGAATTAAAATGCCGTTGGAATTACTATAGAATTTAATAGAACTATATAAACACGTATGACACAGGTACAAATAAATATAACTGGACGCAACCAGTACAAACTGCACAATTCAATAACTATTATTAGTTATTACGGACTTATGTCCGTCACTACATAGTTTATGGAATGTGCATCTTGCTCGTTTCGTAATCCTTGCTTGACTGACTCAACCCTCCGTTCGGGCATTCCTTTTATCCTGTACAAATAAAAAATGTCTCGACGCAAAACAATCGTTTCCAAGAATTAGTTCGACGCACCAGTCTCATGACTGCCATAAATCAAGTAAATACAATAGCAATAGAAAGTTCTTCTTAATTACAAATTTTATACACAAAGTAAACAAAAGAAGTCCAAATGCGGGAAAGGTAATAAATCAGGTGTGCATCCACTTTGTGTGTAACAATATCATTGATCGATGCTCATTATTTGTATCAAGAAGGCATTATTCTTAAGATATAGGGCTTTAAAAACGTGGTTACGAACAATGATGCACTGAAGATATTCACCTTGTTAGTGAAATGTTTAATGCACTTTAGGCGACTATCGCCTGCAGGTAACGTTGGTAGGTAATTAGTATATGCTCGTAGGTAGCTTAAGTGCTTTGGCACACGACAAACTCCTATATACATTGCTGGATAACAGGTCATCGGCTAATTGGCTTCGGAATATTCCTCAAATTAATGTTTGTATATATCATAGAGACAAGAAACTAACAACAAACTATGGTGTGTACTGTGTATACTACACACTAGGACAGTGTTTATTTATATAAATAATGTTATATAAGTTATAATGGAGATAAACATTTCTTTGGGAAAACCCATGTTTTCTCAAGTTTGGGATATGATTAGGGTTGCCAACTATTTTTGAGAAAAATAACGTATTATTTTTAGTAGGGAGAGAATAAGGTATTTTGAAGAAGAAAAAGTATTTTTCAACATTAGAATCATTTCTTCTCTTAGGGACACTATTTTTGTGTGCTTATAGCACAGACTTTAAACTACAAACATTATCCTTAAATTTTCGGAAGCTATCTTAAAATGTCTTAAAATAAATAAACAAACTATTCATTATTTATTACATTTATAGATTTCTTCTCGCCATTTTAGATTTATTTCTGAATAATCTCTTTCAGTGAAAGCTGAATCGATATATTTCAGTAATTATCCATATAAGTATTTCATTTTACGTATCAGAGTAAATATTGAAAATAGAGTATTTTCACATACTTATTTTTATACAAAAGTATAAAGTATTGTTACACGTCGACAAACTCTAAATGCACACCTGGTTTATTAACTTTCCCGCATTTTAACTTATTTTGTTTACTTTGCGTTTAAAATGTGCAATTAGACAATAGCCTATTGTTATTGTACTCGTTTACAGACGCGTGTGTGCTGTGCAGATTACGTTTTCTTGGAAAAATTAAGTCCAAGCGGTCGGGTGTTGTGTTGTAAAGTTAGTATAAAACAATTCCCGAACGAAGGGGTGAGGCAATCAAACGAGGATTACGATGCGAGCAAAACGTACACTCGACAAGCGATATAGTTACGGATTTTGCACGTCTTATTGAATCGTTCAGTTTGTATTGGTTACGTCCAGTTATATTTATTTTGTACCTGTTTCATACGTGTTTGTATAGTTCTAATAAACTCTATAGTAATTCCAATGGCATTTTAATTCGAGTCTCTCGCTCGTAACAGTATATTTACCCAAAATAAAGTAAATATACTGTTACGAGCATAAAGTAAATAGATATGATATAGCTCCTATTCCATATATGAGCAAGCTATGAAATGGACTATAACCCCCCGATTTTCCCAGAGCGCTACAAGGTACAATATAGGACTTCAAAAAAGGCGTAAACAGATATTTGGAGTCTCAACGTGGTAAGTAACGGCTCCTTGCAGATATCCGTGGGCGACGGTAGCCACTTGCCATCAAGTGGACCCGTTTGCCAGTTTTTTTTTTATCACGTATAGGTTCCACCATTATCTTGCTCTGTTTGAGCGGACATATGGTCTAATATCGAGCACGCTTACCTAGAAGGTACCTATTCACACGAGACTTGAAGACACCCAGGTTATAGGTTTCAGGCAAAAACAGACTCCGGCAATATGTTCCACTTCTTTGCGGTGCGCATAATGAAGGTGGACTCAAAGCTCTTTGTTCGTATAGGTGGTATGTCCACCATATAGCGGTGCCGCATGTCAGTGCGTTTGGTTGTCCTATGATGGAAGGGAGACGGCGGGATAAGATTGAAGAACTCCAATTCACACTCTCCAAAATGTATCCGATAGAAAACCGACAAGCTGGCAGCCCTGTGTCGGTGTTCAAGACTTTGTAATATGTCATTAAATAATATAGTCGTTGCCTATCAACTGGCTCTCCGCTCAATCGATTCTAGTACCTCGAGTGGGTATTTAGCTGAACCATCCCAAAGATGAGAACAGTACTCCATAGATGCCCGTATTTGCCTACAAGCAACATAAAAAAACTCTTATTTAGGCTTTTTCTAAACTGAGTATCCAAACAGTAAGAAGTACGTATAACAGATCATCAGCAAATCTACGACTAATGACGCCAATACATTCTACACAATTTTGTCAGAAATCTTTTACTGTGCAGGCTGTAAGGTTGTGGAATGCTCTACCGTTGAGTGTCAGAAGTGCAAAGTCACTTACATCTTTTAATAAACTCCTCAAAGATCACTATTTAAAGTTGTAAACAGTAATTTATGTATGTCTATGTAGTAACCCTATGTACATATATTTGTATACAAATATGTATGTGTATTTATTTATTTTTCACTTGTAATATATGTTTGTATATATATTCTAAATTATGCGCACGAAATACCGACCCATTATTAAAATGTAAATTATCTCCAGAAGGTTGTCTGGAAGAAATCGCTGTTAGCGATAAGACCGCCGATTGTACTAGTTATAAGATTCTTAATTCATGTGTATTATTATTTTCTTGTGTGCAATAAAGAATATTCTATTCTATTCTATTCTACGTATAACAGTGTTATTACAGGATTATC
This sequence comes from Dendrolimus punctatus, assembly GCA_012273795.1. Taxonomy (NCBI): domain Eukaryota; kingdom Metazoa; phylum Arthropoda; class Insecta; order Lepidoptera; family Lasiocampidae; genus Dendrolimus; species Dendrolimus punctatus. Next base: position 4,224,507 of record CM022532.1, read on the forward strand.
CATTAGGGATAAAGGCAAAGATTGTAAAGCGCTCTCTAAAAATATACTGTATTATGTCTAGATTTCTTTTTCTTGTTAAATACAGCTACACGGTTTGTGCATTAAGACGCCAAGTGTATTGTATATTTAAGTTTGAGAATAATTTTCAAGCAAAAGCTCGGCTAAATTGTAAGTTTTGCCTTTGACCGATGCCAAACGAATAAATTCTGGCAATTCGAAAAGGCACATTTAACTAACTAGACTGTAACGAGATACAGGACTTGAATTAAACTGCCGTTTGAATTACTATAGAATTTATTTTAAAAAAAACAACACGTATAACATAGGTACAAATATAACTAGACGCAATAAATCCTAATGTAATACACAATTCAATAACACGCGCAAATTCCGTCACTATATCGCTCATCGAATGTACTACACACGTCTGACTCGTATCGTAGTCGTCGCTTGACTACCCCAGCCCTCCGTTCGGACATTGTTTTATACTAAACTGTATTAATACCGACAAAGGGCCGCGTTCACTGAGTTAATCCGCACATCTGGCAAGCTTCAACGCAATGAAATAACAACAAGGATTAGTTCGGCACGAATGACGGTCATAAAACAAATAATACGATAACAATAGGATGTTTTTCTTATTTGCATATTTTAATCACGAAGTAAACAAAAGAACTCTGAATGCAGGAAAGGTAATAAACTGCCTTTTACAACAGCCAGGTGTGCGCATTTCTTGGTCGGTAGCTAACAATACTTAACTATAATAATGTTTAAATAAAAATAAACAAGAAAAAAAATAATTTCAATAAAAAGAACAATCCCGAAAAAATCACGGGTAACGCTAGTTGTTCATGTCTCTACAATTATAATGCTACAGTCCTTAACGAAAACTAATTAAACAAATATTTTCGAAGTAAGTAAGTTAAGTACAAATTCTTCCTCTAGAAATACTAAACAAATATTCCATTATAGTCTATACGCAAATTCCTAAGTTAATAGTATCTTGGAAACCCGCCTCCGTTCGCTAATAATATCAATATCTAAAATTTTCTGAATATAGCTTAACAAATAAATTACGGACGAAAATAATTTCCCTGAGGCATCCAAATTATCTCAAATCCCTTCCCACGTTGATTTGGTTACGACCACAGTACTGACAGTGGACTAACACTATATATGTAGTCGGTGACGAGGTATCGTTACCTTTTTTCGACCTTTGCAAACTTTTCATTAATTAATTTAAATTCTTCCTTTAAATTTGACGGCGTGTTCCCTTGCGCACGCACGTCAATAAGTCATTCATCTCATGTAATGACATAAATTAAATAAATCGCCCCGCGCATAGCAAATATATAAAACCAATAAATGAATATAACTTAATAATAATTTTTAAGTTTTATGTTCCTTATTACATACATACATACATACATAACTTCACGCCAGGTTCCTTGCGAGGTAGGCACGAACAACAGAGCGCCATTCAGGCTTATTCTTACACACCTCACTTGCTTCTTTGACATTCATAGTTCTTGTCATGCACGCTCGTCTGTTCTTAAGGCTCCTGACATCACCTTCTGCTAGTACACGATCAATTTGATCATGGAAGGCGTGTCGTGGCCTTCCGCGACTTCTGCATCCATCCACTTTTGCATTGTATATCTGTTTATTCATTCTTTCATCATACATTCTTTCCATATGCCCGAACCACCGGAGCATTCCTTTCCTTACCTTCACGCCGACACTCTCTTTCAGACCAACTCTCTTACTTCGGTGTTCGTTATTACATTATGTTCTTTTTATAGATTCTCTTCGTAACATTAGTTTTTATATCAGTTTTTTTTGTACATATTAATGATGTAGTTTTTTTATATATATTTGTTTGCAATAGTTCAATAGTCATATTATTTTATTTTTGTTTTGTGTTTCTTTCGTTTTGTCTATCCGTGAGTCACTTGAACGGCCCTAACGGAAGACCAGCGCTGGTTGAGCCAACCAGCATTATGCTGAGTTAGGACCGATTCAGAACTTCATTTTAATTGTATTATCTTATTTATAAGTACGTATTGGTGTATATTATGTGGTTCTGAATAAATATTTTTCTTTCTTTCTTTTCTATATAAAATATACTAAGCTCGCAATGTATATATTTCAAAAATACCACAACTATACTACCACACCCGACACGGCGTTTCACACACTAGTCGAATGCGCGGCATGGGCACCGCAGCGTTTCGAACTCGAGACATAAGTAGGAGCGATCAACTCGCTCTGCAGTCTGGTGAAAGCCATGCGGGGTGGCTGCGGTTACTTTTTGTGAGACATTAAAGTCTCTCAAAGAGGCCGCCGAACGAAATAAGTAGGGAAGTATTATTGCGCGTGCTAATGCGAATCCACGCGTACGCCGGCGGTTGGCTGGCATCCGGACACGCAGATATGCGCATGACTTTCCACCCTGAATAATACCGCTTCGGGAGGCCTTTAGCTATCAAGGGAGCAAAGGATTCATCACCCCCGTCGACGAAGTGGATATGTTCTGATTCCCGGGGCACATTCAGGCACTTTGTGCGCTGGATCGGACTGGGCGTAACTACGTTCTAAATCTCAGCCTTCCCTACACAAAAGCGTGGGGCACATGGGAGGAGGGGGTTTTAGTTGACCAGCATGTGTGGTGGCACATGCTGGTCAATACTGCGGGCGGGTTACGACGAGAAATCGAGTAACCCCCTCGCATGCGACACCGGTCTAATCCCTTGCAAAGGATTACGAAGATTTACGAACAATACTGGGTGTATTGTTCGTAAACAGAATTTCCCCCGCCTTAAAAAAAAGCGTTGATTTTCATTACCAACCTCCATTGAATCACAAGTGACCCAAACAAATAAGTTATCTATACATATAATAAAATTGTAGAGGTCAAATTTCTGTACAATGAAAAAAAATGCTAAAAATCGAGTCAGCGGGATGTAAGAAGTGAAATAGAACTAATTTTGTTTTTTTTTAAATTTCTTGTTTCTCTGTTTGTCTGTCTGTTTGTACCGGCTAATCTCCGAAACGACTGGACCGATTTACATGAAATTTTGTATGGTGGTAACTTATATCCCTGGTCAACATATAGGATACTTTTGATCCCGAAAAATTAAAGAGTTCTCGTGGGATAGTTAAAAAACCGCACCACACGGGTAAAGGGGCGGGCAGAAGTTATCGTTTATATGGCAAAACAACGTTTGCCGGGTCAGCTAGTTAATTAATATAACCTTAAAATAATTTTGCTTAAATACAAATGACAAAAAGCTTTCTAATGTCGCCTGTTTCTAATGAAAAATACAATCTAGGTGTCTTCGAGTCTCACGTGAACAGGTATCTTCTAGGTAAGCGTGCTCCACCTTAGACTGCATTTCCACCCGACATCAGGTGTAATGTTAGTCAAACGCGAACCTATTCAATAGGCAACGTTGCGTAAAAAAATTGAAGCTTTATTTAATTAAGTTAATTATTAATATATAATAGAAGGAATTCAATTGTTGTGTATAATCTTTACAATACTGTAAACTGTGATGACTCATTGACAGTATATACATTGCTGAAATAGAGTGTTCATATTTGAATATAGGCTTAGATTACTTATCAACCTGCACTGTCATTACATGAGAGAATAATAATGCAGTGTTCCGTGAGTTTGCTTTTATTTCATATATAACTTTCCCCTGTGATTTGATCCGCTTTTGAGTTTTAATAACATTACACCTAATACTCAATTATTTCATTCCCCAAATTATGAACCACCGCTTTTGTTCTGTAATTCATTTTTAATTTCCTATAATAAACTAAAAATGAAAATGTAACGCTGAAATAATTATTTCTTATCTACAGCGTGTTTCATTTCAAATGACAATATATGATAACTTTAGCGGTCGTACTCCATACAAATGTTTTGGTACCATTAAATCAACCTTAATGTTAAAAATAATTATTTTAAATTTCCGAAAAAATTAATTACAATAAAAAGGGAATAAAAACAGAACATCATGTAAATATTGATTCGCGAGCGAGAGCGTAAGAATAAATAACTTCCGCGTTTAATGATGAAGAGACGAGCTGGAAACATGATACATTGGTCACTAACCTACCGATTTAGACACAATAACTGATACATGTTGTTGTAATATTCTGAAATGAAAAATGAGGTCCTATGGCTAAACCAAAGAAGTTACCTGGATTCATTTTTGTATTTGGGCAGAGTACGTCATAAAGAAAACGTGGTCTGATTTATTGTCGTAAGGTCTGAAACACGCTGTATAACTAGAGGTCCCGGCAGACGCTGTCCTGCCCAGAAAAAATAAAAATCTAGACCCCGATCTCAGGGCCACCTATCGTTTCCAATTGTGAATCTAAACAATCCAGGGAGCCACTCTAATACATACAATAAAAAAACATGAAAATAGGTCCAGGAGATTAATAAGATCCTAGAACTCGATCCCGGCGCCATCTATCGGTTCCAATTGTGAATCTAAATAATCATAAATAACCCAATCACACAAACACAAAATCCCGGAGCCCGTGTTACAGTGCGGTAAGCCGGCAAAGGCTTAGCTCGCTTAACCACAGAGGCTGTTAATTGTCAATTTGACATAAGCCAATATTAATAATATCAAAATTCATTCGATGATAGGTGTAAGTGAATGAATAGTAAAACATAAGAACCGGCCATTAATACATTAAACTAAATACAACAACACCAAACAAGTAGACTCGACATGAAATTAATCATAATCCTCATCAACGCACCCAGACAATGAACAAGCACAAATCAAAGCATTAATTGCAAAACCGCCTGGCTGGCACAATTGGTTATCCTTAAATGTTCTTGCAGATAAAAAACACCATGGGAAAAATGAGCAAGTGTTAATATAAAGAAATTGTTAATCAACAATAAAAGCACATTAACCTACGTGCCGAAACTCTATACAATAATGATAATGTTCCTTGAACATTATATAGTAGCTACATACATCTAGTCACCGCAGTGGACATGGCACTACTGGCTAACACAACGCGGGAGCGCACATATAAATAGTTGCTCTATCTCGCTCGCGCATCATCCGTCTCGCTCACAGATTGTGCTATATGTTATACTAGCTATACGACTTGTCAATATTTGTACATAAGGTTACCGTTTCCAAAACAAATTAGTTCACATCAGCATTCGACAGTGCCTCTCTCTGCCATCTGAAGTATCATTCAACGTCTACCTCTCGCTACTACATATGTCACAGGCCGACCCCATGGTCCCCGTAATCCCTGACCTGTATCTTGTCTAGTAGTTCATCCCAATAACCCGGTACCTTTTGTTATCATTCCTAAAAACAGTCCTACACTTAATGGGGCTTGTCCTTGGGTGCATTTTTCTATTATTACGAGTTACGAGACTCCAATTAAAATGCCGTAGGAATTATTATAGTTTATTAGAACTATACAAACACGTATAATACAGGTACAAATATAACCGAACACAACAAATCTAAACGTAATGCAGAAGTTTGTAATTCAATAAAACGCGCAAAGTCCGTCCCTAATAGATATTCCCGAATGTAGACAGGTCTCGATTTTGATCGTGGTTCTCGCTCGACTGCCGTCTCTCTCTATCAGGCCGTCATTTTATATCTCACAGGTACAAATGTGCCCGTATCGTAGTCGACTTAATCCGCAACACCTGGCTAATTATATTGCGTCACGTCAAATTTAGATCGAATTTGTCAAGGTGCCCCTTGCCCTTTTTTTTGAGGCGAGGGAAAATGCTACCGATTTACGCACAGACTGGGTCGTTGCTAGGGAACGACACACGTCGGTCGGGGGAGACATCACTGCAGCAATAGTATACTCTTGACAGTGATCCGCCCGCGATCGACTCAGATAGTGTGGAAAGACTCAGAGGAAGCTGCAACGGGCAAGCAACCCCAATACCCACTAAAAACCCCCTCCTCACTGTCGACCCTGCGCTTCGTTGTGAAGGAAAGGCTGAGATTTAGAACATAGTTACACCCAGCCAGTCCAGCGCAAACGTATTCCCTTGCCCTTCTCATAACCCCACGCAAGCCCTCCAAAAGTCCGGGCCATTTTCATGGCCCGTGGTCTCTAGGGACATACAAAAAATAATACTAATATATATTTATTGACCCCATAATGACATATAAAAATCACTTATGACACACATATAAATTTTTATTTCATGGATAAAGTTGTTTTGGTTAACTAACACATAAACTAGGCCGAACCTGTTACTAAGGTGTTAGTACCTTCCAGTGTCTTAAAGAAAATGTTTTAATGCATAAGAAAATTGTAAAAATTAAATGTTATATTTTATAAAAATGCAGTTTTTTACTGCAGGAGTTCATCAGACAGGCAGACGGCCCACTTGATGGAAAGCGGTTACCATCGCCAAGGGACATTTGCAATACCAAAGGTGCTACAAATGCGCTGCTGCTCCCTTAAGGGAGACTGGAACCTGGTCACTAATGCCGGAACAAGGTTGTTATGGCAACATACTTTAGAATAGGGGTGGTAGCCATCCAGTCGGGCAAATGCCCTACCATCTGGCGCTGGGTTGTTTTACCGCCTCTTACGACAGGCCGTCCGGCCGTAAGAAATTGTATTCTTTCTCCGTCCCTGCACGGCTTTCGTTGCTAGCCGATATGTGCAATTCAATTTATACAGAACGGAAACTTTCAGACATTGACAGGAAGCTAGCAATGTCGTTCGTAATTTCCGTACATAAATGCCATTACTCATTTAACAACGTTAGTCTTTGCCTCTTCGGTCCTCTTAAAGTTGAAGTAATCTGAAATTATTTAAAATTGGGTAGCTAATTCTTGATATTATTTCATATAAAAGAGACGAAGCTAATATACAGGTGTGATATCGTATTCGGTGGCCAGATAATCATTACGTGAGCACGGGTTTTTTAAATTATATGTAATTATTTTGAGGATTGTCATCATTGGTCAGTGTCACTTGTTAGAGTAAATTTTCCAAATATTAAATTATAACTACCTATTGTCAAGCTCTTGTCCCTTTGTGCTTATGTCCGGCCTTCCAGTAAGATAATATCATAAACCGTTTTTATTGTTCAAAGTTATTTTTTTATTTTGTATGTGTATTGTTACAAGTTTGAGAGTGCCAATAGATGGTTTGTGCATATTTAATGGTGGATTAAGTCTGTTGTGTATATATAAAAGGCTGGCCCACTGAAACAGATAAATTGAGTTTCAACTGCGACCGAGATGCAGAATGGGAATCTTAGAATGACGGACTTTGCGCGCGTTTTATATTATTATGATCTGCCTTACAGTTTAGACTAGCTCTATTTGAACTGTGAATTAGGTGTGTGTATTTCTAATAAAATTTGTGATCTTCCGAAACGACATTTTAAATCATGTCCAAGACCTAGGAAGCTTCGGTGTTACTGAAAATTAGTTTAAACAAAATCCGTTATGTAATATTTTTAGTTTTCGCGACTTGTATACATAACAAAACTACGTTTTAACGGTTTTAAGCGCGGTAATTTATTTGATTTTGTTATACCGACGTTTCGGCAAGTTTTCAGTGGCCGTGATCAATGGAGACAAAGATGTCAAGTGTCAGAACGTCGAAACATTTCATTAAATTAAACGTTTTATTATCCGTTGTGTAATCTTATATATAATACTTAGTAGTAGCAAATTTCAATTTCTCCGAAATCCACCAATTCAGGCAAATTAACCGCGACACCGCAAAACGACTGAGCCTATTAACCAAGTTCGGAGGACGCAAACCAATTAGAAACATCCCAAGTTGTCGAAGAAAATTTATATTGTTTGCGTGTGGTGTTAAGTTTTAGAGGTAACTTACTTCTGTATAAAACTTATAAAGAAATATATAGAAAAATAATTTTTGACGTGTTGCTGGCGAGTTTCTGGCCGAATTAGAATAGGAAGCAAAATTAAGTTTTAACTTATATGTATTAATTACCATGGAGTTGCGAACGAGTTTTTTTAGACCGCTGTTAATGTTTAAAAACAACGTTTAACGTCACAATGGCAACGCGAACGAAGTTGCGCTGGCAAAATAGTTTATGAAAATCAATAGACTATTTAACTTGTAAACCTACTTAATAAATAACAAACAGACTGACTGATTCACAAAAACATATAACTAAAAAACTTACTTCAAAAATTATTTATTAATCCCCTGACCTTAATAAACAACTTGCAGCGATCCAATTCCTTTTCAGAATCTCTTCAGCTTCTCCCAATTATTTGGAGTCAACTCAATATGTCTTTTACTACTATACTTCTCTATTCTGACATACGTCCTCTATCACACCACAAATCATCATATCATCCTTCACAAAATCCATCCATCTCTTTTTTGGTCTACCTTCACATTTGTATTCATCAATCTTGCAGTTTAACATTATTTTTGTCACTTTCATGTCTCCTCTTGACATTTGAAAAGTGTTTTCCCGTGGAACTTATTTTGAATGAAAACTTTTGAATTTGAGGGGTAGGTAGGTGGAGATACATCTGCTTCTATTGTAAGATAGAAACTTTTTCGTAGATAATACTGTTACGTGCGAGCGGGGGTACGCACTTATGGATTGGAAAAAAACACCAGTTTTTAATTTAAAAGCTTTTATTGACTTACACAGCCGCACGCAGTACCTCTATGCAGGGTTGCCCCTATACGCTCGACCACCGATGCACAGTCCCGACGATAACTTCTCACACCCTCAATACCGTCGCCGATATTGCTTAGACACCTCCGATATTATCACGTGTAGCTTGCTTCTGGTTCCCCTCTCGAACTACGCTACACACCTCCTTCGCGTATCTGTCCACCAAACTGGTCACTAAATTCACCACTTAATTCGTCTCTGTCTTCTATTAACCTTCTCTAATAACTCTTTAGTATCGCACTTGTCATTTCACCGTCTTGTACTGAACTCAACTTTAAACTGCCCGGTAGGCGCGCCTTACGCTGTTTATATACCCGCCAGAATTCTCTAGAACCCATCTATCTATCTCTGTCCATTCTTTCCCGAACCTTCTGTTCTGGAACTTTCGTTTCTACATCTATTCCTTTCTAACATTTATCTATCTCTTTCTTTCTTTTGTCGTCTATCTCTTTCTATCATCTATCTCTTTCTTTCGTTTATCGTCTATCCTTTTCTGAATATATCCGTCCTTGTCTTTTCGTTCTAGATTTTTCTAGACTTTTCCAAAAGTTCTAAAACTAACTAGATGGTTCCACCATCATTCGCCACAACACGATCAATAAGCCTTAAGCCGAGTCGACGAAGTGTGACAAGGGGTGGGAGGGATCCTAAATTTCGTGACGTCACAATTTATACTATTAACGAAAAACTTCAAAATATTTCCAACTCTTATCTATATGAGCATAGTGTTTAAATTATTAAAAAAATAATTTAAGACAGGCAGGTAGAGAGAGAGAAGATTTGCTGTTTAAATTGAACACTTTCTTGATGTAGAATTGCTCAATGTGTAATATCACACCAAGGAAGGAAGGGTGAATGTCATGAATGTGACCAGCTGTGACAAGGACAGGGAGGAGTCAAAAATCATGAAATTTGTGTGACGTAATTTGTGTATGGCCCCTTACCGCTTTGTCTTAAAATAGCGGTGACACTGCAAATGATGTATAATCAGCCAAGAAAGTAATTTAGCATTAAAATCTTGGAAACCGACTTCAGTCCAAATACCGATTCCAATTGTGAATCTAAACCCGGGTCCCACTCTAATACACACACACAGAATTTCATTAAAATCGGTTAAGCCGCAGCAATTGATTTTTTATATTATAAGAAGATAATATTGTAAATCTACACTAAATAAAAATGAATTGTAAAATGTTTGTACGCGCATAACTTGAAAACGACTTTATCGATTTTGATGAAATTTTGTGTGTGTGTTTGAATAGATCCCGGGATGGTTTAGATTTACAATGGGTACCAGTAAGAGGCACTCGACTTCTGACGTAAGTTTTTTTTAAATTAATATATTCTTTTTTCACGTTATATAGATTAAATGACCTGTGAACAAAACTAACTCGTCTTATAGGTAAGTTAGGAATTTTCCAAATTATAGATACATAGACAAGCTCGCCACTAGTTTTTTTTTTGTTTGCTTATAGATAAACTGGCAGACGGGTCCACTTGATGGCAAGGGCTACCGTCGCCATGGACTTCTGCAACAATAAGGAAACCGATGCGTTGCCTACCTCGTTGAGACTTTAAAAATCTGTTTACGCCCTTTTTGGAGAGCCCCATATTGTAGCGCTCTAGGAAAAAAGCTCGTTGTTTGAACGTCCATGTGCAATTCCTTCATTGTGTCTAGGAGAACCTCCACCGTTTATGCTACACTGTCTCATTGAATACCATATAAAATTGAATACAAGGCTTATAAATCTTCTATTTCATTATTTGAGAAAAAGGTTACTTATATGTATTAGCTCAATAATACGCCGTAACTTATATACACTTGAATTCCAAACTACAATTCGTATGACGATATGTTCACATATATATAATTCAACATTCATATAGAAGTTTCTGTTCAACCGAGAGACTTTTGGGAAATATTGAACTAACTAGAGTATGACCACTTAACTTAATAATGTAAAGCACTATGCAGTTGCGGACTGAATAGCTTGCAGCGTAGAGAAATTTCAGCGTCTTTGTCTAAACTAGCTTATATATAGTTTCATGTATATGCAATTCTTTAAAACGTAAAGTGCAATACTTACTTGAGATATTAGTAAAGCTGAAATTCCTGTTTGCGATATCAAATGTATTGGGTACCTAAGTTAAAAATTTTAAACAGTTAGTTAAAAAGATTCGTAATGTGTTTAAATTCATAGCATGTAATGTATCATGTTTTTCTGATCTGAATAAAAAAATGTAATGTAATATGTATTAATACTATGGGACGTGATTTCCTAAAATAAAAAAGTGAGAACTGCTATATATACGACGCTTACTATTAAATTATCATTTTAATAATTATAATCTGTCATATGTGAGGATTACAATAATTAAATAATAAACGTCAGATAGCGTTTAATAGAAATACAGACAGACGGACCACCCGACGAATAGTAGTTACATCGCCTATGGACGTTTGCAACTCCAAGACGATGCCAGCCTCTAGGATGGGACGAGATAGCAGGATGGAATAAAGGAAAGGTGAAAGTGGGTCACCGAAACTAACTGCACAAAGCACAATTAGCTCGACAAACCTTCCACGATATTCTGTAAGAGCATAGTATCACACCGGTCAAGCCAGATCCAGTAGCTGCAATCAACATAATTATTCTTCTCAACTCGAGCCTCCCCATTTTTAGGAGGTAAGACAGTATAGCCGCCATGCCGTCAATGTCGATGTATGGGTATTTTTTATTGCTGAAGCACAACAGACAGGCTGACGGCCCAAATGTAATGGAAAATAGTTACCGTCGCCTATGGACATTAGCAATACCAGAGGTGCATCCAATGTGCTGCTGGCCTTAAAGGAGAAACTGGAACCTGACCATTGATGCCCAAGCACAACTCGGTTGCTATGGTGGCATACTCTAGACCAAGGGTGGTGGTAGCCATCAAGTCAGCCAAATACCCTACCACCTGGTTGTGGGTCCTTTTGTCACCTCTTACGACAGGCCGCCCGGCCACAGTATTCTTTTCCGTTCCTACACGAAGAAAGGTTAGATTTAAGTTTCGTAATGATATTTTTCTTTATAAAATCATAGTAATTGCTAAAGTCATGTAGGTCAGAAAAAACTAATTAAGCGGTGACCTCACACCAAAATTCAAGTTAGCTGCTAACCTACCATAAATGTAACATTCACCTGCTTCCAAATATTTCTTTTTTTGCGTATATTAAATCAATTATTTGCCGACCTGACGGTAGATGGTTACTACTGCATCAACATTTGCATCACAAAGCGAGCCGATTCGTTTCCTACTGCGTCGAAACTTCAAGAATCTGTTTACGCCCTTTTAAAGAGTTCCATATTATGGAACATCTCACCAGTGGAGGCTTGTGAATAGCTTCGCTTGATCTCGCTTGTTTCCTGTTAATATTATTATAGCTGTTAGCCCCCCAAATAATATAAATAATGTTTTAGTGAATCGCAAAACAGAGCTTATTCCACAACTCGGACACGTATGGCACCAATAATCAAGCGCCATGTACAATCAGGGAAGTATGAACTCCCAGTCACCGGCGGATGGTGCGATGGTAGAATGGCAACTATGAGTAATTGCATAAAGATACGGGTTCCCAGTATGAACCAGATCAGCATAGATCGATGCGGGAAATATAATCGCATATTCTTTGGTAAGTCTTTACACATAACGAAATCCTGATATGCAAGGACCCGTAGGCACTAGATCAAACTAAATAGGCACCGATCAGTACAGATTGGTGCCGGTATTATACTTTCTGTATGTGTTCGCACATAACGACCCTGATAAGCTTCAACATGTTTCCTTATATGCGAATACTTAAGAAATATGGAACTATATTACTCCCACCAAACTGTACTGATCGGTTCTGAATTTTCCGTACCGCGAAACCTGTTTAATTATGGAGGAATTCGTAAGCAGCAGGTCAACCAGTACATCAGCACATTTTCCATTATACAGATGTTATTTATAAGGAAAAGGTTACAAAGAATACATAAAATATTTCAAGCTCCTTCTGCATTATTTTAAAAGCTTTTAAATCTTAGCAGAGAGCCATTAAATGAGATACCTTGAATCTGAATTTAAAATTATATTTTGGTTTCGTCGGAGGTAACTAAAGAGCTTTGCATAATAAATAAGTGGCACCTGGAAGCCTTTTACAAAGTAATGTTTTCCAAAATTGATGAATTTTCATAAATAATCTCTTGATAGGATAATTATTAACCTTTATTAAATCTCAAAGTCCAAGTAACCCAGTGGCTTAGATGCATACAGCTGATTCTGATAGCGTAATTGTTAGATGAAGATGATGCTTATACAATTAGACAATTTTGATATTTATATATAAATTATTCATTACATTAGTTTCTTTTACAGACCATAAAAATAGTATGATACCCAAGAAAATGCCCCAGTTAGTGTAGGACTATTGCGAGAAATTGAAACAAATGTGACAGGAGTATTGGATTCTAATGTTATTCCTGTTAGGGACCTGATACTATATTATCCAGTACATCTGAATTTTTCTCACGATCCATAAAATTAACTAAACTCTTGGAAAACTCGACTGTATTCATCGAAAGGTAAAAACATATACCATAACCTTTTAAATAATATTATGATCAATATGCACTATTGAAATGCACACCAAGATAAGGCTCAGTTAATGTAGAACTATATGAAGAAATTGGAACAAATGCGACAAGTCTATTGAGTTTCGATGTTTTTGGTATTAGGGACCTGACACTATGTTACCCAATACATATGATTTTTTCTCACGAGCCACAAAAAGGTTCGGAATTTTAAAAAGCATGAAGAGATGTATAGACAGATAAACACATAGAGGCTACTTTGACGGTTTTATGTAATTATAACAGGCCACCAACTAATAATTATCTATATATGTACTACTAGAGATTACCCCGCGGCTGTGCCGCGGGTTAACCTCTAGTACATGTCTCTTGTTTATAGAGCAAGTGCTAAAGGTTATATTATATTACATTTTTATGTATTTGCTCACGAAAGGTTCACTTCATTTTATATCGCTAATTATACCATCCCCCGTCTATCTGTCAACAAAATAAATTACAAAACTTGACCAAAAAGGCCAAAATGGTCTAAATGACCAAAAGACCACAGTGACCGACATGGCCAAAATGATCACAAAGGCCAAAATGACCAAAATGACCAAAAATGACAAAATGACCAAATAGGCCAAAATGACCAAAAAGGCCAGAATGACCAAAAAGGCCAAAATGACCAAATAGGCTAAAATAACCAAACAGGCAACAATGACCGAAATGACCAAAAAGGCCAGAATGACCAACATGGCCAAAATGACTGAAAAGGCCAAAGTGACCGACATGGCCAAAAAGAGTAAAAAGGCTAAAATAGCCAAAATTTCCAAAAAGGCCAAAATGAAAATTATCCCTTGTCCACCCTCAGTATTTAATTTACATACGTACTGAATTTCAGCCAAATCGGCCCATTAGTAAAAGCATAACAAACAGAAAGACAAACAAATTTTTATCCCGGAAACTATTCCACTTTTCGGGATAAAATGTCCTATGTTCATTCTCGGTATCGAAAACATATATATACTGAGTTTTAGCCAAATCAGTCCAGTAGTTTTTACGTGAAAACGGAACAGACAGACAAACAGACAGAGTTACTTTCGCATTTATAATATTAATAGGGATAGGAATGTATCCAAGCCAAAGCTCCAATTAATGCAGAACTATTGCAAGAAATTTGAATAAAGTGATTAGGCTGGAATGTAATGCTAGATGAACATGAAATCTGATGCTGCTAGTATGTTATGCAGTACTTGTAAGTATGTATTTCTTTTCATAAGCCATAGTAAAGATAGACCAAAAAAATATGGATGGACTGCGTGAAGGTTGATATGATGATTTGTGGTGTAACAGAAGATGTATGTCAGAATAGAGGAGTGTGGAAGGCAAAGACACATTGTGCCGACCCCAATTAATTGGGATATAGTGAAAGAAAAGAGAGAGAGATATAAGAGTAAGGACTGGACCTTTGGAAGGCTGTGCTCATACAAATCTAAAATTGCAGAAGCCTCGTCGATAAATTTATGTAAATGTAGCATAACGTCATTTTATTATCATCCCTATATGCACTAATGGAATGTACCCAAGGAAAAATACAATAGGAAATATACAAAAATACTCCTATAAAATTAATATTTTACAGATTATGTACATTCATAAAACAAGTAACTAAAACCCTGAAATTTTTCATGATAACAATACATAAAAAGAAAGGTCAAAGTTGACGTACCCATAAAACATTCAACTGTCATAATACCGATGATATAAATACTGACAATAATTTTATATACACCAGGTGATAATAAATAAGGGAAGCCAGGGTGTGGCCCGAGGGCTTAGGCATCAATATTGAGATCATTGTTCCAACCTGTAGCGCTCGCCACCTGCGTTACTCCGGGCAACCTGTTACGCTGTTAATACTATATAAATATATATAATATTAGACATCATGTCATATAATATATACAAAGTGGAAGAGTATATTAAAACTTACCCTTCTCATAACACGCAGGGAGAATGAGGAAGTTTTCATGTTTATTTTTTCTTATTTAACACCTCACAGTCTATATATTTATCTATATAATATATTACAAAGCTGTATAATTATATGTTTATATTATATATAAGCCACTGACACTTAAATGCAAATACAAAACCAAACACTCGCAAATTTCAAGGACAGTTTACTATGACAAAGATTAATCGAAATATAAAAGCGTAGCTGCGTTATTTCTTATAAATATCATATAAAATATATTAGCAGTTAATTAATTTTATTAGTAAAAGATAATTTGTATTTTATTTATAATAGTAATGTCGATTGTGAAGCGAGTTGCGCTCCGGACGGTTTATACACGACTGGAGTGATTACACCCCGTGGCTGAAACTGAAACGGGATGAAAAGGACATATGTATGTACCCTTCCATTGAAGAAGGTCTTAGCAACCAATCCGATTATATGAAATACAACCTTATTACCTACATCATAGAGTAGAATTCGTCTTGGTAAATAAATGCAGATTTTGAAGGATCTGTACCGCGGTCCTTGTCTTTCTTTCGTCTGGTTGGCTAGAAACACACACACAGGATGAATTGAATTTATACCCATACAACGTACACGCTTCGATCTATTTCCTTAGAAATTTTTCCCAATAGTCATCACCTATAGCTTTCCTAGTTAGAACTTTTACTTTGTTTGCTGGTATGCAGCCAGCAATGAAATGTAGCAGGAGCATTGCGTAACGAAAGTTTTAGCTGAAATTGCGTTAAAAGATACTGTGTTACCGTTGCGATTTGTAAAATTGAATTTTTTCGAGTGTTTGTTTGTTCTGTCTTCATCTTCTCGAATATAGCCGGTTGTCATAAAATATACTATATCGCGACACATACATACATAACACTATATTGCTCGTCAAAATAAACACTGTGAAGAATTACATTACCGTAATTTTAGACAAAACATAGGCTACCTTATCGCGTAAAGGCTGTTACAGGCAATCTCAAGGCACCTTACTTAAAAAAGTAGTATATTTCTTTATCACCAAATGAAAAAAAACATCAGCCATGAACTCTATCTCGAAGACGAGAAATCATAAAAATAAGGTCACTTATAAATAAATTATCGATTAGCATAATCGATTTATGTCAATGAATTACGATAATTAATAATAACAAAACACACCACACGATTGATTCGTTTAATATAACTTAACCGCACTACAATCATAAAAAACTAGTTATAACGGCAGACATTTTGCTACTTTGAAAAAAAATTGAACCCCCATTAATTTAAATATACCTTATGTTACTTAGGGATAATACATTGAAAGGGTGCAAGAATTTTTGAAATCGGTCCAACAGTTTTGAGTTTATTCGTTACAAACATACAATATTAAAAAAAACACTTTACTGTAAATCAAGAAATAAATATTTAACCGATTTCTTTCTATATCTTGAAGTCGGTGTCAAGTAAAACAAAAAAAAATACAATATTTTGTAAATTTGTTGTTGTTCTTTTATTTTTGGTTTTGTTAGAAAAAATAATTTATTTTTAGTAACGCAAAATACTTCAATATCTTTGGTAATAATATATTAAACACCTGTAAAAGTTGTACAGTTGGCACGCGTATAAAAACTCTTCTGTTCTCTTTAACACGGGTTGCTTTCTATTCCCTTGTGATTCACAAATCAGATTTTGACTTGGTGACTATGGGACCATTTTTTTTGTTATGGCCTGATTTCAGCAGACAAGCAGACGGCCCACCTGATGGAAAGCGCTTACCATCGTCTATGCACATCCGCAACATCAAGGTGCTGCTACAAACGCGCTGCTGCTCTCTTAGGAGACCATCTCGGGGATTAAAAAACAATTTGAAAATTTGTCCACAATTCACGGAGAAAATTTAGACCCACGGCGCTCTTTAATTAGGGTTATTTTCGATGTCCCTGGCATCCGATCCACTAATCAGATCCTGACTTGGTGACCATGGCAATACCTCAGGAGTAGTACTACCACTTACGAGTAAAGTAAAAAAAAGAAAATCGGTTAACGATTGACAGTTGGTGAACAATATTTTGTGAGTTTCTCCAATCCCTTGGAATCCACTCATCAGATCCTGACATGCTGACAATCGGACCGATTCAGGAGGAGGAAGGAATAACCTTTCGATTAAAAGAAAATGTAGAAAATCACTTCTCAATTGATGGAGAAATCGAGTTACGAACATATACAGGCGAATTGAGAACTTACTCCTTTTTGAAGT
Organism: Dendrolimus punctatus; assembly: GCA_012273795.1. Taxonomy (NCBI): domain Eukaryota; kingdom Metazoa; phylum Arthropoda; class Insecta; order Lepidoptera; family Lasiocampidae; genus Dendrolimus; species Dendrolimus punctatus. The sequence goes on from CM022532.1 coordinate 4,242,077, forward strand.
CGGTTAAAAATGCAATCTTTCCTTTTTCTAATATGAGTATAGATATCAACAAAACAAAAAGATATTCTAAAAGCACTCCCATCTTTTTCACCCTGGGCCCAAGAATGTATGAAAGTATTTCCGTCTCCTTAATAACATATCTAAACAAACTATTTGTATTTATTTCATAAATAAACTGTATTATTTATTAAACATTGATTAGAAATTAACCATCATTAAGGATACCTCTTCTAGTTTGGCGTCAGTCAAAGCACTTTTTTTCTTTACGTTGAGGCAATGCATTTCCGCCTATCATCAGACCCCGAGAGAGGTCAGCAAGGGGTATGTGGGACTCTCAAAGGCCTACTCACGAGCTTCTGATGATAGATCAGTCAAATCCCTACAACTTGGCTGAAAATTTATGCTTCAACATTCGACTAAAACTTGAATATTCGTGTATACTTGACACTGACTAGATATTATACAAATTACACAGAACCTTATTACCAAATAAAACGAGAGACGTGAGCAGTACTCCAGACATATTTCTATAGTATACAGGGTTAGAGTTATAACTACTATAGATAGGTACTCCCCCACTTATAAAATAAATTATCTATGACATACTTGTCAAAGTTTCCTCAAACTTCGGAACAAATAAAACGTCTCTCGTTAGATGTGACGAAATTACAGCAACAACATTAATAAGTTTTGGGTACAAAAGTTGTTTTATGACTTTCCACGATATTATTATATCCGATTGTTTGTTTTACTGTACTTCTTTTTTGTTCTTTATTTTGCTTATTAAAAGAGGTTACTATACACTTAATTGGTATATGATCTTGGATCTCGAAGATACTTAACTGAAACAAAGCAGACACCCAAACTATCCTAACTTCCTAACTATAAGAATATTTAAATGTGAATGTAAGTTTGTTTGTTACGCTTTCACGCGAAAACTACTCAACCAATCATCATGAAACTTTGTACACATATTCTTGGAGGTATTAGAAGTAACATAGGATACTTTTTATGAAAAAAAATCTATGCGGACGAAGTCGCGGGCAGAAGATAGTAGTAAATAAAGGAAAGTTCATTTAATCCCCAGGAATCAAACCCCGCGCCTCTGTGCTGACGTAGACTCGCAAAGAGTTACCTACTCAACCACAAAGGCCGCAGTTTGAAAAATAATTATTAATATTTGTATTTTGAGAAGAGAAATGTTTCTTAATCTCAACATGAATGAATACAAAATATTTTATTTCTTATTTTATTATATACATTGTTTTGGTATTATATTGAAAGAAACGTGTTTTGATTTGTATTAATATATATACTAGTGATCGCCTGTGGTCAAAATTCGACCATAATAATTAATGTCAAAGATTATAATGTATGTGCATAAAAGCACAATTTTAAAAAAATATTAACATTTGTCGCCTCTCCTCTATATAACTATAAGTGTGCGAAATTTCATACTACTCCGTCCACGCAATTTTCGTAAAATTGGGTACAAACTTCACGTATTAATATATAGATCATTATCATAATGTGTTTATTATTTAAGCGGAATTTTGAGCATCGTTGCAGACATACACTTTCATTCATTACATAGTATAATCTTCTCCTTCTACTATGGTAATGTATATATATATCTATCTCCTTCCCCAAACACCGAATACGCGCGAATGCAGCGGCGACGGCGCGCTGCACCACTTCTCTCGAACCCTGGACACTTAACTTCTAAACTAAATACTACTTAAAACAAATACGATATCAAAGGCGCCAGTGAACTTTCAATTATAATTTCTATGATTTGTAAGTGCAGCGTGCTAGCGGCTGTAAACTACGTGCTATGTAAGTTATATGTACTCATATTTATTACTTTTTAAATACACAGCAACGGAAGCACAAAGTTGAGCTATTTGCTAACCAGCGGTTTTATGCGTTCATAAAGTACTCTTTTGAAATTCGGGCATATACATAATGTAATGAGGATGTAGATACAAATAGAGATGTACATACAGTTAAATGAATAAAAGATTAATTTCATTTAAACAACAATTTAAAATACAAGAAGTAGGTAAGATATGCAAAATGTTATGTTAACAACGTTCACAAATCACGTCACCAAAGTTCCTAATGCGTGCAATTTTGCTGACTCAAAATTGTCCGTTTTCTGGGTTAAAGAAAGTTTGAACTTATGCGAATTTACTGCATAATTTTCTCCTATTATGAAAATACGAGAACCTTCGACTAGTTAGGATGTTTAACAAATTGTATAAACATGGCGGCTTGTTTTTTATATAAGAACATAAAATATTAACCTCATATTTTAAATTATGAAATTCATGAAATTGAAGAGGAGCTAGTTAGGTGTTTCAATTCATAACTGATTTCGTGAAATTACTGTTTTTTTTTTAAACTATAAGACGGTGATAAAATTTGGTTCATTTTCCAATATTCTTACATAAAAACATAATATTCGACTGTGGCATAGGAAGCTCATCGGTCTCTTCGTGCCGCAAAGAGTCGTGAATAGATGTAAACTTATGATGCATAGTGACACTTTAAAAATGAGTTTATATTTACTTAATTTTATTGTTATACCAGAAACGGGAGCAGAAGCAAGAAATAATTATCATCATTTAAGGATTTACTTCTGGTTTGGTAATAATGAGAAGAGTTATCATCACATTAGTCCCTAGGTCTGCACATGACAGCTTGACGGGCCGCTTTGGGAATTAATGTATCTAGAATCTTTTCAGATCATATTGTGTAGATATTGTTTGGTTGAAAGTTTTGCCAGTGATTGTCATGCTTTCATATTCTTCTTCCATAGTTTCATTAGACCATTTTGTAACAGCTTATAAAATTTAATTAAAGTCGGACGGCCATAAAAATTTCATAAGTATTCCGTATTTGCCTAAATAGCATCTACAAACTGTCATCCACTATGAGGCGAAAAACAAAGTTTTATGCTACCATATTAAGCTCCAACACAAAGTCCTTGTAAACACCTCACTTCGTGTTACGTCAGTGTGCTACTTACGACTTGCACGAAAATTTCCATTATTGTTGGAGTGCATTAGAATTGATTAAATCTCTGCAAAGTTTCTTGCTTTTGTAAGCCCATCACCATCAGATGGGACGCCGTCTGCTCCTTCTGCGAGCGGGTCATACTCGTCAAAGGCGAAAGTTTCACGTTAAAACTGCTCCCGTTACAGGAAAACGTGCCGGCACAGAAGGCCGTTCTTAGATCTTCCAGCTCCCTGGGGATTCTTCAGTGATAGGATTTAGGATGGGATGGAGGGAAACGAGCCATTAGATCCATGTACGAAACACGATTAACTGACGGCTAACCGTTTCACGTCGATATTTGTTGAGAGCGTGTTGTTACATCAATCGAGCTGGCACTAATAATTATGTAATCAATATAATGGTTCCAGCATGGCTTTACAACGTCTATAATTAAGGCTACTATACAAGTGCTCACTGGATAATATAATAACTGTTTAGCTGCTATGACCTAAAATGTGTAAACTATATTATTCCCACTGAAAAACAAAAGTCTGGACGTAACATCCTAACAATTAATTAAAAACTTTGTCGTGGGCTAGTTTTTGTATTTCCATTTAACCTGTTAAATGAGTTGCGGGTAGTTTGAACTAATTTCAACTGGGGTGAAATGACGCAATTTTTACCTTTGGTGTTAATAATACCTTTTGTGCTTTTGTTTTTATGTCATGAAACAAAGTCTTAGAAATTCAGAAAATATGGCGGTACGAAGTTCGCCTGAAATAACGTAGCAGTTACATTAGATAGGGAGGAATAAGAATAGAAAATGGATATCTTTAATATTTTCTTAAGTTTTCGCGACTTGTACACATAATAAAACTGCGTTTTAACGGTTTTAAGCGCGGTAATTTATTTTAGTTTGGTTTATCCGACGTTTCAGCCGCTTTCCAGTGGCCGTGGTCACGGAAGACAAAGATGACATTTGACATGTGCACACCTAGTTTATTACCTTTCCCGCATTTTGACTTCGTTTGTTTACTTAGTGTTCAAAATTTGCAATTAGACAATAGCCTACTGTTATTGTATTCATTTATGAACGTTCGCGGGAGTAACTAAGCAGTTGTGCAAATTACGTTTGCTTAAAAAAAACTCAGTCCACGCGGTCGATTGTTGTATTGTAAAATTTACTGTAAAACAATGCCCGAACGGAGGGGTGAGGATGAATGACGATTACGATACAAGCAAGACGTGTAAACTGATAAGCTATATAGTGAAGGACTTTGCGCGTGTTATTGAATCGTGCTGTTTGTACTGGTTACGTCCAGTTATACTTGTACCTGTGTTATACGTGTTTGTATAGTTCTAATAAATTCTGTAGTAATTCCAACGGAATTTTAATTCAAGTCCTGTGACTCGTAACAATATTTTAATTATAAATGAAAACTGCACGCTCGTATAATATAATGACGATTTTATTAATAGAGGGAAAACAATATACAGATAAAAAAACATATATGTTCTAAATTCAAACATTTAAGTATATTTGGTGGCCAGTTCCATGCCACAACAAATTTTTTTTAAATGGTTAGAAATTTCGACGCTGTATTTCATACTAATAGCGTGTTATATATACGAGGTAACAATATAAACACTCAAAGGCACAATGGAATGATTGGCGTAACACTAAAAATGCTCTTATGTATCCCGACGGCCATTACGTGCGACTCCTTTTTGTTACACCCGACCGCGCCCCGCAGGATCGTGGTCCTGTGCGAGTGCCGGTCAAGCGTGTAAGAGCGCTTGTAAGGGCGATTGCGCCCACAAGTGTTTTATTATAAATTGCGATAAAGGAAATAGATAATTATACTATACAGTCCTTTTGCTATTGCGAACCCATTAAACTCGGAACCGTGGATTACAAAAGATAGATAAAACCTTATTGCTTATCAAAATACACAATCACAAACAATGCATTATACAATTCATCTTGGCAAAATAACAGGCGCCCTTATTGCTAAAAGCAATGTATTCCGGGCAATTTTAGCTTCAAAGAAATTCCTAACTAATCTTACGTTGTTGGTAGGGCAGAATGTAAGATAGAATTGTAAAATTAAATATAGTACACTAATTTATGAATTCAATACATACATAAATCCGCCGCGGGAACCCGTTGCGCGTCTTTCAATGCCGTGCAATGAAATCCCTTTCGATGCCACGGCATCATTTTAAAGCATATCTATTTATGTAGTATTTCTATATCGATACGTTTGAATGTCCATTAGTAAAAAAATAAATCCTTTGCCATGCCTTCCCGGTCTGCGTAGGCCCTAAAGTAGCAACTACAGAAAATTACTTTCTGACTTGTATTACTATGAAGGTATATCAAAATCTCAGCATTGCCATATAACATGGAGAAGACGATCCTGTCTGTCCCTTTGAAAATAGTGCCTCCCATGTCGCAGGTTGACGGCGTTATTGTGGAGAGCCACCCCACTTACTCACTGTGAAAAGTTTATTCGTACTGTCACAGTCTCATGAAGATTAGTACAACAACAGTATAGTTAATGGTAATCAGTTATGGCCTAAATTTTAAACAAATATTTACAATTTGTATAATCGGGTGTTTGACACATTTACAATAAATTCTAAAACAATTTACATAATATAGAGCATGCGTTTAAATACTTTACTATCTAACTTTAAATATTTCATGGAAGAAACTCTAATTATTGTTTAAAGAAAATTGAATAAGCTATTTGACTCATTAGAATTATGACGTATCAACACAGTATACCCATACAAAATCAAAACGCTGTGTTTGATTTTTTTTGATTTTTGTCTATTTGTCAGTTTGTTTAGGATTCACGTTAAAACTACTGGATTGATTTCGGTTTTCGTTGATTGACAGCAAATTTGCAGCCTTAAAATTTGCGCTACTTTTTATATGGGTATGATTTAAAATGACCATATTAAAAAAAATGAATTTCAAAGACATTTTTACTGATACTCAATGTTATGTAATAAAGTGTGATATGTTTTATCCCGGAAATCCGCGGGAATTTGCCGGGGAGCAGTTTGGAGTGGTACGAGTGCATAAAAATTAGCTTAATCCAACACAGTTTTCACTAAAACGATAACTTACAATATTTTATAAATGCTTTAGTACTTTTTGTCTCGGGAATCCCGCAGGAATTTCCAGTCAAACGTGGAGGAAGTCGCGGACAAATCCTAGTTATAAATAAAACTTGAGACAGTTTTTTTCTATTCACGTTGATGTGCAGTATATTATAGTTTATAACAATAAAAAGCTACTTCTATAATATCTTCATTTTTATTGCTATTATATCCTTACTACATCTGAGATAATGTTAGGTTTATTGACTGTGTCCAAATGAAACTTAATTATAGCGATAAAATATCCTCCGCCCATACAATAGTATTAGCCATGAACGATCACATAGGGATACCATCGTTAATACAACGGTCCAGATGTTTCTGCGTTTGTTTTCGTACGCACGTCCAATACGGAGTTATAAGAGAGGACAAATGCTTCCTTTATATAAGAGGGGCTCTTTGAGCTATATATCTGATTCCCGAAATCCCGACATACAGCAATAAGTTGGAACACATAGTATAGGTTATTTGGTTGGTAGGTTTGAGCACATAATCGGGAGCTCAATGATATGCTACTCCTATCTCCCCGAGCGGTGAAGTGTTCAATTGGCCATGACGGTAGTGGCAGTAAAATAATCATTTCAAGAATGAGACAGTTTTTACACTATATTACAGGTACTGTGGCACCGCAGTGAAATTATACAATTTGGAAAGGGCACTCACTTTAGGAGGACAATAAACATCCAAAAGGGACCGTGAAAATGAAAGTTCCCTTGTGATGTATCTGTTTCACTTATTTCACGTTTAAATGTAATAAATTCTTCCCCATCTTGTTTTTGCCTTTTACAAACTAGACAAAAATTCTCAGAGCTAAACTTTCTATTCAATAATCTCAGAATTCTATTTATTACTTTAATGAATCATAGGTAGAACACGTAACGAATTTGATCCGTAGGTATAGAATGGAGAAAGTTTCATACCCAGGCAAGTTATAGTCAACACTCTCCGGACTTAGTAAACTTTCTTTATGTATACATATAATAAAATTGTAGAGTTCAAATTTTTGTACAATGAAAAAGAATGCTAAAAACAGAGTCAGGGGGATGTAAGAAGCCAAATAGAACTAATTTAGATTTTTTTCAAATTTTTTGTTTCTCTGTTTGTACCGGCTAATCTCCGAAACGACTGGACCAATTTACATGAAACTTTGTATGGTAGTAGCTTATATATATTATAGCGACAGACGATTTCCGTAGACCGTCATCATATCTATACTTATATATACACTAGTTCGTTCACAATTAGAATACGCTGTAACTATCTGGAACCCATTTTACTCCAAATATATAGACGCAATTGAGAAAGTCCAGCAAAAATTCCGGCGAGCCATGCATTTTAGATGTTACGGAAAATATTTGACCTATGAACAACTGCTATATAAATATAACCTATTGACACTAAAGAGTAGACGCATATACCTTGAAGCTGTTACATTGTACAACCTCGTAAATAGTGTTTTTGATTGTATAGAGCTAAGTAACACTCTGTGCTATGCTGTTCCAAAAACTGTCCACAGGAGAGAGGTGCGCAATAGACTGTTTGCTATAAGTGCCTGCCGCACGAACTCCGGCCTTCGCTCTCCTCTCACACGTATGGTCGACACACATAATAAACTCTTTGAACACATAGACATATTTGCCAATTCAGCTTCTAAATTTAAATTCCTTGTTCACAAAACACTAACACAACACTAATTCCACTTCTATTATCTCCTTGCTCTTCTTCTTCTTTTACTAACTTTCTTTTCCTTTCTTGTATCAATAAGTATATACATATTTAATATTTTAATATAAGCATATTTAATATTAGCCTAGCCTAAAAAAAATAGATAGATAGATAACACTTTATTGCTCACCAAATATACAATTTCAAAATATACAATACCAATAATGTCAAGGTAGAGACAAAAGGCGGCCTTATCGCTGAAAGCAATATCTTCCAGGCAACCTAACTTAAGGATTAACTTAATCTAATCTGGCGATGTAGGTGGTGCAAATCATTAAATATCATAAATAAACATACTTAAACTACTTTATAAATTAAATACATACATACGTAAAATACCAAAATCTCTTTAATAATATATTTATATTTTAATCTGTGGACAGCGCTGTGGGCTGTATTATTGGTTAATATTTCATTTAAGTTTTAATTTTGTGTTTAATTTTAATAATGTAGCTGTTTGTTGTTCCAATAAAATAAAATAAAAATATCCCTGAACAACATATAGAATACTTTTGATCCCGAAAAATTAAAAAGTAAAAATTACTGGACAGATTTCGATGCGCTTTTCGCTGATCGACTACAAATTCTTCAACTTAAAATCTGTGCTTCTTTTTATACCAGGAATCCTGTGGGAATTTCATATCAAGCGTAGCCGAAGGCGCAAGCATATCCTAGTTATTTTACAATTCAAACTATCTATGACATAGTTATACATTTCAAATAATTGCATTTTATCACTATATCTTGTAAATGTATATAACTTATGTGTATATTTATATATATAGTACTAGCTGACCCGACAAACTTCGTGTCGCCTCAGAGTCTATAAATAAAAAAGCTGAATGATAATTACAGAATTTTCAACTTTAGTAAAAAATGTGTTCAAAACTTAACCAGAATGAACATGAAACGTTTGACAATCAAAATAAAAAAATATTCACTTTTAAATTTAATTTTATTTCTGAACGACGGGAGGAATATCAAATGTTTGACAGGTAGGAATAGTTTCTAAAGGGAAAGCAAAATTGTTGTTTTTACTATATATCAAGCATTTTTTTTTCATATTTCCCTGGACTCCCACAAATAATTCAAAACCAAAATTAGCCAAATCAGTCCAGCCGTTCTCGAGTTTTAGCGAGAAGGTTTTATAGAGATAGTTATATATTTATTATTAAAATGTAAGTAATCGTACAATAATTATGTATACCACCATCGCCATTCCTAATCAGCAGTATCTTGCCACAGGTTGTCTGGAAGAGATCGCTTTTTGAGCCATACCACCGCCGTTTGTACACTATTAGAATAATCCTAGTTCGTAAGTTTTTTTTGTAATGGTGTGCATTAAAGTGTTATATATCTACCTTTAAATCGGTTAAAACGGGGTACGTTTCATAAATTAGTTTTATGTTAAATTGAAAAACTGTGTTAGGGCTTCGAAAGTTATCGTGAAAATATTTAACCACCATCCAATTTGGAGGCTGCAAACATGTAATTAAAACTTAACAATCTCAATTTCAACTTTGGAGATTGGAATCTATTCCACGCTATACAACGATTAACAGTTGCCAATGTTTCCACGGCCTATAACTTCAAATTTGTTGTATTGTTTTGACAATGTTCCATATAATTGTAAACACCTAAAAGTGTACTTATTTGTATTTGAATTTATAGGTTTCATTCAAACCAAGGTTAAAATTAAGTTAAAGTAAAAATTTTGGTTTCTACTACACCTACTATCACAGTGTTTTGGTACGTTTTTAAATAGTGGAATGTTCGTGAATATTGTGGTACAAAACTTGTGTGTGTCAACTCCGACACGCGACCGAAGTTTACTCCTTAAAGATTAAATATGTGTACGTGCGCTTAGACAGCGGCACAATGCTGCCAAATAAGGGTAGTTACAAGAAAGAAAATATAATGATGCGATGGCGCTGGTTGTAAGTACAAGCATTAAGTTGTAAAAAAATCTACGGAACTCGAGTCCGTGGTTGTTAAAAAAATATATTATTATTTTTTATTTTTTTTATAAATGTTTATGTTTTTTATAATTATTCATTAAAAAAATTATGATTTTTTTTATGAATAGGTTCGCGTTTGACCGACATTGCGCCTTATCTCAGGCGGAAATGCAGTCTAAGGTGGAGCACGCTTACCTAGAAGATACCTGTTCACGCGAGACTTAAAGACACCTAGATTGTATTTTTCGGGAAAAGCAGATGACGGTCACAATACGCAGGACCGATAGCCGTTGGAGCAGACGAGTCCTGGAGTGGAGACCGCGTCTCGGTAAACGTAGTGTCGGACGCCCTCCAGCCCGATGGACCGACGACCTACGCAGGGTCGCCGGTAGGCGCTGGATGAGAAAGGCAGCGGATAGGTATGAGTGGCGCCGTCTTCGGGAGGCCTACGTCCAGCAGTGGACTGTGAATGGCTGACGACGACGACGACGAGACGACGGTAAAGAGTTCCATTCTTCAGCGGTGCGTATGATAAATGTGGAAGCATAGCGTTTCGTCTTCGGCGGTATTTCCACCATACATCGGTGGCGTAAGTGCGTGAGGGAGGAACCAGCTCATGCAATTACTGCCACTCTAAAAAAAGTAATATATTAATTCCTTTTTTTAAGTACTAGATGCCTCTGTGGTCAAAGTTGCGTGAATCATGAGCTGTGTCTGCGAAGTTTGAATTTGCCACCCTCTGTATTGGCCGCCTGTGGCATGGGCCCCAGCTTTGACACCCCATATCCAGCCCTGCGTATATGTTTATGATAAGGAGGTTATAACAATGCTCAACGTCTGTATCTAACAGAAAACGAATGAACGAGTATGAAATGCTGGTTGGTGCATTTCATACTCGAGTTTAATAAATTTTAATAGCATCCTCTGCAACATTTTAATTTCATTTTTGCCACGTATCCACACTCAGTTTACAGGTTGTTCAAAGTATCGTAATTTATGCCAACCTTCGATGGTCTCCTGATAAAGTTTTTAAATATGGGTGACACATAAAAATGTCAAAGGGCATTTTCATTACCGCACATGAAATTTATTTATAGGGGTTAAATATATTTTAAGAAAATTGTTGTTAAGCCGATATTAGACGGTTTATTTTTCAAATTGTATGAATCAACCAGTAATCCATGTAAACGTAAATTTGGAACATTCAGTTTCATTAAATAGCGTAGTGCTTTTTAGTGTTTTTTTTTTTTTTCAATGCATAAATACAGCAGACAGTATAGCCTACGGACATTTATAACACCAAAGGTGCTACCAATGTGCCGCCACTCTCTAAAGCAGGGATTCCCAAAGCGGTCGATATTGACCCCCTGGGGTCGAAATCGGTTTCCCAGGGGTTGACATAAACGAAAACTGATATTTGGAGTCGACGAGTTCTAAAAATTAATCTAACACAAATTCTTATTTGAAACTTTCAAGATACTGTTACGAGTTGCAGGATTTGAATTAACATGGCGTTAGAATTACAATACTTTTATTAGAACTATAAAGACACCTATAATACAGGTACAAATAACTGAATACAACCAGACCAAACGTAATGCACGATTCAATAACACGCGCAAAGTCCGTCACTAAATAGATTACTGAATGTACACAAGCCTTGTTCCGCTTGTGGTTATCGCTCGACTGCCTCCTCGCTCAATTGGGGCATTGCTTTATACTGTACAGGTGTCATATGTCTGCCCGACCGCGTGAACCGAATTTCTTAGAATCACACCTGGACTACCATAAAGGATTACAATACACAATGGGTTTTTCTAATCACAAATTTTAAACCATAATAAACAAAAATAGTCAAAAGGAAAGAAAAGGTAATATAATGTTTCTACAAGGCTGCAGGTGTGAATTTACCTTTGTCGGCACCTAGGTCGTAACAATACTGTGTAAATTGTGTTACGTGTACTAACTTATTATACGCTGGTGTACATTTAACAGTTTTATTATTGTATTTTTTAAGTAGTTCCTTAAACAATTTTTTTATATGATAAAAAGCTAGAGATTGTTAAAGTAATTTGGCTACGGAGGTCTGAGGTATCGTTTATTTTGGAAAAGGGGTCTGTTAACCAAAATAGTTTGAGAATCCCTGCTCAAATGGAAGATTGGAGCCTAGCCACAAATGACGGAATAAAACTCAAGGCATATAAGATAAAAGGTTATGGCATCATACTCTAGACCAGGGTAATAGCCATCCAGCCGGGCAAATACCCTACAGCCCGGCTGTGAGTTGTTGTTTAGTTCTACAACAACAAGACTTAACCACTAATATCAGTATTAAATTGTCAATTTTATTCCTGACTAACTTTTCCAGCAAAACTTCGTTTGTGTTGCCATGGCGACAATGTAATTATTGAACATGTATCAAAAAAAATAACAATAAAACAAAATCAACTTTGATAGTAACTAAAGAACAAAAAATGAATATTTTTTACAACATCTTGAAGTAGGTTAAAAACTTAACATAAAAAAATTATAATAATGAAAATTACATATTATAATATATTAGTCCCAAATGGCCGTCAGTCGGGAACGTTCGCTAAACGCTGACCGCATTTCCTCGAATGGCAACGCTAATACGCTACGCTAAATTTACCTAAAATAATTAAAAAATATATCAGCCCATAAATGTCCCACTGCTGGGCTCGGGCCTCCATTATAGGGGAATGGACAGTATATCCGCCAGGCGGCTTGGCAGGTTTGACACATCGTTATCTCGATGTGTAGGTTGCATCACGATGTTTTCCTTCACCGTTATTAGCACGTGGTAACTGTTACAATATGCACATTAAGATCAGAAAACTGACTAAGAGGTGCATGCGTTCCGGCCAGGATCGAACCCGCGTCCTTTCAGTTTGGGACGCGTCCGCTAGCCATTACGCTACCACGACTTTAATTAAATTTACCTACAAAGAGCTATTTTGAAAACCAAAATAAAGTTGCGTTTAAAAATAGTACTTTAATTATCCACTATTTTATGTAATCCACCAATGCTTACCGTTTATCAACTGGATCAAATAGTTAAATAAAATATTTCTTTAACGAAACTATTTCAGCCGTGATCGGTCACACCGATAGTGAAACATTAATACCTCATTTTCTGTATTAACCTTGGATAAATTTTTACTAGTGCGTAATAAAAATAGTGAGCTAATGAGCTTACAAAAACTAATTAATGTAGCTTTTTAACCGACTTCAAAAAGCAGGAGTTTCTTAATATGTCTGTTTGTTTATTTTGCATGTTCATTACTCGATTTCTCCGTCAATTGAAGACCTGAGTGGATGAAGGTGATATGTCGCATATTCGGTTTTTTGCTTTTTTGCGTAGATGAATGTTATAAGTCGATACCAAATGACTACAGACCTTAGACCATAGATATAAGGCATATTTAAAAACTAAAAAGTTGAAAAAGGTGTTAAGTTCAGTTCAGTTTCAAATAAAAATAAAACTTTTATCTCAATTTACTCAGAATTGGAATTATGCGACTTATCACCTTCATCCACTCATGTCTTCAATTGTGAACCTGTTATGTATGTGCGATGCCCTTGTCATTAGGCCAAGTGTATTTATTCTAAATATAAACCAGCGCATTACAACTAATACCGTAAGGTTGACTCGACACCCCGCTTGTATTATTTGATCAGATTTATTTTTTTTTTTTTTTTTTTTTTTTTTTTTTTTTTTTTTTTTTTTTTTTTTTTTTTTGACTCGCACCGCCGCTCGTATTATTTATCAGAACCGATTTCCAATTTTTTTCTTTTAAGCGAAAGAAATTCGACATCTGTCTAATTCTATCGAATTCGTCCCATTGTCAACATCTTAGGATCTGATTAATGGATTCCAAGAAATTAGAGAAACTCACGAAAGCTGTTAGCCAACTTCTTTGTACTACGACATCTCCTTCAATTGTAAACCGATTTTCCAATTTTCTTCTTTATTCATAAGTCTATACTTCTGAGGCTGTGCCATGGCCACTAAGTCTGTTTGGTGAGTGGATTCTAGGGAAATCGAGAACCCTTTAAAAAGTGGTAAATTAGATAAGGCTCCCATAGAGTAAATAATAACCATAAACAAAATTAAAACTTAATAAATAAAATTAACAAGTTGGTGGTAGGCTAAATAGAACTTTAATAATACTCATTGACATTGGACATCTTAGCCTTCTATAATCACGGTCACTGAAAAGTAGCCGAAACGTCGGAATAATAAAAATCAAATAAATTACCGCGCTTAAAACCACATGTACTAAGGTTTTTATTTGTGTATGTAGCAGGAATATATACACGCTTATATTTAATTTTATGATAGTACCACAAGTAACATTCTAGGACACAAACAGCAAGCGTGGGCGCGCCTCCATTTACTTTATTAACTACATTTTAATTAAAGTAAAGGTATTGCTATTGACATATTGTTACGCGATGTCCATCACAGCAGTCATAGAGTATATTAATATCACATAGACAATCGTCATAGATAATAATATGATCTTGGCAACACTATGATATAATTGCTGTTTATAGCAATGTTGTAATATTATTATTTGGTAGGGTAGTTTCGTAGTATTTTCGTATAAAAAGGCGGTGAGGCGTGTAGAGGGGTTCATTGCTTGCTGTGTGGTGTGAATAGTCACACCAAAGGCTGGACAATAAAGGGGAAACTCTGCCCAAATAGTTAATATTTGGTATCTTCGGTACTTTCTTACCCAAATATCTGCAAGGCTGTTTACACATATATTCCCCAGTGATGGAGCTATTATGTGAATTACCATTTTCAAAGAATCTCATTCTTTTGTATGTCGTATTTTGCAAAATCGATTCACATAAATATAAACCTCTGAAACGACTATTTCAACACTTGTTCTCATTTGGTCATGAAATGTTAGCTGTAAGCGGCGTAACTTTTACTTGAAAAAGCGAAATATACATAATAACATTTAATACACTCTTTATAAAATTAACGCGGTTTCAATTTTTTAAAGGTTTTTATAAACTAACTATTTGATTGACACTGACGCTTACAAAGACTACTCTCACGGCAGCGGTTTTTCACTTTCTACTTTCTGGGGGCGTTACAATCTAAACTAATATTATAAACAGAACAGCTTTGCATTTTTCTATGTTTGTAACAAATAAACACAAAAATAAATTTTGAAAGTGGACCAATTTCAAAATTTATTTCATAATTGAAGACGTGAGTGGATGAAGGTGATATGTCGCATATTCGGTTTTTTGCTTTTTTTTGCTTAGATGAAGGTTATAAGTCTATACCAAATGACTACAGACCTTAGACCATAGATATAAGGCATATTTAAAAAATAAAGAGTTGAAAAAGGTGTTAAGTTCAGTTCAGTTTAAAATAAAAGTAAAACATTTATCTCGATTTACTCAGAATTGGAATTATGCGACTTATCACCTTCATCCACTCGTGTCTTCATTATAATGGTATATTATCCTTGAGTAACATAGGCTATATTTAATTTAATCATCTATTTCTAAAAATTTTCAAGGCAGGACAACGTTTGCCAAGTCCGCTAGTCATAAATCGAATAGAATGGATCATGGACTATTGATGTCGACACGACGAAATACAGAAATGTCATTGGTTTTTATATGGTTAATTTAAAAATCGCACCTTCGTAAACATATCGCAAGATAGAATCAATTTTCTGTGGTCTAACGCCCGCCTTGACCAATCTTGACCAACGTGTCTGATAGGGCAACTTGGTAATGCGTAGCCTGCCTCCTACTCGCAAATAACCCTTTTTTCCAATGAACGGGTTGAGGCGAGCAACAGCACCTCTCAACTTAGTGCGGCCTCCTTTTAAAATCGAGAAGACTGGTTCAAAGTGCTCAGCCTGAACAAAACCAACCCAAAACAGCACAGGCAACGCATCGCTGACTTAGTGTTGCAGATTTCTATGGGCGACGGTAGCCACTTGTCATTAAATGGACCCGTCTGCCAGTTTGCCTATAAGCAAACATAAAAAATGTAGTGTGTGTAATGTTTTTTTTATTGATTCATACATACATACATAACTTCACGCCAGGTCCCTTGCGGGGTAGACACGAACAACAGAGCGCCACACAGGCCCATTCTTACACACCTCACTTGCTTCTTTGACATTCATAGCTCTTATCATGGACGCTTGTCTGTTCTTAAGGCTCCTAACATCACCTTCTGCTAACACATGATCAATTTGATCATGGCAGGTGTGTCGTGGCCTTCCGCGACTTCTGCATCCATCCACTTTTGCATTTTATATCTGTTTAGTCATTCTTTCATCATACATTCTTTCCACATGCCCGAACACCGGAGCATTCCTTTCCTTACCTTCATTTCTTGATTGATTCAATGTATTTTATATGCATATTTTAAAAAAATATTATCATTCGTCGCTTCTGCTGTATATAAATTATAAGTATGCGAAATTTCATACTCGTCCGACCGCGCAATTTTCGTAAATAGGGGTACAAGGTTTTGCTTCACGTATTAATATATAGATAATATTGTTTACAGAAATATAATTTTAGCACACATGTGTTAGCTAAAAAATCTTTTGCTTCATATTCCTCTGTCACGAACTCTTTTTTTAAATATATAAGTACATACATGTATGGTTGTGCAATTACTATTTAAAGAATTAATAAAGTTGTAGCAAACAATGCAAAGAATGACAAGACATACTGAAAATTCATAAATAAAATAAAGCGTCTATCTACGAAACATCTCAAGCAGTAACGGGCATAGAGAGCAAGTTCTCGGCCAAGGTCCTACGACCATTTGTCATGGCCACAGCGCATCTATATTCTAGGAATGGGCGCGTGCTCCTAATTCACTCATGCCACGACCGGGATTATGGCTACGTGACCAATGTAGGTCATTCGGGATGGTCCTCAAGTCCTTATTGTGCAGAAATATTATTCAAAGGATTAAGTTTAATCGTGGAAAGAAAGTAAATGTTATTGTTTACAATATATACCCAAAAAAAGAGTAGCTAGTTTTAAGCAGACTGTATTATAAAACAAATGTCAACTTCAAAAATTAGTACATTTGTTACGATATTTAAAAATGTACATAATTTTACTTTAAGTTAGATAAATATATTTGTTTTGTTGTTGGGTAGGATCTCCGGCTGATTTTCATACCCCTACCCTCAATATGATAAAGCCCCGGCCGCGTTCCTTAACTAATCCTTATTAATTAACATTAGTTATAATGTATTTATTCTACCTTTATTGCCTTAATAGAATAAGATCCCGTCACCCCAGACTTACGTGATTTTAGGAAAGATGAAAAATTTAAAATCGGTAGTTTGACATCAACTTAGAAAGGAATGACTCGCTAAGCTGAAAGCGGGGCCGTTATTCAGGTAGCAGGAATCCAGCTTCATCATACGCACCGCAAAAGAATGGAACTCATTGCCGGAGTCTGTCTTTCCCGATACTTATAACCTGGGTGTCTTCAAGTCCCGTGTGAATAGGTACCTTCTAGGTAAGCTTGATATATCGTAGACCACATCTTTGCTCCACATAGGGCAAGATTGTGGTCAAACGCGAACCTATACTATAATAAAAAAAGGTATATTGCACTTGACAATATATACAAAATTCAGCTTTCTTAAAATGACGTAAGTTCCCACATTTTTATTAAATGTCTGTCAAAAGTTATGGCCCACAGAAAGTGTCTGTTAACTGTATATCATTGTTTATACAATATCAAATATGACATATGTAAAAACTAGCTTTGCTACTTTGACGTAAGTTAAATGGTTAAGTGTAGTGGACGTAGGTTAAGTGACGTACCTGCTACCTGAAAAACGCAGCAAGGATAAAATCACGTAAGTGGGGTGACTGGGATCTTGAACTATAAGACTATAAATAAAATACTGAGTCTAAATCTCTTAGTACATGACACCACATATTGAGGGATAACGACAACATTACGAAGTGTTTTTTTTCTTTAAAATATTTCTTATTTGGATCTCGGAATGTGATCGAGAATCATGGAGGTGATGGAATCTGGACAACTGACACTTAAGCCCGCAGTGCATGTTGAAATAATATAAAAACTAATCAAGACCTACCCAAAGACTTCATATTACTAAAAATGTGTGCTGGGACACATTTTAGAAGTGAAACTTCAACGGACAAGTGGAAAAACGAATCGCAACGGACAAGTGGAAAATCTTCGACTGAAAAGTGCCAAAATGAATCGCAACAAAATTTTAACTTGAAGTGTTACGGGCAGATTGTTAATGTACTGGTCCAATTTGAAAACCTTGAATATCTTCGCAACGCCGAGATATTAATAGCAAAATTGGGCTCCAGAATTAATCTAGCCCTGTAGACAAGTGGCATTAAGGTTAAATGATTAGAACGAAAAATTGTATGGAGATGACATTATACTAGCGTTACTGTTATGTTATGTGATTCCCATACATTTTCTATTATATTCGTTTAGCAATAATGCCACTTGTTTAGAGGGCCTGTGTCATCAGCCATCAGTCTCGCGATAAATGTGACCGAACCATTTTCATTTCAGCGTGTTAATTTTCGAGCTATGCCTATAACCTTGGTTCTCTTACGAATATCTTCATTTATGATTTTACCCATAAGACACGTTCCCAAGAACAACAAAATAACTTGTCGAACTTTTACTACATAATCTCTCTGGTCTACGATAAAATATGCATTACGGTATTCATCATAAAATTATTATTGCACGTGAAAAACCATAATCATTTACGGTTAAACTATAAAAACATAAGTACAAGGCCTATTGACCCATAAAAGCGACGTGGGGTTACACGGCCAAACTGAAGAATTATGAACGTTGTTCCCTTCCGCTGTCTGAGCACGTACTCCGTAAAATGTTCACTTAACACCCGTATCTCACGGAGAAATTATGGAGAGATACCGCGCTGAATTATTATAGAGGTCCTCTGTATTGCTAGTATATTTTTTAAGATAGCTCTTTCAGGTAATGCTGGGTTTGTAGCTGTTATTATTTATTTATTATAAATATTATGTATAGCCATTGGATGCCACCTAAAAAAAATGTTATACGTTTTGACATAGAATAAGCTTCTTTTTTTAAAGTTTTTAAATACAAGCTTTTGAGATCCTGGATATCATGTAGTAGCGGAGTGCTATCTAAGACAAGTAAAACGAACCCAAACACGATGGATCTATCTTGTTTAGTACAGGAGTTCATATGGCCACCTTCGGACTCCATTATCAAATCAGCTCCATGGTACCATGGTACATATTATTGCATTGTCACGCGATATACATATGCGGGCAAATTTCAGCTCAATCGGAAACCGGAAGTTGGTTAAATTTAACACCAATATTCCACCGGAACTTACATTATATACATTCATCGCAAGTGAAATAAAAGCTTATACAAAGAATATATTTCAAGGTTTTATCAAACTCGCTATACTTCTATGTGATTCTACCTGATATCAATTCATTACCAGATAAGTAAATGAAATTATTGCAATGAACATATATTTAGTAAGAAATCTATTATTTAATTTAAGTTCCTATACCGCTTTGCCGCGGGCAGACTGGAATGAAAGAAAAAAGTCCTTGAAAAGCGTACTTAAAAATAAAAATAGTCACCAAGAAAATATTATATTGCCAACCGAGTCGGAGATACCAACTAAAACCCCTGGATATTCCTTCCTTCCTTATGGCAGGGTAATGGAAAACTGGAACCAAAACTAACTCTGCGTGCCCCGGCAGGCGGGGGTCTCAAGTTCCACATCCACTGCCGGGGGGAAGCATAGCCCTCGGTATCGTATGGATATTGATCCAGTTTTTATTATATCGCTGGAGGAATGTACTATATCCGCGTAAGTTTCTTACCACCAGGATCTCTCTCACCTCCTCAGAACGGTCCTTATCCAAATCCAACCCAAACGAAGTGGCGACCACAGCTAGTATGAATAACAACAAAGTCGCTACGAAGTTCAAGTAGAACATAAAAATATGAACACGTAAAAACGCTATGCATTTTAACCCTGACCTCTAAAAGACATTGCGAGGGAATTGCTTCCGCATACTGATAAGACTCACCCCTCTCTTATTCTTGCGAGAATAATAGCTTTTATGACAGCAGTGTCCTTTTAAGAAACATGAACAGACGCAATGACTCACGTTCCGTTATGCTGCAGGAAAATTGCCCGCATTTCATAAGGAAATTAGATATTGTTTAAAATTTTGTTAGATAATAATAGATAATAGATATATTTTTTTCCATTTTCATGTAATATTTTATTTAAGTCTATATATTAATAAGTGAAACAAAAACTTTGTACCCGTATTTACGAAAATTGCGCGATGGAGGAATATGAAACTTCCCACACTCATAGTTTATATAGAAAGAAGCAACGAATGCTATTTTTTTAAATTATTATTATGCGTAATAAATATATGAAATCAATAAAAAAACATTACACACACTACCATGTATTTGACACATACACACTCACGCATATTATCTTTTGTTTATTGTTGCCTTGGCGAAATGTGATCATAGAAGTCTTTGAAAAGAAATTATTATGGTCGAAATTCGACCACGGGCTAGTATATATTAATTTGGTAAATTATCTATCTATCCATAATATAATAAATCTTTAAAGCAGTCGGGTTTGTACAAAAAAAAACAAAAATCAAAGAGTAAATTCGGACCAGTGATTCCGAAAATGCAACTCTCAGAATTTTAGTCTGTCTGTTAGAGTATCATGGGAAAACAACTAAACGAAAATCTACACCGAGCTAGCTTATATTCTGGGTTGAGACTTAGGATACTTTTATTCTGTTAAATGTAGGAAAAAATACAAACCAGTATCCGAAGGTCTAGGAGCCCAGAGGGAGGCTCTTGGGCTCACTTTTGGTGTTGCTAATGACCATATGCGACGATAACCGCTTTCTATAAGGTGAGCCGTCAGCATGTCTTCTATACTTCAGGAATAAAAAAAAACAATCAGTACAGCGTTTAGATTATAATTTGAACAAACTGTCATCATACAAAATACAATGCAACTGTTATTATGTAATCGAAAGATAGCAATCTGGCTACTTATATAATTTAACAGACCTTCAACTCGTTCGAAAGTCAAGTGAGAAGTGACACTAGTGAACGTTCGGCGCGGTTGCCCTTATCCAGCGCAGCGCCACCACTACTCCGATCATGCCACGCGAATTATGTCACCGTTAGACTACCCTCATTTTTGTAAATTATTTGTAACTAGTGACAATATTTGTCAAATATTATTTATTCAAATACAAAACGGCTTAGCCTGTAGGCTAATCTTTAAAGAGATATAAATTATTCTAATGGCAGTTACCCGTCGCAACTTGGGGAACATTTTCAATCAAGGTAATTTAACAATTGTTAGATACTGGATTCTTATTTCAAATTCTACCTTATTACTTGACCGTTACGGTTATATTTGAATTGCAGTTATTTCAAAATACTAACGACAGGTTTCGTGACCCAATGAATGATGGATTAAGTTAGTAAAATTTACTAATTTATAGAACAGACAAATGATATTTTAATGTATGTTTTTTGCTCAGTTTTAATGTAGATTTCTTTTAACCAGGAGGTCTTATTTTAAGCTAATGTATAACATGTCCTTTGTTATGGAATAAATACCTTACTTTATTTGATTTTCCACGTCTTAACTCAATTCCAGTCATCAACTTTTTATTTCACTTTGATCTTTACATAGATCGCGATCGAATAATCGTTTCTAACAATCACTAGTTTTTGTATTTTAGCGCCAAAATCCTCCATTTTCGTTACCGATCGCTATTTCAAGTAGCATCATCTTTTAACAGCAAATGTTTGATGGAATATGGTTTTCATAAAATACAACTACTTCTTTCATAACTGTCAAAATTATACTGCAATTATTTTTATTTATTTATTTGTTTGGGCTAACAGCTGTCATTAATAATAACTAAAATAAGATAAATTAGAGAAGCTATAATAAGCTCACAGATAACAGTAAAAATAAGAAATGAAAAAAAAAAAAAAATTATACAAAGAAACAATAATAAAATGTACATAAATATAAGTACTTAAATGATAAATCGAGTTGAATAGAATTGACAACTTGCGCTAAACAATGCTACACTATTAGTAAATAAGTCTAAGTCTATATCTTCAACTTACTTAACTTATTAATTCGTTGCTGATCTGATACAAACGAATTACGTCTGTAAGCTGTGGCGTCAACGGTGTGTAATAATTTCTAGGCGAACATTAGAAGAGAACATACAAATGTAGTTTCTCAGTGAGATTAGAACAATTATGGCATTGTTGTATGAGTAATTACTACATCTATAGTTTCATAACATCTCCTATAAATATATGTAGTTGCCATATATTTAAGCATGCGTGCACATGTAAGAAAATATCTGTTACAATGTTCAATCAACATTTAAAATATATTTTTTGAAATTTATTTTTAAACTTAAGTCCATATTTTTGGAATATGTTACTTGGAACCGTTGTAAAAACTCGAGCCGTCTGTAAACTAATTATATTATTAAAGTTTTCTCTGCGTACGTACCGCGTGTCAAACCTATATGTATGTAGTAACTCTATTTTACATACATAACTTCACGCCAGGTCCCTTGCGGGGTAGGCACGAACAACAGAGCGCCATTTAGGCTTATTCTTGCACACCTCACTTGCTTCTTTGACATTCATAGTTCTTGTCATGCACGCTCGTCTGTTCTTAAGGCTCCTGACATCACCTTCTGCTAGTACACGATCAATTTGATCATGGAAGGTGTGTCGGGGCCTTCCGCGACTTCTGCATCCATCCACTTTTGCATTGTATATCAGTTTAGTCATTCTTTCATCATGCATTCTTTCCACATGCCCGAACCACCGGAGCATTCCTTTCCTTACCTTCACCCCGACACTCTCTTTCAGACCAACTCTCTTTCTTACTTCGGTATTACGAACGCGGTCCTCGAGCGTCACTCCGCAGATTTTGCGCAGTGCTCGCATCTCGACCG
Organism: Dendrolimus punctatus; assembly: GCA_012273795.1. Lineage (NCBI taxonomy): Eukaryota > Metazoa > Arthropoda > Insecta > Lepidoptera > Lasiocampidae > Dendrolimus > Dendrolimus punctatus. Next base: position 4,265,032 of record CM022532.1, read on the forward strand.
CGTTTACTCTACTTTCGTGCTCTCTATTCCATACCCAATGCTCTATTTTACTTACATTAAAACTTGATTAGGCTTTTATACATCGCAGGTGAAGTCGCGGGCAAAAGCTAGTATATATAAACCTCCCTTGATAATCTATGTAACTGATGGTGAAAACCTCTTGCATGTCTTAAGAGCAGTTAACGGATATACAAACAGACAGACAGAAATATGCGGAAAGCGACTTTGTTTTACACTATGTAAAGATTACTATTAGCCCAGACAGACGTCATCTTACTCTGAAAATGTAAAATCATGAACCCGATTCCAGCGTCACCTACCAGTTCCAATTGTGAATTTAAACCATCCTGGCACCCACTAAAACACATACATTATAATCGATCCGGGGTTTTAGGAGTTCAGTGACGAACTCGCAAAATCATTATATACTATATACTTGGGGTCCCGGCTGACATTATCTTGCTTTTAAAAATATGAGAATCTATAACCCGATAGCAGCGCCACCTACCAGATCTAGTTGTGAATCTAAACCATTCAGTGACTCATTAAAACACACATAAAAATTTCATCAAAAGCCTGGAACCCAATTTCAGCGACACTTACCAGGTCTAATTGTGAATCTAAAACATTCTCGAATTTATTTGAACACTAAAAAACATTCATCAAGATCGGTCCACAAGTTTAGAAGGAGTTCAGTAACATACACACTGACATAAGAATGAGATAAGATAGAACTTATTTTTAAGTTTGACCAAATTATACATAGTTACAAAGTTTAATCAACATCGATGTACTAGTTTCAGAGCTTATGCCGGACATACATCATGACATGAGCTTTTATATATTTAAACGTAAAGACCGAAAAAAGCTGTGTCAAAATAAATAATGATTGTTACATTTCAATAAGAAGGAAATAGGTTGTTAAAACGAAGCCAATATATAGCCAGTGTAGCAGCAATTTATTTACTTATGTATGTACTATCTCCGAGGACGTATCACCGTTCTATAGACTAACGTTGTCCACAAACGAGCGATTTATCACCATAAGACTAATAGCGGGTTCGTATAACTCGCCATCTATTACTTCGTCTTCGATCGAAGAGCATCTTCGACTTGTCATAATTTAGAGCCAAAAGGTCAGTACAAGAGCTCTCACTCGTAGACTTAGCTTATGTAGATGACGTTTGCTTGATGGTCAATAATGTTAGTAACCTGCAGATGGATGGAATGACCATTGATCAAGCAGATAATATCAATTTTCTGGGTCGTCAAATCGACTAATATCTCCAATGAAGGACTCGCATTGATAAATTGTGTGGTAAATTGAGTAGTATATGTTATGCACTCAGTTGACTATCCCGCGTGATAACCACAGCGTTACGCGGGGCTGCTATTTCGTGGTATTTTACATTGTACATGGCGTCGAATTGTTAGGACTTTCCGCTCATTAGATGAGAGTTTTGAGAGCAGTGAGTATAAAATTGCATGTACAGCAAGACGTACTGAGAAGCTACACCTTATTTTAAGGATCTCTCCATTCTGACGTTAAATGACTCCGTTCTTTGGTTGACGTTCCCAAAGAAGGAAAACAACTTTTAGCGAGACGGGTTTCTGGGGAGTTTCTCGTCACTGCTTCTCCTTAACAGCAATAACACGTTGCGAAGCGGTGTACATAGAATAGAAATTTTAATTTTAACTTAAATGTGAGGAATGAAATAAAGGCGATAGATAAAAGGGACCAGACAGAAGAATTCGGACAGAGAGGATGTTGTGGTATCTGCGGTGGCTGCTCGCGGACTGAGGTGGTTGCTGTATTAAAACTACATTGTCTCGATGTGTATGATGTCTTTATTCTGTTTTCGTTTAACAAAATGAAAACCTTATATACTACATTTATGCTACGTGTGCAAATACTTAATTATTGTGCGCTTAAGGGGGTCCCCCTTACAATAAACAATTATTACAATGTGATAGAGGAGTTTTCTATGGGAATGGGGTAGGGAAGATGGGTAGGCGTAGGGGAAGTGAGCCATCGGAACTAAATTAAATTTTAAGCCGCACGTCTGCGGTGCACAGAGTCGGTGCAATATTTCTAAGTGACTGGGCTGCGATGAAACGAGACGCTGGAATTGAAACGAAAGTTGCATTTCCAATTACTGTTCTAAACCCATTCGAAGTGATGACGTAATTGCTTATTCTGTTTACTTGATTAGAAAAACCCTCTTTTTCCTGATGGTATCCATAAATTAAACGTATTTAAATAAATCATTTTTGTAAACTATTTTCTAGACTATAGAAGATAATTTGACAGCACTTTTGACGTAACTGATTACTGTCGTCTAAGGAAGTTTGGAGACTGGAATATGGCCACTGATGCCCGAATACAATAATTCAACGTTGTTATTGCAGCGTGCTGTAGACTAGGAGTGATAGCCATCGAGACGAGTACCTATATGCCCCACCACCCGGCTGTGGGTAGTTATGTCGCCACTTACGACGGCCGCCCGGCCGAAGAAATTGTCAAATTTCTCCGTTTCTGCAGGGTTTATGTTATGGGAGCTGCATACGTCTGCTCATCGCAGCGGACAACGAGCTACTGTCTAGCGCAGCGCGGGAGCGCATATATTAATAGTTGCTCTATCTCACTCGCACATCATCCGTGACGCTCACACACTGTACGATATACTGTATTAGCAGTAAGGTTACTATTTACAAAACAAATCAATTCACTTTAATTCACATCAGCAATTTAATTCGACAGTGAATACTACTTACTCTCTCTGCCATCTGAAGTATTATTTAATCATTACCTTCGCTGCTAGAATGTACTTCATTCGTGCAAGAACAGATAAAGAGTATAATTTTCTGCGACCGGAAGGCCTATCGTAAGAGGCGACAAAGCAACCCTCAGTGACGGTGGTAAAGTATTTGCCCGTCTGGGTTACTACCACCCCTGGTGTAGAGTATGGCGCCATAACAACCTAGTTAGTGGCTATATTTGAGTACCCTCTTTGAGGCAGACAGCACATTGCTGTTGCCAAATGTCCATAGGTGACAGAAACCACATTCCATCAGGATGGTCAGCTTATCTGCTGTACTCTAACAAGAAAAACTAATATCTACATTAAATTTGGCAACATATCGATATTTTAAAACAATCCCGCCTAATTCGTGTTCACTTGAGTTGAGAGCATAACCGCTCAGTATTCATAGCAGCGAGAACGAAGGGCTCTAAACGGTTCTCAAGGCGACGCCTTGGGCCCTTAAGTACTATTACTTGTTCGCCCGTAGAGGGACATCGTCGTAAAGTGGATAACGTGTCTAAAGCCCAATGACGACTTCATTTAAAGTTTTTGAGGCTAGATTTAAGATTGTGTTTTATGGGCTCATGATTCCCCGCGGCTTCCACTGATACATTTAAATTGAATAAATGCAGTTGAAATGAGAGCTTTGAGAACTTGATATGAGATTGAATTAAGCTATAAGGAATGGTGTGTTGGAACTTTGTGGAATGAAACAGGATATTGACTATAGATGACTCAAAAGACAAGGCAAATGTAATTTTCCGGGAACGCGAAGAGTGAATGTCTTGCCGGTAGTGAATTCACCAGAAAGCTGAGTAAGCTGCAGCTTAGCGCTGGAGATTATAAGGGGAGCAAATTTGAGACCATTTTTTTATATATATTTTTCGGGAAATATACAAAACTAATATTTTTAAATATAAAACACAAAATTAATACATATATCAATAAAGATTGTGCATAAAATAATTTATGCAATAAACATAAAAATTGTCTCAAACAGTTAATTACAATATATGTTACAATTATACAATAATTACATAAAATGACTATTTTTTTTTTTTTTGTTGATGTAAAATATTATATTTAATTATTTTTTTTAATGAGATACATTATTTTATTTATTATATACTAAAAATAGATTAACCTATAAATATAAAACTAAATATGAACTACAAACTATAATATGAACTATATAAAAATTAAAACTAAATAAAAAAGGGGGGGGAGTGCCTAAACATTAATTAATGGTCCCAAACCACTGTCATGTACCTAGAACGATCCCAAAAGGCTGGCGGCGTTACCACGTTGTATGGCAATGCCTAGTCTTTGCGCAAAATAGACGCCAGCCTTCTGGTCGCGTGTGACGTCTACCAGACGTTTGGCGAAATGTCTATTTAATTTAAATGAGGTCAATATTGAACAAAAAGAAAAAAATCACCACAATAATTACAAATAAAATAGAGATAGAAAGCAAAGTATAAAGCCTTTTTTTTAATTTGGGTTTTAAATTTATTTAAGTTACATATGAAAGGATCAATACTAGTATAGTGCATTCTATTTGTATTGCTTATTATTGTATTTAAACTCTTACATAAATTCAAAGATTCGTATTTACATAGACTTAAAGTTAACGTTTGTCTTGAAAATTTCGACAGTTTACAAGAATTTAAACCATCACAACGAGTTTCAACTATCTCCTATTACATAAATTTCAAACCGCATTTGTACACACTGTCAAATAAACAGAAGTTTCAATATGTGAATCGCTCTCATAACATAATAAAGCCAATCGTAAATTCAACTTCTATGTGCTTTCGAACGTTAATTAAAGGTGAACTAAAGTAATTAAGAAGGCAAATATTTTAGACACAAGTATAATAATCAAGAAACTCATTAACGCGGCTCGCTTGTTTGATTTTCGTCCTGATGTTAAGGAGTCACTACACTTGTATCAAATAATAAATCATTAATTAGTCTGCTTTTCTACCGGGAATCAATTACGTAGATCCTATACTGCAATTCCTGGAATACGCTCCCCCTATGTATATAATATTGGGGAGTTCATTCCAAAAAATATTATATTTCAAATTAAAAAACGTCAAAAGACGAGTGAACAATGATCTATGGTTGAGTTATGTGTAATATATGGAAGCATTCTATAATTATTTATTTTAATAGGTATTTGTCATTTGTGGTGTCATGAACGCTCAGAGATAATAATTGAATAAAAATGATTTAGTATAGAAGGGTATTGTAATTGCATTAAAATACCAATAATCCTGCATCATTATTTATTATATCCAGTTAACAAGGAATACTTTTCCAGCGTTGCTAATTCTGATATTGGAATCATGTATCCCATTGAATCGTTTAGGTGATAGGCACAGAATTGATATTACTACAAAGACATTCTTCAATAACATATAATGACTCAGTTTTATGTTCATAGGGATCAATTTAGTTGCTTTAAATTGAAAGACAGAAACGAACCGGATTATTTATAGTGTAATAGAGTACGAACAGCACTTACAAGTACTTGTCTAAGCAATTAACAATAGTATATCTTTAAAAACGTCTCTCTCTAATTTATTTGATTATTATTGTAAATTAGTTTTAATGTAGATTTAGTTATAAAATCTGGAAGTTGCGCGCTAATAAGGCAAAATGTATTGAGAATATTACCACAAAAAAAACACCTATGTACACATACATTTCTAGCAATAAATTATTATTCTATGCTATAATTATTGAATTTATTTCTTTAATTTTTTTACATCTTATTCCTCTTTTCTGTTTATATTGAAAAACAGAAATGAATGTTATATAAAAGATTTTTATATCTGAATAAATAATATTTATATATAAATCTAAATAAGTCCTTAACATTTGTTTTAATCCGATCTTAACTTATTGACTCGCGAGTTACATTTAGCCTTTAATTTCCTCACGTAAAGTTTGTCAAAGGGCGCGAAGTTTACTCATCAAATATTGGAAAACATGGATTTTGTCCAAAATACAATTTTATCTTAAAACAGTCAGACTTAGCATCGCCGCCTTAATTGGTTTTATTCGGAACCTTAATTATGATAAAAGTGCCATCAATAAATTACGTCACATTCGCATTTGGACTTCTTTTGTTTAATTTGTGTTTAAAATTTGTAATTAAGAAAACATTATGTTATTGTACTTGTTTATGGCCGCAGGTGTGCAAATCACGGTATCTCGGAAACTTCAGTCCACACGTTCCATGTTGTATGTTACAGTTTAGTATAAAACGATGCCCGAACAGGGGGGGCAGCCAAGCGAGGATTACGATACGAGCAAGACGTACTTCGACAAGCTATATAGTGACGGACTTTGCGCGTGTTATTGAATTGTGCAGTTTGTACTGGTTGCGTCATTGATATATAAGATTTTTTATATATCAATAGGTTATATTTATACCTGTGTTATACATGTTTGTACAGTTCTAATAAATTCTATAGTAATTCCAACGGCATTTTAATTCGAGTCCCACAGTCGTAACAATATGTATTTAACACGTTCACTGTGAAACGGAGTCTAAATCACCCCATATTTGTCTTACTTGTGGTGCAGCTAAGAAATACATAAACTTCTCTGTGGTAGCGTAACTTCAATTTCGTTTAGTGTAGAAGAAATATGGATATATCTAAGATGTGCAATTAAAGCATATTTTTATGGTATACTTACCTAAAAAGGATGTGTGTGTGCGGTTACCTTGACATATACCGTCAAGGTAACCGCACATAAACATTTTAAAAGTAAAAAAAAAAAAAAAAAAAAAAAAAAAAAAAAAAAAAAAAAAAAAAAAAAAAAAAAAAAAAAGCAGTAAAAACAGTGTTTCAAAGTAATGAAACACTGCTTATATTAAATAAAAATATATTTATAAGATATCTCACTGTTAAAAACGTAAATTATGTGGACTAGTTGAGAAAATAAAAATACTGTCCCTGTTTGTATTCGGAAACTAGTAAAGCCGGTTGAGTTGCCAAAGGCTGTTATGAGTCACAGACCTTTCTACCATAAGCGCGGGCACATGGGAGGAGGGTTGTTTTAGTGGGTATTAGTCATTGGCCGTCCAATGATTCGAGTCTCCACACAAACTGATCAATTGTGTATGAAATACCTACTTATGCGATAACGGTCTAATCCCTTGGGAAGGACCCAATATTGTGCATAAAATAGCATATCCCTCGCCTTAAAAAAATCGCAGTTCACCACTCCGAGATAAGTCGGTGTAGCGTAATGGCCACCGCACACGTCCCAAAGTCAAAGAGCGCGGGTCTGATCCTGGCCGGAACGCATGCAACACTTAGGTAGTTTTCTAACATAATGTGCATATTGCAATTACCACGCTAATAACGGTAACAGAAAACATTGTGATGCAACCTGCACATCAAGATACCGATGTGTCAAACCTGCCAAGTCGTCTTGGCAGCGTGGCGGGTATACTGTCCGTTCCCCTATAATGGGATGCCCGAGCCCAGCAGTGGGACATTATGTGCGGGCGCGACGCGATGGCCGGGAGAAGGCAAAGGGACGGGAAGAAGAAGCAAGAAAGGAAAGACTCACCTCACCACCAATCCGCCGCCACACTGCGCTCGTCCCCCGGGGGTTCACACTCTCACTCGGATTCCGGATCTTCTGATTAAATGCAACTGGTTTATTTAATTCCAACTTTGGAATTCATTGCCTGTTGCCATCAGACAAGCAAAATCCCTGATAATATTTAAGAACTTAGTCAGAAAATTCTATCTGCAATATAATGATATGTAATTTTATGTAATTAGTATATATTATATTGCATATAGCTATATGTTTATTATGTTTAAATAGTTGCATATTATCGCCAGATATTATATATGTATATAACTTATGTGTATATTTGTATATATAGTATAGTTATATATTTATTAATAAAATTGAAGTAATCGTACAATAATTATGTATACCACCATCGCCACTTCTAATCGGAATATTCTTGCCACGGGTTGTCTGGACGAGATCGCTTTTTAGCGATAAGACCGCCCTTTGTACCCTACTATAATAATACTAGTTCGTAAGTTTTTCTGTAATGGTGTACAATAAAGTGTTATCTATCTATCTATCTTACTTTCGGGAACCAACTTTATTTACGTGTTTATTGCAGTGACAGCCGTGACAGTTCTGCCTCTTATTTGCGCATTCTTCATTTAAAGTTTTATACTCATTCTTGATGGCGAGGATGGGGAGGAAGAATTACAAGGAGGTATACCTCGGCGCAACCATTATGGGTTGTTATTAAAAAACATAAAACCACTCCGAGCCAAGGTAAAGAACTGCACAGTGGGTAATTTTAATTATTCGAAGTTGAACAGCCAAGCAGGAAACATGGTATTTTCTGTGAGGGTCTCATTCTTTTGAGTTTATAAGTTCTGACGCGTGTTTGAGACTCCAGAGAGTTCACCACTAAAATGACATGACTGTCATTCTTACATTCATAAGTTATTATATCCAGGCTCAATTCTGATATTGCTACGTTATTTATTAATACAATTTTAATAACATTCATATGTAGGCACGTTTTCAATATTTTAATCTATGGATATATGTGCCAATTGATTTCCCGCGTACCATAGATAAAATAAGCGTCATAGGTGAGATGCTAAATGTTATAGGCATTGAAATAAAAGAAATGTATTGTAACAAAAATATATATGCATATTCTGCAAAACATTGCATTTATAAATATTGTACACTTAACTACAGCAAATTCTAAAAGGCACTGTAACCATAATTTCCTTCACGAGAAACAATCAGTTTTCTGTTAAATTAATAATATTAATCGTAAATTTGAAATTTTTATAATAGTAATTATGACGACATTCAGACAAAAATATTAATTCAGACAGAAATGTTTTTGTTGAATTAATATAAATAAATAAAAGTTATGAGTTATATATACAAGCCACTTCTGGCAGATACTGATGAAGGGGGTAGCCCAGAGAATGCTAAGTTGACAAATCGTGACCAAATATCTTACACTTCGTTTACATTATGCCGCCGCTGGGAGCAGGGAATCGGCGAGCAAAGTGAGCAGCGCTATATGTAAACACCACACTTGTCCTGCCGCTGCCTTATGCTACCCACGTCTGTTTTAATGCGGGACTCAAAAGACGGACACAGCGGTCACAATTACATGTTTACATACTGCTCTCATGCACACTTACAACAAAGCGCTTGGAGAGTAAATTAAAAGTATGGCCAACGTAATGGCAACGCGAACGAAGTTTCTCTGACATTGACTTGTATGATATAAAATAATGTACACGTATGAAATTGAATAAATTCCCAACTATTGATATTAACTACTTATTTAATAATTGAAGACTTGAGTGGATGAAGGTGATATGTCGCGTATTCGGTTTTTTGCTTTTTTTTGCGTAGATGAATGTTATAAGCTGATACCAAATGACTACAGATCTTAGACCATAAATATAAGGCATATTTAAAAAAAAAAGTTGCTAAAGGTGTTAAGTTCAGTTCAGTTTCAAATAAAAGTAAAACTTTTATCTCGATTTACTCAGAATTGGAATTATGCGACTTATCACCTTCATCCACTCATGTCTTCAATTAAAAATCACTACCCGTCACAGCTTACAGTATTATCACACACTACAATATTATCTAGGACCGGGAATGTACCAATTTACTATCATTTATAAATAAACTTAACCATTTGTTTAGAACTTATTTGTCAGGAAAGACAAATATTAGGATACTACAATATGCTCTAAAAACTACTTTTATATAATGATCAAAACGCAAGAGAAGGTATTTGTGGCTCCCTCTATAAATCTAATGCTTTATATTCTTCTTCCATGTTTATCAGTGACGGGGACTTTATATAAGTAGATTTCACATAACTTACCTCTAAGAAAGTATGTATGTGCATATATTGTTACTGTATTATAATCTCTTACACTTGGCGGTTTTCCAAACATGGATCAAAAATCAGACCATAACCCGATCGAGCACCGGCTTTTGTTTAAAATATGCGGATAAAGTTGCAAAATTAAAAATAGAAATTGTAATAAGAAAATACATCGTGAAGTAGACATTTTTTCAACAGCGGTGTTATCGGCGCTTGCATCATGCTAATTTCTATAGGGTTGCCAGGTGTGTAAAAAAAACCGGACAAGTTTTCTTAATAACTTATAAATTAAATCAAAACTAACTTTTTGATTACTAAACTTGCATCGAATGTTAAATTAAAAGCCAATCAACTTTTTCATATATTCAGTACTCAATGCCACTTTTAATAAAGTTTTATTGCTTGAAATATCTTTGAATTTAAAAAAAACATACAATTCACTTTTTACAATATTTAAGGCGATAAGAGGTTCGGTATATAAAGAACAAATCTACTTTAAAACCGGAAAATCTGTTGTCCGGTTTACCAAGATTTTCTTGACCAGCCAAACATCAATAAAATTGGACTGTCCAGTCGAAAACTTCACAAGCACTTCAATCTTCTTCCTCTCAGTTTTTGAGTCACAGATAGAACTCTGAAAGACATAGGGAGCATGTACTCATTTCGTACCTTATTCATTTTCGTCAGACCATAAATCCATCTATACATTCTCATATCAGCAGTAAAAACGTTTAGGTACATGACTTGAATAAATAATAAAGCAATCAATTCATTGATTTGAAAGAAAGAAATAAGAATTTGCTTAAATCATGGTGATAAATTAAGTTATAGTGATTAGAAAAGCAATTCGGAGAAATGTTGCAATAAATTCGTAACTTTATTTACACATAAAAGAACATACAGTAAAATAATAAAGTACTTTTAAAATATAATTGAAAGAATAATTTATGTACTACTTGACTCCTTTTGGTTCTACAAAGTTATGACGTCATTCGTACGCATGTAAATCTATGAGGTTCGGACGAAACCTATAGCCGGGGTTAATAAAAGGGTAGGTGACACATTTCCCAAAAAAATAATACAATTTTCATACAAAAGAACGGGTGTTGAAATGCCATGCCATATCTTAATTTTAAAATATCATCAGAATAAAAGTAATTTTAAATACGTTTAAACAACAATAAATATGAAATTTGACTCGTTAAAGTTACAGTCCCCGGCAAGAGCTTGGCCAGGTTTTGAGTAGTGGGGATAACTTCGCGCATTGTACACTTCATGCAATAAAAATATGGTCACTTTTATGACTTATCATTACTCTATGATTTAACATGTCTGTTTAAAGAAATTTAATATAATAATAAAATATACACAGTTAAAAGTTAAGAAATAAACCATTTTTTGGCATGTCTGCGTAAAATGGTATTTGGTGCTGGTATTGCAATTAAATTTAAAACAATAACAACAACTCGTAACAAAAACCAAAAAGTCAGTGAAAACAAAGCGTACAAGTTTAGTGCACGAAAGTGTAATTGGGAGCGAAAGGAATGTGGCCGCAGTTTGGGAGGCAAGGGTCGACTGAAGCACCAATCGCTGCTTGTGCCTCGTTCCCCACGTCCCGCTTGACAACCGAAGAGACTTTAAAAAACCACTTTTCCGCATCTAACGACTCTTGCGCATCTACGACTTTTGCGTATCTAACGAATTTGCGCATCTAACGACTTTTGCGCCTCTAACGACTTTTGCGCATCTAAAGACTTTTGCGCATCTAACAACTCTTGCGCATCTACGACTTTTGCGCATCTAACATTCTTACGCATCTAACGACTTTTACGCATCTAACACCTCTTGCGCATCTAACGACTTTTGCACATCTAACAACTCTTGCGCATCTAACAACTCTTGCGCATCTAAAGACTTGCGCATCGAACGACTTTTGCGCATCTAATGCCTATTGCGCATCTAACGACTTTTGCGCATCTAACAACTCTTGCGCATCTAAAGACTTTTGCGCATGTAACAACTCTTGCGCATCTAACGACTCTTGCGCATCTAACTGCTTTTGCGCATCTTACGTCTCTGGCCAAGTTACGTGACGGAGATCATACGCTATCATAATTTGCTATGCTCATACAAAATGTACGAAATTTCAGCGTTTTGTTAGATACTAAAAAGTGTCTCAGTAAGTCCCCAAATAACCTCATTGTCCAAAAAATTTCGCAGCAGAAATAAAAAATTGTATCGGTGATATTAAAATTCGAGCCAAGCACTAAAATGTATCTAATATCGGACATCATAAATTCAATCTGGTGACTATTTTCAAAACCTTTTAGCTGTCTCAACTTTAGATATAAAATAAAAATTATAAACTCTCGTAATTCTATTAGGGGCCGATTTTTCAATCGGCAAATAAAAGATACCAGTCGAATAAATTGTATAACCAGAGTAAATTCAACATGTGCAACCACCATTTAACCGATTTATTCGTACAACTGATATTTTAATTTTTTCCATGTTATACTTTAGTCTATGTATAACTTTTATGTGGTGATTGATATTTAAACCATGCACAATTTTACTATACTATTCTAATATCATCACGAGCCTTGAAGCAACGAAGATGCAAATATCTGTTGCATAATGTGAGGCAATGTGGCCACGTCGAGGCACACGTGCGCGTGCCCGACTGGAAGACGACGGAGAAGCCTGAAAATTATTAAAATATTGTTTAACAAGGCGGTAGCTTTGTTTTCCTTACACAAAAACTTAATTCAGTTTTTTACATATAATAATAACAAATAAACTAAGTCCATATAGTCTAGACAACTGCCCAGCAAAACATAGAGGTGAGTCGAAGCCAACCTGAGTTGAATAATATAGAGAATGACAAGTTGTTTATGACAACTTACATATTTCTTAGTGAATTGAAAAAACGCGATATCAGAGCCATATATTTAGTTCATATGTCAATTCTTTTTTTTCCGGCAGACAAACACACATATCCCCAAATTAAGCAAGTTACGCTTGTGTTATGGATAATATACAAGGGATTACTCTGGGGCCGATCCCAGACATCCAGACCATAGTAAATAACGGAGAAAATACGTTTCCAAATTTACTATACCAGGAATCGAACCGGAGCCTCTGCGTTAAGTGAGGTAGGTCGGCAAAGGCTTAGACCGCCCCACAGAGGCCAGAGTCTATTCTATAGAAATGACAATTATCAGGATAAAAAGTATCCCAAGTGTTGATTCGGGATGTAAGCCAGCTCTGTGTGGAGTTCCTTCGTTACGTTCAGTCGCTTCGAACGCTGCTAACTCTCTTTCGATATTTTCGCCTATCCCGCGGAAACGACGTCATTTATTGGGATAAAAAGTATCCTAATATACGCCACGGGATATGGAGCTTGCTCTGCGTCGAATTTCATTTTATCCGTTCAATAGTGTTCACATGATGCTCTAATAGACGGACAGACAAAAATTCTAAAAATTGTATTTTGTGAATCTGCTGGCCCGAATTCGCGCCACCGAGGGGGGGGGCTGATTTTTTTCATATTTTTAACAAACTCGAATCATTTACAGATTTATTATAGTATACATAAAGTCATAAGTATGCAGCCGTTAAATTGTCTTAACAGGAGACAAAGCATTCCACAGGCAAGTGGTAGGGCATTTGGCCATCTGGATGACTGGAGCATTATGTCCAGCAAGGCATGAAGGGTAGAATTACTTCAGGAGGACAATTGTAGCCAAAAACCCATTGTAGCTTAGTGAGTAACGTTTCAAATCACGAACTCGCATTTGAAAAGAGACGCGGGTTCAAATCCTGCACAAAAACCATGGACGACTTGAGCAATTTTTTAACGTATTGCTATATGGTGAGTTCCTATATCTTCCCGAATTTTTATCAGGTAAAACTTGAAGATAAACTCCATATTAGTAGTATCTAAATTCAATCGATAGCATGGCAACTGCTATGGTATAGTACCGGCCAATAATTACTACAACATGCCGACTAGAATTATTGCTATGTGCTGATTTTATTACTAGTTTTAGCCACATATAAGATTGCAAACCTTAATGTCAACAATTCAGAAAGTAAGGAAATGATTTAAAAAAACTTACGCATTCGCTTCATCGCCCAAACTACCTATAAATATCACATGCGCCTGTACCCTATGATCAGAAGTCAGTATGGTCCCTAGATGCTCTGGTTGTATGCCATACCTAAAAGAAAAGAAAGTTACTTAATACATCTAATTATTTGCATAACTCCTACATAATCATGTGACGTTAAGAAATCAAACAAGGCCATCTCCTTCAAAAACATTCCTCAGTCTTGATAAAAAAAATAAACAGAATTGTTTAAATACTCTTCACAACCCTTTAAACCCAAGAATCGACATCTCTACTACAACCTTATGAAATTAAAAATTTTAGTTATAAGATTTAAAATCAAACGTGGCTATCTCCATTTAAATGATTTTGCAGCACATGAGAATTTTCTAAACGTACTAGCGACCCAGTCGACGTTGTCCTGCCATAGCAAAAAAAAATAGAACCTGATTTAATAGAGCGTCCTACCGGTTCCACTTGATTCTAAACCATCCGATGATCCCACTAACACCACAAATAACTCATCAAAATCGGTCCAGGTATTTAGGAGTTCAACGACATACACTACCAACATTAGAATTATATTATCTGTCATATGGGTTTATTTTTCTAAACCGCTAAATTAAATTGAATTGTCTGATTGTAATATCAAAATAACAACGTATGTAAGGTATTTATATGAAAAAAATCAATTATCAATTTTTTTCCTATCTAATTGCATGTTCCAGTTAATCTCTGAAACGAATGGACCTATTTTAGCAGTAGCTCTTTAAGGCCGGAGGAAATGGTACCTTTCGACCTATTCATACTTTTCTTCGACATATTTAAATTGTTTCTTGAAATGTGACGGCGCGTTCCCTTTTCGCACGTCACTTCAATCATTCATTGTCATATCATAAAATAAATTAAATCAATCGTTCCGTCTTGTAAATACAGTATCATAAAATGCCATAAAATAAATCGCCCACTTTTTTTCAGGGTTCCAGGCAAAAAAACACCACGCGGGCGAAGTCGCAGGCACGGCTAGTCTTAAACATTATACAATGATACGGTATTCTTTGAAAGTTGCACCCTTGACTGAAAAACTGAGACGAAGAAGAGTAAGGTGATATGTGCATTTCTCATACTATACATATGAGGTTATGGAGGTGGACACTGGAAACCAGTGCTGTGTCGGAACATGTTTCGGCACAGCGAAAGACTGAGTGCCAACCTCATCTCATATATTGCGGCTTTCTTTTATTGTTGTTTCCTTAATACGGCCGGCGTAACTTGGCGGATGTGAACATAGGCTCTGCCTTAGCGCATGTGAACTAGAAAATACAATGCCAAGTAGTACAAAGCAATAAAAAAAATACAGGGATGAAGGGCGACCAATTGTATTCACTGACGAGTCGTATGCCCACTCATCACACGAGTGTACATGCTCTAAAGTTCGCAGAGCCTATGTTCACATTTGCCAAGTTACGCCGGCCGTACTATAATGTGTGAGTCGCAATTTGAAATAGATATTTTCTTTATTTCTTTCTTCTTTACATACCTTCGTAGGTTAGCATCGGAGAGTATGAGGACGATGGCTTCGTCGGCGTCCTCGGCAGCCAGCGTGGAGATGGCGTGCTTGGCCGCGGGCAGCGTGTTGTCGCCCGACCAGCAGAACTGCGCGTGCGCATGCATTGTGCGGATTATCTAAACATTAATTCAAATATCGCTAAGAATGACGTATTATCAAAGCCGAATACAGCTTGTAATTTGTATTGTAATCTTGTTATATAAAAATGAATGTTTGTCTGTATGCCCTTTATAGAATCGTAAACTATACATTTGATCATGTGATGGTCTTTAGCAAAGTTGTTGTGCATGAGCCAGAGGAGGTTTCTGAGCTAGTTCACAATTGGACCCGGTAGGTGGCGCTGCTGTCGGCATATCGATTGAAGCTTTTCCGGGCAGGACGACGTCTGCCGGGACAGCTAGTAACAATATAGACTATTATTTTTATTTCGAAGCTGTCAAACTGGAAACCAGTTTAACTGATGGAAAGTCGATACCGTCGCATATAAACGTTTGCAACACAAAAGGTGAAGTCAACACGTTTCCATCCTTTAAGATGGGATAGAGACAATGGAATAGAGGGAATGGGATAGGATAGGGACAGGATAAGGATGAGGGATAACGGGACCAGATGGAATACGGGATAGGAAAGACGGGATATGGGCAGGAGGAACTGAGCCATCGGAACTCACATTAGCTCAAAGCTACCCGTTTTACGCCGATATTGTGCTACAACGTGTAATAATCAGATTGCAATTTAGTTCACTCACGTCGATAAAAAAGCTAATTGAATCTACTGAACCCTCAAGAGTATGGCCGCAATATTCATGATAGTAATTACATTCAATAAAATAGTCTATAACGTTAGAAATTATGTAAATATTGTGCAATGCTGGATCACTGATCCATACACACCTTCGCTGGTTCGAGTAATTAGTGGACTGTACATTGTGTTTGAGAGTGAGAGGTATGCCAAATCCTGCACAAAAACCAATGGGATAATAAGCGCCACTAATCTCGGAATCCACCTCCAATGGGGCAGCTAGACAGCTCCTGAAAGTGCACGGCACTAACAGGTCTTCGAATGGCATTTCGGTTTTTAACTATGGCACACTCACACCAAAGAGCAACGACGGCTTGTGTATAAGGTACAGTAAAAATATCCAAGAATGGGATGTGAAACCTTCACTTGAACGGAAACGGAACGTCCGAACCGACCTCACACGTTTGGAGACTGGTTCGCCACCAGGCAATCGCGGCGAAACCGAAATCCAGCGGCACTTACAAAACTACCCACATGGGTATAAATTGTGAGGATCCAAAATATATAGATAAATAAATATAAGTAGTAATGTAAGAGTTTTGAAAAAAGATAAAACAAAGAAAAAAAATAAAATACAAAGTACCCCTACATGCGAAAAGATAAAAATATATAGAGGAAAAGAATACCCTCTTCCATAACACAAGAAAGGCGATAAAAAAAAGTTCATCAATACAAGTAACTGCAAACACCGCACTTACCTGCAAGCGCTGTTTCTCGTTCTCAGGTGGCCGATCAACCCTGACCAACTCCAGGGCGTGGTCTTCGCCGGAGTGCGCGTACATGTCATACCTGATCCTGGACTCGTACCCTTTTAGTGCTTCCGTCAATAGTACTACCGCTTCCATCGACCTCTCTAACCGACCGTCGTACGAGTTGAACCTGTTTGACATTTCTTTATTTATGGTCTGGTTAAAAACACTCTTAAGTCAAGTGTAGTTTGAAATGACAAATTCACACCTGCAGCCCTGTAGAAACACATTTTACTATCTTTTTGGCATTTGCACTTCTTTTGTTTACTCTGTGTTTAAAATTTGTGATTAGAAAAACAGCCCATTGTGTATTGTAATATTTTATGGCAGTCAGCCAGGTGTGATTCTAGGAAATTCGATTCACGCATCCGTGTAGTGTAAAGCAATGCCTCAATTGATGGACGATGCATTCAAGTGATAACCACAAGCGAAGCAAGACAAGTATACATTCGTTAATCGATGTAATGACAAACTTTGCGCGTGTTATCGAATTGAACATTACGTTTTGACTTATTGCGTTCGGTTATATTTATACCTGTGTTATACGTGTTTGTATAGTTCTAATAAATTCTTTAATATTTCAACGCGATTTTAATTCGAGTCCTGCAACTCGTAACAACACTTATGGAGTATTTCTGTTACAGTTGTGTGTGGTGAGGATACTGTGTGTGTAGTTGTAGGTCTAGTTACCTGTACATGCTGCCAGAGACGTCCAGGACTAGCCGCAGCCGCTTGGGCCTGTCTGGGGGGGCACCCGGCGGGGGCTCCTGCTCGGTACGACGCCGGTATATCGACCGCTCACCAGTCAGACCTGAAACCATATACACAACCCTGGTTTTTTTATAGCTGGAGTACAGCAAACAGGCTGTGGTAGCGCTGTGGGAAAACCTCGGCTTGGAGAGCATTCCAAATCCTCACGGTACGCAAGAGAAACGTTCTACAGAACCGTTGCGTATATGATCGAAGCAGCTCGGGGAAGTGGGAATGAACTCCCAACAGGTGGTATATGGTCTAGAGCAGTGTTTTCAACCTGTGGGTCGCGACCCCCCGGGGGGTGCAGAGCCTTGCTCAGGCAAAAGGGATAGACAATTTAAGTTTATACCTCATACTTAGGTACTTTCTAAGCTCGGCAGCTTTTCACAGAATAATGCCGTAATAATGAATATAGGTAACAAAATAGGAAAACAAATAAAACGTAGTCATTTAAATTACTAACTTTTTGTCTATCTATGGCCCAAGGGGGTCGCCAAAATTTTTCAACCTGTAAAGGGTCGCGTATCCAAAAAGGTTGAAAAGCACTGGTCTAGAGTATGCCTCCATAAGTCCTTAAGTCGTCCTTAAGTCGTGTTCCGGCATTAATGGCCAGATTCCAGTCCCTCTTTAAATTTGTAGCACATCTGGTGTCAAAAATGTCCATACATGCGATGCGATAACCGCTTTCGCACGCAGTAGAAGTGAAACTTCAGAAAAGTAGCTTACGAGAGAATGAGATAATATATAGTATCAAGAGTATTAGGATAATTATAAGGTTTATTATTTTACACGCTTTTATTTAACTTGCAATGGATCTATGTATGTATGTTCGGGTGGAATCTTGCAAATGAAATTTGACCGACTTCCCGGTTTCCGATTGAGCTGAAATTTTGCACGCATGTTTATATCGCGTGATAATGCAATAATATGGTACCATGGAGCTGATCTGATGATGGAGTCGGAAGGTGGCCATAGGAACTCCTGAATACTAAACATGATAGACCCGTCGTGTTTGGGTTCGTTTAACTTGTCTTGGCTAGCACTCTGCTGCTACTTGATATTTAGAATCTCAAAAGATTGTATTTAAAAATATTTTTAAAAAAGCTTATTTATAATAGTTTTTACCAAGCTCAATAAATATTTTATATTTCTAATGCAAAATATAACATTTCAAATTACACTTTAAATCACTATAATGAAGTTCAAAATTCAATTCACTGTTGCCCACAATATCCTTTGATCTACGTATATAAGAATATCTGCCTCAAGTATATACAGATTGAGCTAAAATTCATTTGAAACCTCTTAAGTTGTATTTAAAGTGAAAATTAATACTAACGGATAAACAGAAATATGTTTTATTTGAATTAAATAAGGTTGAATTTTATGTGTTTGTCTATTTTTAGTGTCGTTTTTTTCGTTTCATCGAGTTTCAAATAACAATGATTCTAAAGAGGTCCCACTACTAGATCTAGATCTCTTTGCCGAATAGTCGCCAACTAATCGCCGACTACGGTAGTGGCCGGATAGTCAGTTTTACCGACTAGTCGGCACATCTCTAAAAACCATCAATCAATATTTTATTATTTAAAATGAATTTTCAAAGTTATTGATAAGTACCTCCTTTTCAATTGCTTTAATTTCAAAAGAAATAACGCACTTTCATTTGATGACTTAACTTTTTGACATACATACAAAGAACAGAAACTGCCTGTCAATACACTCCCGTCATACTAACGTTATACAATGAATGACTGTTTTACCACGCTACGTCGCGTGGCGAGGTTTCTTAAACCATACACACATACACTCGACATCGCGCAATCGTAAAAACGTGAAAGAAGCTAAGAAGTTCTAGAATGCATTAATTATCCTTAAATTACCTTCAATTATTTTTCCATCGTCCAATTCGCCACTGGTCTGGTGTCGACTCCATTGCCTTTCTTTCTTCTTCGCTTGAAGTTCTGCGAGCACTCCACGTAATGCACCAATCTGTAAAAATAATATATAAAAATATCTTTTCATATCTCATATTCTGAAAGTACTAGTGTCGTTTCAGTTCCACACAACTCTTTAGATGTTAAAAGAATAGGCAGTTCGGAGAAAAAAATTCGTAATGGGGATTGTTCACAAAAAAAACACCCTCTGATTTTATATTTTTATTACGTAAAATAGGATATTTTAAGATACTAATTTGAATATTTTTGTATTTTAAGCGTTAGTTTTTTTATAATTCGATTATTTCTCCGATGACGTCATAAGGGCCAAATTTAGATTGATTTCTTTGTCTAGAAAATAAATATAATAAAAGTAAGTTTTATCTATATATAATCATAGTAATATGAGCTACTATTTAAATGTCACTGTCACACTCTCATTACGTATCGTGATCATTTTAGTGTTTTTTGTCGCTAGGCTTATAATTTTTCATGTTCAACCATTATTATTTTCTATAGTTATCGTTAAATTTTAAAAGTGGTCTTTAGGTAAAATCCATGTACAGAACTTAAATCAAATAATGTACAGCTAGATTTTTTTTACACCTGAAACAGGCAGACGGCCCACCTGATTGGATTTAGTAAGGTTAAATAAAGGTCAAACGTATTTCTTACAAAATACAAGAAGACCGTACGTTTTTTGGAATTTCAACTAGACAAAAATGATTAGGGACACTATTCCTCGAAATGGTTTTTCAAATAGCTAGATTGAAAAAAGTGAACAATCCCAATTGTTGTCTTTGCCTATAATAAGTAGGTAAAACATCGCTTCGCTGGTTTTGTTGACTACCCTCATTCTGTATGAGGCGACGGCCAATGCTCAGCAGGGTAAGAGGCAGCCATTTTTGAACGCTCAAACTGTTTTATTAAATTTAAATAATTTTAACTACGTTAAGTGAAACATAGTGCCGTGGTCTGTCCCTGAGTTTCCGAGAGCAACTTGAACCGAGCCAGGAGACGGCTGATCTCAAGGTAGGTGGAGCTTCTGCTTTTATAGTGCAAGGATCTAGGTCATATCTCTCTCATACAGTCCATATAAATCAAATTACATTCACTATAGGCTATAAGCTCCCCACAGTAATAGTTTCATTTTGGATACAATTTTTCAACTGGTACCTATGAAGAATTTTATAAAACAACCTGGGAATCTTGGTATAGAGTAACTATCTTATATATAAAATTCTCGTGTCGCGGTGTTTGTAGTTAAACTCCTGCGAAACTGCTTGACCGATTATCATGAAATGTTGTGTGCATATTGGGTAGGTCTGAGAATCGGACATTTTTAATTCCCCTAAATATTAAGGGTAGTCCACCCTAATTTTTTTTTAAACTTTTAGATATTTTTTTATGATACAGCATTAAAAAATACATACAACCCTAAATTTTCATCAACCCGTATTTTTTATTAATTAATTATAAACTATAATGCTATCGGCACATCGATTGAAGCTTTTCCGTGCAGGACGACGTCTACCGGGACAGCTAGTATGACTATAAAATATTACTCACCTGCGGTTGAACAGCTCTATAAAACTGTTCATACAATTTCGAGTCGTATTCACTCATATTAATCTCTTTCAATCGCTCCTCAAATGCTTTTCTGTTCATCTCGCGAGCTGCTTTCTTCACGTGTTCAGGTATGTCGTCCTTTTCAGCATCTGAAAGCTTTTATCACACAGTACTTTGAACAAATATGCCCAAAATTATTCGCGTAGGTATAGAGAGAGAGAACACTAATTCCCGCGGCCGGGTAGTAAGAGGCGACAAAACAGCTAAACGTGTTTCGTACGATGAATTAGTTCTAATTTTCCATTTTCTCTGTCTCCTTCCTCCTATCCCACCTTCTACTTCATACTAAAGACTGGCAACCCGTTAACCTCGGCCCTGCTGTTTCATACATCTAGAGACCATGGTATCCAATTATCATTACGTGAGCCGCCTGCTTCTTTACCAGATTGGCAATAAGAAGAATAGTGAGTGTATGTTTTACTTCAATGACATTTGAAGTACAACTCCTTTAGAATCGTTGTGAATGAAACTCGACGAAACGAAAAAGCGACACTAAAGAGATAAACATATAAAAATCAACCTTATTTAATTAAAAATAAAACATTTTTCTTTACCCGTTAGTACTAATTTTCACTTTCAATAAAACTTAAAAGATTTGAAATGAATTTTAGCTCTGTCTGTAGATAATTAAGGCAGACATTCTTTTATACGTAGATGCACATACGAGCGGAACAGTGCATTGAATTTTGGACTTTATGCTACTGATTTAAAGTGTAATTTAGATTGAATTTATAAGGCTGTTTATATAAGGCTCAAAATAGCTACTATTCGATGGGCAATGGTTACCATCGCCTATGGGTATTTGCAACATCAAAAGTGCTACCAAGGCTTCGCTATCTAAGAGGATACTCGAACCTGGTCACTAATGGCGGAACACAACTCAAGTTATTTATGGCGGCATACTCTAGACCGGGGTAGTAGCCATCCAGATGAACAAATACCCTACCACCTGGCCAAACTTGACTTAAAAAATGTTCTCCAACAGAGATTAACTTGAATAACATTCGTAAATTTCAATTTGACTACAAAAGAACAATACCATGATCAAATGTTTCGAAAAATATAATACATACCTGATGCACATCATGCCCCTTGTCCAGACGATAGGGTCCACCTTTTCCGCCCAGGCCAGCGGTATCTCTTCCTCCGGTTCCACCCGCCCATGTATTGCCA
Source organism: Dendrolimus punctatus (assembly GCA_012273795.1). Classification (NCBI taxonomy): domain Eukaryota; kingdom Metazoa; phylum Arthropoda; class Insecta; order Lepidoptera; family Lasiocampidae; genus Dendrolimus; species Dendrolimus punctatus. The sequence goes on from CM022532.1 coordinate 4,287,494, forward strand.
CCCACATGGGGCTCGTTATCCGGGTCTTCCTTACCATGTTTTGGAGAGGAGACATCTTTCCTGAAAATAAATAATTTTGCAGAAGTTTTCGCGGGTGAATATAAAACAGCAAAATTATAAATATTGCAGGACCGCGTTCGTAATACCGAAGTAAGAAAGAGAGTTGGTCTGAAAGAGAGTGTCGGGGTGAAGGTAAGGAAAGGAATGCTCCGGTGGTTCGGGCATGTGGAAAGAATGTATGATGAAAGAATGAATAAACAGATATACAATGTAAAAGTGGATGGATGCAGAAGTCGCGGAAGGCCACGACACACCTTCCATGATCAAATTGATCATTTACTAGCAGAAGATGATGTCAGGAGCCTTAAGGACAGACGAGCGTGCATGACAAGAGCTATGAATGTGAAAGAAGCAAGTGAGGTGTGTAAGAATAAGCCTGAATGGCGCTCTGTTGTACGTGCCTACCCCACAAGGGACCTGGCGTGAAGTTATGTATGTATGTAGCAGCGAGAGGTAGAGGTTGTTAAATGATACTTCAAATGGTAGAGAGTAGTATTCACTGACGAGTGCTGATGTCAACTGCACTAATTTATTTTGGAAACGGTAACCTTAAGTTTAAATATTAACTAGTCGTACAGCTAGCACAATCTGTGATCGAGACGGATGGTGTGCGAGAGAGATAGAGCAACTATTAATATGTGTGCTCCAACGTTGCGCTAGCCAGTAGTTTGTTGTCCACTGCGAAGACTAGACATATGCAGCTCCTATAATATCATATTTCAAGTTTTAGGTTTCGGCAAACATATGGCGAATACAGAACACTTCTTCTTTCTTTCTACCGTCTGTATATGTTTGTATGTCACGGACATTTTTCTCGATAAATACTGGATCTATATTGTTGGAATTTAGTACGAATATGACTGTAAACTAAATGCCGCTACACAATGCTATAGGGATATGGCATTACATACGCCTCGGTATAGTAACCCTAACAAACACCACTTATCAGCAAATACGATTACTGCACTAGGTGTTAAATTATCACATCAGTATACCTGCACTATTATTTCCATCACCTAGTAAAAAAGAAAATACTTCCCTTACACAACCTGGTTAGTCTTAGTGTGATCAAGACGAGAGTTTCAACAGTGCAATTACAAAAAGAGATACACTCGTATACATAAATAGATAGGTGGCCGCCATACATGTAAATGAGAATAGAGACATTACAGTTGTTGGGGATATCGCTGGTCAAATCTTGAAAAAATATGACGATCAGGAGTTATTGGAAGCTAATAGTATGGCCTTTAATAATATGGCCCAGAAACTGAATTGTTTATTATGATGTACTATACTTAAAATATATGACATGACAATTTTGTTAGTCTCCACTAAGAAACCATTTACTAACTAAAAATTGTCTTACCCGCTAACCCTATCAATGGTCATCTGCAGCTTTTTCAGCGCTTCCTTCGACCTCCCTTGCAGGACGCCTTCGGTTGGCAAACCGCTGGAATGAAGCACTTCCAGCAACGTGTCTGCCATGTCCTTGCTGTAGCGATCGAAGTCAAAAACGTTCCCAATCGCCGTCGCAAGGTCTTCTTCGGGATATTTCTGGATTTATTTATCAAATAAGATGGGTAAACAACGCAGATTCGTATTACAAATGTGATATATACGATGAATCCAAAAATATGCATTTGAAACAATTGTAACAGCAAGGAGAGATTTGGGTAAGACAGTACCAAATATTAACTATTTGGGCAGGGTTCCCCCTTTTTTATTGTTCAGCCTTTGATGTAACTATTCACACTGCACAGTATGCAATGAACACCGTCTTTTTTTTACTTGGCTTTCTGTTGTTAGTCCGAAGACCGTGAGGATCAAAGGTCGTGAGATCTTCCCCGGTAAAGTTGTGAAACTTTATCAGGGTTTTCGGGGCGAGCGAAGGCGCTCGAGCCCGGAGACAACCTGCTAGAGGAAGCTCCCTAGGGAGTTTTACCTCGGCAGGACTGTTGCCATGAGAGGGGGATGAATCTGATGATGCCCGCCATAGGGTGACACAATGAACTAATTGAGAACGGGCGACGGGTAATTTAAAGCCCGAGGGGAAACTGAACACTGTCTACACGCTACTACGCCTTTTTATATGAAAATGCTACCAACTACAAAATAATAACATTGCATCATTGCTAAAAATACCAATTACATTATAGTATTGCCAGAATCAAAAAAATAATTATAACAATTAGTTACTGATGCAGTAATTTAGTGGCCTTATAAAATTAACTAACTGGTAAAATATGATAATTATAAATCAAATCATCTGATAAATCGACTAAAATATATTATCTGTGGTACCGATAAACACTTGCTATAAATCAAGTTATTTTATTTATTTATTTTATTAATTTTAGGAAGGATTACAGACTAATACATATCAATATAGTAAAAAGAAAAGTATATAAAAAACAAATGCTGATAACAAGCCTCCACCTATTGGTAACAAAACGTACAACACGATTCCTATTGATAATATAGTTACTAAGTTTCTGTCTTTCTAAAAAATTCTTGAGCCAGTATTCGCTTGACCGAATTTATAGTAGTACAGTATAAGTCTAGGTTCAATTTTACTACTAATTTGTTGAAACAATTTGAGCTTCGTAGAATAAAGTTATCTAATGAATCAACAAAAAATATTATCTATGGCGATTGTCTATGTGATATTAATGTACTCTATGGCTCTATGACTACTGTGATGGATATCTTACAACACAATAAAAGTCAACAAGCATTGAGAATAATAAGCTGTGAGGATATTTATGCCGGAGTTTCTGTATTTTAGTATGGATTGTTACCTGTAAATGCTTAACAATATTCACTAGTTCTCTGGTGGAATATGGATATGTCAGCTGTCCTTGATCAGCTTTATCCCTCAACACTGCAAAGGCTTGGACTAATTTCTTCATGATTTCATTGGGAACATCGGGACCATAAGAACGGAGTAGTTCCATTTCAGAGTCTATAGAAGGATTATCTACAGCGTGACATGAGAACAGATCACCTGGAATTACAAACAACGGAAATAAGAATCTTCTTTTGATAAATGAATTGTTTCAATAGAATTATTGGGTCAAACAAGTAAATCGTAGACTACTAGGGATTTCCACGTGAGTACTGTAACGACCCTTATCCTTCGGGAACTTTTGCTTAGTCTGTGATATTAGAATTTCGACTTAAAAAGTTATTTAATTAATATATACAAAAGGTCTACTGTCATGAAGAAATAAACATGCAAACATACACAAAAATTACTTGCATATTTATATACTATACTCGAGACTTCGTCCACGCTTGACTTGAAATACCCACGCGATTCCCGGGATAAAACATATCACACATGCTATCGATGAGTGAAAAAAATCATATTCAAATGAATTGCCGCGGGATTCTCATAATAAAAGTAACGCAAATTTTAAACCTAAGAATTTGCTGTCGATCGCGAAAACCGCATCGAAATCGGTCCAGTAGTTTTACGTGAATCCCCAACAAATAGACAAACAGATGAACAGACAAACGGACAAGAAATCTAAAAATGCATGATATTGTCCGGCGTTTATATAGTCTATTCCAGTTTTTGTTATTGCTGGAGCACAGGAGTCAGGTTGACGGCCGAACTATCTATGTAGATTAGCAACACCAACGTGATGCCTATGTACTGTCAGCCTTGAAAAAGAAACATTACAAACATACATTAAAAATATATATATATATATATACCACTCAAGCAATACTTACCTAAAGCAGCAAAGAAGTCGTTGCCCAAAAACGGAAATCCCGGTCTATTAGCTAAGACAATCATCCTAAAGTCATCATGTACCGGAATGTAGCTCTTGACATCTCCACCAGAACTTTGTAACATATGTTTTGGAACTATTCTTCTACCATCACTAAGAATCATTTCACCATTTTCAACTAAGGTTTTCAATATACATGTGACATGAGTAGGAGCTTTGTCTGCTTCATCTACTACCAATACGTGACCATTTTTAACCGCTTTAACTAAAGGAGAGTCTTCATAAATGACCACACCATCTCTAACAGTTGGTTGTACTGTCAACGACTGCACTGTAGTATCTCTGTGCAACTGTATATACTCTCTAGGACGATTCAAAAGTTGCAATAATCTGTCAGCTACTTTATTCTTTCCAACACCTTGATTTCCAACCAAAAGCAGATGGTATCCAAGCAAAAAGTCTTGGAGTAGCCACTCCAATAACCTCATATGCTGTGGTACGTCATAAAACAGAATATCCGGTACTTTTGTTAAAGAATCTGTTTTGAATATTTCTGTGCTGGTATTTCCTATTGTAAGAATGTTGTCCTTCACTGAACTACTTACTTTTTCTTCTTTATTTCCACCAAATAGACCAAATTTTCTTGGTGGATCTATACCAAGTTTTTGATTAACTCCATTTAATGCTCGTCTGGCAAGATTTGGTAAGAACTTTGCTAAGAATGTCTGTTGAACAGTCTCATAGGCAGAATCTGTTGGGTATTTCGACATTCTGCTTGCTATTCTTAGAAGTTGTCTAGTTGATAAGGACGACGAAAGGTTCTTTAGAGTACTGTCTTCAGATGATCTAAGCTCGTCTGCTAGATTTATTATTTTGTGAAGAGGTTCGGATATTTCACCGTACTGAAAAATATAGAGGTGGCATAAAAAATCGGGTTCACCTTAAGATTCGATAATAGATACTTCTTATGTAATATCGTACTTGCTGACTATAAACATTATTAATCGCCCTACCTCACTGCAACGCAGAGGCTCTAGGTTCGATAGGGATTTCGGGATAGAATTTTCTCCCGGTTTTACTATGGCCTGGGTGTCTGGGATCGGCTCCAGAGTAGTCCGTTGTATATATATACGATATGTGTGTTTGTCTGCCAATTATTTAGTTATTTATTTAAATACTTACCAGAGAATTAATTATAAAAATCTCTTCGTCCTTACTCAAATTCCTCATCTCGTGGAATATGAAAAGACTTAGTATCTCGGGAGATAGCCATTGTTGTCCTCGTTCAATGACTGGTGGTTCAGCCAATGCTACTATTCTGTAAACAAGGAGATTAAGATATCAATAAACCTAGAGGTACTGAAATATATATCAATGTTATCACTTTGGATGTTTCTTTATTGATAAATATATATTTTTTATCCATTATCTAGATTACCCTAACTTGTTCTGCTAATCTATGTCGAAAGCCATTCATTGTTTCTAAAAGGTAAAATTATAAAACTGATATTATATATATATATTTTTTTTTTTTTTTTTTTTTTTTTTTAATTGCATGTTCACCCCCGATACTGTTCGGGCTTCTGAAACGCATATAACATATAAATACGGCTTGTCTCTTATACTACTTAAAATTACTTAGTCTAGTTTAAAATTAAAATTGTATAAGTTGTATATAAAATAATAAATGCTATATCTATTATATGTGTATATAATACATAAATATATTAATACGCCGACGAGTCTATATATTCCGTACTTGATGACGCAACATGGCAACTAAGAGACAAATCGACGTAATGAACATTACGTAGATTTATTTCTCCTCACGGCGTCCTCCACCACCCTAATGCAAAAAGCTTCCAGCCAAGACCTGGACTCTTTACCGGCCAACATCTTGCACAATGTTGACTCTGTCAACTTAATTTTTGTTGCAGCTTCCAGGTCTTGCCTGGAAGCACCATATTTTGGGCATTCAACAAGTAGATGTTGGATTGTCTCTGGCGTGTCTCTATCACAGACACACGCTGAATTATCCTTACGTTTAAAGCGGTGAAGGTACGCCGCGAAGCCGCCATGCCCCGTCATCGCCTGGGTAAGTACCGAATTGACCTTAATTTTTCTTATTAATCCATAGGCGGTTACCGCATCTGGCAGAAATAGTTTTGTCACTGCTCCAGTGGGATTCTCTGCGTACCGTTTAGCCCATTTACGGACGCTATCGCGTCGGATCTCTGATTTTATGTACGACAGAGGACAAAGGTCGTACGCCGCTGGTACCTCGGTTAGTTGTGCTGCTGACTTGGCCAATTCATCAGCTCGCTCGTTTCCTGGGACACCAACATGAGCCCTGACCCAGTACAGCCGAGTTTTACACCCTTTCCTCGTTAACTCTGCGATATTCTTGCGAATAGCGGTAGCAAGAGGGAGGGACGTGTCAGGATTAGAAACCAAGTCCAAGGATGACCTCGAGTCGCTGAGCACAGCTACCTCCTCGTGATCCTGTTTTAGTAAATGCTCGGTGGCTTGGAAGAGAGCATATAGTTCTGCCTGGAAAACCGTGCAAAATGACTCGAGTTTCATCCTCTTGGCCTCAATCTCAGCCCCATCATTCCAGCAGCTGAAGGCGGCCCCTACCTGATCACCGGTTTTACTACCATCTGTATACATCTGCAACTTTGGCAGCCGGTGTGTTTCAATAGTTTTGGGCTGCATGTCGTTCAGGCAGACATACGATATGTCTACTTCTTCGGCTGGATGAGGGGCCTGCAAAAAGCTCACACGGCCCTCGAGCTGTCTGTTTTCTTGGCCAGGTACAAGACGTCCCCGTTTTGCCTCATATAGCTGAGCCGCTTCGGCAATTCGAAAATCAAGCGGAACTAGTCCCGCCAATATGAGAGCCGCATTGAGCGAGACTGTCCGGTAAGCTCTTATCATCTTTATTGCAAATCCTCTCTGTACTGTATTCAGCTGTTTTTGTACACATAACTTTTTCGCTGCTGGCGCCCACACGTTGGACGCATACATTATAATCGGTTCTATGACCGACACATATATCGTCCGAATAACCTCCGGGCTCAAACCCCACGTAGTCTTCGCTGCACAGGCCAACATTTTATAGATATTTAGGGCCTTACGACAGACCTGCATTACATGACTGTTGAAGGTTAACTTCTTGTCTATCACAAGACCCAAAACCTTCACCTCATCAACCAGGTTTATACGTACACCGTTCATGTGTATGAATGGTATATCAATCTTTCTTTTCCTAGTTACCATCATAGCCTTTGTTTTATGAGGTGCGAAGTTTAGTTTATGTTTGACACCCCATTCATACACGTGAGCCAGGATAGGGTTCGCTGTGGCCTGTATAGTCTCGGCTGAGTGCCCGGAGAATATCAGAACGATATCGTCGGCAAATGCTTGGACGTACGATCCCATTCCGCTCAGTTCGTCTAGTAGCGGATTTAAAAGAAGGTTCCAAAATATTGGCCCACCAACGGAGCCCTGTACGCAACCCTTCTCGGTCGCCCTCCGACAGGTTTGCCCCATATAGCGGACCGACACTCTCCTATCTCTAAGGTAATCAGCAGCAAGCTTTCGCAAGTTACCTGGGCACTTCATATCGATAAGTCTACATTTAAGAGCGGGCCACCAGGCATTGTCAAAAGCCCCTTCAATATCGAGTGAGACCAAAACTACAATTTGCTTCTTCTCGACGATTTTTCTAATGTGGTGCACAAGATTGTACAGCGCATCTTCTGTACTCCGTTGCGGGACGAAGCCATACTGTTTAGGGTTTATTTTGGGCAATAGGTGCCATTTGATGCGTCTAACCAGCATTTTCTCAAAGATCTTGCCCAAGATTGACAGCAACCCTATTGGACGGTATGACTTCGGCTGACTATAGTCTTCCCGTCCCGGTTTCCTTAACATCACAACCACGGCCTCTTTCCAAGGTGATGGGAAGCAGGACAGGTCGAGACATTTATTAGATATACCCAGAAAGATTTCAGGTGCCGCGAATATTGCCCAACGACATATATCAGCGGTAAACCCGTCATCGCCTGGGGCTTTTTTCGGTTTGAAACTATTCAGGGACCTTCGTAGTTCTGCCACCGTAAATGGTGGGTCATCTTGGTCGTCTGGAAACCTGTAGGCTGCAGTTTCTGCTTTTCGTCTAATGTCAGCATGAAAAGAATTTTCTATGCTCACATCGTCTACTGGATAAAATGTAGTTGCCAACAGGTCAGTTGATTCTTCAAGCCCTAGAACAGCTCCGTCTCTAACAAGAAGTTCATCCTCATCCCGTCCTATCGCTCCCCTTATCACTCGGTATACTCCGTCCCACAGACTTTCTCTGTCTTGCCTGGTGCAGAATTCTTTCCAACTTCTAGTCTGTGCGCTTTGGCCTCATCCTCATACTTCTTTTTGGCTTCCAAGTACTCACTAATGACGTATTCTCTACGACGTGGCGCGGCCCCTCGGATTCGTCTTCTATGTCTCACCATATCTCTCTTCAAGCTGCTGAGTTCCTCGCTCCACCAAGGTAAGTATTTCTTTTTATTCGTATTTTTAATTCTAGTTAGTATATTTTCACAAGATTCCTTAATTGCATTTGTATATATATTGACTATCTGCTCCATTTCATCATATTTTTCTATTTTATTAATTTCATCAAGTGTTATTCTTTTCATTTGCAGTTGGTTTTTTACTTCCTCAGTAAAACGAGGCCAGTCGGCCTTTTTTGTATTATAAACACGTGTGGAAGTTTTAGGTTTCTCCCCAGAGGGTTTTTCCAAATGGATATCGAACAATATAGCGTTGTGATCTGCACTTGTAATTGTTCCATCGACTCGCCAATTCCGGATAAAGGACGTGAGGCCACTAGTACAGACTGTAATGTCGATACTACTCGTCAGCCTACGTCCGCCCCTGACTGTGTCGAACGTTGGTTCTTCCCCTATGTTCAGGATCTCCATTCTTAGTTCATCTATGATTCCTCTGATAATCTCACCTCTGGCGTCTTCCGACGTACTGCCCCACCATGTACTCCACGCGTTTACGTCGCCACCCACCAGAATAAGATCAGTTTGCATCTGTGTAAGAACTTGCCTTAGCCTTAATAAATAAGGTTCAAGCGGCTCACTACTCTCAAAATACACGGATACCACTCCTATCCTCCATGTTTCGGTTTTTAAAATCGTAGCAGCTATATTCTCGTTTACCAGGAGGGGATTTGTATGAACTTCAATGTTGTCATCGAATATTATTATAGCGGCCTTCACTGGTTTGCTTGTTAACCTACTCTGTACCACGCGTGTGCCATTATGCCTCTTGAGTCTACCCACGGAGCCAACATATGGTTCTTGGACCAATGCAAAACTAAACCGTTTGTTTTGGGCCTCTTGTAGGAGTTCCTGTGTCGCTAACCTTTTCTTCTGTAGATTCGCCTGCACGATTTTGTACCGCCTCTTGTTTTCATTCGCTGTAGGAGAAACCACCATTTCAGTCGTGCCTTCATCTTTAGCAATAGGAAATGCTTGCCCTAGCTAATTTGTCCCATTTTCTGCGTATAGAACAGTCCATACTGAAGGCGTCGTGTTCGCTGTTTTGACTTTTTGCCTGTACGCAGTTGGTGCAGCTTGGTAAGTCACCTGCATTATATTTTGAACACACAGATCTCAAATGTGGTCCACCACAATAACTGCAGGTCACTGTCTCTACAGGTTCTTGGCACATTCTACGGCCATGTCCGAAGCCAAGACATCGAGTACATTGGACCAGAGGGGACTGATCCTCAACGTACGGGTGTTGTAAATCAATATGGACCTGCTTAGCTGCCGTCAGTCTCTGCCACATTTGAGGGGATACCTGAAGGATGACATGGGACTCATGTGGATTTCTTGCTCTTCTGCGGTATCTCTCGGTGACCTTGAAATTCTCGTTTGCCATACCATTCCATAGGTCCTTATTTTGGTTTTTAAGAGAAGCGATAATATCTTCCTCTGTATTGTAACTGAGGACATTTTTTATAATAACAAATGGGTCTTTGACTGTCGCCTCTTCGAATTTAAGCCTCTGATCCATTTTCAGTCTGGTCTCCATTTTAGAAAGTTCTTCTCTGCTTCCGCAGCTTAAGACTACTTTCTGATTTCGGACCTTTCTAATCTTTTCGATTTGAAGTCCGGTATTCTTTGCGTTAAGAACAGTTCGAACTTTTCCTAGTATTTCTTCACTAGTGTCCTTTTCCTCTACAGAGGATATGATGACAGAATGTTTTGGTTTTGGCATTACAGTTGATAAATTTGGGCGACTAGGCTTAGCTAGAATTTCCGCATAGGTGGGAGCACCTTCTTTAAGTGCTGCCACCTGCCGACCCATTTCTTCAGTAACTTCTCGCAGTTCCCTTATTTCTGCTGTCATACTATCTACGTCAGTATGACCACCAGTGCATTTTGTCGTCTTATTTAAGACATCGTCTATCCTATCTACTACGTCATAAGATATAATTTTCCTAATGTCCTTAATTTCAGACAGAGTCTCATTGATCGGTGTCTTTACGTCAATATTCCTTATTGTATTTGCCAGTTCCAATATTCGATTGGCATGGTCTTCGTGTAAATGTTTCAGTTCACTTTCTTTCTGAGAAATGAACTTCTCCATTTGGATTCTCAGTGTTTGTTCTGTTTCACTCTGACGAAGTACTATCTCATACAGTCCCGTTAGGCTGTTAAGCACGGTTTCTTTAATGACAATTTTAAGGTTGCCTGCCAATTCAAGTTGCGTTTTAGCTGCCTGAAACAGGGTATTTGCAGCAGCCGCTGCGCTTTCCGCCCTTTCAGAAACTGGTTTCCCGGTTTCCTTTACTGACGTATGCCCAGCGACATCTACGGATATCGATGTTTCAGGGTTTTTCGACTGCTTTTGATGTACTAGACTCATCTGTTTTATGTTCTTTCCTGTTAGACTCATTGTTTTGTTTAGACAGGACACTTTGTAATGTGTGTTTTAAATTAAATAATCAGAGAATGAAGTTATATATTATAGTAAAATTGGTAAAATTATGGTTATGCTTTGGTATGTAATCTTTTAACTAACTTAATACTAGTATCACAGGTTGCTTAAAATTAATATCACAATCTACTAACTAAAATTTAATAGCCTTATATATGTATTTCCGATACAATGCCTATGTCGAAAGGCTTAGCTTAATAAAAGCTGGTCTTTTAGTGTTTATATGTATTACTAATTTTGATATATGTATTTATTTTATTTTAGTTTCAGATGCTGTTCTCAATTGAGTGAAGACCCCAACAGTTCGGGAGCTCACAAGCCGATGTTACTTGTGTCGTCCACAAATATTACTTCGTTTTACTAAGAAATAGTATCGTATAAAACGGATATGCGGTTCTATATGGATTTGAATGTTTCACACTTGGAAATAATTAATTTAATATGTGTAATACAATAAAAATAATATTAACCAGGGCAGTACGATAAAACTATGATGTAAGAACACAGATAGTGCCTGCTAAGTCGTAAACCCCGCACTCGCTTTTCACTGAGCGACTGAGATAGATAGATAAACCACTGTAAATATGACTTGAGTCAGCGGTGTGTGTGCGCGTGCGGCGATTACACTAGAATACAGTAATTAATCGAATTTTACATTACATATACTAGGTCTTAATAATTACATTAATTTTGATAATCATATTATAATGTCCGACTATTTTTATTTTGTCAGGTTAATTGCACGTCGTTAGAATTGCCGATGTTTGTCGCTAGTAGATATATTGGTATTGTTTACCAACACTTGTTAAGGCTCGCGTCGATATTGTGTTGCCGGCGTAGCGGGAGGGGTGCCACGCCCCGTTCGAACACAGAGACCGGAGAAGCCGCGGCGCAGGCGCTGGCGCGCTGTGATAACCAATTTATGCGCTGTGGTGTCCAAATGTCAAAGCAAGTTGTATCTAAGCCAATATACACGTTATATACTTGCTGTCCACTTTCTTATGGCGTTTTTATCAACTGCTGTTTGACTATTTAAGCCGTAAGCCAGTTGTTTTGCCCGTTTCACAGGTCTCGTCTCCTATTTTTAGGTACCGTCAAATCTAATAATTAGTTTTGTTTATTTTTCTTCCGGATATTACTCCGATGTTTAATGTGTTTTCGTGTCTTCTACACAGAAACTAGATTTAATATTTGCAGGGTTGGATTTTAAAAAGTTCACGCGAATAGAACTGCAATTTAATAGTGTTGCCCACCGTTTTTAAGCCGTACGGAACTTAAAATCTGCACTTATGATTTACACATTTAATTTTAACTTCCATGCACTCACTTATAAAATCACAGATGTTTTAATAACATGTAATATATTTTTGTCGAAATTAATTAATTTGATTCGATCATATATGATTTATTTGTGAACTATTTCTTAAAGAGTGTATTTATTCGCACGGATGTTGTGATCACGTACGTGCTCAACAGAGGTAGGCGCGTGACTCACTGATATTATATTCACTGCCGAGAATTTATTCCTTGGGCTACTACAGTTTAGTGATATACCAATTACGTGAAATGGAAACATTCAACCTGTTATGGACTTGGGACGACTTACCTAAATGCAGGATGTATCCTTTTAATCCCACTTTCTTCTAATTGCTGTTCCGTGAGTCCAGAAGCTAATAACTCATCATACCTATCATGACGAAGCAGTCTTGTGCCGTCATGAAGCTGCAACTCTCTGTCATGAACCAATCTAGAAAGCAACGACACAACCACCATTTTTGTCTGTGTTATTAACATTTTCAATTACATTATTAAACATTGTGCGACTCGAATTAAATGCCGTTATGAAAGATCAAAAAGATCACAAATTATAAAATTTGTGATGTTCTAAAACGATATACGGTTCTATCAAACACAGCCAAATATAAGAAGTCAAAATCATAAGGTGGGAGATCGCAATAATATAAAGCGCGAAAACTCTGTAGATATGAGATTCCCGTTCCGAATGTACATTTAATAACAACTCGATCACGTTTGAAACTCAAAAGTTGTTTTCCATTGAATAATTGGGTGCATTTTTACATGGTGAGTGATGTTTAGATTAAATTGCCAAAAAGGCCTTGTGAATTGACCCTTCTCTGACCCTAGATAAGCCTTTCGGAACTATGAGCTCTTCATATGGCCCGTGCTCTAAAACAGATACAATATATTTAATAATCTACTCTATTCTCTTAAGTCTTACCTATGCAGAACGGCGAGAGTACTAGCGTGTATCCTATGCAAGCCATCTAATACTGCCATATGACCTTTAAGGGCAGCATCGACCATAGCCGAATTCTTCCAAACAGTGTCACCATTGTCAAGAGTGGTGCGTTGCTGCACAAGATCTCTTGCTGTCATATCTTGATATAAGACTATAGGTTCTATTGTGTAGCCTAATAGAGATGCTAATTGTGTGACTAGAAGACTCTTACCACAACCCTTTGGACCTTTAACAAAGTTTAGTACAATCAACTTGGAGATGTTTTTGTTCAGCGGCTGATGCAAGAGTGTGAAGCACGTAGTAGATAGCGCAAACTGATTTATTTCGATTATAGTCACTGCTTGTATATAAACTGTCGTGTTCGAGCAATGATAGACCTGTCAATGTACCCAAACTTTTCAAATTATCGTTCGATTCGCTTTCTACTCACTCCGCCAATCTGTCAACCAATTATGACCTCTCTTTAAGAAATGTTAACAAACGATTTATTAATTTTTCTTTCATTTAAATAAAAACTTGGCGACGGGGATGCGATTAAATAAAAGTTTTTTCAATTTGTCCGGATACGACATACCTATATTACTACAAATGTGAAAACATCTCTAAGCTGGCTTATGTATAATACCACATTAATCAACCCATAAAACTTAAATAGAATAAATATGTAGAACATTTAAATAATGAAATACCATCAGACTTTACTGAGCTTCATACTAAATCGCGTTCACTAAAATATTAAAACAAATATACACTTCTAACAAAAGTATCTATTCAGGGCCCCATAGCCAAAAAATAGTAGTAAGTAAATAGCAAAAAAAGAAAATTCAAAACTAAGTGACTAAATCACTAGGTGTATATTTTTCTGTGAAGTTTTCTTAAGCTTGCAAATCTTCACGTATGTAGTTAACACGGTTCCAATAATGCCAAGTGAAACACAATTCAAGGTCAAATTGATAAACATTTTAAACTTACCAATAATACAAAAGTCTCCAATACTATGACTCAAAAGCAACTCATTCAATAACTGACTTTGATAGTCCGTTTTTATTATCTCCTTATTTTCAATGCCCCTCTTACTAATACCAACTGGCACGCCAAATTGAGAATGAGCACCATTTACTTCCATTGTCACTAAAGCCTGGTTTCCTTTAAAGTCGACTCCTTGCAAAGATATATTTAATTTTGGAGAGGATTCCATCTTTAGATTATGTAGAACGCCTTGAACGTTTTTAATATGTTCTTTAGATAGAAAAGAGTTATATGGATAAAGGAGGTACAGCAATTTATGGACTGGGATATTTGGGTTTTGTTCCTGAAATAAAATAAATATTTTGATAGCATCACAAGATTTTCGGCCTAATGTGCCTATTATTAGAAATACGATGATGACAGCGAAAAAAAATATAAGAAAACTACATCAACATTACCGATATATCTGTCAGTCAACACTTTGGACAAGCGCCTAAATATGGTATAATACAACCAAAACCAGCAGTGGAACACTTATGGACCATTATTATTATACTTGATATATAATTGAAACTTCTTCATCGGTCAACAATCGTCAGACAATATTTATACACTACTGTATGTAAAGCCTTGCCTAAGTTGCACATGTAACCTGGTCCTCCACTTTTCTTTTCTAACCTGCATAGGTGACTTTCCACCGGTTGTTGATCCAATGGGCTGGAGGATGTTTTACGTTTGCTAAAACGCGGTCTGCACTCCACTACACGTGGGCTCCGTCGGCCAATGGTTCTACGAAAAATATGACTAGACCGTTGCTGATAATTCAGCTTACTAATTTAAATACTGTTCTTAAATATCTAAATCTTAAATTACTTATCCGTGGATAGTTACCAATCTCAAAAACAGGTTTAAATATTTTAAACTCATATAAAACCGCTTTATTTATTTTCATAAAAAACTTTTTTATCCCCAATAAATTGAAGAATCTTTTGTTTGACTTCGAGCCAAAAAAGCCTAACCATGAATTGAGTGCTAAATCGTACTGCGAACATGCGTGCCCGTGAAACTTTTCGCTGTCAAGTGACAGTTTGTGAATCACGCAAACATGTCATCAAGCAAAAGGCAAGGTCAAGATAGGTGCGTTCAGATAATTAAAGAATTTTTAACAAACTTTGGAGAATTCGGAAGGTTATGATAAATGTTATAGACGCAAAATTTGTGGTGTTATACTTTTTTTATAAATGTTGTATTTAAAAATACAACATTAATATTAGAATAGAATATACTTTATTGTACAAAAATTCTACATAAAATCAAAAACATTAATATACAACTACAATCGGTGTCTTATCGCCTTATTTTTTCAGACAACCTTTGAATGGAGTATAGGAAAGACAACAAAAGTCGGTAGTTGCTAAACCAACTCTCGTACAATAATTTAGATTATTAATTAATAAATAGTAATATATATACACATATTATATTATTTACTTAAAAAATAAACAATAACACTATAGCTTGAGGTAGTATTTTTAATTAATCTGTTAAAAGAAGGTAATGATCGTGTCTGCTTGATGTTTAGTGGTAATGCATTCCAGAGTTGAATAGCCTGGACGGTAAAGAATTGTTGTACAAAAAATAAAAACAAAAAATGTGCCCATTAGCAGCTAGCACAGTATATACACTACATTTTAGTTTTATTTACCTACTTCAAACGGTTGTATCCTGTTGAACCTTCTTATGATTATATCCATGTATTATACGGCATGATGTTCTTAATTTTTAGTCATATTTTGCATTTCGCGCTCTTTAAAGAGAATTTGATTAATTACTTTGAAAAAATTCTTTTTATCATCTTGTATGACATTAAAGCCTTCATGATTCTGCATGAAAGTAGTGCGTTATAACCCACCAATTTAACGATTCAAATGACGTATTGATTTGATATTGATTTTTTAAATAACAATAAAATTATTTCAATGATGACATTTTGAAAATAAGATGAAACAGGGTATTTAAACACACGCTCTTATTTATCTATACACTATTTTAGAATTTATTATAAAATGTTGGAGGAGACGAGGAGAGTTAACATTGTCTATTATATCTTTCATTGTAAATTTTGGACCGCCAAATATCCTATAGCTATAAGTAATTTGCTTAGTCATACCAAAATAAGGGCCACTGAGTGAAGACTGTCCACTGGGAAATCTGGCAAACTGACTTGCTGCAATTCAGGACTGATGAGAGCGTACGCTGCTGAGAGCAACTGTTCCAACTTGCCTGGATCTACTTTAGGTGCTTCTTCTTTCAATAGATTTAGGTGTTCCTGAAACAAAAACACATCTGCGTTAACCCTTTTTTAGAGTTCCGTAAAGTTTGTTCTCTATAGTCACGGTCAAGTCAACTTTACAGAAACCAGCATATTCTTCTTTTGCTATTATGGGTGCCAGTCCCCCAGAGCTGTGCTATACAGCTATGTTGCGAGAATGTAAAAGCTAAACTACGAAACTATGTGACCGTTTCTATTGATGTTAAGCTATGTAGCGGATCGCATATATAAATGTGCTATGAAACTACGCCGCCGCAAAGTAACTTTCGGTAACAAACGCGCGCCTACTGTAGGTACACTGCTCACACTCTGCACATAGCTATACCACTCGCGACCCTCCGCAGCACGCGTCCTTCCATATAAAAAACCTCGATGAGTCAGTTCTACCAGTGCTATGCTATGTTGACCAATGCATATGATTGGCAGCACCATCACATCGCTGGTGGAAAGACACCTAAGGCTTTACCTACATGATTTGTGTATCTATTTGGTGTTCCCTTTTGGCTATATTCATCTATCCCACGGACACGAAATTTGTCGGGATAAAAAGTATCCTACGTGTTCACTTGGGATGTAAGGTCCGTGAGAGCTTCGTTTCAATCCGTTCAGTAGTTTTCTCGTGATTCTCTAATAGACAGACAGACAGACAAAAATTGCATTTTCGGAATGGACTAGTCCTAATTTATTTCTTTGAGTTTAATTCCGAATATTTTTCTGATATTTTTCTCATTTTTAAATGTTAAGTCGACCGACCCCTCCTGTAAATTTGTTATAGTATAGATATTAGAAATGCAAATAATTTGAATATTTTATGACAAGTTTATCGCGACAAAAAGACAAAGGGTGTCGTGGAAACTTTGTGAGTTTTGTTGCTGGAAAAATAACTAACAACTACCATAAATATTTAAATTATTCAACAGTACTATGGTTTGCCAGGTACGAATTTAGAGTACTATGTTTTAAAATAGTTTTTTTTATAGCTGCAGTACAGCAGACAGGCAGACGGCCCACCTTATGGAAAGCTATTACCATCGCCTACGAACGTTTGTAACACCAGAGATGTCACCAACGCGCTGTCGGCCTCGAAGAAATTTTTTGACACCCTTTAAAAAAAAATCCATATTGTAACAATCTGAGCAAACCACAGCTGGAGGTTCATTCCGAATCCCTACGGTACTCACGAGAAATATTCTAGAGAACTATGCCCAGCTGGTGGTATGCGGTACAGTAGTAGAAAGAGGATGAAAGCGCCAATGTAAATAGTACCTAATAATAAGTATTGTATCTTATTGAACAATCTAGAAGTAATTGCAAAGGGCATAACCCGCTTAGGCTAAAGAGCACCTAATTACAATTATTGCCTACCAACAGTAAACTATTGTAAAAACTATCACATAGAGTTTAAGAACATTTATTAGTTCTTATTATTAATATCGCTGAAACAACACAACAATTATAAGAAGAAAAATGAGACTGTCACGAAGGTTTACTAACATTTTAATACTATTGTAGCAAGTTTAATCATACTCCCTAGCATATCATTTACCTGCGACGTATACAAGATCCATTATAAAAGTATTGGGCATTTTCTGAGAAAAATAGTTTCATTGGTTATCAGTTCAAATGGTTAAAATTCTTCGAAATAGTCCCCTCTTGCACCAATGCACTTGCAGATATGTGCCTACCACGCCTGGAACCTGAACCGCCTCCACAGGAAGGCCTTTTTAGAAAGCTGTAACATGCGTTTACGTGTTTTTCACAGTCTTCCAATGCTTTCCTTTCAGCTTTCTCTTCAGTTGGGGAACTTTAAAAGTTACTGGGAGCTAAATCGGAATTCTTAGGGGAGACCACTGGGGTGCTGCTCCGGACACGACCTTCATCGTAACCAACTTTCCGGTTACAATCCCATATACTAAAAATGTGAATAAAGTCCACGATTTGGTGGATGCCTAATAGAGGGTAAGAACGAAAAAATTGGTGCCAGAGCGTCATGTTTCGTCGGTTCTGGCCGTTGTTGCGGGTCCTAAACCGGTTTCGTCAACGTCCTCCTCTGAGCGTTTTTTCATCGTCTTGTGCCACCCCCCGGATTGATTTTGAAATGCAGTTGTCGTTAAGGCCTCTTGAAGCATTTGGAATGTTTCAGTAGAATTCATTCCAAGCCGCACGCCAAACTTGATGGGGTACCACTGTTCAAGCGAACCCTTCATCAGGCCGTGTTACACAGGCAAAAAATACCCTTCACGCAATGACACGTCTTGTCGATCTCGCTGTTCAGAGTGAAACGAGACCAGGCGTGTTTGAACGGGCACAACCGCCCTACTTTTACTGACCGATCGAGACGCGCTATGATAGATAATAGGATCACAATAAAATTATGCGCATTACTTTTGTAATGAACCACGTATTTTGCAAATAATATGGTGCTTGAAACCCGTACCTTGTTCATTTAACATTTAACCCTTGTTAACAGCTCCGCGTATGTGAAGAGTTTCACAGAAAATGTACATTGTATTACGGTGACCCGTACTTGGGCTAGTAGTCACCTCAGAACAACGTAAATCACCGCATTTTAGGACCTAAAATGGCAACCTAACACATAAAACTACATGACCCCGAGGTGAATTTATACGAGCTGTACAATATGTGGGATATAAATTTACATGTAGTAATGGCGTTGCTAGGGAACTAGACATTCTCCAAAGGTAGTCAAACTTGAATAAAAATATATATAGACTTGGTGAAAATGAAATGTCACATGGGTATGTGGTGCGTTGTTTATTCAAAAATACTTTAAAATTTTAACAGATGCTCAAGCAACATCACTATGTCGGTCTGACAGTAAGTACTTTTAAAAGATTTTATAGCCTGGTACCAAAGATGTTTAAGCTAACATTTATTTGATAAATCACTTTATTTGTTTAAAACGAGTCTCATTTAAATTGTAGGTCAAACAATGGAGGTCTTGTAGCAGCCCGAAAAGACACCTTCAGGAAACAGCTGATATCATCCAAACGACCACAAAAGTGGGTGTCATTTTATAAGTGAAGTGGCCACTCAAATAAATGTGCTATGGTATGGTATCAGCTAGATAATTGAATTGTATATTGTCTAATTATGAAGGAGTTGAACGGTATTGCACGTAACGATGGTAGGCGTCATGACAGAATGTCTGTAACACCCTGGCGACGTGGTAAGCTTTTGGTATGGAATGCAACCTGCGTGGATGTGTTGGCCGCATCCCATTTACCAATCACTCGAGCGGCACAAATATGCAATACTCAATGAGAGTTACATGTTTGCGTCGTATGCTGTTGAAACGCTTGGGCCGTGGCGTCCTGAGGCCATGAGCCTCTACAAAAAAAATATCAAAACGACTCATTGACTCTTTCGGTGATCAGAGAGCTAGTGCCTATCTAGGACAGCGGATCAATATGGCAATCCAGCGAGGAAACGTATCCTTCTGGGCACCTTACCCATAGAAGACGGTGACCTAGGCTAAATATTTACTTAGAGTCTTGAGAGGCTATGGATAGAATACAATATAACTAAGATAAGTTTTATTTTCTTGTATCTTATACTAATATATAAAGATGAAGAATTTGTTAGTTACTTTGCTATATATCATCACGCTAAGACCAATAGAAGCGGAGCAGCAATGAAGCATGATTCAAGATCGGGGTTTTTTTCCCTTTTGAGAGCTTCCACTGTGTGCGCTGCATAAACGGTTAAAGTTTCGCAAAAATCATGTGTGCCACAAATTTACGTTGCTAATCCACGCGGACGAAGTCCCGGGCAGAACTAGTTTATAAAGTCATAGTACTTATATTTATATGAAAGGACTTATATATTAGAAGTAGAGCATGGATATTAATTAAAAATTAATCCTAAATACCTGTCTGACAAGTTACTTGCTATCACGTTAGCTATCCTAAACTAGCGTGTCTGTAGACCATTAGCGCGTCTAGACCAGTATAAAATAATTTAATCGCAATAAATCAACTGCGATGTATTAATTCCGCAAACTCATTACGGTGTTAATTTGTCTGTTGAACTTTGTTTTAATCGGGAAAATGTTCCTTTGAAAATGTGTTTGTCACAAATGATTAATTTTCACTAATACACAGTCAAATTATATTCGCCCTAAATCTTAGTACTTGTAAAAGTATTACTTGTAATTTATGGTTTATTAACGTGTACGTATTGTTGCCGACAAAGTGAATGCACACCTGGTTTATTACCTTTCCCGCATTTGGACTTTTGTGTTCAAAATTTGCAATTAAGAAAATCATTTCATTGTTTTTGCAGGTGTGCAGATTACAGTTTCTCGAAAACTTCAGTCCACGCGGTCGATTGTTGTATTGTACAGTTTTGTATATATATATAAAATAATGCCCAAACGGGGGGGGGGGGGGGGTTGAAGAAGTCAAGTGACGAATACGATATGAGCAAGACGTGTGTAGTACATTCGATAAATGATACAGTGACGGACTTTGCGCGTCTTATTGGATCGTCGTCAGTTTGTACTGGTTGTGACCATTTATATTTGTACCTGTGTTATACGTATTGAATAAATTCTATGGTAATTCCAACGGCATTTTAATTCGAGTCCTGTGTAGCTCGTAACAATAATGATTACGAATTTCTAGGTGTGAACTACCGTTCCTTTTTATATAGATACCTGCACAATCATCGCACTTGGCGTGTCTAAACAACATTAATCCGCTAAAACCACAGGGAAAACAATTTCCACGCAATTAATCTACGGTATACCCGTAATATTAATTCTGACAACTCATTAGTGTTAACGGACTAGCTTTGTCTTTATACATACATACATAACTTCACGTCAAGTCCCTTGCGGGGTAGGCACGAACAACAGAGCGCCATTCGGGCTTATTCTTACACACCTCACTTGCTTCTTTGACGTGTCTTTATATAGAGCAATAATAATTGTATGAAGGATAGGACATCCCCGCAACTTCATCCACGCTTGAATTGAAATTCCCGCGGGATACCCGGGACACAAAATATCGCAGTATTTGAAAAATAATGTAAGCTATCGTTTTTGTGAAAACTGTCGAAATTAGATAATTATTACACACGTGAACAACTACAAACCGCTATTGGGAAAATTCCCGCGGGATTCTCGGTATGACATATAGAGTATAGTTTAAGTCTAAGCATTAGCTGTCGATCAGCGAAAACTGCATCGAAATCGGCCCTGTAGATTTTACGTGAATCCCGAACAAACAGACAAAAATATAAAAATGCATCGTTTGCCCCACCGTCTATATAATCAATTCAATATTAGTTATTGTTTTTTAATAGCTTCAATCTACAGACACAAAATAAAATGAGAATTAAAACTTAAACTAAAGATATGAAAAACATTTATACAGGGTTTGATAAGAAATAAAGAAATATCTAATATATGCAATCAAAGTATTCTAAAGAACATTTTTTCAAAGATTTTATTATGTAACGTAATAAAAATGTAAGGAGAACACGATGAAGGTAAAAGTGTTTTTTCAACTTTAATTACTAATTTTTAAACAATAATTACATCCGTATTTTTTATATATCAATGTTGCACCCGTACTCTATGACAATTAGCTGTTTCAAATAAAAATCGCCACCTTGCCTCTTAGCAGTGTCTTAAACTATGTCGCCGCGTTGGTTATTTCTGACAGTTACTAAAGAGTTACTTTAATGCCTCTTATCTTTAAAAGGAATTTATTGGTAAGATTTTCATAAGTCAGTTTATCATCAAATCAGTTCCTGAGCAATTTTATAAAATTTAAGAGACGATTATAAGTAAGGCCATAAATGCACTATCGGCCTTAACGATTAGGCATCTCTTAAGTAAGAGAATCAGAATCAGACCCTAATCAATGAATATCTTGTTTTTCACTTATAAATGTGTATTACCTGTTGTTTACCTAAGAGGAACACAGAGAAACGAAATTTGAATGATTAACGTTGGTTGCACCCAAAATATTCGACTAAAGAGGAGTTTATGAGTAAAATTTTCACTAATCAGTTGCTGAGCAGTTTCTTTAAATTTAAGAAACGATTATAAGTAAGGCCCTATTTGACTTTGACCGTTTGCTAACCGCTTTTAATTCTGGGACCATTGCGATTCTTTCGATTGTTTAAATATTTCAGAATATCACGTCGGTACAAAGAGTACATTTTATGAATAAAAGGTGAAAAGCTAGACATAAAACTGCGCCTAAATTAATACCTAAGAGACATATAAATATCGTTCTTGATAGCTTAGCGGTTGGCACCGTATCAGATCGGGCATTTCATTTACATAACGCCGAGTTATAGAACTATTCACATTTCGCACTGCCTGCTAAACTATTCCAAAGGGTTTATAGCTAGCATAATAAAATACAGTTTACTAAAGACAGTATAAGAAGGAATTTTAATAGTAATTTAATTGCTTTTCTGAGACCAACAATTATATCATAAATGCGAAACTACTAGTACTAGCAGTTCCAGCAAAGCTGTCCTGCCATCTACCGGGTCTAATTGTTAATCTAAATCATCTCCGCACCCATTGAAACACCTTGTTTTTACATCTTGGGTTACATTAATAAAGTTTTAAGAGCGATCCGTAATTTTTTCCAGTAATAATTATAGCCTATATTAACCTGTACAAGTCGTGGTAGCGTAATGGCTAGCGCACGCGTCCCAAAATGAAAAGGCGCGGGTTCGATCCTGACGAGAACACATGCAATACTTAGACAGTTTTCTGGCCTAATATGCATATTGTTACAATTACCACGTGCTAAGAACGGTGAAGAAAAACATCGTGATTCAACCTGCATATCGAGATAACCGATATTGTCAAACCTGCCAAGCCGCCTTAGATAAGCGTGGGTATGGAGCCAGTGCCCCCTATATAGACCAAGGTAGGTAATTTTTGAAACAAGCAAAAAATATAATAGGATGAAACCCATTGGAAAAGAAGGAGAAAATAACAAAAATATGTATTTAATAACGTTTCATTTTATGTATATATAAAATTGTACGATTGCGATACAGGCTCTGTCTAGGGCAGGATTCTCTAGGAGCCATATCTCGCTCAGAATATGACAGCCAGGATAACGTACCTTAGCACAATCTTTCGTTAAAGCATTATCATATAATGATAAGTTTGGTTAAATAAATTTGAAGATTTTAATTTGAAATTAAAGGAAAATAATTTACGGGGATCTCAGGCGGGAAGTGGAAAGGTGAGTTCTAAGGGTGAAGAACGGTTTATCTCGATTTCCGGCAAAACTACAAGTCCTATGGAAAAAAGTCAAATGGCAAAGTTGTAGGTAATAAAAAGATCTACAACTTTTCTATGCACACTTTTTTCACATAACCTCAAAATTTTTGAAAAATTCAAATAACCACATTTTTGGCGTTTTATTTTTATCTTTTACATTCACTCATACTATTAGAATTACAGAGACCTAATTAAAAATGTGAAGTTCTTCAATTTTGTACCTTATTTTTTATGTCAGGAGCCTTAAGAACAGACGAGCGTGCATGACAAGATTATATATATATCGCACCCTTAAATTATAGAGACGTAAATGAAAAGTTTGAGTCATTGGATTAAAATATCTATTTCATAAAAAAATACATACATACATACATAACTTCACGCCAGGTCCCTTGCGGGGTAGGCACGAACAACAGAGCGCCATTCAGGCTTATTCGAACACACCTCACTTGCTTCTTTGACATTCATAGCTCTTGTCATGCACGCTCGTCTGTTCTTAAGGCTCCTGACATCACCTTCTGCTAGTACACGATAAATTTGATCATGGAAGGTATGTCGTGGCCTTTCGCGACTTCTGCATCCATCCACTTTTGCACTGTATATCTGTTTAGTCATTTTTTCATCATACATTCTTTCCACATTTTCGAACCACCGGAGCATTCCTTTCCTTACCTTCACCCCAACACTCTCTTTCAGGTGCGATATATGAACTACAAAAAACGTTCTCGTATGGAACATAGCTTGAGTAATTGTAATATTTTCTTAAGTTTTCGCGACTTGTACACATAATAAAACTACGTTTTAACGGTTTTAATCGCGGTAATTTATTTTTTATTTTATTTATTTATGTCATCTTTGTCTTCCGTGACCACGGCAACTGAAAAGCGGCCGAAACGTCGGATAAACCTAAATAAAATAAATTACCGCGATTAAAACCGTTAAAACGTAGTTTTATTTTGAGTAATTGTTATTGAATTTGAAATAAAAAGGTGAAACAGTAAAAAATATACAACGGCCCGCCAGCAAACCTGCTGACCCATTTCCAAAGCTCCCAAGATGTTTATCTTGAAAACCATTATCAAACCAACTTTAACTGACTTCGCCTATCCGAAACTACCTATTTACTGGCATTAAACAACTTTCCGTGATAACACACAGTTCCGTAGATTCCCGAACTTATGCAAATCTATTGTAAAATTCAATAGTTGCTACGAAATTTTAACGATTGCTTGTAAAGTTGAATTGTAAATTACGAAATAACATTGCATGTTCGAATAGTTTGTGCTTTTGGTGCATTTCTAGCTGATATCTATTTTTAAAGTTATTAGGATTGGAATCTGCATAAATCTTATACTAATGTATAAAGCTGAAGAATTTGTTTGTTAGTTTGATTGAACGCGCTAATCTCAGGAACTACTGGTCTGATTTCAAAAATTCTTTCATTATTAGATAGCATATTTATCGAGGAAGGCTTTAGGCTATATATCGCCACGTTAAGACCAATAGGAGCGGAGCACCAATGAAGAATGTTTTAGAATGAGGGGAGGTTTTGAAAACAAATTCCACGCGGACGTCGTCGCCAGCACAGGTAGTCCGTTAGAAAGCTAGAGTTTGTTTTTTTGGTTGAACGCGCTAATCTCAGGAACTACTAGTCTGATTTGAAAAATTCTTTTAATTTTAGATAGCCCAATTATCGAGGAAGGCCATTTATATAGGCTTAGCGTGATGATATATATCATCACGCTAAGACCAGTAGGAGCGGAGCACCAATGAAGAATGTCTCAAAATCGGGGTTTTTTTAATTTACTTTTTTTTACTATTCCACGCGGACGAAGTGGCGGGCAGAAGCTAATCTATATTGTAAAAATTCTGAACAAACCATGTGTGTGCATTGAAGCTAATAAAAAAACAACTGGAATAGACTATATTAACGATGGAGAACATGATATAATTTATTTTAACGTTTCTTGTCTGTTTGTTCGGGATTCACGTAAAAACTACTGGGCTAATTTCTTTCGATTCGATTTGCGGTTTTCTCTGATCGACAGGTAATTCTTAAACTTAAAATTACTTAATTTGCATGCCTGAAAAGGCAAAAACATGTGAAACATTACACAATATATTGTCATCTAATATTTATATAATACTAACCATGTTTTTAAGCAAATAAATGATTTGATTTGATTTGATTAAACCCTGCACTACTTTTTATCCCGGGAATTTCCCGGGCGTGGTATGAAGTTGTCCGAATGCATAAAAATTAGCTTATTCAGTCACAGTTTTCACTAAAACGAGAGCTGCCATTCACTTCTTTGTGTCCCGCGGGAATTTCAATTCAGGCGACGAAGTAGCGGGCATATCCTTGTATTTCATAAAAATATTATTTAGTCATGAAATTATACAACAATGAAATTAATTAGGTACATATTGCAACTCTTGTAGGACTATACAAATATTTTTTGTAATTTTTTTAAATTATATATAGGTACCCTGTTCGTCCAAAAAAGCGGTGTGACGGTAGAAGTATGCTATTTACAATTTATTTTGTATCAAGATACTTTAATTAATGGAAACATAAAGGTGAAATTATTATTAAAACCATACCATCTATAAAATATCTGAATCAAATTTCATAAACGCTAAAAAAATATCCATTCACAAACTTTTATTACAAGCACGTAATATAAGAATCTTGCACGTTACCCAAAACCGGTTTAATTTTCCCGAAGTCATGAACGGAATACTGCTATACCATCGCGTGTGTACAAGCCCTTATTTCACTACAAAACCAGCCGCGATGTAGGAACTTACGACAGTCGGGGACAACAAGGAAATCGGTTGCGACGGCTACAAGGCAACAAATAAAAATACAAAATAAATATATTTTTCTACGAGTTTCGCTATATTTATATCATTCGACAGTGAACACCAGTCTTTATAATAGTGATAGAGTATGAAGGATATTAAAAACTGGTAGTTTACCGATCGTAGTAAAATCGTAGCAATGGTTACGAATGTGATCGTAGCAAGTGCTACGTTGCTTTTCTACGGATTTGAATAGCGGTAAGAAATTATTGTAATTACAGTGTTTACATTATGAAATGTCCCACTGCTGGACTTGGGGCTTCACGTGATCGAACAGTATACACACCACACTTCTATCAGTTGACGTGGCGTGTTTCATACATCGCTTATCCCGATGTATTAGAAAAATTGGGTAAGTATTGTATTTTTATATTAAAACAATATAATCACACGATCCTGATACTTTTTATAGCAAAAACAAATACGTGTAAAAATTTCATTGAAATTGTCATATGTTTACAAAATATTTTTTTTACTGCTAGAGTTTTTTCTTTATAATTATGGACTTGTAAGTTTCACAAAAATCTCAAGGATCACGATGATGTGCAGAGGGAACGCAAGGCGCTGGCGGTTCAATGCAATATGTTGATTCGCCGCTTTAGATGTTGTAGTAAGGAAGTAAAAATACACCTATTGAAATATGTCAATTATGTGTTACAAATTTACAATTACCACGTGCTAACGATGAAGGAAAACATCGTAAGTAATACTGGGACAAGCGTGGCGGGTATCATGTCCGTTCTTATGCAAATGTGAGGACCAAGCCCAGCAGTGTCACGGTTATGAGCTGTTATTATTCATTATTATAGCACATTAAATTTACAATTTAATATATAATAGTACACTAAATGTATTATGTAAAAACAGGTAATATATATTATTAAAATTCGTTTCATTCACAACTATCATTCATTATGTGTTAATTGAAACGAAACAGTTTAGTCATTATTAGGTTATTAATCACTCGACTGCGTGCAACAGGCTAGCTTGTTGCGAGGTTATTACACCTTAGTTACAAAGTTTCAATTAGGCTTACAAGCTGTTTTTGACTTGCAATATCTATCAACTAGGTGAACCTTGTGAGCGCTTAATTGTCCGCAACCACGTTCTTTTTTTTTAAATTCATTTTAGGACTTTTGTCAACAAGGCACTTGAATCTAAGAAATTCTTAAGATATCGAGCTTCAAAGTATCTAGTTTCGGATAATACACGAAAGATTCATAGGACTATACTGATTTTCAATAACCCGGGCTAAAAAGACTTTTTTATGTTGCAAGCTTGGAGCAATCTGTGAGTTGAATCCTAGAGAAATTCTGTAGGATTGCACTCACACAACTCGCTTATGAATCAATAAACGTCGATCGCAACTGTCATTTTAGTCCAGATAATTAAAAATCTGAACATAGATCTAAAATAATAAATCAGCAGACAAATATACACATTGCATTTCACCAAGCTTAGCAAGTAACGCCTGGGTATTTTACAAGTTACAAGGAACGCCTCTGAGGATACCCAAATCATAGTAAATAACGAAATGTTTGAATATGAAAGTAACCATGCCATGAATCAAACGTAGAGCTCTGTGTTCCATTGAGCTAGCTAGACCATATCAATAGAGATTAGTGGACTATATCAATGGCAAGGCAATACATTCACATCTTTGTTCGTTACACCAAACTGATTCGTTAACGGTAGCAGCAATTTTATCCACATAATAATACTAAACAGCCATAAATGCCAAATGACAATGAATCAATCTTTTCTGACGCAGGATCGATAGTAGATAAAGCGGCCGGATCTAGAAGTGGTGACCGTGTCTTAATTAATATAGTGTAAGACTCCCTTGAAGTCTGTTAAACCGACGACCTACAATACTTCAGGTCGCCGGTAGGACCTGGATGGGAAAAGCACAGGACCGGATAACGATTGGCAGAGACTATCTGTTAAGCTTTCGAGAGCATACTTGAAGTTGTCAAATTAAAACACGGTTTTCCATCTCACAATGAATCGAGAACCAGAGCAAATACACGACGCCCTCTAAACTATTTTTTGGGCAATACGTTAATAAAAAGAAAAAATACCCATTATACTATTATAGTAGACAAAACAAAATATAAAAAACAAATAATTTTGAAGTATACACTTTCCTTTCTTCTCTATCCACAAACGCACAGAATTCTCATGGTATTTCGGTACCATAGAGAATGAAATTAAACATAACATATTTTCAACTACAAGACATTACAGCCTCTATCTAATTTAACAACGATACAAATAAATTTGCGGGCGATACCGCAGGAAAAATTCTGGTGAAGGCATAAATCACTTGGCCCTTCTTAATTGCTAAACTTTCGCACTAAACGAAAACTTTTGTTTATTTTCAGAACCGCGAAAAGGCAACACATGATAGGAATCAATTATGCGTAAGCGTCCTACACGCACTAATGCTCGCGTGACTGAATACATTAAGCGAACCAAGAGGTTTAGAATATGCCAGTGCTTTGGCAGGCATCCCAAAGGCCTATGTACGTTAGAACTGTATGGGTGGATGGCTTCAGACACGCCATACTCACAAACGACGATCCCCATCTATTAAAACTGCAGACGAAACGGCGTAGACCCCATTCGTCTGCCAGCTGCGTCGCCAAACCTAAGGCGAACTCTCGACTCAGTTACCGGTCCGACTTTGACGATTGCATGAGGAATTTCAAC
Source organism: Dendrolimus punctatus (assembly GCA_012273795.1). Classification (NCBI taxonomy): domain Eukaryota; kingdom Metazoa; phylum Arthropoda; class Insecta; order Lepidoptera; family Lasiocampidae; genus Dendrolimus; species Dendrolimus punctatus. The sequence continues at coordinate 4,316,728 of CM022532.1, forward strand.
CTTATCGTTACCAATAGCAGGGGTCATATCGAAAAACCTGACTGCGACGTAGAGAAATTAGACTTGAGTGAAGTAGAACAGGAATTAGGAAGTGATTCCGAAATCAAAGACAAAGATACGGAAGCAGACAGCTGCGAAGTCAACTTCGACATGCGGAATCTAAGAGTTAACAAAACAGCCAGAAACGAGAAAGAAAATACAGAACTATCAGACAGGGTGTTGCAATGGCTAGATTTGGCTGGAAAAGTAGATATGTTAGCACCTGAAAATGTTGAAAGAATGAACCAACCGCGCCATAGCTGGCCGGAATTGCAACGAAGAAATATAAACATATCCAAGTCTAAGACTGTTGTGGATATCCGCAAGATACAATCACCGAAACGTAATGAGAATACAAAGGCGCAACAGAATACGTGTATCGATCGCCATGAGTTTCATTCGAGCCCAACAATCGAGAACTACGCGCGGCAGTCACGTAATGCTAAAATCACGACACGGTGCGAAATCAACCCACTTAATAAAAAGACGAAAGATATTAAAGCGAATATCATGGAAACTCGGCAGAAGGTCGTCAATGAAAGAACGGCCGTGGAGAAACAATACGCCGAGTTGGTCAACAAGAAATTAATACCAGACGTTGGCAAAAACACAAAGAAACAAGTACATATATTCATGCCTGAGATGCCGAAGAAAAGTATTTCAAATAATACGAGTCGAACTGAGAGTCTTTTATCGCATAACTCTATTAAAAGTTTAAACAAATAAACACTTTAAATATTATTTCTTCACATTTTAAAATTCCGCACAATATGCTCACCAAATAATTAAAATTTTATATCTGAAAATATGATTAGAAAGTCTACTTAAAGAATATCGTCCTAATTTAACTCTTTTAAATAAATCTTCGCTTAAAATATACTATTAGAGGAAATATACTATTAAAATCGCAGATAGAACTGACATTAATAAATGCTAGAAAGGTAGAAAAACTTATGATGTCCATCTAGAAGAGATATATGTAATTGTCATTTTTTGTTATTGAATAAATTCAACAGATAGGCAGACGGCCCGCTTGACGGAAAGCGGTTACTATCGCTTATGGACATTTGCAACACCAAAGGTGCTACAAATGCGCTGCTGCTCTCTTAAGAGAGACTGGATCATTGGTCACAACTCAAGGTTGTTATGACGGCATACTTTGGACCAGTTGGTAGCCATACAGACATGCAAATACTCTACCACCTGGCTGTGGGTTGTTTTATCGCCTCTTACGACAGGCCGCCCGGCCGCAGGAAATTATATTCTTTCTCCTTTCCTTCACGGATAAAAATGACATAATGTCCTTAAACTTTAAATTAAGATGCTATCTATGTTTTGATATTTAATCATTATTAATAAATTACACTGGTCGGCAACCAAATCCTCCATTAAATAAAAATTCGATAAATATATAGAATTTGACATGCTGAATTTAGATCTGGTTTTAGGTTCTTACTATCATGTATATTTTTTTAATATTTTGCTCCTAGTGATTTTTTTTTGTGCAAAACTTTTTTCTTATCATGTCAGTAGATTTAATTTTCTTTTCCACAAATCTTTATCTTTATCTTTTTCACAATATAATATTGTTACGACCTGAATGCCGACAAAAGATAAATGTATACATATGTTACTTCATTCGCCACAAAATTACAATAAAATATATAAAAATGGAGAAAACTACTAACTGGAATGAGTTTATTAATTAATTAGACATATAATTTTGATGATTTTAAATGTTTTCGAAGGAATTAAATAAGCTCTTTTCATAATAATTCAAAATCAATTACAAAAAATTTACGTGGTTAAAAGCTTTTAATACAAAAATTAAAAATTACAATAGTTACAAGGAGTGAATTTTCATATTTTTTGCCGACCAGTGTTATTAGACCTACATGACATTATAGAATGACTGTAAAAGATTTATGAAACAGTTAAAAATGCTTAAGAAAGTTACGACCTTAACAGGTATTTAATTTTTTTTTAAATATCGTTTTTTTTCTTAAATCATTATTAATAGTAATGTAATAATATTCTCACCCCGTATCCGATAGTAGCGACATCTCTCGCTTGGAACCTGGAACGCAGCGGCGGGTCGAGCGGTTGCCCGCTGTACCGCGGCACGGGCAAGCCTAGAGCAATCACGCGAAAGTCCTCATCGACGCGTACCAAGCGCCATCTCGCAACTTCTTCCGGTCCGTGTTCCTATTTTAACAATTATATCTTTTGAGCAATAGATGGCTGTATACAACGTGTTTAATTTCAAATGACAATAAATCATAATTTTAGCAGTCTTACTCCATACAAAGTTTATGGTACTATTAAATCAACCGTAATATCAAAAATAAAATTTTAAAATTTCCGAACAAATTAATTACCATAAAAAGGGAATAAAAAACAGAACATCTTGTAAATATTGGTTCGCGAGCGAGAGCGTAAGAATGAACAACTTCCGCGTTTAATGATGAAGAGACGAGCTGGCAACATGATACATTGGTCACTAACCTACCGATTTAGACACAATAATTGATACATGTTATTGTAATATTCTGAAATGAAAAATGAGGTACTGTGGCTAAACCAAAGAAGTTACCTTGATTCATTTTTGTATTTGGGCAGAGTACGTCATGAAGAAAACTGGTCTGATTTATTGTCGTAAGGTCTGAAACACGCTGTATATCTTTTTACTAAACCAGTTTTATATCTAAAGTATATTTTGACGTAAAGACTTTCAATTATGTTCCAGTATTAGTCAGTCAGTAGGTCTTTTCAAAGATGGTAGCACATTAATAGCACCTCTAATGTTGCAAATTTCCATAGGCGACAGTTTTATCTGTGTAGGAATAGAGAAAGAATACATTTTCCTGCGGCCGGGCAGCCTGTCGCAAGGGGCGACAAAACAACCCACAGCCAGGTAGGGCGTTTGCCGACTGGATGGCTACCACCCCTGGTCTAGAGTGTGCCACCTTAACAACCTTGAGTTGTGTTCCGGCATTAGTGACCAGGTTCCAGTGTCCATTAAGAAAGCAGCAGCTCATTTGTAGCACCTTTGGTGTTGCAAATGTCCATAGGCGATGGTAACCGCTTTCCATCAAGTGGGCCGTCTACCTGTCTGCTGAACTCCAGTAACAAAAAATATAAAAAACACTTCATCAGGTTAATTTTCAGCATGTCTGCTGTACTCCAATAATAAAACAATGTCAAAAACAAACACATCGAGCCTTTACCGCCATGTTAACGTAAGCGACAATTGGACCTAAGTATATTTATTGTAACAAAATGTATTTTAAGCTATTATTATTATTTTGTTTTAAGAATTTCAGTTTTGGAAGCGAGAGTTGGGTATGGAATAGAGAGCACGAAAGTAGAGTAAACGCGGTCGAGATGCGAGCACTGCGCAAAATCTGCGGAGTGACGCTCGTGGACCGCGTTCGTAATACCGAAGTAAGAAAGAGAGTTGGTCTGAAAGAGAGTGTCGGGGTGAAGGTAAGGAAAGGAATGCTCCGGTGGTTCGGGCATGTGGAAAGAATGTATGATGAAAGAATGACTAAACAAATATACAATGCAAAAGTGGATGGATGCAGAAGTCGCGGAAGGCCACGACACACCTTCCATGATCAAATTGATCGTGTACTAGCAGAAGGTGATGTCAGGAGCCTTAAGAACAGACGAGCGTGCATGACAAGAACTATGAATGTCAAAGAAGCAAGTGAGGTGTGTAAGAATAAGCCTAAATGGCGCTCTGTTGTTCGTGCCTACCCCGCAAGGGACCTGGCGTGAAGTTATGTATGTATGTATGTAATTTCAGTTTTATTTAGATTAGACCTTACTGAATCAAATCTGAAAATCTTAAATTTAAATGATAGTTTAAAGTATCTTTTACAATTAAAAATATATTTAAGTCCAATGACGCTTATGAGAAACTTGCGGTAAAATCTCAACATACCTATTTCACATGTTCAACTTTATTCCAATAACTTTATTTAATAAACATGCTTAATTAATTATTGTTTTTGAACTTCCTAACATATATTCCACTGAACTTGTAATACATGATAAGCCCTACAAAGAGCCCTCAAAAGGTGCAATACATTCTTCAGAATGCTGGTACCAACCTCAGACAATAAATCAGTGTGGGAATCGTGCAAGTTAACATAACCAGCCTTCAGTCCGGGTACTCAGCACACGGAAAACAGTGACCTAGGGTCAGTATTGTACTATAGCCATATGAGGCTTTGCAATACATAGAATATGTAACTAATGTTAATTAGGGTGTGGTTTACATATATGTCCCCGGAATCATAAGTAATGAGCGGGGGATGGGGGAGGGGGGGGGAGGAAAACTCACCCCTTCTGCAACTTCTATGTGTAGTTTCTGAGTTATTAATGTTTTTGTCAATCTAACCTCACTTCAGTTTTTCACTAATATATAAGATGAATAGTGAATGGTTACCAGTCGGTTGCGCTTTGGTCTACACAAAACCTAACCTAACCGACTGTTTAAAACTCCACATATTTAAATTTTTTCGGATACATACAGTCTCCTATTTCGATAAATCCCGTCAAAAAACGTAAAAAAACGTCTCGGCGACAAAATTACCAGATCATTGTCGTGAATTTCAAACTTAATTAATTGAATATGTATTTTTTCCACTCAAAACCAATTTCAGTTGTTATAAATAAGCCTTAAATATATTCCTAAACACATTAACCATTAAAATCACCCAGGAAATCATCCGGGGACATATATGTAAATCCAACCCGTTAATTATTTGGGTTAGTTAGTGATTTAGTTCTTAAAATATTAATAATTATTATTATTTTTATTATATTTATTATTATTATTATAGTTTATTAATAATTTATGTTAGTTTAAAAATGTACTAATAGAATGACAAGTGTAAATACATACAAGATACAATTGACATAAAATTATATTAATCACCTTTAATAATTTGTCATATCTTGATGCTGGAACTAAAAATCTTCCATCTTCCAAATGCATCTCCCTATTTTCCAGTAAATTATTCAATACAGGCAACACATTTCTTTCGGCCTTCTCGATGCCCTCTAGCACTAAAACGCGTCCCTCTACAGCAGCTCTGACTGCACTCTAATTAACAAAGGTATATAATAAGACATTTGGATAAGTTGTCAATAACTGCATAAGTTAAAGTAACATATTGTAGCTAATAAAGAATATTTTTATTTTACTTATGTAAGTACTATAAGGAGAGTTTTGTTTACATAAGTCTTTAGACCTGTCTCTGATCATAATAGAAACATATGGGAAAAAATGCAGTTTGCTATAGTATCACCTGCCATATCATCATAAAATAGATAGATATACAACTACAATAGTGGAGTTACCGTCGTATTAGCCATATAAATGATATGGGGCCAGGATACAGGGGCCCCGAAAGTGTGTAAGCAAAAATTCTTAAAATGTTATCCACAATCTTTAATAAATTAATACCATTTTTGAGTATAATGCAATATCAACAGAATCATCTTGCTCAATCAGGCTTGTCATTAATTTCTATAGAGACAGAAAAACTGATATCGTCTTCAGCCACGAATGATTTCATAAATAATTTTAGCAACAAAAAAGGTAGTAAAATGAATCTTTGATTTGAATTAATTTCAAGCTGTTTTTTCTCTCGCAAGGCCACCCCTCCCCCCCTAAAACAATTTGATACAGGGCCCATCTAAGGCAAGCTATGCCACTGACCTACATATAACTTAAAGGTGTTCATGTATGTGCACTACAAAATATTTGTTTCGAATCCTTTAAAGAGGAAACACACTGTCTTTGCAAATTAGAAAGTATAAATTCTGTATTTACCTGATCAAAATACTTTGCCGTTGAACTCTGTATTTCTCTTCTCTGTTTCAGATCTGCTTCTGTGGTGTCTCTTGATAATGCAACATACTCCAGTTCTCTTTGTGTCAACTCTAAATACTGTAATGCCACTTTTCTCCTGATAATTAACAGAATAAAACTTCACTTCAGAACAATATTTTACAGAAATTATTTCACTTCCAGAGATTAGAAGTCCTCCATTGCCTATATTCATATTAATATCCGAAAATTCTTAAAATAATGAACTGAAAGCTAGCTTTTTTGTTAATTAATAAAGAACTGAATCTGAATTCATTTTTTATTGTAAAGAAAGAAAAGAGAGTTTAAGAGGGAAAGAGAGTTTTATCCCTAAAATTGTCATTGAAATCCAGTAACCTATTTCAGATAATAAACCTAAAATTGTCAGTTATATTGTATTCTACGTATAATCTCTTAAAACTATAGTATAGTTTTAAGGTACTAGTCCCTTAAAACTATAGTAGTATACTGAGCTTAAGTCACCATTTTCTATGGGTAGGATGCCTAAAAGGTTAGCTATATTATCTCACTGGATCGCCATACATATCTGTTATCAAAAATAAGTGCCAGCCTATCTCACTAGGCTGTACTGCTCTGATCTCCGGAAGAGTTTATTAGGTTTTAAGGCCTCTATATGTAGGGGCATGGCCTCAGAACCCCACAATCTGAGTGACTCAACAGAAAACAAAAAGGCCTCTCAATGAAGATTGCATATTTACATTACCTGCCTAACCAGCTAATCTAACCATACCAGGTAACTGATATGTGGTCAATATTAAAATAGAGTTTACATCAACAAATTATGATTGACATGGTACCTGCTTGGTCCAGGCCCCCCTAGTAAGAACATATCTTGACCCAATAAGTCTTTTTGCATCATCCATCTTAAGTTTCTAAGTGTGCTTTGTGATAAAGATTTGATTTCCGAGTTTTGGACTGTTACTAAAATAAAAGAACATATTATTTTTGACCACAAACTAAATAACCAATACAATATTAACAATAAGAATATAATATGAGAGAAATAAACAAGTATGGTTGAATTATTTTATATTTCAACTCAAAACATATCATTTGTTCATCTCTAGTATAATAATAGATATTATACTCATAAATGTTCCACTGCTGGGCTCGGGCCTCTCATTATAGAGGAAAAGGCGATATACACACCAAACTTGTTCAAAGCGACTTGGCAGGTTTAACACATTGGTTAAATTGATGTGCAGGTAACATCACAATGTTTTCCTTCACATCAAAATCTATATAAATTGAAGGCCTTCAATTTATATAGAGAATATAGAAGAATGAACAAAACATACATATTTGTCCATGTAAGGCCCATAAATTTAAACACAGTTTTAACTATAGACTTCATAACCTACAGGAAAAAATAATTTATGGTTTAAATATGTCTTAAGATTAATTAAAAATTGTCAACTAAACTTAGATTAGCAAATATTACATGCCAATATTAAGAGTGCAGGTTAGAGTGGATTACCCCTTCTGCAACAACTATATCAAGAAAATATATAGTTCTTAAATGCGTGGTGTAATCCACGCAGGAGTGTCCTATCGACACTCTAGGCAACTTTAAACTATTGCATGGTTTAAAGTTTAAACTGTTGTCAATATATTAACTATGATTGGAATATACAATTGAAAATGAAAGATTAAACTCTGTTGCATAGTTTAAGCTACTACTGACCTTACACGCCTAAGACAAACTTATCATAGCTGATAAAAGAGCCTAAACTTACAATATTTTCTGGGGACATATTCCACTTTCTTAGGGTTTGAAATCTCCTTACTAACATCTCCAATAATCACTTTATCCTCTGAAGAATACGCTCGAACTGGATTTGCTGCTAAAATTGCTTTACGACTACTTAAAATTCGAATCAAAACATCAATCCTTCGTACAGTTACAGCAGGGTTATACATTTTCCTTCTAACATTTAACATACACTATATTGTCAAGTAAGCCTTATTTTATCATAACTAATTTAAATATCAATATTTTTTGAACTAGTTAATACATAAATTGATAATAATCTACAAGTCCAAAGTCTAAACTAAAAACAACATCATAAAATTTTACATGACGTTGACATTGCATTCACAGCTGATAATGAGCGCGTTCCTAGAGATGTTATGAGTTCCTGAGTAACTCATAACGCCCAAAATGCTCCGTCTGCCTATCCGTATGGCAACTAGGGTTCTCATGGTCGTGATGAAAATGTTACTAATGACGTCTAATTTTCGACCACTCAGCACAACGACCCATGTCAAGAGGTGGGTCGAAGTGGGCGTTGACCACGGAGAATTAATTCTCTGTATCGATTGACATTGAAAAAGGTCCGATTTTCAAATCAACCAATGATATTTGTGTATTTCGTCGTTAATGACATCAACGCTCCATAATTCATTCTGCAAGCAAGTATCGCGGTCGTGATCGTTGTGAATATCATGTGGAACATAACCAATGTAGTTGTAATGGGTTCCAAAGCACTAATTAAGTTTCATATATTTAGCATTCAACTGACGTAGATATATAAATGTGTGAAATCGACCAACTTGTCTCGCATAAAGCTTAGCGGATCGTTTGTTCCACGAGTAAAACGAAAGTTTTCGGTTAACATTTATACATTAATAGCTGACCCGGCGAACTTCTTCGAACATCTTAATTTATAGTCAATTGATTAAGCGATACTTAACCAAATGACTATAAATGAAGATGTAAGCTATCTTTCAAGTTGGATCAAACTGCATACGGTGTGCAAATTTGATTAAAATCGGTTTAATAGTTTAAGAACCATCGCGGACAAACAACGGCACACATAATTTAAATATATTAAGAAGATGTAATTACTTACACAAGCAAGATCTTATGGATTGTGGTTGCTGCTGTAGTATGATTAGTGCGCGGCCCATATTAGCCACAAACCCCAAAAAAATTGCAATGTTCCAAGAACTACATCTGCAGGATTAAGCACAGATTATTCTTAGATTAATAAAAACAAGATATTGAAATCTAATATAATTTATTGACTATACCAAATAAAACACTTATAAACAAATAAATGAAACACATTTATCTAGCTACGGACTTCACGTAAACAATCTAAACAATTCATAAATGCAAATTTTTAATATGTTTCCTTTATGTACAATATTTTAAAAAATCTTTATTATATTAAACTTAATTTTGATATCAAAGAAAATAATGTGAAAAACAATATTTGTATGAAGCTACATAATAAGCTAACATAAACGTTGCATTAAAGTTAAAGTAAAATAAACTCCACATATTGACGGTAAAAGCCTTAAAAAGGAAAACAGTGAGAAAACTTGCACATCGAGATAACTGATGAGAAACCCACCAATCTAGCTTGTTTAACTGAGGCTATAAATAGTTTAATACGTTTTGATATCTATATTTTTTTGTTATAATATAATAAAGCTTTTTCCACATAGATGCAAAGAAACATGTTGAATTCCAAATTATACTAAGGATGGTGTGCACCGACTTTTAACTGACGGTTAACCAAAATAATCAATGTTTTTCCATACATTTTGGCGATTATCTATTTTAACTATCGGTTAAAAGTCGGTGCACACCAGCCTTAATGTTGTCAACTTAATCAAGTCGAAAAGTTATTTCTAAATTAACTCTAATAATTATATTTGTTGAAGTCGATCGCATGGCGGTCGAATGTATAACAACTGAGTCTTTTAAATAAAACTGATTTAAATTGTAACAGCATTGCACACGGAACTTTTTTTAAATATTACTGGATTTACAACATATTTTTATATACACATGACAGTATTATCAAATTACGAGCATTTTATACAGAAATCTAAATAATTAGTTCTCCTCATAGTCCATAGGCTCGATTTTAACACTAACAAAATCAGTTGGTTCCAGTTCTTCATCATAATTATCCTCTTTTTCCTGCTTGATCGATCTATTTCCACTATCGCTGTCCTTGTCGCTCTCTTGTTCAATTTCTTTACTCTTACTTTCTTTCACATTCTTAGCATTGTTTTTCACTTTCACTTTGTGACTCTTTCGCACATTGTCTTCTACAAGGGGTGGTTCGAACTCAACTGGGACTGTCGTTTTTTCGTAGATTTTCTTTGGCTGTCCAAATATTTTAGTCATAACGTCTTCGTCGAGCCCAAACTGGCATTCTCTTGGATCGAGACGACGGAAATAGCTCTTTACAACGTCACTTTTGAAACCGTGACGCCGACGTAGGTGTTTTATTATCGTACGTTTGCTGTTGTAACCTTTTGGACAGACTTTGCACTGAAATAATTATAATAATATATTTAAAAACCAATAAGACAATTAATAATTTATTATTTTATTAATATAATTTAATATTAAACATGTACTTGTTGTTAAATCTAACTATTAACACAAATGCATTTAAAAATAAATACTGTTACAATACATTTCTAATAATAAATATAAATAAAAAAATGGGGTTTTCTTTTCTCTTTTCAAACAAATACAAATGTTTTGATGTATACCCTGTTCACGATAACTTAACACGCCATATAAATAATAATATCACGTTATAAATAGAGACAAAACGTAAATTATTCTTAATTTTTGTCAAGATTTTCTAATAATTATCGCGATTTTGGGTGTTTTTACTAACGTTTTAGGTGTGAATATTTTTGATTGTTAGTAACCCTGCGCGTCAAGTTATCGTGAACGATATATAGCTGAGGATATTCAGTTCCAATGCCTTTACAGCCTACGTGACATTAGTAGCTCACGACTAAGTTCACGATCGCAATTTTTCCCGTTTCAGTTGCTTGCGGGCGTTACAATTATAAACTCTAGTGGAACGGTTATACGTCCCACCTGTTGACACGGGTCGTTGTGAGCCCTGTGATTGAAAATTATGACGTCATTAGTAAAGTTTTCGCCACGACCATGACGACCGCGGTCGTCAGATGGAACGTTTAACGGAGCATTTTGGGCGTTGTGAGCTACAAGTGGAACGCGCTGCTAGTGTTCCATAGTCATATGACAAAATAAGAATGAAGTTAAATTTGCATGAAATCAGTAGTCACGACACAAGTCATAGTAACTAATGAACTTACTTTTCGATGCATTTCTTTGCTTTGCAAAATAAAATAGGGTTAAATGATATACCAACCCTGTAGGATTTGATCCGGCTATGCGTGAATACGTGGTCCCTGAGACCCGCCGCGCTGGTCATCATTTTGGCGCACACGGGGCACTTGTAGCTGGGGTGAGCGTGCGACGTTCTCAGGTGACGTAACATACACCTTTCATCTTGATACTTCTTGTCTATTAAAATAAGATATATAAAAAAATGTTTAGCTATTGTGGTTTTATTTTATTCGCCACAATGGCAAACAAAGGAACTGATGCCATACAGCCTTGTCTAATGACAATCAATTAAGTTTTCAGTGTATCTTATATAAAATTGTTGGTAGCCAGACTGACGCAAAGCTATCCAATTCTTGTGAAAACTCGAATGGTCACATTTCTCATATAAATACTTAATTATTACTCAAAAACAATCAATATCCTACAATGATTGGTCAATTTAAAGTAATACTATATATTTTTCTATACTAAAATTATAAAGAGGTAAGATTTGTAACAAATAAAATCCAAAACTACTGGACCTATACGAAAAATTCTTTCACCATTCGAATGCTATATTACTAAAACTTAAACCAAACTAAAACTTCAATAATGCAACCCATCAATCTAAACAAAATAGGTTGGTTTGGACAATTAGACCCGGTGGGTAGTGCTGGAATCGGGGTCTAGATTTTTGTTTCAGCAGGGCACAACATCTGCCAAGACCGCTAGCAGAAAATAAAACTGAACAGTATATCATAAAACATTTTCAGTGAAATATAATCATTAATAGAATAATAGAAAGAACTAAACTCTAATTCTTACCGCATAAGGGACATTTCACGATATCCTTCTTTGCCACATGGATCTTCATGTGTTCCCGCAGCGAGCATGCACTGGTGAATATTTTTGAGCACACCGTACATGTCTCCAAATCTGTGAATGTACAATATAATATTTTTTTCAACACACTTGCTCATAAAGTGGCTCTATGGTCACCGCAATTAGGCACAGAATGATACCCACAATCAAACTGTGAGTAAAAAAACTTATAACTCACTAGTGAGTTTTGGGATTTTTTTGAGATTTTTTTTAATTTTATTGGTTGAGTTTCTTTGTTCTTAAAAAAGTTTTTATTAAAAAAAGATCGTGTTCTATAGAACAAATAAATTAATGTTCCTATTGCTTGCTCATATCATGCAACTTCTTATTTAAATAGATAATTTTAACTCGTACGTGTTTAATAAATAAAACTTTCACTCATATATAACTTTTTTTATATACTAAATAAAATGAGTTTTGGTTGTTATTTTATTCACAAGCGTGTTGAAAAACGTCGTATGATACACGTGTGTATTGATGATTACCGTCCTCGGCTCTCTTAAGACCCTCGCCTACGGCTCGAGTCTCAATGGGGCTTAACAATGTACCATATATTACTATGACATATATTATTGACTAGCTTCTGCCCGCGACTTCGGCGGCTTGGTGCCGTTTTAACTATCCCACGGGAGCTCTTTCATTTTTCGGAATCAAAAATGTCTTATATGTTGACCAGGAATGTAAGCTATCACCATACAAAATTTCATGTAAATCGGTCCAGTCGTTTCGGAGATTAGCCGGTACAAACAGATAAACAAAAAATTTGAAAAAAATCTAAATTAGTTCTATTGCATTTCTTACATCCCCCTCATTCAGTTTTTAGCATTTCTTTTTATTATACAAAAATTTGACCTCTACAATTTTATTATATGTATAGATTACGAGCTTAGTCTTTAGACTGTTACACGAACAAATTTTAAATATTACTTACTTTCTCCAGTATGTTTTCGTATGTGATAAGTCAACTTTGACTTCTGCACAAATGTTTGGCCGCAGTACATGCACGAGAAAGACTTATCCCGAATGTGAGTTCTGGAATATAATAAGTATAGGATACATCTTAATATATATAAATCTCCTGTCACGATGTTTGTCCGCGATGGACTCCTAAACTACTCAACCGATTTTAATCAAATTGCACACCGTGTGCAGCTTGATCCAACTTGAAAGATAGGATAGTTTTTATACCGTTGGAACCGGTAGGTGGCGCTGAGATCGGGTTCCAGAATCCTCTTAACAACGGGGAGCGATTTTGTTTTTGTGTGTTTGAGTGGATCCCCGGATGGTTTAAATCCACAATTGGAACCGGTAGGTGGCGCTGGGATCGGGTCAGATTTTTTATTTTTTCAGAGCAGGACAACGTCTGCCGGGGCCGCTAGTCATCTATATAAAACTAAAAGCCATATAATAATAATATTATAATCATTGTATGGCTACAAAATAATTGTGATAGCATTACTTTTGTAATGTATATATCTGGATATATACATACATACATAATTTCACGCCAGGTCCCTTGCGGGGTAGTCACGAACAACGGAGCGCCATTCAGGCAAATTCTTACACACCTCACTTGCTTCTTTGACATTCATATCATCATCATCATAATCTTTGACAGCTCTTGTCATGCACATATCATCACATCATCATCTGGATATATATAATATTAATATGTGTATTGTGTAATATCTATGTATCCTATTAATTATATGTATTTGATTTGCACACCACCGCCATACTCTTGATTCCTTTCACACTTTTTCAAGACACGGCCCCTTTAGTATGAAGAAATATTTCGAAAAAAAAGCAATGGGTCAGGGGTGTACCCATTGCTTTTTTTCATGTATTTTATTTTATGACAAATATTCAATCCAAAATTTTTATTCATTTTTATAATTAGGGTTTGGATAAATAATAATTAATAAAATGATTGGATAAATTTTTTTCATCAAATGCATCGCCAATAGATGAAGTATTTACGCGCATACCTTATGACCGCGGCCGATGCCCCCGGCATAAAATGGAGGAAAAACCGGTTGGCCTATCAAGGTAGGCTATATACTATTGCCCTGGAAAGGTTTGATTTTTACCCAGGCCGGCGCTTTAGATATAGCCGGAAAGATTATATGGTTTGGGTCAAAAAACTCAAAAGTATACCTCTGTCTGGCAGTACCATTCAACGCAGGAAAGCGATATGCCGATTGATGTTCGTGATAGTCATAGAAAAAATAAAAGAAAATACTTTGTATCCTTGTATGAATCTACGGATATTGCATATTTTACTGCAGTATCATTCCCAACCTTTTCCAACTCCGCTACAGAAGCCTGACCCACACGTTGAAAAACACTGCTGTAAACTAAGATCTGGCTCAAAAGCCTAGCTGCCAAGGCATAAACCTAAATGTAGAATACCTGGTGTGCGAAGTGCAGGCGCCCTTGTCGGCGAAGGTGCGCGGGCAGTACTGGCAGGAGTAGGGCCGCTCGCCGGTGTGCCGCCGCTCGTGGCGCAGCATGTTCGAGCGCTGCACGAAGCGCATCGGGCAGTACGAGCACGCGTGCCGCGGGCCCTCGTGGATCGCCACGTGCTCGCGGAACGAGTCGCGCTTCTACATATGCCAACATTGCAATCCTCGGCAAAATGTATTTCACGCAAAGAAACCAAATGGCGACGTAATTACATTACTTATATCAGTGGTTCCCAAAGTGGGCGATAACGCCCCCTTGTGGGCGCTGCAGGCCTAAAAGGGGGCATTACGAGTCCCAGAAAATAAATAGGCATTGGCAGGTGTAGCCCATAAGAGTTAACTTGAGACCTCAGCGCCGTTGTGTACTACCTACTGCGCTTAGGCTTCAAGTTAACTCTTGCGGGCTGTAGTAAAAGTCTCGTTTAGAATGAATGTTTCTCCACTAATGTAGCTCTCAATAATCAGTTAATTTAATTTAACGTTATAGTGTTTATTAAGTAGATGAAAAAATGGGGGCGCAAATTTATTCTCAAAGTGGGCGGTATACAAATAAGTTTGGGAACCACTGCTTATATCGCGAACTTCAAGCCAGAGGGGCGTATAAAAAAATGCGTTTCTTTTTATTTCGTCTATCATTTATATTTTTATCGATACATCACCTCTGTTTTTTGTCTTAATAGTACGTTAATACTAGTAGAAGTACTTTCATAGACAGACATTGAAAAAAAACTTATTAAGTTTTTTGTATCTCCTGATAAGTTAATTTTTGCTTATACGCCCCTCTGGCTTGAAGCCCGCGATATATTGTTATACGAAGAGCATATTTTGAAAATTTGTACGCCGCATTTTCAGCAAACACGGTTTGCACTCAGCATATTGCTGTGCCGGAATAACTTCTTGCAAGTATGTTAAACTTATGTCATTGCTGTGATCTGTATATTTTAAGACAGAATAAAACGTATCATACATGAAAATGTGAAACGCTTTTGTTTACACAGTACACACGATCAATAATTTTGGGCAAACTGATCCGAAGTAGCAAACCGCTATGATATACCGTTATATATTATGTATGGAGCAAGTGTTGGATTATTGTACTATTGGATTATGAATTAGATAATAATTGCGGGTAATTGTGATTTCTGGTCGGCTTGTACGCTATGGTTTTAGTGAAAACTGTGTTAGAATAAGCCAATTTCTATGCACACGAACAACTAAAAACCGCTCCCGGGAAAACTCCCGCGGGATTTCCGGGATAAAAATATCACACATTTTATTAAATAAAATTTGGTATCGATCAGTGAAAAAAAAATTCTTCGAGGTCGGCAGCGCGTTAATGACGCCTCTGGTGTTGCAAAAGTCTATAGGCGACGGTAACCGCTTTCCATCAGGTGGGTCGTCTGCCTGTCTGCTGTACTCCAGCGATAAAAAAACACATTGAAATACGATTTTTTTTAATTTAGCCATTTTAATTCATTCCCAGAAAAAATCCCGATGGATTTCCAAGATAAAAAGTAGCGCAGGCTTTAAGTCTAGGAATTTGCTGTCGATCATCGAAATCGGCCCAATAGTTTTTACGTGAATCCTGAACAAACAGAAGCAATCTAAAAAAATTGTATCGTTTATACAGTTTACTCCAGTTTTTTTTTCATCTTCAATGTTATAGATAACTTTGCCAGCCTGTGTTTGGCTATTTGACAATTGTGAAACAGAACAAACAGTCCGAAAGACACTGAAGTGGGACTATAAGAATTACCTTTTGTATGGGAACACCTAAAAAAACAAATTACTATATTCGCAATACACACCGCAAACACCTTTCCACAATACGAGCACGGGTAGCTCTCCTTCACAGGGACATGATCCTTTTTGTGCATATACAGAGTGGACTTGTACTGGAACGCTTTCCCACAATCTTCGCATTGATAAGGATGCTGGCCAGGATGAGCGATCAGATAATGCAGTTTCCTATCAAAAAAAGGTTTAAAATTAATAGATACATGTTATAAGGAACATCTTATCATTCAGCTATAGAATGTTGTAACCTATTATGTGCTGTCACTGATAACTCTGATACAAGCCATGGTAACTATATGGCTAGTATCAATTGTGGCCAAAATCCTATTAATATTATTATAATGTCGTTATACCTGTGCACTAAATTGACTAAAATTTACAAAGGAACTCTAATATATACATATAATAAAACTGTAGAAGTCGAATATCTGTACAATGAAAAACAATGCTGAAAACCGAGTCAGGGAGGCGAATAGAACTAATTTAGATTTTTTTCGAATTTTTTGTTTCTCTGTTTGTACCGGCTAATCTCCGAAACGACTTGGCCGATTTAAATGAAATTTTATATGGTGGTAGCTTATATCCCTGGTCAACCTATAATATAAGACTTTGATCCGAAAAAATTAAAGAGTTCCCGTGCGATATTTAAAAAAGCTCACCACGCGGACGAAGTTGCGGGCAGAAGCTATCATCTATATGGCAAAACAGCGTTTGCCGGGTCAGCTAGTTTTATATAAAATCTAATTTATAATGCTTTATGGTATTAATAACTATTATTTTGTCAGAAGTAAAATAAAAAGTTGGATAAGATATACATGCAAATACCGGCTCATAACAGAGATGAAATACAATTTTTTTATTGCTCAAGCACAGCAGACAGGCTCATGGAGAATGGTTACGATCGCTTATGGACATTAGCAATACCAGAGGTACTGCCAATGTGCTGCTGTCCTTGAAGGAGAAACTGAACCTCGCCACTAATGCCGGAACACAACTCAAGGTTGTTATGGCGGCACACTCTAGACCTGGGGGTGGTAGCCATCCTGTCGGAAAAATCTACCATCTGGCAAAAACAGTAATACATTATATAACTGTACACAGGGCTTTGTGGGGGGGGGGGGGTCACGCGGGGGCACCCTCAAATCAAATTTCGAAAAATTACTATAAAAACTGAAAAAATTTTTTTTATAGGTTTTTGGAGTGGAGCCAGAGTCAAAAAATTATACACTTACAAATTTCGAGAATAAGCATGCCCCTAAAAAAGAAGTGACAAAAAAGGCCTGGCTATACATATCAATCTCACCTCTCATCCATCGTGGCCAAAGTATCGCTGCACAATTTGCACTTGAACCTTCCCGGGCCGTGTTTCTGAGCCATGTGGGCCCCACAAGCCCTGCTGTTCGCGAACTCCCGTTTGCACACCGCACATCTCGCCATCCGTTGTTTCAATGACGAAGGATCGTGTATGGACTGTTCACAATAGAGCAACTTACTATGCCATCGAAATAATCTAATAACAAATATTACAGAAGCAAGATTTGTATGTTTGTCCAATATGCATTCCTGAACCATTAATCAGATTGTAAAAAAACTTTGATAAAGTGTGCTGAGGACCCCCGAAAAGGTTTCTGGATTAAATCTATATCTATAAAAATAAAAACCTAGTTTTGTATGTTTGTCCTCAAGGTGTTCCTAAAGAATTGATCAGGTGTTCAAAGGAGTCGTGAAGGATTATTACCTCGAGCTTCAAAGTCAATAATAACATCTTCATCTTACGTAATTCTATACATTGTTACTATGATTATTATTTATTTATATATCAATATAATATGTATATTTTTGTCCATTTATAGTTGCTGTTTCAAAATCTTATATATTGTTACGAGTGCGGGACTTGAATTAAAATGCCGTTGGAATTACTATAGAAATTATTAGAACTATAGAAACATGTATAACACAGGTACAAATATAACTGGCCGCAACCAGTACAAACGTGATGCACGATTTAATAACACGCGCAAAGTCCGTCACTATATATCTCATCGAATGTGCACACATGTTGCTCGTAATCATCGCTTGACTGCCTCACCCCTCCGTTCGGTTGTTTTATAATAAACTATACAATATATCACTTGACCACGTGGACTGGAATTTTCCAAGAAAACGTAATCTGCACACCTGTGGCCATAAAGGAGTACAATAATAATAGGATGTTTTTCTAATTACAAATTTTAAACACAAAGAAGTCCAAATGCAGTAAGGTAATAAACTGCAGGTGTGCATTGTTCTTTGTCGGTCATAACAATATTGTAGTTTATCTGCTGTATCAAAATACTTACATTAGAAAAATATATCACAGGGTAATATACCTTTAAGTGGACTTTAAATGACTTCTGATGACTCAGCGGCCTAAATTTACAACCATCCAAATGGCAGTACACTTTCTTTGCATCAGGATGGTTCTCTTTGAAATGACTCCTCATATCCTCCAAATTTGGTCTGATCAAACAGCACATTAAGCATTTAAGGAGATACATTGGTTTATACTCTTCTTTTACATGCTTGTCTATGTAGTGGTGGCTAAACCATACCTGAAAGATTATAATTAATATTTTAAAAAGTCACCATGCAGTGGACCCAGTTTACATTTCATAATTTTCTATGTATTTGTTAATTGGTTGTTCTAGTCAATTAATCCATATCGAGAAATTTGCTACATAAATATATACTTTCAATCATCATTTGCCAATCCTTATGATTTACTTTTAGTGTTATTTGTTCAAGCATATAGTCCATGTAGTTACAAGATCTTGCACTGACATTGATGATATGATTTTTTTACTGATGTTTTGTAATGTTGATATCTCTGAATTTGGCCGATGACAAGTAAAAAGGAGTATTCATACTAGAGTGCTATTTAAAAAATCATTCAGTACACATTTGTATAACATATTATATAGCGCTTTGGAGTACAGTGCAGTATTTAAATTATATAAAAAACACATAAGAGGCAATCCAAAAGTTATGTCACACGGTAAGGGGGAGGTGGAATGGGTCGACGAAGTGTGACATTGTAGGACAAGGGGTGGGACAGGTCCTAAATTTCATGACGTCACCTTTCAACATCCAGTTTATTTAAGCTTTAAAACACAAAATTTGACCTATTAACACAAAAACTTCAAAATGATTTGAACTGTAAGCTTGTCTTACTGTTTAAAATATTACAAAATAAATTAAATGTAAATAAAACTAATAATGGAACTTAATAATTTCTTGGTGCAAAATTACAAAATATGTGATGTCACAGTAGGGAAGGAGTCTTAGTGAATGCAACAAGAACAAGGAAGAGGTATAAAAATTATGAAATTTGTGAATTGACCCTTAGTATAATTACCTTGTCACTAAATGTCTCATTGCAACTGTCACACCAATAATACTGCTCCTTATATTTATCAAAGTGAACCCTCACTTGGTGCACTTGTCTATCAGTCTCGTTCCAGAACAACATTGGACAGTGCTCACATTTAAAACCTAAGTGAGGACTGAAACAATTATCATATTCCATCTCATTCCAATGTTCAGACAAATGATTCCTCGCTCTTTCCCGATTATCAAACTCTTTGTCACAAAACTGACACAACCATAAGTCATCAAATTCACCCAACTCCTCATTTACATGAGTATCAAGATCACTTTGACTTTCAAAACTAGCTGCACAGACTCTACATGAATAAAATAGTGTGGATTTAATAGAATGCATTTTACTCATGTGTATAAGCAAGTTTTGAACTGTACTATGCTTGGTCTTGCAAAGACAACATAACATATCAATGAACACGTTATCTCTTGATGGTCCATAATTAATGTCTGAGTTTACTGGCATCTGATTCAAGTTTACATGCTTTAATAAATAGTTTACATAGTCATAGTAACATTTCTCTGGTATTATCAACTCCATTTGAGTTATATCAAAGTCCTCCTCAGCTATGTGGTCCATAATATCATTGATAGGTTCAAATTTGATTACCGTCTCCAATTTTGGTTCTTCTTGATCACTTAAGGACTCTTGCTTAATTTGAGGTAACATATCATTAAGCAATGCTGTTGGTGTTAAATCATTCTTAACACTTGAATCATTACTTTTATCATCTGGCTCTATGTAACCAAACCTGCTATGCTTGCTTAATTGCCCATGAATGAATTGAGCGCTAAGATTTGCACCCAAAACTATAAATGGCAAATTAATGCCAGATATTATTTTGGCTAAACATTTGATGGTGAAATGATGCTGACCCATATAATGGGTAAAAAATGAAGAATTTGCATTATGAGATTTGTTACACAGCAGGCAAAGGAAATCTGTAGTTCCATCGTCTTCTAGTTCCCATGGATAAGGTTGGTTCTTGCTACTTACATTTGTAACATTGTGTTTCCCTAATAAATGGGTGTTGTACTGGTCATTGTCAGATACACGAAAGTGACATAGCTTACAGTGAACCAAGTTGTGTACAGTGCTAAGATGATCCCGTAATTCTGACTCTGTATCAAAGTTTTTAATACATTGTGAACAGGGCCATGGAGAATGGAATGTCAAGTGTTCAGACCATGATTCTCTATCAGGAACAAAATATCTGAAACATAAAAAGCACTTTATTAAAATGACATTAAATTAATAAGTTATCTTTTAAAATGACTTTCGAGTCCTATGTCTGCTATTACATAAAAATAATTAATTTCATAATTATTGATTTTGTAAATTTAGATGCTACTTTTCGGAATTGGCAAAAAAACAACAGTGATAAAGTCAGTGATGGATTATTGCAATTTTCTTAGTTTATTTTTAAGTTAAGCACCATTTTGTAACATGTTATCACTATGATACTATGAAGAAATGATGTAAGAATGTCCAGCACCAAGCTTCACTAAATATTTTCTTTTGATATTTTTTGCATAATTACATTACTAATGTTATATTTTGAGAAGTAGTATGTATATAGTATGTTTTATCAGTAAACTCACCTACAAATTCCACAAAATCCCTTTCTATGGTTAAGGATATAATGAATAACAATTTTGGGTCTACTGATGAACCAGTCATGACAAAGCAAGCAGCTGTATGGTCCAGTAGGGTTCAAATCCTTCAGATACAACCAAACGTCAGTCGGCCTTTCAATTACAGGGGGAGCAGCAGGAATCCTTGGTTTCTTAAATTTTATAGTCACAGAGGGTTCTTTACTTTGAATGGTCTTCTTTTTCTTTTTCTTTTTAGGGACTAAAGTCACCTCTAAGGAAGGAATATTGAACAACTCAGGGTTAAGCTTTTTCGTGGCCGCTAAAACAGACAAGGGCTCATCGTCTGATTCTTCTGCACTCATGTTTAAAGATTTATGTTGTACAAGAACACACCTGCATTAAAATCGATATTACTAATTGTTAATGAAAAATTGAAATAAAAACATCAATGAATAAAAAAGACTAGTATTATAGTGTATGTACACAATTTGAAGGACATAATCAAGATGACGGCTTGTTCAACAGTGACATTAATAGATCAGTCAATAACTTTTATTTATATTTACAATTTTTGATTTTATATTTAATTTATTCCTTAATTATTCAAAACAGTCTTAATAGTTTATTTTGTTAAATTATTTTTCATATAATATAATATATATATTTTAGTTTTTTATAATATATTGTAGTCCATAGACATCACTGTTTTATTTTTTCAATTCTAAGTAAAACGTTCGTTTACCGTTGATATTTGTATCTGAAAAAGATTTAGCCATTTTCTATATCAAAATTTTAACTTATTATGCATTCTCAATCAAAATAACATTAGTTATTTTAGAAATACACATATTTGATTTGTAAAAATAAATTCTTTTGTGAAAATATATGTTTTTTAAAATTAAAATATCATTTCTATTTGCACTACGCCTGAGTAGAATGAAATGTGTTTCAAAAATATTCTTTCGTGGCAGCCATTTTATAGACTATCAAATTATCTATGGTGAGAGTCAAAGAAAGGCGAAGCTAAACAAAAGGGTAGCATGTAGATAGTGATTACTAAAATAAATCATAAATAAGCTTATTTATTGACTAAAGGGATTTATTTTTATGATAATGACAAGTGAACTGATAAGTTAAAATATATGTGTATCATATAAGATCGTAAAATGAAGCACAATGCATCGTGTAATGGTGGCCATTAAAAGTAATTATTATGTATATTGGCATACTTACTGCTTTACGAACCAAGAAATGTATGTGTAAAAACTTATTTTGATATATTTACAGAAAATTCTCATTGTATAGTGTGTATTAGTGGTTTGTTTGTGTAATGTAAACTAGTACTCAGTGTAAATATCACATTTTGTGAACCATGGCCCAGAATCAAGGGGAGGTTCAAGTGGGTACACCGAACCAACCTGTGAAAGACAAGGATATTTATGCTTGCCTGCCGGACATGCGGCCAAATGGGCCTCTTGGTCCAGATGAACCTTGTCCTGGTGGCGAAGAACTACGTTGGTTGCCAGCTCAAGCTAATGACAGAGACCTTGTCATGTACTTGCGAGCAGCTCGTTCCATGGCTGCTTTTGCGGGGATGTGCGATGGTGGTTCACCAGATGATGGCTGTGTCGCAGCCAGTCGTGATGACACAACAATCAATGCCCTTGATGTTTTACATGATTCAGGGTATGACCCTGGCCGGGCTCTACAAGCACTTGTCAAGTGTCCAGTTCCTAAAGGAATTGAAAAGAAATGGTCTGAAGAAGAGACAAAAAGATTTGTTAAAGGTATACGACAATTTGGTAAGAATTTCTTTAAAATCAGAAAAGATTTACTTCCCCATAAAGACACAGCAGAATTAGTTGAGTTCTATTATCTTTGGAAAAAGACTCCTGGTGCTAGTAGTAACAGACCACATAGGAGAAGACGGCAAGCTTCTTTAAGACGAGTTCGTAATACACGAAACTCAAGAGCAGGTACACCTAAAGAACAAACTCCTGAAGCAACACCAACTGTACCAGAGACTAATGGTTCTAGACCATCGCCTAATCCTAAAGAAGCAGGTGAGATGAGCTCTGTTACTGAGGATGAAAATTCTGAGGAAGACAGTGACTCCAGAGATGCTGGTGACATAGGAAAGGTCGATAATGGAAGAACAGCAGATAATCCTGAAGATTCACCAAGTAGAATGAGAACAAGAAATAAATCAAAAGAGCAAACTACACCTAACGGCAAGAAAGGTCAAGATGAGAGTGATAATGATTCAAAACCCAAGGTAAAAACACCTAAACCTATAGTACAAAGTACAAATAATGTCTCGGAAAAAGTTTTATCATCACCAATTAATAAAGATGCTAAAAAGAAAGTCACCAATGGGAAGGTTGATGTGTCCAAGGTTAAAAAGCGTCTTCCAGATGATTCTAAAATTGAAGGAATTATGGATGGTGATGTTCAAATGAAGAAGAAGAGACCCAGTGACCCACCAGAGAGTCCATCAGAAAGTCTAACCAATGATAGTTTCTCTGCAATGGATGAGGTTGAAAATCCCGAGCCTGAACCAGAAGCCTGTGATTTCAGTTTCAATAAACCATCTGATACTCAAAACACTGAACAGAGTAAAGAACCTGATTCTGAACATCCACAATTACCAGTTGAAGGACTTAATAAAATTGAGCATAATCCTGAACAAATAATTAAAATTGAAAAGGAAACTTTACCACCCATATTCAAAGTTGCTACAGAAAAAGAAGATAGAAATGCTTTAGATTTAAAAGCTGATACTAATTTGATTAAAAATAATGATAATATGGAAATTAGACCAATTGTGATGCAAAATGCTATATATGCCAAAACTGAGCTGATTATTCCTAAAGTAACGCCTATGTCAGCTGAGCCTATGGAAAAAATAAAGATTAAAGAGGAGATAGATACTGAGGAGCAAAGTTTAAATCTTCAAAAAGATGATTACCAAAAAGACCCACTTTCTCATAATTTCCCAGGTCATCCTTTGAATCAATCGAATAAGCCCTTAAACCTAGAAAATACAAATTTCTTTGTTAAAGATAGTCACATATACAATCCAAAGCTTACTCATAATATAAAAATGGAAGGAGTTCCTAACAATATATTCAACCCAGTTAATATTACAAAGGATAATTCAATAATACGAAACACAAAAGATTTTTCAACTAGTATGCCACCATATTCATATCCATCAGGTATCAATTATGCCAGTGATCCTGCTAAACACAATCCTCACATGAATCCTTTAAAGACTGTTATTAAATTAGAACCAAGAGATGAGACAAGTGAAATGAAAAATCAGAACACACCAGAAATTTTCACTGCAACAATATCTACAGGTAATAAAGTTGATTCACCAAATGCTCCAAGATTAGATTCACTGCAGAGAATAAGCCCATCCCCAACAAATACGAGAGCCTCTTCACCTCCACCAATGGAACATCCTTCAACAACAAACACTGAACCTATATCCCCTAGTCATTCCCAAGAAAACAAAGATATGCATGTAGAAGATAAACAACCAACAGATTTAAAGACTCAGCCAGTGCATAAACTTGATAACCAAAATAACACCATGAGACAACCAGCTTTTTCTCACCCTGTGAGACCTGAAAATCTTGGAATCAGATGTACAGAACCATCAGTATCAAGTAGTCAAAGTATGCCTCCGCCATCACTTACTCAGCCTTCTATGGGATTATTACCTCCTGGACCTCTTATATCTGTAGGCAGTGGCTCAAATTTAGTACCCTATGGATTTATGCCTACATCTCTTTATGGGCACCCTAGTCATCCAGGTCATCCTTCACATCCTGGTTTGGAGAAGCCGGGGTCTTTGCCTCCTTTAATGCAGCAAGTACCAACTTCCCATGGTCATCCAACTAATAATTTATTACCTCCTCAAACAAATCAGAATGACTCATCTATGCCACAGGATTTGAAGATAAAACAAGAAGTATCAGACAACATGCCTGCAAATTTATCTACTCAGTCTGTATCAGATCCACTGCAATCACTAAAGGAGGTTAAAGTCCCTGGATATCCTATAGGTAGTGCCATAGCACAGCATTTGAGTACAGAAAGAGATAGAGAATCTATATCAAGTGTGGAAAATAGTAGTAGACCTCCAAGTCAACCAACAAATGACAATAATAGTATGCCAAGTGCATTCTTAGGTCCAAGAATAGAAAGTATTAAGAAAGAACCTGATTTCTTACATCAACCACATTTAACACCTGTCAGTACAAGTCAAGGAAGTGGATCAGACTCGTCAAGTGCAATTCCTCCAGTGAAAAGTCCACACACACCAACAGCAATAAAAAGCCAGCCAAATCATAATAATACACTAGGACATGCACCACATCCTTCTTCAACGTCTTCACCGTTCTCAAGACATCTTACAAGCCCATCACAGCCAAGACAAATATCAGCTTCACCAGTACAGCCAAATACACCAGTGTCACATTCAGCACTTAATTTAATGAATCCAGCTCTGTCTATACCTGCTACAATACCGGGACCTGTAATGCATTCAGGCCAACAACCTGGCCCACAACCCCATCCTTTTGCATCACCTTTACACCATCCACATCATCCATTACTTCACCATCCTTCAATATTCCAATTATCAGCAGCAGCAGCAGCAGCACATGCAATGCATCCTTATTATCCCCATCCACATCCAGGCTATTCAATGGCCTATCCATATCCTTATGGACCTTTACCACAACCACATCCAATTCCTCCCATGCACCCATCAGTGAGTACACCTGGACGACATGACCCAGTGAAACCTTCAACTATTGAATCAACAACAATGCTCAGTTCTCACCACAGTACCAGTTCTTCAGTTACTACTAGATCACTGAGAGAAATTTCTGAAAGTTCAGAGGACCCAAGAAATCCAAATGCAACTACAGAAAGACATCAATTACATGAAACCACTATGACTCACCATCATTCAACGAGTCATCACAGTGCAGTGCATACAAGTACTGAGAAGCAGCCAAATCATGCAGGTGGAGGAACCAATCATACATTATCTATATCTCATTCAACTTCAAGCAGTTCATCGCAATCAATACAGCACAAAATAAACACACAACAAAAATCAAGTTCTCATTCGAGTTCTCCACACCATCTGTCAGCAAGTGTGTCTCAGACTACTAGCTCTTCTGCTAGCGTTAATGTGACAAATAATCACACACATCACCATTCCCATCATTTAGCGCATCATCCTGAAAGATTATCACCGGCAGACTCTATGCTTCTGCGGCATCATCCAAAAATGCTTCCTGGTAATCCAAATCATCTGATGATACAACCACCAAGTATGGGACATCCAATGGGTCTAGGTCTTCCTCCAGGGCCTGGACCAAGCTCAATTGAAAGCCTTAGGCTGCACGCCCAGGCTGCAGCAGGATTACAACCGACACATCCCAGATCGGGATCACCACACCAAAGTCTACATGGTCATCCACATTTGCGAGGACCTCCAAGGCCAATACCTGACGAAACTCCCGAATTAAAACTCGAAACACAATCGCAACCTGAAGAAGAAGATATACCTAGTCCCGCGCATATTCCACACGGTCCCAGTCCTGAACCAAAAATTGAGGATACAGAGTGTCATAGATCACAATCTGCAATATTCTTAAGGCACTGGAATCGTGGCGACTACAATTCATGCGCTCGCACAGACTTAATATTTAAACCAGTACCTGAGTCCAAACTCGCTCGTAAACGAGAAGAACGTCTTAGAAAACAAGCTGAACGTGACAGAGAAGAGCGTGAGAAAATAGCGCAACAAGCACATAGAAAGATAGCGACACCCGAAAAACCAGAAACAAAACCACCTTCTAGAGGAGCTATCGAAACGATAACATCTCCCTATGATCGTTTTCAACGGCCACCTGGGTACCCTGATACACCGGCACTACGCCAACTCTCAGAGTACGCACGACCACACGCCGGCTTCAGCCCTGGGAACTTGCCGCGACATTGCATGGATCCTATGCTCCAGTATCAATTAAGTTCGATGTATGGTGCCGCGGGGGCCAGGGAGCGAATGGAGCTTGAACATTTGGAAAGAGAAAAACGGGACAGGGAGATAAGGGAATTGCGTGAACGTGAACTGAATGATAGGCTAAAGGAAGAATTGTTGAAGAACAATGTTGGCCCGAGAGCGCTCGACCCGCATTGGCTGGAGATGCACCGGCGGTACGGAATGCCGCCCCCACCGCAGGGTGCCGTAGTACCCATGCAGTTTGGTCTTTATCCACCAGGGCACGGACCGGCGACACTATCACAGCTGGAACGTGAGCGACTGGAGCGTCTTGGCATCCCCCCAGCTGCTCCTACGGGCGCACCACCGACAGTACCGGTGTCGGCGGCACCACCTCATCATCCGCACCATCCACATCCAGGCGTGGCTGCCGCGCAACTCGAGGCGGCTGAACGGCTCGCCCTCGCTGCCGATCCTATGGTTCGGTTACAAATGGCGGGCATTAACCCGGAGTATCATGCACATACGCATGCACACACCCATGCGCACTCACACACGCACCTGCACCTGCACCCGGGCCAGCAGGCGGCGGCGCAAGCGCAGCAAGAGGCGCTGGGGTTGGGTTTGGGCGCCGGGGCGCCCTTCCGGCCTCTACCACACCCCGATCTCCTGGGGAGGCCTTACGCGGAGCAGTTGGCTCACCAGGCGGCCGCGCACGAGCAGCTGCAGCGGCAGTTGCTGATGGAGCGCGAGCGCGGCTTCCTGCATCCAGCGCACCACGAAGACTTCCTGCGGCAGCAGCGGGAGCGTGAGTTGAAGGTTCGCGTGCTGGAGGAGGCGGCGCGCGCGTCGCGGCCGTAGTGCGCCGCCGCCGCGCCGCGGCCGCGCCTCGACCCCGACCAGACAGTGGTGCTGTCGGAGTGAGGCGCCGTCGTGGACCCCCGCACCAGACGATGTAAATTGTAAGTTTACAAAGTGTTCGCATCGCTCGCGTCGAACTAACTCGAGCAGAGCTATTGTGTGACTATAATGTAATTTATATTTATGATAATAGATCCATAACTTAATTATTTAAGTTTTTATAATATTTTTATAGTTGCATGGTCGTGTAATACGCTTCTTTTCCATGCTCAAACTTATTTTAACTACTAGTCATAATTAAAAGTTTTATTTGTGATTGAAAAGAGTCACACATTTATAGACTATGGATAGATTAAATTATTACTGTTTATTTTTAGAATGGGAATGTTCCATAACTACTGACATCTTACTGATATTTTTATGGTGTTGTGGTTTTCGTATATGCTAAAGACATTTACTACTTCATCACCATTTAAAAAGTCCCACATAAAAGTTAAATGATGCAATTTCGCCAGATGTATGATGCCAGTAGATTTGGAACTATGTTACATTTAATGCAAATAAATAAAGGTGCTGGTTATCATTCATATGAATGTACCATGTGACTACTGTAATTACATTCAATGTTAACTACATTGCTTTTATGTTCATGACATAATAATATATGTGTATATAATAGGGTTCGCCTGCTATTTTTTCCACCTTGAATATATAAAGAAATAAGGGAAAGATCAAAATAGAATCGACAATGTTTGAATTTATTTTTAATTGCCAGAGAAATTATCTCAGCATTTACTTAAATAGCTGATCATTGGAAATCATATCAAAATCGGTCACAAAAAATATTTTTTCTTTATGGACCTTGTGTAGCTTAATCTAAAAGGGAGTTATTTATAATGTACAGATATGTTTCTGTTAAAATTTAATATTTAAGAAATCTTAAGTATAATACAGAGTAGGAACTGACTTGCCTTTCTAAGCGACTTGCCTTTTCTTAATGTTCTGTAGTGAACTTCTTACTCTGTAATGTCTATTAAAAAATTGAAACTTGGGTTTCATAAAATTATATTTTGTATCTTAATATTTTTCAATTCTGAGTCGGGTATATAACCTTTAGCTTGCTAATATTTGTAGAACTTATATTTGCATATCAATTTGAGAGTTAGCTCTCCTAAGATAAGTTCAGCAAGCATTAAAGCGCAGCATGCTCACCACGCAGACTGATATTATGAACACTACTCATAATTTTTGTGCTACTGCTTCACCTGGGATACAATACTTAGTGTTAATGACTTTTTCACGCAGATGTAGCGATGGATTTAATTAGTTATTTGTGATATGACATTATTATTAATTGTCAATGACGTTAAACATTGACAGATAATGCATGTATATATGTTACGGCTAATACCCGAAGTGCGGCTGCACCTAGTTCTAGCCGGCTATAACTAGGCGTAGCCGCACTTCGGTTTTTAAACCTACGTATAAAAGATTTGTTCACGGCTAATATTAGGTGTAGCCGAGGCGTCTTTCCATTCTGTACAAGGCCAGAACGCAAGGGTATGAAACTAATCACGTATAGATTGGAAATAAGTTTTTTACAAAATTCTTCCAATCCATACAAGAGCAGTACGCAATTACTGCCAGTACACATAGGGACTAATCGTGTATGTTTCGGAAAATTATTTTTGTGTGGTTATAAAAAAAATAACCACGAAGGCTAAGGCGGGTGCGAAGCGAAGCGGAGCACCCGATATAGCCGGCTAGAACTAGGTGTAGCCGCACTTCGGGTATTAGCCGTGACATATACACTAATGTGGCTATACGTTAATAGGGTTATTTTTATTGGTTTAAATAAGACGCATTTGGCCACAGTCGATAACTATAACAGTATCGCAGGTGAAGCCCCCCCATTACAAAATTGGATATATTAAAGTCACAAGTTTATGCACAAAAACGCGGAAATGTGTTAAAATGAGAAAAATATTTATTGCTTGTTCACGTAGTCGCGCGGGCGCGGCACGTAATATCAATATGACATATTAGGCTTATCTATGTATAATATGTATATAAAGTGAAATTGAAGTAAGAGAAAATCTTTCGTAATATTAATCGTGTTAATTTTTGCATGGTTTCAAAATTGTAAATGCATTTCGTTATCTCACTTGCGCATTACACATTTTTGAAGATATAAATTGACTGAATTTATGTATTATATTCTACAGATCTTAACAATAAGATTACGAATGTTTCACAGAAAGTTTATTTCGGTTTCATATAATTTCTATATATAAAAATGCTTATGAATTTTTTGTTGTGTGTACCCTTGTGTCAATTAAAATGATTTTGTTTGAAAAAATATATTAATATTATTTGTTACGATTTGTATAACTAAATTATGTCAATTGTAACTTCAGAAAGGTGGTGATAGGCGAGGTAGATAGTAAATTCCGTTTTTAGTAGCACGTTGAAGTGTTCACGTAAGAAATGTAGGTACGGCATAATTAGTGGGTACGCTCGCAGCAATATCAAGCATGTAAAAAACTTGTCGCTGGAGGCGATACCGCGTAACGTCTGGCGGCGAATCAAAGTGTGTTCGCGCTGGAGCATCGTGCTCGCGAGGTGTAGTACGTGAACAAGTATTAAGACAAATGTCTCGGCTACAGCGCGCTGCGCCTAAATGCTTTACGAGTCCTTAGTGAGAGTTTATTTACTACTGAATCTCAATTTTGTATGACACAATTTATTATGTTGCCCTACACGCTCACGAGATGGCGCTAAGTCATTCCCATACAAAATTACGTTCACCTGAAAATGGTCGAGTAGTAAAAAAATTCGCACTAATCAAACTGATCTTAGTATGTTGCCTTCAAATGTTGATATTGGTCATATGCAATAATTCTACATATTCTAAATAAATGAAAGTTTATTATGTTCATAGATTAAGCATGTTGATTATAATGATATATTTTTATTGAATGCATTCGGTTGATCGTCTGCTAGAATGGTATTCACACATTTATGACTGCTAATAATACGCTTTGAAGATATAATGCGCGTTTTATGTAACGACCGAAAATAAACACCGACACATATTTAACTAACAGCATTGTCATGGTAAATCTGCAAACTTTGTACCCTAGTCTTAAAGCAATGGTTTTTTTCCTCTCATATTAATGTACTCTGTGTATCATAGTTTCTTTATACTTTAAACCATTTGAGTTTAGGAAATCTAAGCTGTAAGTGTCAGAGGTTTTTGGTTTAAAAATAAATCGTCCGGTTTTTTATGTCATTTTTGTAGTTATGACTGCGAATTAATAAGTTCGAGAATCTAATTTGTATTAATTTTATCACCGTATGCTTGCCCCAACTTATTGGTCCCATCATACTTATGTCTTCTAAGCAAATGTGTGATAGTAGAACTATAAAAGCGCAGAAGGTATAACAGAGCCCGATTCCTTTTTGCTTGGGCGCTATCGTCAACTAGCAACTTTTCTGCGTATGTACAAACTTCGCCGACGTCCATAGTCTTTCGTCCGGATCTTGTTTCTACTTTTCTCTAGTATATCTCGATCTCTAGCAGATCGACTGTTTCTTGAGTCTACCTTACTACTTGGTCTTCTTTGCTCGACCCTTGAGTTCTTAATTCCTCAGTTTATGGTAGTGATGTGTGATTTCGAGATGTTTAAGCAATTGATGGAGAAGGAATACATTTTCCTACGGCCGGCAGCTGTCGTAAGAGGCGACAAAACAGTCACCCATGATGGCTAATGGCTACCACCCCTGGTCTGGAGTATATCGCCATAGCAACCTTGAGTTGTGCACCGGCATTTGTGGCCAGGTTCTAGTCTCCCCTAAGAGAGCAGCAGCGCATTTAGATTTAGAATTGCAAATGTCCATGGGCGATGGAAACCGCTTTCCATCAGGTGGGTTGTCTGCCTGACTGCTGAATTCGTGCAATAAAAAAATACTAATATTTAATAATATAATTACGTGGCTATTGTTTCGAATAAAATCTTTGTACATCCATTAACTACGACACCCGAGTCGATCTCAAAAGCGTTGACTACAAATAAAAACCATGTACTCTTCAAGATTTCAAGTAATCGAAACAAACGACTTGAACTTCTCGTCATCAAGCATCATTAGTTTATTGACTTTTTTCCTTCATGGCGTCCAGCCCTCGCTTTCTAAGGATCTAGCCGGCTTCGCTCCAGTTATCACACTATTTAGTTTTATAAACATAGTTTTAGGACTGAAGCATAGCTTGGATCTATCCTGTTTACAGGTTCTTAGTTTACATAACTTAATGTTTTCATTGTTTATAGTAATAAACTGTTTGGAGAGGCAAAAATTAAACGCAAATTCCCATGATTCTAAAATGTTTATTTCAAATTGCAATTCATTACGATTTTATAGAGTTAGGTAGGTAATTTGAAAACCACTTTGTAAACAAGGAAAAATATTCTTAATGTTAATTACCTTAATAAAGACCATTACTTTAAATTTAATAATAATAATTAGCCGTCATGTGATTATAGTACCACTCTAGGTATTTAGCTCCAACACTTTTTCATTTGATTTATATCTTTTTTGAGATAGAAAAAATGGTTGGAAGTTAATGGAAAAGACGAAGATATCGGAGTTTGCTGCGGCATTTACTTTATTGTAACAAAGTATGAAATAAATACATGCGGATGTACAAAAAATGAGTACGAGTTAGTATCAACCAGACTATTCTGCAGGAAAATAATGTATGGCCGCTCTTCGCAACATACATAATTATCATATTAAGCAGCGATTACGTTATGTAAGATCGTATTATGGAGTCGATTGGGGAGTCGAGATTGTCATCTTATACTAATATATAAACCTGAATAGTTTGTTTGTTTGAACGCGCTAATCTCAGGAATTACTGGTCTGATTTGAAAAATTCAGTGTTAGATAGCCCATTTATCGAGGAAGGCTATAGGCTCAAAATCATCACGCTAAGATCAATAGCGGAGCACCAACGAAGAAGAATGTTTCAGAATCGGGACTTTTTTTAATTTACTTTTTCTAGTTGACAATTCCGATCCGAGTGCGCTTCAATCGAACGCACTCGGATAGCTCCTGGTATTGTGCTAACTACTAATCTATATCCGATCCGAGTATACTATACTAATGATTTTATGAGTGAGATTGATACGAGTGAGCTCAGATGAGTACAAACCGTTAACGAAGTATACTCATTATGAAGTTATTTCATTCTCTCGGTCCAAGCATATTTTTGCCTGTATCCTACATTTTCGGCACTTGTCTTACCAGCGCCTGAATGTTGACATTACTTGTAAGGAGCTTATGTCAAATTTTAACCAAAATTAAGGCGAATAAACGATCGGTAAGATATAGGACACCTATCTATGAATTGGAAACAATATTGCAGACTGCCATGGAATAACATTTTTGAGTAAACAGCACGTTTCATCCGTGCAGAAACGCAGAAAGAATACAATTTCCTGCGGCCTTTCCTAAGAGGCGACAAAACCATCCACAGCCAGGAAGTATGTATTTGTCCGTCTGGATGGCTACCACCCCTGGTTTAGAGTATGCCGCCATAACAATCTTTAGTTGTGCTCCGGCATTAGTGGCCAGGTTCTAGTCTCCCCTAAGAAAGCAGCAACGCATTTAGAGCACCTTTGGTGTTGCAAATGTCCTTAGGCGATGGTAACTGCTTTCCATGAGAAAACCGTCTGTCTGCTGAACTCGTGCAAAAAAAACTTGTTTTCAATTTAATATGCGCAGGCGTCTTTAATATGATTATAGATAATTCCAGCATATAACCATAAGTTATAAAGTTAATTTTCTATAATGTAACGTGTACTGCCGTTTCTGTGCGTTTTTCTGTATTCGTCGTTATTATTATATTTTACTAATTGATTTTTATTATATATAATTTTATAAGTATTGTATACCGTCTGGTAACAAAGTAAATAGAATCTACTGAAAAGACCAATGCTGTAGGAGTAACGTAAAACCATATTTCAGTTTGTTACAAATATCTTTATAATGATCTCTCAAATATAATGTTTTTTTTTAATGGAAATAAATGCTAATTTTGCGTCCATATTTGTTTTTAATAATATAATCTTTTCAACAGTCCACGCTTGTCATATTATAAATCATCTGTGTGAATGCCAAGTTTTATGATCTCCGGATTAGCTACAGAAGGTTAAGCGATGCCTGGTTTTGTATGAAAACGCGCATTTTGTGCAGCTGTCTGTTGCTAAGGGCTATCATTAAATTTAATACAGAATACATATAAAAAATAGTACCAAACAAACTAAATAAAATATGAAATTACGATTTCTAGGAAAAGTGAGATTTCAATATTATTGTTTTTCCTAAAGTCTATGTAGAGCTTAAGTCTCAAATCAGTAACTTATTTCATTGGATTTTTCCTAAAAGGTAAATAATTTAATGGTTTTCGAGTGTTAGTTTGACGCTAGTTCAAATCTAAGGGCCGCTTGCATAACGACCGCTTTTAAATAAATTTGGTTAATCATATTAAACTGCCTAAATACGTTTTACACAAAACGTATTAACAGTTCTTTAAACATATTTAGCGACAAATTTTGCGTTGTGCAAGACGCTAATTGTATCTAAAGGTGTTAAGTACGTTTTGTGTTCTTAAATAAATTTAAGTAACCTTATGCTAGCGGAACTAATTTTATTTAAGCGTGTTAAATACGTTTTGGCCCGCTTGCATAACGATCTCCTTTAAATAAAATTAGTTAAACATATTTAACTGTAAATTTTGCGCCGTGCAAGACGCTGATTGTGTTTAAGGGTGTTAAATACGTTTTGTGTTTCTTAAATAAATGTAAGCAACCTTATGCTAGCAGTCCTAAGAATGACATTTGATTTGTCAAAGATAACTGTTATATAACAGTACAAAGGTGATTGTTTACGTTTTAGGGAAAAAATATAAAATAATTCATACATTTATATACTTAGTTTGTTGGGTGTGCACATACCATGTAATTTTTTAATATCACGTCATGATGTTAATAAAAATTTAAGGTTAATAAAAGAATTAACGCATGAGTGAGAATTAAAGTATCAAAAATTAAGCTTGAATAATGTAAATCTGTATACAAATGTATTATTATGATTTTTAAATCTTTGTAATAATAAAAATTGTTAATGTAAAGGATGTAATTTTCGCCAATGTACACATTTGATAATTCTACTGCACTTTGTAATATAAAAACCCCTTGTAAGAAATAGGTCGTCTTAGAGATTGATATATAAGTTCTAGAATAATGATTCACATCGCTTCGTAGCTGTTACGTTGGTAAGGCCATAGAAACTTCCCGAATGTCGAAAAATGAGTATTATTTTTAGAGACAAATTATATCTTAACTAATTAAGAGGTTGCGTGTCGATTTAAAGTTTCATTTATCTAGACAATAAGGTTAAATTGATGTCTTAGTGCTTTTGTGTAAATTTTTTTGAATAATATATGTGAAAAAAATCATTTTCCGGCAGTTTTTGTTCACAACCACGTATTTTCCCACACCTCGCTTAACTTGATTGTATATGTTGAAACGTATTTTATGTTCATCTCTAGTCTCTAACTAACAAAGACACCAAATTTCATGAAATTTGGCAAGGCTGTTATATTAGAACAACGCTGTGTACAGTAATTAAACTTAAGATTTCTTTGTGTGATTTCAAAGTAACTTTTGTTAGTCTCTGACTGAAGATTTGTCTCAAGTAGACTCCAAAACGACTCACAGATATAAACAAAAATTTTTAGGTGCAAAACTGCAACTTCTCTTTCGATATCTTCCAGAGATCAGTAGGGTTATTCATAAACATCGGGAAAGTTTCCGTGTTGGAACTGGAAGCTCCCTAACGAACCAATTTGCAAGCAAACGGGAAGTGAAATGTTATTAACAAATACTGTCGAAAACACATTCTCGAATGTGTTCGTTTCATGTTCCGCCCGATTCCAAATTCATTCGTTCGGACACGGAAACTTTCCCAATGTTTATGAATAACCCTAGGGGCCATTCATTTGTTATACGTCAGGATAATGTGATGACTTTTGAACCCTCCTACCCCCCATGAAAGAATACATAAGTCCGTCCGTCCCCGTCTTACGTATGATTCAATCCCGTTTTTCCGAATAATAAAACATCAGCAAAGGATCAATTAAGTACACTAAAGTCACTGTTTAACGTAAATATAAGATTTTTATTCTTTAGCAGATAATTTAGGTTATACTCTTTCATTGCTATCAGATATAGATTATCTTATACATAATACTAGCTGTGCCCGCGACGTCGTCCGCGTGGAATTTGTTTTCAAACCCCTCGATTTTGAAACATTCTTCATTGGTGCTCCGCTCCTATTGGTCTTAGCGTGATAATATATAGCCTATAGACTCCCCTGTTAAATGGGCTATCTAACGCTGAAAGAATTTTTCAAATCAGATCAGTAGTTCCTGAGATTGGCGCGTTCAATCAAACTCTTCAGCATTATAATCTTGTAGTACAGATTATATTATCTTCTGCAAAGTGATAGTACATTGTTTTGTTCTATAATCAATAGTTTTCGCAGCGCACGCCGTGTAAGAATTTTTTTGGGTCATTTTTTTTACACCTTGGGTTACATTATTGGACTTTAAGTAAGGATCCCTAATTTTTTTGAAAATATAATACAGCCTATAGCCTTCCTCGATAAATGTACTATCCAACACTGAAAGAATTTTTCAAATCGGACCAGCGGTTTCTGAGATTAACGCGTTTAAACAAACAAACAAACTCTTCAGTTTTATAATATTATATAGTATAGATAAAATTTCGATTTTTTTTTCCCCCCGTTATGTAATTAATAACTGCCCCCCTACAAGATACATGAAAGTCCAAGACCGGCGCAAACGAAATGGTGGGCACGGCTGGTATGGACGAAATTATTCTCAATAGCAACCCCTAAACATACCGGTGCTGCGCTCAGGCCTTGTAGCGATAAGGCGATGGGGCATATCTGCTAAGTTCACATCAGTTTGAATTTATCGCCGTCTACCCATCTGCCGTTTTCTCCATGCAGTAAAGGAGAAAGAATACCGATTCCTGCGGCCGGGCAGCCTATCATAAGAGGTGACAAAATAACCCACAGCCCGATGGTAGGGTATTTTCTCGAGTGGATGGCTACCACCCCTGGTGTAGTGTAAGTCGCCATAACAACTTTGAGTTGTGTCCCGGCATCAGTGGCCAGGTTCCAGTTTCTCCTTCAACCACGCCAGTCCATAGGCGACGGTAATCTCTTTCCATCACAGTTGGGCCGCCAGCCTGTCTGCTGTGCTCCAGCAAAAAAAAAGTGTTGTACTATTTACATATTTGTAATACTATTTCAGTACTTTAAGTATGTGTATTTAACTTATAAAATGGTTTAATAAGTAATATATATTTAAGTTATTTACTTATTATATTATATTATATATTATATTTGTTTATTTATTTATCTAACGCTCTGCACTTCTTTAACTCACGTTAATTGGAAGAGTTTTCTTTGAGGCCGCCTGTTGTTTTTGCCATGACAATATTGTAATCGAATTTTTATAATTTTGATTACCTAACTTCGTAAACCACATGACATTAGGACTTGTTGATATGACAGTTTATATTTTTATTAAAATATAAAGTTGTAATAATTGTATTGTTTTACTACAAATAAACTGTAAATACAAATTAAACATTGAAATACAAACTAATTAATATTTTGTAATCGTTTATTTAGTGAGCAATAAAGTACTACCTATCTACTGTACTCTACTATTTCAGTAGTATTCTTTTGAGTGCTTAAAATCTTCCGAAATTTTTTATTACAAAGTGTCTAATCTATGCTATGAGTTATTTGTCAACAATTTGACTTTTTAACCGACTTCAAAAAGGAGAAGAGATTACGCTGAGATTTATGATCCTATATACGTCAAATTTAATCAAAAAATCTTTATTAAGTTTTTTTTATACTTTTTAGTTTCTCAAGTCGTTTTTTTTGTTACATGTATTCTGGGCGCGTTCTTTTAGTATCTCACAACGCCCAAAATTCTCCGTCTGCCGTTCCACTGGGCGACCGCGATCGTATGCTCGTGGCGAAACGTCACTAATGACGTCATCATTTTCTATGACACAGCGCTCACAACGACCCATGTCAAGAGGTGGGTCGAAGTGGGCGTTGACCACAGAATATTAATTCTCTCTATCTTGACATAGAAAAAGGCGCGATTTTCAAGACAACCAATGATATTTGTGTATTTCGTGTTCATAATGAAATAAATACCCCATAATCCGTTTCACTAGAGTTTAAGATTGTAACGTCCGCAAGCGAGTGGAACGGGAAAAATCGCGGTCGTGAATGTGGTCGTTGTGAGTCCCTTCTGAAACGTAGCCTAGTGGGTAGATTGATCGATATTTTTACTTGGACTTACAAAGTACATCTTGGACTGCTTTAATACAATAATAGAATAGTTTAATCTAAAAGAAATGGGACTTACAAGCAATACTGGTCTGTTAGCTAGTGTATATCAGAAACAAACCCTAGCAAAACAGCAGGTTTGTAAAATGACTGATATTTTTTTATAATGGTAATTTTTAAAAATTGTAGTGGGCTTAGTTACTTCGGATTAATTAACTTATAATATACAATATAATACAATAATAGAAAACTTAACTTATATATTGTTCATATAAATTGATTAAATAATACTTTAGAGACTTCAATTTAATACAGGTTACTTTTTACCCCGGAATGAGTTTTGAATATTTATAAAAATCGTAATACTTAATAATACATACATACATACATAACTTTACGCCAGGTTCCTTGCGGGGTAGACACGAACAACAGAGCGCCATTTAGGCTTATTATTTACACCTCGCTTTAATAATAATAAGTAATGTTTTGATCTACGTATCAGGTACTATCATTTAATTTAAGTTTCATTACACTGATTATCACTTACATACAATTAGTAAGTCGGTTTATATAGCTTAGTATTCTAAAACTGCTACAATGGAATATAAAAAAGTATATCAAAGCATAGAAGAAGAATACTTTCATATAAATTATATATAAACTTGTCTATATTCCATGTTTATAGCCATGGTCAAATCGGCTAACAAGAAGATCCGATATTATGTGATACTTTTGGTGCTTTTGCGTTTATCTAATCGCAGATTAATCTCTGATTTGCAAACTTCATAACTATTTTTTAGTTTAAATTACTTCAACATAATGTTATTAAGCATTTGTTTGTACTTTATGGGACAACGTGACCGCTAACCGGCAAAGCTCTCTACATAGGAAGTTGAACGAAAAAATATATAATCTGTCGAAAAAGTAGGTAGTAAACTATTATTTCTTTTAGAATATCTATTAGCTACGCATCATGTTTAAATAGCCCTTAATCCTAAAACTATTTTTTCGAGAATATGTAACAGTTCTTGATGGGTCAAACTAAGGTGATCAACTATTTTTTGGTCAAAAAGAGTACTACACTTGGCAAATATTTAATAGGTGGAAAAAAAGAACAAAAAGGATAAAAATGTTGTTTTCTTTTAAAAACATACTTTTCTTCAGAGTGGTTTTTTTTGCTAAATAAGGATGTTCGTCTAATAATGCAGCCACATCCAAAAAACTTTCATTTCGCATATTAAATTTGACTGTTAAGACGGCAGATAATGTTTTTACAGAAAGTTGCGACTTCTCACTGCTCCAATAATCATTCCCTAGTGAAAATACCCTTTCAACAGCAGCATTAGTGCCTGGACAACATAAGGAAATTTCTTTTAAACTTTTAACATTTTCATGTGGGATATGTTCTACTCTAAAATGCCGAAAGATTTCGATCTTTTGTCAAGTTCTATTTTCTCATTGTTCATTATGAGTACTTTTAGAGTACAGGATTTGAAATGAGTACGGTTTGCGAAAAAAAGTCTACAAAACTCAGTAAATGAGTACAGTTCGTCACCTTAGTAAAACTTCAAGCTCTTATACTGTATTCTACTACTTTATCATAATTACTTTATTATAATTATTTATCATAATATCATAATAAATTCAAACAGGCGCATATTTACATAATATCCTTTTCTTTATAACGCAATTGCCTACTATCTTCGGTCCCGGTGGGAAGTCATCGGAGAGCGTGTGGGACTCCCGACGGCCTGTCCTCCACATTGACTTCCGATTGTAATAAGTCACAAGGAACTGACCGCCAGATTCCCCATTAAACCTAGCCAGTGCCCTTAATCTGCACTCATACGAGGCGCCTTGGGAACTAAGGTCAAAGCACTAACCGTAACACCTCTACGCAAGCTTATCCTAGGGTGCCTCTGGGTGGGCTAACCTACTTTGCTATACTCCTGGATATAAATAATTGCATTGCAATCAGGTAGACATGAACCGTAAACTGATATAGATTCCATTAGATAGAAAAATGTAAGTATTAAACCAAATTATTAATGATTCTAATATTGCTATCATTGTTACTTCAATTTTAATTGATTGAGTGAAACTTTATATTTCAGAGTCTTATACAACTAAGATGCGAAGTTACACCAGCACCCTTCATGCTGCGACCTTATGCAGGTCTCTACAATCCTTTCTCGTCGGCTTGCTCGGTGCTGTGCAACCACCCAGCTGATAATGAGGCTAAGGAATTCGTGAAGAGGGCTAAGGATAACTGGGTAAGGAACCTTCTCTTGCGAACCTCAGAAATTTGAAATTAACTCCTAACCAAAAACTTTTCACACCGCTACGCTATTTTTATAGATATGTACGGTATGTATGTGAAGTATATATCTATTTCACATATACAACTTATACATATACATCATTTATGTATTTATAGGAAGTTTATCTAAGTAATATAAAAGAAAACTTAGTTGTATTGTATTCTACAAGGTCCCTCAAGATTATAAATAGATTACTGAGCCTAGGTCACCGTCTTCTATGAGTAAGGTGCCCAGAATGTGTTTATTATTAAAATGTGTGTAGTCTTAGGTACTATATAAGTCTATGTAGTATATCTCTATTACCATTATCATCTCAATTGATTTCTCTGGTTGTCTGGAAGAGATCACTTTTAGCAATAAGACTGCGCTTTTTGCGTAATTACATAGATATAGTGTCGGGGTGAAGGTAAGGAAAGGAATGCTCCGGTGGTTCGGGCATGTGGAAAGAATGTATGATGAAAGAATGACTAAAAGATATACAATGCAAAAGTGGATGGATGCAGAAGTCGCGGAAGGCCAACGACACACCTTCCATGATCAAATTGATCGTGTACTAGCAGAAGGTGATGTCAGGAGCCTTAAGAACAGACGAGCGTGCATGACAAGAACTATGAATGTCAAAGAAGCAAGTGAGGTGTGTAAGAATAAGCCTAAATGGCCCTCTGTTGTTCGTGCCTACCCCGCAAGGGACCCGGCGTGAAGTTATGTATGTATGTATGTATAGTGATCAAAGAGGTTAGTGGTTACAGTATTCAAAGTCGTGTGGACAGGGCTGTTATTAGTCTCATCTTGAAACACCTATCATGAAGACGTTCTGTAATCACTTTTTTATTCAAATCAGTCGGCCTGCGCCCCTAGATCCCTGCGTCCGGGTGCGACGCACCCCATGCACCCCGGGTAAATACGGCCCTGGATGACAGTAAATAAATTCCATCAGGTGGGCCTTCGTCCTATCTACTGTGCTCCAGCAATAAAAAAAGGATGTTATGATATGCTGATACTTTTACTAGCAAGCGAGGTGCTAGCGTGTTTTTGACAAAAGATCTGACTGCCCTGGAAGAGACAAAGCGTAGACAATAGCCTAGTATAAAACGCAACTATAAATCTCCTGCATCCTACATGTCTATACGGCTGCACAAATTCTTCTCTTGCTTCTTTGATTTAAATAATAAATCTTCAAAAAGCGAATGAAGAGCACCGGTAGTACCATCTAATTTAGGAGTGTTAGAGGGTTCTCTTTTTATTTAGCAGTTGTCATTTCTTTTTTCTGCTATGCGACGTGGAACCAAAAATAAACTTTCTATATTTTTCGCTACAGTATAACTGATATATACAAATTTCAGTTCTTGGAAGGGAAGACTCACTATTTTAATGAAGATCTGACCAAGTTTCAAGATATCAATGGTCCGGATAAAGAAAAAATAGAACGCCACACGATATTGTTACAGAAGATATGTTTAGGAGGTAAGAAAATCCTATTTCTGATCTGTGGTTTCTCTTGCCCGTTACTTAGGTACTTTGGTCTGGGTATATGGGATTAGCCTCAGAATTGTCTGTTGTGTTTCACCATAAACATAAGCTTAACTTGTTTAGTTTGGATATAAACCCATAGCGTGCTTAACCGGTTGGTTTTATTTATTTTAGACGTAGAATTTATTGCTTTCTGGTACATACAAAATAAGAGTTTGATCCATTCCGTATACTTAACTTGCCAAAGTTGAGGGTTGGTTCTAATAACCGCTTCTAACTCTTCGATCGCGAAAGCCGTAGTCACAGTTATGGTTCTCGGGGACCAAACTAGTCACTCATCACTTGAAATTTCCAGGTACACTGAAACTGACTCTCGCCCATTGACGCCGGCTCCAACACTCGCCAGCGGCAAATCCCGGGGTTCGCGTAGATGCTTGACTCCTGACCAACCACATCAAAGAACAACAATCGTTTTGGACCTGAGAAGAAGTCACAGCCAGGTCTGTGACACATTATACACTTACGCTACTTGAACTCTCATCAGACAACTATTGTTTGCTGCTGTACGTAGGCCTACCAAAATTTGCACCATCTTGCCCTGTCCTCTTCCTTATGCAGTCCTTATTGTGTGTCCTTAGTGGCGCTCTTGCGCAGACAGGGGGTCCACTGACAGAGGCGGCATAAGGAGTGGGCGACGTGGGCCATCGCCTACGGCCTCGCGCCTCAGAAGCCAACACGAGTAAATTTTTTCGTCACGTTTGAAATATCAAAATTTTTATTCTTCATAAACTAATAATCTGTAATATTCTTTTCTTTATTTGGGCTAGCAATATTCGCAGTAACTATTACGAGGAACCACCGCCGGTAGTGCCAGTAGTCAGTTTCAATTGTTTTTATCCATCTTCTTGGGTTACCAAAGGGCCTTGCAAAATGTATATTGCCTACATCTTTAGGTTTTGCTCCACCACAGTCCACATGGTTGAAGGTCCACACCACGCTGTCTGAGATGCGGTAGCCACACCAGCTTGAACTTTGTTTCCATTTAGTTTGCTTACATCCTATTTATATTCGGTTTGAGTGACAGGGCTGACTTTACGTAAGTTGTTTTCAGGGAAATCCCTATGGTGTAGTAAGTATTAACTTTACCATAGAAGAATACTGAAAATAACAACCGGTTTTTAAATATAACTCTAAAGAGGCCTGTTTATTATTTAAGCGGGAATTTTAAGCATGGTTGTCAGGGTTATTATTACACTTTCATTCCTTACATAGTATAACTCTTCTCTTTCTACTATAGTAATGTATATATATCTATCTCCCTCCCTCCAACACCGAATACGCGCCAAATGCAGCGGCGAACGCGCGGCTGCAACACTTCACTTCTCTTCGAACCCTGGGACACTTCCTGACACACTAACTTCTAAACATACTTTAAAACAAATACAATATCAAAGGCCGGCCCAGTGAACTTTCGACTTGTTTTCTGTGATTGTATAAAGTGCAGCGTGCTATGTAAGTTATTTGTACTCATATTTATTACTTTTTAAATACACAGCAACGGACGCGCAAAGTTGAGCTATTTGCTAACCAGCGGTTATATTCGGATGCCCGGATACATTCATAAAGTAATCTTTTAAAATCCGGGCATATACAAGGCCTTTACGCTTGGAGAGACAGATGGGCCTTCTTGCCAGCTTCAGTCAAATAAAAAAAAGAAAGTGTATAACTTATAATACACCACCTAAAAGAAACCCCACAGAGTTTTCTTGGCCCTTAAAGGACATTGATCGTGAATATTCGTGAACCTTAGCAGTGCGATTTTTATGACTTATTTAATTATTTTTTTTACCCTTACAGGAAACACTCTATTATCACGGCTACGCAACCTCTGAGGCGACTATCGGGCACAACAGTGCAACCAATGAAAGATCTACCTTACCCTCGTTGAACCTCTCTGAAGGAGCTCATAATAGACTGGTTAAGGGTCAATGCGAGCAATTACCTCCTCTCGCGTCGCCGTTAGTGTTGTCCAAAAGAGCGCCACCTGTAAAAGAACTAACAAGTGTTCGAACGAAAGGAGAAACGAGAAAGGTATGTCGATAAGAGTGTTCCTTTTCCTTTTTCTCAAAAATATAAAACGGTTAGACCTGGAAAAACGAAATGTTATAATGAAACAAATTGGATAAATGCTTGGCAGTCCGCTATCAATGTAATATTTCGGTAGACTTGATATACTTACGCCGACCGTTTCGTCGTTTTGCTACGTAAATATATTAGAGCATTAAATCGAATATACCATGCGTTAATTTCGATTTAATACAAGAACTAACAAGCTGTTATTGGTAATAATACTTGGTATTTTAGAAGCTCTTTAACCTTTAAT
Source organism: Dendrolimus punctatus (assembly GCA_012273795.1). Classification (NCBI taxonomy): domain Eukaryota; kingdom Metazoa; phylum Arthropoda; class Insecta; order Lepidoptera; family Lasiocampidae; genus Dendrolimus; species Dendrolimus punctatus. The sequence goes on from CM022532.1 coordinate 4,361,466, forward strand.
TCTTTTAAGATTTATCCACTTCATCGTTAGAGGGACTTCTATTTTTTTTACAATTTAAAAAAAGTAATTTAAGAACATAGTCATGACTTTCGACATCTGATTAATAAAATCCTGCACGACCGTTTAAAAATGTTAACAACCCTCAGTCACACAACTACGCCTAATTTTTAGTTCTTTCGCAGTTTTACTGAACCATTGTACAGCGTCATATATACTACTATGAAGCTGCACACGTCTAGTCGTCGCAGTGGACAACGAACTCCTGTCAAGCGCAACTCGGGAGCGCACATATTAATAGTTGTTCTATCTCACTCGCAAATCATCTCTACCGCTCATACATTGTGCTATATATTGTACTAGCTGAACGACTTGGTAATATTTGTATTTAAGGTTAACGTTTCCAAAATAAATTCCAAAAAGCAATCGACAGTGAATACTACTCTCTGCCATCTGAAGTATCATTTAACCTCTACCTCTCGCTGCTACATTACTTATCTTTGTAAATCTATAGAGACCCGTCGTCGAGAAAAATACTGTAATAACAGACTTAAGGACAGTCAAAACGATTTGATAAAATAGCTACGGACCCCTAAAAATTGCATTAGATTACTTACCAGTTACCATATAATTAGCCGGCGTCTATAAAAGTATTTTTCTTCCACTTCAAAGATTACTAGACCGTGCAAACGCTGTTTTATTAAACGCGATAATCAGAAACCAAATAGCTTTTATGACGTCAGTCACCTACTACTCGTGGATTAGTTTACACGCGTTGTATAAAATCTGAACATATTCTGCATGAGTGTAATTATGGAAGACTATACTACCAGTACAGTTTTAATAACTTCGAAAGATAAGAAAGGCTGATAAAAGCACGATAATATCGAGGTTACAAAAGCTAAAGGTGGTAAGCTTTTAAGCTTCCGTCATTAGTGACACTGCGTGTTCTTGTGGTAGAGGGCATTTGACTAAAATTATGATAAGTTACGACGGAAAGTCAACGAAACGAGGCACGTCTAATATAGTAGTATCGATGACAGCATGGGGTCTACTGGACACAGAAAGCGCGTGAAATTACCGAATTGCAAATTAACAGGAAGATCGTTAAGAAAGAGAAACCTGGATTTATGACAGCGAATCGTTTTTTAAGACTCTTGAGGTAAGACTTAACAGGTTAAGCAGGGGTTGACCTTGGTCAAACAAAACAGTTCTCGTGGTAGCTCCAAAAGCATCTATACATATAATAAAATTGTAGAGGTCAAATTTCTATACAGTGCAAAAAATGATAAAAACCGAGTCAGGGGGATGTAAGAAGTTAAATAGAACTAATTTAGATTTTTTCGAATGTTTTTGTTTCTCTGTTTGTTTGTCTGTTTGTACCTGCCAATCTCTGAAACGACTGAACCGATTTAAATGAAATTTTGTATGGTGGTAGCTTATATCCCTGGTCAACATATAGGATACTTTTGATCCCGAAAAATGAAAGAGTTCCCGTGGGATAGTTAAAAAAGTGCACCACGCGGACGAAGTCGCGGGTAAAAGCTAAAAATTTTAATATAATTTGAGATTGTTAACTTGTTTGAATTAGAACTTTTTTTTAAGAATCAACTTAAGGCGCTTAAATTGGAGAAGCCGCCTAAGAGTAAAAATAAAGAAACGCCAACTGGGTCGCAAAGGTCGAAGGTTGATAAAGAAACAAACGATGGCGGAGAAACTATGCGAGGGAATGATGATGCAGGTAACACAAGGAAATATAAAAGTATTATTAGCATGATATTAAGTGGATCTTAAAAAAAAACATTTTCTGTAACCAAAAGCTATGACTTTGGTAACTTTAAATTTTCGGAATTCATGTATTTTCTTACTAAAAACCCGATGCCCTCCTGAAAATACTTTTTGACTTTAAATACTGGCAAAATAACTGTAATCTCCAGGTGCCAGGATATTTGCCCATCTCGATGGATGGTTACTTACCCTTGGTCTAGAGTATGCCACCATAACAACCTTGGGTTGTCTTCTGGCATGAGTGGCCATATTCGAGTCTGTCTTTTAATGGCGGCAGCACTTTGGAAGTACCTTTGGTGTTGCGAATGTCTATAGGTAATGGTTATCACTTTCCATCAGATGGGCCGTCTGCGTGTGTGCTGAGCTCTTTCAATAATAACAATCTGCGTTACCTGTCAAACGTGGAAGAAGTCACAGGCAAATCCTAGTATGTGATGGCTCCTGTAGTTGAGCGGGCTTAACCTTTGACGGCCTACCTCACTGCAATCCGGGTTCCGGGATTCCCGGTATAGTAAATTTCGGAAACGTATTTTCTCCGTTATTTACCATGGTCTGGGTGTGTGGGATCGGCCCCAGAGTGGTCCGTTGTATATTACCCATAACACAAGCGTAACTTGCTTAATTTCGGGATATACAATGTGTGCGTTTGTCTGCCGATTATTTTGTATGTCATGGAAGACCACGGGCCACAAAAATGGCCCGGACTTTTGGAGGGCTTGCGTGGAGCCATGGGAAGGCCAACATGTAGAGGCCCCTTGACAAGTTTAATGGAAATATGGCGTGACACTGACCGGTGATTATCCCTGTCTCCACCATATAGTAATGTACCCAAGGACAAGCCCCAGCCAATGTAGGACTATTGTGGGAAATGAGTAGAGAAAGTACCGGGCTATTGTGGTGAACTGTTAGTGGTACTAAGGCTCTGGGAATATGGGGACTATGACGTCTGCCCGTCCCGATGTTCAGGGAACATGGAAAAATGGCCAGACGGTGACTCGCCACTCCCTGCATGGGCCCCAAGAAATGCTGATTATTATTAGATTATTAGAGGGTAGATCGTAATATTGAGACCCAAACACGTAATTGTAATATTTAAGGATTAAATAAGGAAACAGTATTAATGTGTAAATATTTTGTTGTAAAAAGTGATATTAATCTAAAATATAGTACATGCAGTGTTATCTAGTGAATTAAACTTTGATTAAATATCTGACTATAAAATAAACAACGTACTTATAAATGTAATAACCCATATATTTTTGCAACCAAACTATTTGACATAGTATATTTTTAACTTATATACTAGTGAATTGTATACAGTGCCGGACATAAAAATATAAAAAATCGCATTTAAATTAATCCAGGTCTGTTTCACTTTTTCTACAAATAATCAGTATACAGCGCCATCTGTTGATACATTAGATCTGATCTATTAAAAATGCCATCCGAGAGATGTGTTGTTGCCGCAAATTTATTTCTCCAGTAGAGGGCATTAGGTGTCCTAAGTGTAATCTTTTACAACATAGGAGTTGCGTCGCGATCTCACACAAAGGCAATGTTACGGCCACTTGGAAGTGCCCCGACTGCAGAAAGGGGGAGGCAAGGGATAATAGAGATGATGCTCCTGTGCTAAATAGATTACCAATAACGAGCAAAGATGCGTCTAACACTGGTTTATCTGACAGCAATCTTACGCAAACCGCGCAACGCGAAAATATTGCCCAGGATTTTACTAACAGGGAAATTATGGAAGAGATACGAGCTATGCGCTGCGATGTACGTAATTTGCAGCACGATATTTCTGACATGAAAATCGAAATACGGGCTTGTCTTATTCGCGTTGATGGACTAGAAGCTCGGTTAGAGACTTTGGAGAAACGGGTCACTGTACAAAATGAAGAACCCACAGACGTTAGTACCGTAATAAATCAGCTCAGATTAGACTTAATGATCGTGATCAAGAGATATTAGCTAATGATTTGGAAATAAGGAACATTTTAGAGGACAATGATGAAAATCCTACACAATTAGTCATCGCAGTTGCAGAGGGTTAGGCGTTAAACTAGAAAACCGGGATATTGTAAGCGCAGAAAGACTTGGGGCTCCTTTTCTTAACACCAATAAAGAAGATACCTTGGGTCGGCGCCCCCGTACCCTAGTAGTCCGTTTGGCACGACGTGACGTACGTGATGAACTTTTAGGAAAGGCTCGTTCCCGACGTACTTCTAACACGGGAAATACTTATTATAATGATCTTTCTGTAAAATCCCAGCGCTTCTTTATAAATGAACGTCTAACTAAATACAACAGAGAATTATTTTGGATGGCGCGTGAGGTGGGGCGCAAGAATAACTGGCAGTTTATTTGGACCAGGCGTGGCCGCATCTTTGCCCGACGCAAGCCAGGCGACTCTGTTATTAGGATTAGAGTTAAAAATGACATTGAAAACATGGTCCTATTTCAGATACTATATAATATTTTTCGTTACTTTAATTTTTGTTAATTTTAATATACAATACAAATATTACTGCATATATAATATAATTATGTCAATTATTTATTTACATACACGTTATAGCATAAAATAAATTTTACTAACTTCCTAGTCCATGATCAGCAATATATGCGTATAAAAATACATACGTATAATAACTAAGCTATATAATTATATAGATATATATTGTACTATACTAATTGCTATTACAGTTAAAGTTAATCTGTACTGTACTTATATTTATAATCAGTTATGTGATATATATGTATGTATTTATATATGTGTGTGTGTGTGTGTGTATTTATACAATTATATACATATTGCATATCACACTGTATATATTAAAAAGTGTGCATCTCGGGACGCCAGACAGAAGTGATAACAAATCTAAGTAGAACTATTTATTAAATTGTTAAATAGTTCAACATAGATTGTTGTAGAGAAAAGCTTAGGTTTTATATATAAATATGTATATATATATATATATATATATATATATATATATATATATATATATATATATATATATATATATATATTAATATGATAATGTAAGGAAAGGTTATTTATTATTATAAAGTATATTTTATTCTTAGTTACAATTCTTGATATATACATTAGAATTTGTGATGTACATTATTAGTATCATTATTTAATCTATCTAATTGCCGAAATACGGCTAGCGGCTTAGAGCAATACAAATGTATATCTAATACTTATAAATAAGTTACAGACTATATTTCTTATAAGGGTCTCAATATAATGTGTATAAACCAAGAAAGAGGTAGGCACTGAAAATCAGTGCTGCGTCGAATTAACTTTCGGCGCAGCAATATACTGAGTGTTAGCCTCATTTGTCCAATTGCGGCATACGACTTTTAAATGTAATGATGCTTTATTAACCTTATATATTGTGTGTGTGACGCCGTTGACAAATAAACGTTTCTTTCTTTTCTTTCTTTCTTATTATTATTTTTCGGTAAGGTAATCTTTTCTTAGCACTTTGCCTAGTTTGAACCACATCCACGGGCCTAAACCAAGTGAATGCAGCGTGTAGTGAGGAAAATTTATGTCGGCGGTATGTTAATATGAGGGGCAATTTCATTTTCGTCTATCTGCAAGAATTTTTTGACTATTCTACATGTACATATTGCCGCTTTTTGGAGAGTTATGTAAGGTTCTCTTTGAGGTCTAATAGTTTTAGGCTATGGAGAAGATGGTTGGGAATAACGCCTCTTGTGGAGAGAACTATGGGTACTATGTATACTTTTTCCTGACGCCAAATTCTGCTCACTTCATCTTTGAGAATTATTATTATATGTATATAATATTATATATTTATAGGCGAATCTCGCAGACGTGGCAAACGGCGGCGCAAGGGGCGTCACGGTGGCAGCGACCGACTAACCTCAGCCGGTTGGCGGCGCAGACACAACAGGACCCGGAAACACAGGTATGTATCTCAAATTTGTAATGTGTACCAATAAAATAGAAACCGTTTTTCTAGATTTATGTCCAATTCTTTTTTAATTTTACCTTAAAAAATCTTGATGTAGCAATACACCTAGATTCCTAGATTACTGACTGAAGGAAATATTTTGCGTTCACCTTAAAACTCGACACGCGGGGTTATACATACATACATATATAACTTCACCAGGTCCCTTGCGGGGTAGGCACGAACAACAGAGCGCCATACAGGCTTATTCTTACACACCTCACTTGCTTATTCGACGGAGGGTTATAACTCCCAAAAATATTCACCCCCTATAGCTAGAATCAAAAACCACTAGAAGCGGCACAATTCAACACCCTGAAAAGAGTATTTCACGTTATGTAATGTACTTTATTTATAAGCTACTGGGGTCCCGGCAGACGTTGTCCTGCCCTAAAAAAATAAAAAACTAAGACCCCATCCCAGTGCTACCGGTTTCAATTGTGAATCTAAATACTCCAGGGACCCACTCAAATGCACACAAAAATCATCAAAATCGGTAAAGTCGTTCTCGAGTTATGCGCGTACATACATTTCTACGATTCGTTTTTATTTATATAGATTTTATTACTTTGTATAAGTAATCTACATTTTTGGGAGTTGGTAACCCTGCATGTAAATTTATTATAAACACACACTATACACTGATATTCAATGTATTTTTGTATAAGATTGCAGGCATCGGCACAGATTCACAAAACCCCAGCTCCAGAGGTTCCGTGTCTGCTTTAGGTGATGAAGTTATTATAGTCTTGCCCGTAACAAAAACGGGAATCACCAAGAAGACTGACTCGTTCTTGGACGATGACATACTGAAGTATCTTCACAGGGAAGTCGATGAAGAGGCAATTGAGACTGAGTTTGATATTAAGGTGAGATCTCCGAATATTGCTTCTCTTAGTAGAAGTAGACAGAAACAGTGTTACATAATCATCTATCTATATTTTAAGAGCTGTGTTGGAACTCCTCCAATCTTCTCTATAATGGGCCAGCTGTTTTACTTTCTACGACACGACGCCCATATATCCTTATTGTTTCGATTCATTTTGTCATTTGTCAGTTGAATTTTTCCACTTGTCCGTTGCGATTCGTTTTTCCACTTGTCCGTTGCGATTCGTTTTTCCACTTGTCCTTTGCGATTCGTTTTTCCACTTGTCCGTTGCGATTCGTTTTTCCACTTGTCCGTTGCGATTCGTTTTTCCACTTGTCCGTTGCGATTCGTTTTTCCACTTGTCCGTTGAAGTTTCACTTCGAATATGTGTCCCAGCACACATTTCGATTTTTTAAATAGGCAAACATTTTCTTCATATCCCGCCTTCTTTCCTTAACAGTTTTGACAACAAATTAATATTCCTTCAAGCCAGCTTTTATCTTACTATTTCTACTTTAACCTTAGCATTGGTAACAGTTGACATCATTTTCATAGACCTTGTATAAAATTTTCACCAGTAATAAGGCAAATGATGGATGGATTAATATTAAATAATTTAATTGTAGCGTCGCTACGTGCTGGAAGAAGCATTCCGCACTCGTCCTGAAAGGCAGTATGGTCAAGAAATGCAGAATTTGCTGCGAGAATTGAAAGTACCCGCAATGAGTCTTGGCGATTGGCTTCACATACCACGTGTATTTTCCCGGCAAAACGCACAGTTTAGCCTTCCGATTGATTCAAATGATTTGGAAAGTAAGAGTTCTATACATAATCTTTTTAGATATATTAATCCTAATTTTGTTTCGAACTGTATTCGCCACTTCGTTTTTACTCCACAGCTAAGATCTACCTTCTCCAGTCAGCCGTTGACTCTTGAAAAGTATCAAACTTTTCATTACTTTTGTATTTATACATTAATTAGTGACCAGAAAATAGCCGGAAAGTGGACTCCGGGCAGTGTTGCCAGATTGGTGGGATTTCCTGCAAATTCGGGGCTTTTTTCGACGTTGGGGGGAGATTCGGGGGTAAAGATTCTTTGAGGGGACATTCGGGGGGAAAAATTTTCTTGAGAGAAATTTTGGAGATTTTTAAGTACCATCTACAAATTCAATTCTCATCACTACAATTATTATATCTAAGTTATAATACAGTATTATTACTTTATCTTAGGATTATATTCTACTAATGAATGATACTTCAATTCAATAGTTCATTTTAATAATTCAGTTTATTCGTACGTTCATTTACGTTATTTATTTTTATGCCGTTCTACTCGTAGACGTCGTATCCTATAGGCTACTTTCCGTCAGAGACTCTCAATGAGTGGTCGTTGAGAGTCTCTAACGGAGACGGTACGGTCTCTGTAGTCACGTTCACAACCGCGGTGTTTCCCGTTCCACTTATTTGCTAGCGTCACAATCACAAAGCGTAAACTCAATTGGCACGATTATTTAACCATTCACCATCTATTGACACGGGTCGCTGTAAACGCTCCGTGAGCGAAAACGATGACGTCATTGGTGACATTTTCGCTACGACGGTGGTTTTACCTTTTTATTTCTCCTATAAAATAAGTAAAACTGTTTTGGGGGTTTTTTTTCAAAAAGCTTACTTTTGGGGTTTTTGAAAAAAATTTGGGGGTTAATTGACATGGTCATCTGGCAACACTGACTCTGGATTTAATGCTCAGACAACAATGATAGATAAGGCTTCTTCTTTATTTTGCTATTTGCCTAAAGAATCCTAAGGAGAGCCAATGTTTAATTTTCTTTTTAGCGTTGACACCGATGAACTACGCAGCACGATTCGTGACTTTGAAGAAATCGAAGCAATTACTTTACCTTACTGTTTTGAGAAAATTCAGACCTGAAGGATACAGGATGCCAATACAAGTAGGTATCTACCATAAAATATTTTTTTTTGTGTTTGTTCCCTATACGTCCGCATACATTCTTGTACAGTTGTAAAAGGCCAAATTGTACATCTTCGACTGAGGCCCAATGATGGAGATTTTGTGGCAACTCGAAAGGCCACATTTCTTTACACAATTAACATTTTTACAAAAACACAATCATAACTTAAAAATAATCAATATCCTACAACTATTTTTCATTCCATAGCAATACTAGTATGTGCCCGCCACTTTGGACGAAGTGGCGCGCTTACTTGAAATCCTACGGGATTCTCGGGACACAAAGTACTGCAGCTATCGTTTTAGTGAAAACTGTGTCTGAATATGTATATTTGGACCCGAACAATAATACTCGCTCCCGGGAAAATTTCCGCGGGATTCCCGCGATAAAAAAGACTACACATTTTATTACATATAATTTGCTATCGATCAGTGAAAAAATTAAATTGGAATTCAAATATTTTTTTAATCGGGCCATTTCAAATCATTTCCAAAAATTCCTGGACTAAAAAGTAGCGTAGATTTTGAATTGTCTGTTGATCAGCGAAAACCGCATCGAAATCGGCGCAGTAATTTTTACGTAAATCCTGACCAAACAGACAAGAAATCTTTACAAAAATTCTTCGTGTTGTCCCTCGTTTATACAGTCTAGTCTAGGTTTTTTTTAAATAGCTTCAATATTATAATTCAGTATAAACACGGCATGCTTAGAATTTTATAATATTATAGATTTAGCATCTCTGAAAAATAAATAGAACTTCACAGCGTAACGTTAGAGTTCCCGCCACAAATAAAGTCCCACGGAAAATAAAAGAATTAAATGTGGTAGTTCGCTATTTTATAGAGCTGTGTTCCTAAAATAATCAGAAAATAATTTTACAGCTTTAATTACGGAATATTTTGTATTTATTAGTCAGTCATTAGCTACATCGATTTATGGCGATTGCAGCGCTGCGTCTGTGGGTACTTCGTTTGTGGCGCGGACTCTAGACTGGTAAACAAGTGCCTTTTGGACCAACTTTTTTCAGCAGTCTTCGAAAATTATAAATGAGGTGTCATTCGATTCGAAACTTTTAATTTTGTAACAAGGAAACTTATTAATAAAAAAATGAAAAATAAACATTTTCTAATTTTTTCCAACGGGGTTCTATTCTAAAGCCTTTCAAGAATTGCTCCAAGAAAGGAAAAAATCTTAAATTTATAGTTTAACAATTATCACACTTGCAATGTTCATGTTCAAGCAAAAAAATGTTATTAATTAACTAAATGAAAAATGTTATAAAAAAAAATTTCAAGCAGATTATTGTTCATTCACCTATTCAGTTAGTGCCTGAATTTTTTCAATTTTTTATTTTCATATTTAGTATGTTTTAAATAATATTTATTCATTAAAGGGCCGATATGGGAGTGGCTTGCGTAAGCCAGAGTACCCGTTTTCGGCCGTATTTTCATCCCTCTGGGAAAATTATAAATATTGATCTTACAGTTTCGGGAATCGAGACTTTTTTTAGGAAATTTCCTCCTCTTTTTTAATCTGTTTTCAAATTTGAAAAATCTTTATTACTTTTTGAGATATTTGCAAAAAACTAAACCCCCCTTTTTTTTAGTTAATTGTTAATAACTTTACAATTTTTGCAAGCGGAACTTCATTTTTTTCAAAAATAATCTAGATGCCATTCCGAATCGAATGACACCTCATTTGTAATTTTCGGAGACTGCTGAAAAAAGTTGGTCCAAAAGGCACTTGTTTACCAGTCTACTCTGCCTTCAGTTCCCCCAAATCCAAACACTGCCAGACATATTGTCAGATAGTTTAAAATCGATTATATTGCATGGAGGCTAGAGGTATAAGGAGAACCTTCTCAGTGTCCACTGAAGGGCAGCAAATTAAGATGGCGCCATAATAGCAAGTGGAAAGTATTTAAAAATAGCGCCACAAATAATTAGAGTAGGATACGAGATTAAAGAAGGAAAGAAAGACTTCCTCTTTGTCACCGCGCATTTTACGAAAAGTAACTATTGCATGTCTCCTCACGGTGGAATATATATAATAATTTAATTAAATAAAATTAATAAATAAATGTAATAATTAATTAATAAAATTCATTAATAATGAAATTAAATAATAATTGTTGGGATTATGATATAATAAATCGTAATAATTTCAACCAGCACACATCACTTCGTTTATAACTGCTAAATTCATATCATTTCCTTTTGCTACACTAGCGCTATTTTGACGAATTTTCGAACCATAATTTGCTGTTTCCAGGTGGACACTTTTTCAACTGATCCCCCATACTAGATGGTCCTCCTTATACCTCTAGCCTCCATGTTATATTGTTAAACTGATGTGCCTTCATTTGAACGTGATATTTTAACAGGATATAGAAGAAGGTCTTATACTCATGATGGGTGGCATACTTAATCCGGAACAAGCGAGTAATTTCAAAGTGATCATGTCGTGGGAAAATTATATAGAGGAGGAAAGCATTCCTGATGAAATAAAGTTGACCTTAAATGGAGTAAAGAAAACTGATTTGGCTGGAGAAGATAATAATTCGGAGGTAATGGAAAACTAATTATCTAATATTGATCACACAATAATAGATAACTGAATAAAGTTATTTTTCTTTAAAGATGGTTTCGCATGATTTGTCTTTAAACCAGTATTAAATAACTGACTAGTACAGTTTTGATTAACGCTAAACAGTCTAGAATTTTATATATCGTGATAATCTTGAAGTACTCTTTATTTACTAATTCACTTTTAATTTTTCCACTCAAAAACCAATATCCCGCCAATCAATCACTGACGGGAAATAGTCAGTGACTGATTGGCGGGATATTTGGATTTGAGTGGAAAAATTCCAATAAAACGATATACACCCCCTGTCATAGTGTATATTCTTAATTTTAAATAACGAAAATATTTTTCAGGTGGATTCGAAGACATTAAAATATCGCACTTGGTGTGGGCTATGCGCGATTTGTGAAAGGATGTACGGTCGTTTTCCGCCAAGAGATAAGGATTCACCAGATGGGGTACAAAATCTCAAATCTGTATCAAAATTTCACCTACCTAACCCAATGATAAAAATAAAGTACTGGCACATTCCGATCGATATTTTTTTTAGTTTGAGATTGCACAACATTAGCGTATTCTGTCATAGTAACTAAAAGGAAACCGTCCAATGTTTAAACTTTTTTTTAAATTCTATAGTGCTTATTTGAAGGAATTATTAGAAATTCCATTACACCTATATTTTGTAGATAATCTATATATATCTACTAATGTATGTGTATATGTATATACCTGTACAGATAATATATATATATGAACTAACACCGCGTTCACACAGGGGTAATGACCACGGTGGCTGTGATTGTGGTAGGCCTTTTCCGGACTGTCCACTCCACAGCGGAATTTCGGGATAGGATTTCCTTCCTTCAGGAAGTGGCCAGTTCGTCGTATGGGGCAGCGTTACGCGGACCGACATTAGGCCCGCTTCGCCGACCCCGCTGCAAAGAAAAGAGACTGTGGTTCGGTCCACCCATTTCGACGTTGGACGATCTGCCCTCGACCGTGGTTCATCTATGGTCGGGAGCGAATACAGAAGAAGATAACTACTTCCGGCCGTGGTTTGCCCGTGGCCGGACTACCGAAGAACTGGGCGGATGACGGCAAGGGGGTCGGCGCCAACTCCCCGCTAGTTGAGTCCTGTACCCTCCGCCTATTTATGACGACGTCCCCGACTTCGGTGACCGGGTGATCTTTATTATCCGAAGACTGACTTTTTACACAAGGAGAGTACGAAGACTCACTCTCGGTTGCGGTAATCGCGGCCCAGAAGGTCGTTAAGCAACACGACGTATCTCATTTCCTAAGACGAATGACGAGCGGCGAGAGGATGGCCCTGACCCCACATACGTACTGCCTTGGTTGGCTCGAGCGGCGTCGATCCTACCTTCTGGATGAGAGGGGGGGGTGTCGAACTTTGACTCACCCTCACCGTGACCCGAACAGTGAGATATCCGTAAGTGGATTTCTCGTCGTCAAAAAAGGGCCAATGATCATCCATTGGCCTTCGCCGGCAATACACCACGTGATGAAAAACATTAAAGAAATCAAACTGTTTAACCGTTCGACGAAACATACACATAGGGATGCGAAGGCCTATGAAACCAATTGCCCAACCCAATTTTATGTGTATTCAGCATTATGGAAACAGATATACTCAAATTGTTCCCTTATAGTCATCATTGTAACTATAACGCCATATACAGGTGGTAGAGCTAGCGATTGCTTTTCGTAGACTCCATTATTTAAGTTTTGTCGAACAATCGAATGATTTGGATGTTACCGCAATACGGTGGTTTATCAACAAACTATTGATGACCTTCGTCGGCCTTGTGTGTACGCAGTGTAATTTCTTTGTGTATCCGATCACTAAAATTAATGGACAATCTTTTTAGCTACAGCCGGCTGTGCCATAGACAGTGTTTCATTTTCATACAAACTAATGTATTGAATAATCTCGAGCTATGTAAAGGACATAAGTTATGGCACATACTACATACTTTACCTTTTTTTGTTATCAAGAAAGAAAGAAAGAAATAATTTATTTGCTAGGAAAGCGATACAATACAGAAATATTTATACATACATTTTTTTATGACATTATATTTATTTTACACCGCATTTCCTACAAATGAGGTCGGATTATCATGATTTTGTTTTTATTTCAGATGGAGTTAAGCGATTTCACAATGATTGAAACCAAATTAACAATATTGAAAGTGCATGACGGATTAAAGGAAATATTAAACGCAATAAAAGAGCGATAGTATTAAGAATGTTATAGAAAACACTAATATGATTGTTATACGTCATGTTTTATAAATATTAAAATTATTTCCTTAATAAGATATTCATTAATTTTCTTTTTCATATCAAACAATAAGCAGTAACATGCTGCTTATTGTTTACGTCTGCCACTGGACAAATATTCCAACAATGAAATTTTCTGTGAAACTCAAACATAAATTAGAAGTTATAATGTAAAGGTTGAATGCAATCATTTCAAGAAGGAGAAAGTTTCAAATAATTATGATATACTTTCTCAAATTATATTATTTTATAATCATGGCATACTTCGTATAAGACGAATTATGTTTGAGATCGGTATTACTCTGAAAGATCCGAAAAAGATCAGCAAAACGAGTAAGAAAGCCGACCCTGTGCTTCATGGCGCTTCGAGTCTAATGAAGATTCAGCAGACAGGCAGACGCCACCTGATGAAAAGCGGTTACGATCATCTATAGACATTTGTAACACCAAAGGTGCTGCCGCTCTCTAAACGCATTTTCATCTCTCAAGTGCAAAAAAAGTTATGTAGTTACCGTTTTTAGATTATTATACTATTACTACTTACTACAAAATATCGTGCTCCGGAATATAACTAATCCTCAATGGACAAGTATTATAATACTGTGATTATCCTTAGAGTTTTGTGAATAATATTCCCGTCTAGCGCTTTTAAGGAGTTGACAGAGCGTTTTTTCTCAGACGAGTCTTGGCAACACCGGTTAAGTTTTGCTATGAAGTATATCTAACATTACGCTATAGTTTTAGAATAAACCCGAGGAGAAACCTGAAGCTTTTTAATCACACATTGCTACATTTATATAAAATATGTATTCTGTGTGTGTATCCGAATGTATTTTCTCATTGGATGACATTTCCATATCATACGATAGTGTTGTTTTACGTATTGTACATTTATCGATAATGCAAAAGACAACAGTCTTTGAGCCAAACGTTGAATAGAAAATAGCATTTTGCATTCAAAATAAACGCTTATCTCTGTAAATCACGATGAAACTACAAAATTTTAATTAAGTTAAAAATGTAATGATAGTACCACGAAATAAATATCAATTTCAGAGAAACTATTTAGGATCAATTATTACTGTCCTTTTTTAAGTATCGCTTTGTTTGATTCTTGATATTATATAGACAGTATTAAGCAACATTTTATAAATATGGAAATATTATCAGGCTATAGCTGTATTACCAAAACTGACCAATCCGTTATATAATATAAAAAACGTTAACTGATTGCAAAGAAAGAAACACTATGTGGTAATCCAATTAATTACATTTCTCTAAATAAATAAGATTTCTTCCTTCAATGAAATAAAATCAACACTATATTTCAACAATATCTGTTCTCTTTTAAGAACATGTTTTTTAAACACGAAAGCAAAATAGACTTGTACAGCTTCTGAATGAAAGACAATACATCTTTATTCCTAAAAAAAAAGAAAATTGATAATACTTGTACAATACATGTATATGTATTGTGCCCCTTCCTGGTTACAAAAACCGAATGGCAGATATAAATATATCTGCATTACATAAACATCTTTTCTTTAGAAGTAAGGCTAAAAATATATTGTATTTATAAAAATAGTAATACGAATCAAAGTTCGTTGTTCGTATTACAAAACGA
This sequence comes from Dendrolimus punctatus, assembly GCA_012273795.1. NCBI lineage: Eukaryota > Metazoa > Arthropoda > Insecta > Lepidoptera > Lasiocampidae > Dendrolimus > Dendrolimus punctatus. Next base: position 4,376,598 of record CM022532.1, read on the forward strand.
TTCGCTCCATCTCTTACGAGTTTACGCCTTTGAAGGACTTAAAGCGAGATGTGTAATTTAAATGTCTAGGCTCAGTCCAGCTCACCTAACCAAAACAGCTATATAGCTAGCTTTTTATTTTATTTTTAGTGAGCCGTTTCGTACAAGTCTAGAGCAAAACATTTCAGGTTCACTCTAAAATTTCACTAAAGAGCAAGAATTAAAAATATTACATAGAAACTTTTATCGATAATCGTAGATACTACTTATGGGCAACACTACGCAGTTCAAACCGTTTTTATTGGAAACTATTTTCGTACACGCTTCCTTAACGCAACGAATTTATTTATATAATGAAAAATAAACAGTAGTGACCGTTAATATCACATGGTTGTTATTAAAGTCGTGTTTTGAGTGTTAAATTTGAAATCTAAGGCAAAATGAATATGGACAGGGAGTCTCCGAACGTTGATGGTATAATATGACCGTTTATTATTGTAACAACGCGTTGGTGTGCTAGTTGTTTGAATTAATACTAATTATAGACTTGTGTTTTCAGATTATTTCGTGACTGCACTTCAAATATTTGACTATTGCGGCGCCGATAACTCCAGGACGTTGCGTGTTGATGCATTGATGGACAAATTTGCACCTTTTGTAAAGACTAACAAGTGAGTCGTATTTGTTTGTCTAAATACAAATATACTGTCTTAAAAAGTTGATTAAATTAGTGGGTCTTTGTAAATTGATATTTGACCTTAATAGTCTTAATGTTCTTGCAAGTTGCATGGTATTTTTATATTTTATACACTCACTGTTATTACATATCCTTAGGATATATATTGAGATTCAGTCAGGATATATATTCAATTTAGGAAATACACTGTTTATAGGTTTATATTTTGGGACAGAAAACTTGTTACTCATTAATTTGAACAGTTATTCAAATGTATATTTTGTATATATATACTTGCCTATCAGTTATCAGATATTTAATAGCCATTATTAATGATTTACTTATTGGTCACATCATATCCATTTGTAATTTTCCCCCAGCTTATTCTTTGCTAAAAAGCTGAATAAAACCCCATTATTAATTATTCTTATTGTGATAAGAAGCTTGTGCTGAGTTTTTTGGCGTCTACCCTTGTATTTTTCATCTCTATATTATTATTTTTTTATGCTCCTAGTCCTTATGTCATTTTACCTTTTATAATATATCCTGTCGAGCACTTTAAATATTTAACTACTCTTTCATATTGGCTATGGATTTATAATAGTAAACATGTTACTTTTACTTTTCAATCTGTACTCTATGGAAATTGCCATATTTTTCAGATCCAAAAGTATCCTATGTTCACACATGCCAAAGATTTTAATCTATTCAGCTTAGCTTACTACTACTTAATATTTTGATTTGAGTTTGTATGGGCTTTATAGAGATGTAATTTTCATTATAGAATAATAATTAAATAAGGATACAATAAAATGTAATAAACAACACTTTAATAAATATTGGAATTTCATACATTTTGCTGTGTGGTTAATATAACCTCACCTTGTATGGGTGACAACATTTTTTTGAGGGTTAAATTATTATTGTTGAACACAAGAACTTTAAGGAAAATCAATGTTTATGTTGTCACTGTATACCTCAGGTATTATGGACTATTATTGCTTGAAAAGAGTAAACAAATATAGTGGTAACTTGCTAGTCTTCTGGGTACCCCACCCCATAAAACACATTGACCTAGATTCAGTGCTTTATACGGCAGCGGACATTGAAGCCACGGGGATTTGACAGGCCTCTGCCCACTACAAAGTTGTGGGTGAGAGGGTCACGCCAAATAACGTGACTCAGGCGAAAGGAGGCACCCATTGTGTATAACCCCTGGCATTGGTTGTGCTCATGCACATCGTGTTGGGGGATGTCGTATGTTTAACACACTGGTCGTGAAGTACTTTCCCAGCTTAAAAAAAAGGATATTCAATACTCTACTTAAAGACTTATGGCCCGTTCCTGTAGCTTACCAACCATTCATTTTGTTCTTTTTGGCTAACATGTGACATCCATACAAGTAATGTTAAAATTCAACCAATTGTGTAAGGTAAGTAAATAAATAGTAGGATAAAGGAACTGGCCATTAAAGGATTATAAGTAGAATACAATATAAAGAAGTTATGCCTTTATTGTATTATTTTATAATATTTTATTTTATAAAATGTTTTAATAAATACAAAAGAAACAAGAAGTGGTTTTTCTATAATGTATTTCATTCATTTTTCAGAGCTGAATACAGCTGCCTTAAAACTATACTTGACCCAGACCATGAGAATCCTGAAATAAATGTAACAAAATTGGCAAAAGCATTACACCAATATAGTGAAACACAAAAGAGTAAAGTAGATCTTGATGAAAGGTTTGTATGAACAAAATTATCATTTTCAATTATGCTTTTTGATATTTTATTATTGAATGCATTTTTTTAAATCAAATCTGTTGGTTAAAGCAAAGAAAACCATAATAGCTTACTTGTAAACACACTCTGTCCTAATACACGCAGGCATACATCTTGTTCACAAAGCATGCAGTGCTTAAGGGACTACCTAAACAGTTAGTTGTCTCGCTTGTGGATTACAACACTTGAATAAGTAAATTGACTGAATATACTGACAACAGACTATTCTACAAATCTCAATGGTAATATTACCAATGTTTCACATAGATTTGATTTCACATACATTAATTTTTATGTATGAACCTTTTGTCACAATCATAATAATATGTTTGGGCTTTTGTTGTTGTAAGCAACATTCTGATATAAACCTGCCAAGTTGCCTCGGAGAAATGTGCTTGGTGTACTGTTCCCTATCCTTAGTGAAAACAAATTAAAAAGTTACAAAATTTTCTACTTAAATATCTATGTTTAGATGTTCCTTAAGTTGACTAAGACATTTAAACATTATTAAATAGTGTAATTGATTCCAAAATAGTTTTGTACATCTGTGAATTGAAGAGAGAGAGTGTTACGATAACACATTCACAAAATAAACAATTATAAAATTGCATGATTAAATACTTTCTTATAAGCAAAAAACAATAGAGTGGCCTTATAGCTTAGAGCGATGTCTTTCAGCAACCTGTAACATAAAGGATTATTTTAACTAATGTAACTACATATTAGTTTTGATATCAATTCTAAAGTACCATAACCATATAGACTTTTTTAATCTTTGGCGTTTATGTACACATGGTAATGGTTAGACATCAAGAGATTAAATTGGTATGTAAATTGATCGAGATTCTTTTGGAACTTGTTCTCATTTAATTCCATTTTGGGGCTGTGTAAATATCAAGATTAATATGTTTGTTTTGTGATAAAAGTTTCATGAAACTCATTGAACAGAGCCGTCATATTCTAGAACATTGTTATAATAGTAACAAAAAGTGTTGTTATAATGAAAGAGATGTTAAACTAGTTAATAATTAGGTAAAACTAAATGTAATTGATGAAATTAGTGAAAATGAATGCCCAAACTAAGCAAAGCCTGTATGTAAGGTTTTGGTTCTCTCCTATATGCTTAATTGAGTGTTTGTTTTCTTCACATGCGGGTAGAAATGTTAGAACAACAGAGAAATAAATCTTATGCAGTCTTAAAATTCAAATATTAACACTTTTGTTTTCATTTCCAGTTTCAATTTAAAAGTGGACAAGTGCCGCAAGATTCTGACTCTGGTATATCTACTGATGGTAAGTATATAGACAGCTTAAAGTAGGACTCTTTTAATGACATGGCCTGTACTGTAATTAAATAAAATTTATCTGTTGAGATGAATATATTGCAGTGTATATGTGAGGAGATATGTAAGGTACTCTCGCATCTGCAACAACCTTTCTGCTTCTGGCGTTGCAAACTTAGAGTTTGAAATTATGATAATTTTTGTTTCTTCTTCTATCTATAATCCTTACATAAATATGAGCAGATGTAGATTGTTTTCAAACTCCAGTAAGCTTGTTGGTTATAAAGTAATTTCTAACATAAGACTTGATACTTGTTTCCAGGCTTTCAACTGCTAGAAGAGTTACAATGCGAGCTCCGTGAAAAGACACATCTGGCCCATCAGCTGCGCAGCCAGTTGGACTTCACGGACAAACAGCATGAGGATGTGATGGCCACTATGATCGCTGAGCGGGACTCTCTCAGGGCCCATCTTAACATGTGAGTGTAATATTAATATACCCACATGTTCTTCCTTCACGAGTTCAGAGGACAGGTAGACAACCCACCTGATGGAAAGTGGTTACCATCACCTGTGAATGCTTGCAACACCAGAGTGCTACATATGCACTGCTGCTCACTACAGGGTGATTGGAACGACAACACAACTCAAGGTTGTTTTGGCGGTATACTCTAGACCAGGGTTGTAACCATCCAGATGGGCAAACACCCCACCACCTAATACCCAGGAAATTATATACTTTCTCTGTTTTTTTCTTTTTATCCATGCGGGAATGGAGAAATAATACATTTTCCTCTGGCCGGGCGGTCTGCTGTAAGAGGCGACAAAATAACCATTGCAAATATCTATAGGCGATGGTAACAGCTTTTTATCAAGTCCGCTGAACTCATACAATAAAAAATAAAAGAAACCTTTTACATCTCGCGCCTACTTTGAGAATAAATAATTATCTAATATTATAATAATCCTAATATTATAAATGCGAGTCTAAGTCTAAGTAACTACAAAAAACACACAAATTTCATGACCAGATCATGATGAAATTTACTGAATACTGTGTACTATTCGACCAGATGCAGCCAAATATTCATGGCATCTCTAAAATATAACACCATTGTAATGGTAGTGACACCAATCACTTGGTAGCGTTATGGGTGTTTTGAATTCGAAACTAAATTTGACATTTATAGGGACAGCATGTGGGATTTCAGTTCTACACTAACTTTAAGTGATACCAATGGTAAAATAATTTTATATTATATTTATTTTTTCGAATTTTATTTCATTCAGGCTCCGCGATGAGAACATGACACTGACACACGTGAAGCGGGACTATGAGGAGGCCTGCGACAGGCTGTGCGGGAGCGAACAGGCCCTCAACGACGCCCGGAGGGAATTGGAGTCCGTCAGGAAGAAGGCCAGGGTGCTGCATGAACAGGTCTCCTGTCTGGAGAACGATGTAAGATATTTTCAGAGACTGCCTTTTGAGTACAATATAACGATCCCTAAGTCGAGCAGCTTTTGTAGACAAATGGCATTAGTGCTAAATCGATACAATGGAAAATGTATAGGGATGACATTACACTAAATATTATGTCATTCCTGTACATTTTAATTCTATTCATTCAGTGCTAATGCTCACAGCACAGGCTCTAATGTCACGCGTGCGTGCGTGTGTGTGGGTGCGTGTGTGTGTGCGCGTGCATGTGTGTGTGAGTTTGTGGGTACGTGCGTGCGCGGGGTGAGTGTGTGGGTGGTGTGGGGGGTGTGTGGGGTGTGTTGGTGTGCGTGTGCGCGGCGGGTGTGTGTGGGTATGTTGGTGTGTGTGTGTGTGTGCGTGCGTGTGTGTGGTGTGTGTGGTGTGTGTGTGTGGTGCGGTGTGTGGTGTGGTGTGCGTGCGTGCGGCGGGTGTGTGTTGGTGTGTGTGTGTGTGTGTCGACGCGTGCGTAGAGGAGGTGTGGTGACTGTGCGTGTGTGTGTCTCTAAGCGTGCCCGAAAGAGATGGCTGGTAAAGGGCTAATTAAGTGGAGTTGCTATGACAGTTGCATGAATACAACACTTTAAATGTTTCACTTTTGAATTCAGTCACGTTATAATTTATTCAACTGATAACTTTTATCTGATGATTGAAAAATCGACCCTTAACGTATAATTAAGAGATAACTTAGCATTTGAAAGATTGCACGTTAGTCTGGATTTGTTATTCCTTCAGAAATTGACCCTACAAGAGCAACTAACAAAGTCAAAGGACGAATGCCACCGTATAAATGAAATGTATGCAGCCCGCCAATCCGCGTTGCTGGAGGAGAACGAGACTTTGAAGACGGATCATGCAGACCTGGCCTCCAAGTTGCAGGACCAGGAGGAGTTTATGCAGCAAATTATCAAAGAGAAGGTATTGTAACAATAAAAGACACTTGGGCTACTAAATTGAGAAATAAGTATAGGCCAGATAACAATTAAATCAACTAAGACTTTTTTATTGTAGTATTTTCTAGTGTAGTTTCGAGAAATATTTTCAAGGTATTTTCTCTTTTCATAGCATATTATTATCCATTTTCATCATATATTCTCATATTTTCGAATACAAAAAAGAACTTAATGTTCTTTTCACAGTTTGATACAATACGATATCTATGAGACGATTTTTTAGCTTTTGACTAAAACACTGAGAAAGATGAACATTTTATATATAAAAATAAATTGCAAAATGTGTTGGTGTGTTGTGTTTAAGTGGGTCCCGGGATGTTTTAAATCCACAATTAGAACCGATAGGTGGCGCTGAGTTCGGGTTCTTGAATCCTCCTAATCACCGGGGGTGATTTGTTTTGTGTTTGAGTGGGTTCCCGGGATGGTTTAGATTCGCAATTAGAACCGATAGGTGCGCTGAGATCGGTTCTGAATCCTCCTAATCACCGGGGTGATTTTGTTTTTTTGTTTGTTTTTTTTTTTTTTTTTTTTTTTTTTTTTTTTTTTTTTTTTTTTTTTTTTTTTTTTTTTTTTTTTTTTTTTTTTTTTTTTTTTTTTTTTTTTTTTTTTTTTTTTTTTGTTTGAGTGGGTTCCCGGGATGGTTTAGATTCGCAATTAGAACCGATAGGTGGCGCTGAGATCGGGTTCTAGAATCCTCCTCATCACCTAGACCGATTATGGTGATTTTGTTTTTGTGTCATGAAACAAAGTCTTTTAGGAATTCAGAAAATATGCTAGTAGTAATCAGCTAGTATTTTATAAACAGATTGAGAATGAACTATGACGTCATCAAAATTCCGCGAAAATAGTGACGTTTAAACAGCTCAAATATTTAATAAAATAATAATTTGGACATTTCCAGCCGTATATCTATTTTTTACTATGATAAAACGATGTAAACAATGATTTAAGAATATAATAATAAATGAATATTCCCCATAATAAATAACCGCATGGAGTATTGTTGACAGGTGTTACTGGAAATGGAACTGAAAGACACCCTGAACAAATCCAACCAGACCCACTTGCGGATGGACCGCTCTATTGACATCAGTTACACCGAGGAACAAATGCTCACGGCACTTGACACCTTGAACGCAGACAGCAGATTCGCACAAGGTATGTAAAACAATACGGTACATGACATTATGAAAAATATAGGCTGATTTTAATGTATATCGTAGATTACGTTCTAAATATGACAAAAACAAATTGTTTTAACTAAAATATTAATTGATATTTTTGAGAAATAAAATTGTTATATTGCAGCCATTAGCCACGTGACAATGAACGCCGATCAGAGCGTGTGACGTCATAGTGTGCAAAACACAAGAAGCTATCGATGACGTCTCAGAGAACACTTCAATGAAACAGATTTTTGTTTTGCACGCTGTGACGTCATGCGAGACACCATGACAGCTTGACGCGTTTTTGTGACGAAATGTCAAAATATTTATATAATTGCTAAATTAAATATGTTGATGTTGTTTTTTTGCTGAAATATTAATATTTCGGCTAAAATAGACCATAAGGCTCAAAATAAACCTGTTTCTCAAAAAATGTCAACTACCGAATTATAAAAATGCATAATCCTTGTCTTTGCTAACTTATGTGTAATATGAAATTGTGCTTAGAAGTTATATAATACGTGGGGAAAATTAAAGCACTTTAAATATACATACAAATGCAGGTAGTTTGTAATTTCTGAGCATTGTGTATAAAAGCCATTTTACTCAGGGTAATCCCCTGTACTTTGTTTCTTTTTGTACATTAAATAACCTTTTCAAGATTTACTATTATTTTGATGAGGAGTACTCTACAAATATAATAATCCATGTTATGTTATTTTGTAGATTTCATGAGACATGTGGATAACCAATAAAGGCCAGACTTGGTTTTCTTTCTATTTGCAATCAGTATATTTGTATACCTACATAATCTATAATGTTATAAAATTTTAAATATGCCATGTCTATAGAATGAAGATATTTAAAAAAATAGCTGGAATAAACTATATAAACAATGGAGAGCAAGATGCATTTTTTTTTGTCCGTGTGTTCGACGTTACGAAAAAGCTACTGGGCCGATTTTAGTAGACAAAAGAAAATTCTTAGACTTAAAATCTGCGCTACTTTTTATCCCGGGAACCCTTAATTTTTCTGAGAATAATTTAAAATGGCCACATTGAAAAAAAATCGAATTCCAATGCAATTTTTTTACTGCTCGACAGCAAATTTTACGTAATAAAATGTATATTTTTATTAATCAAAAAAAAATGAATAATGTATATATTTATTATCCCGGAGTCCGCGGATTTTCCCAGCAGCAGTTTGTAGTTGCTCGAGTGCATAAATATTAGCTTATCCGACTATCACTAAAACTTTTTTTAAATGCTACGATACTTTATGCCCTGGGAATCTTGCGAGAATTCAAGTAAGCGTAGACAAGTCGCGGGCATATCCTAATTGTTAAATAATAACACGTGCCTACACATTATTATTATGTATGTGTGCAATTTTACAAACGAAAAAAGGATAAATTCATAATTTCAGAAGAGATTCTGTATTTAGAAATAAGTTTGTGTTCTCATGTTATGATTGTTTTTTTTTACCAGCTTAGTCTCTCATCAGTATTATATGCTATATTTCCTTTAATCTAATGTAATGTGCTAAACTCAGTCCACAATGCCGTATGTTTTGCATTGCGCTTTATCCTAAAATAACAATTGCATGTCAACACATTCTTCATCCAGCTGTCTCTATACCTGTCTTTTAACACTTAATATTTGACTGGTCCTTATTTTTCATATTGCTTGCTTTGCTCCTAACCCCCAGAAAACCGCCTATTAGCCGAAGATTCCTTTTTAAACGCGCTTGACGAAGACCAAGGTCGCGTCACAAACATGTCATTGTTCGATGAAATACGTCTCAGCTTTTATAACAAATCAAGACTTAATACGACCGATTTAAATAATCTATCGCAATACGAAAAGCATTCAGCTGTAGATATATCTCACTACATCGGAGTTATGAATATGCTTAATGACAATGCTAATGAAGCACAATCTTGCTCTGTAAGGAGTGTAAATGCACAACATGCAGTGCTGTTTCCATCATAATAACTAAGGCAGCAAATGATTGTAGTCATTCAGTTACCGCTCAGACGAGTGGTAAAGATAGCCATGAAAATGTTGCGCCAGCTATTGAAACTGTTTCTAAAGAAACTCAAACAAATGATAATCAATCTAATCTTAATCTCAGTAAAGTATGTATTGGTAAGGCATCTGTAGAATCACAGACTTGTTTTGAAGCAATGCTTAGTACTAAAACTGTAGACACTCAGACATACGATAAGCAATTTAGAACTGAAGAAACACAAACAATCGAAAATTTACCTCGTATTTGTAACAAAATAACAATGTTCACAATCCTAAAATTGCCTTGAATGTGCGAGAGCTAATAAATATACAACAAAATTGGAAACAGATTTAAAACAATCGCATTATAGAATAAAAGATATGGAGGTAGAATTAGATCACTATGAAGAGAATTTAAACGACCTGCAGAAATTCATTGAAGAAGGCAAGAGCGCGAATAGAGTTCTACAATCAGTAATAAACAATTTAAAAGCAAAAATTGAGGTATTAGAACAGGCTTGTCGCAATCAAAGGGATTTAATAAATGGAATGTGTCGCGATACTTGCAGTGTTGAATGTCAAGCTGACGTTGGTAATTGCTTTCAGTTTTGTTGGTAATGATGTTGTGTATGTTCTTAGAGTTTTTGTTGGTATTGTATTATTGTTGTATTTAAAGTGTTTGGTGGTGGGTTAATTCTTTAAGTAGTATAATTCTTATATTAAAAAAATATGCTTCCTTAATAGATGCTTTGCATAATCTTAATAAGTAATATCGGATTGCTGTCGTAGTTCGTCTATCACACATCAACAGAAGTGTACACAATAAATTCGAAAGTATCAATATGTAAAGTGAAGTGATAGGAAGTTTTTATTTATTTATTTCATTCAGTAACAAAGTCGTAACAGTCTTACAATTAAAGTGATAATGCAAGCACCTTGTCCTTAGCTTATTGTGTTAGTAATACACTTCAATGCACTTGATTGAATTTTCCTCAATGATACGTGAGAATATCTAAATCTGTGTTCACTTCACAAATCTGGTTTAATATCCAAAGAGCACTGTTAGAGGTGCTTGTAGAATCACATTAGTCCTACTCGCCGGTACTGCAAATAACTTGTGTTGTCTACCTCGGGTATAGTTCTAGGAATATAGTAGTTGATAATCCTCAAAATGCTGGAATTAGATATCAAATCCCTTAACAACTTTAATATTCCTACCATTCCTAGAATAAAGAAAGTTAAATTAGACTATTCATTCTCTGCAAATACTACTTTGCAAATTGTAATATACATGTTGTTATCGAGAGGTGAAAAGCTATATGCTTTTAACGACATTTTGTGACATACTTAAAATATTGGGCTTTTATCATTTTAATGTCTCAAACTTAAGGGAATACAAGGAACCCTAATCTAATTAAATCTATGAGTGTACTTCTTTTTTAGTATGGTATAAAGTTGATTGAAAATGCGTTTTTATGGTCATTTGTAACTTGAAACTTGTCTTGCGAGATATTTTTTCAAATGTCGCTTAAAACAAATGGCATTTCACTCCTCGTTATTTTTGATTTACATTATTATTAGACAGTAGTAATGTAAATAAAATATAACAACATGTATATTAATTACAATTTAAATACAGTATCAATGAGGACTCCTATGACTAACAGTATTTACGAAATCATTTTATAAGTTTTCTTGTGATGCATTTTACTACTGAGATCAATGGGACATTAGTTTTTACTTAAACATAAAATTTAATTTGGTATAGTATCTTAGTAATAGAAATTAGATTAGATAGAGACCAAGTAAATTAATTTATTAAGACAGTTCATGTATGTATATTATGCTTTTTTCAGATTTGTTACTGTCGGAACTCAGGCCGAGGCACCATGCGTTGATTGCGAGAATCGTAAAGTTGTAACTCCTCAGCGCAATTTAAGAAGATTCTTTTGGTGAGCAGTTGTTTCTTTAAAATTTTCAGTTCCGAGTTATTGTTTCTAGAAATATTTCATCTTTCGCCCATTGAAAAGCTGTGGACTGTGGCATTAGGCTCGATTCACACTACGCCTTTCTTGGTTTAATATGGCTCTATGTCTCGGTCTGTTGTAATATTCTCAAACTAGAAAGAATCAGAGAAACTTCAGTATCGTGTAGCTCTAGTTCCGATCTGATCGCGCCTATACAATTTCGTCAAAAATAATATATGGCTGAAGCAAGATCGGACCTGTCATGACTTATAACGACGATATTTCAACCACATTAGTAGTATAGAATCGTGAGATTTGATAGGACATGTGTAATTAGTCGTTGGTTGATTTCGTAAATATTTATCATACACTTTTTACATTTACATGCAATTTAAGTATTTTGAAATGAGTGACTACGTTCAAGCCGTTAGATAAATAATTAACATGATAGAGAAGAGATGAATGACAGTCTGAAGAAGAACAGAAGTAGTCTTAGCATTTTTTAATTCTGCCTATTCATTCGAGTCTTGTTTTTGACTATTTTCGAAGCAAACATATAAGGGAGTAATTTAAATACAGTAACTTAAAACACCTGAATTGTCACGTCGCCGCCAATTCAAAACCTCCAACGCGGCTCCGCGTTTTTCAGCGCGACGTGCTTGTGTAAGTTGGACCAAGGCCGGACCAAGATTGAACCATTAACGGCACATAGTGTGAATTACCAACGTGCGATTGTTACCTTAAAAAAAATCGACATTTTGTGCTGTGCGTATTCGATAGTCGATTCATTCGTCGTTGACGAATAAAAATCGAATATAAAAAAAAGTCGATTGCAATTGCGTGCGCACGGCGTGATAGATAGTAATTACTCCACACCGCAAGTAATTGACGACACAATGTCGTATTCTACTTTGATTATGCACTCTTAAGTTCTCTCTTTTAGTTTAGCAAACAAAGTTTTGTAATTCTTGCAAATGTGATGATTTTTTATATATTAATTATTGTGAGCCGCGAATACAAACTAGTAGGTAACATATCAATAACAATCGAAAACCACCAAATGTTTTTCGATTGCACTCGAATAATTGGATTGTTTTAAGTAACAATCGACCATTGCTAGTGTGAATCGAGCCTTATGCTTTAGTAATGGCAACCTTCGTTATTGCACTTTTTCATTCTTTAAGAAATGTTCTTCATTGAACCAACCCCTTGTCCTTACCAGAAATCCTCCAACAATATCCAAAAATAGACATGTTTCAAATCCCACAGTGTGTGATTCCAGGGAGCCAATCAAGTGTCTGTTCCAAATATTTGCCGTGATCTGCTTCATTTGCGCCATCTCTGTGCTCTACGGCGTAACTAGAAGATGGCACGCGCCATGCAAGAGGGAACCCTTACTTTGGAGGTGGTTCAATGTTCAGGACATTATGGATTTGTTGCTAAGAATAGAATATGTTTCCGATGTGCCTATGTGAACATTTTTGGGTAGTAACATCATTTTTGAGCCCAATCTTATGTTATGTTTTATTAAACTTATTAACTTCCCATTTACCTCTAAAACTGGTGACTACTGATGCCTTGTTAATCTGGATTAAGCACCATAATATAATAAATAATAATTACATAGTGGCCTTATATAGCAATTATTATAATTATATAATCTGCTCCAAATTTTATATTCTCTCCTCAGACGACCATATTGTTACATGCAGACAAAAAGTGAATGCACACCTGCCTCCATAAAACGCAGTTTATTACCTTCCCGCATTTGGACTTCTTTTGTTTACTTTGTGTTTATGAAATTCGTAATTAGAAAAATGGTCCATTGTGTATTGTCATCTTTTATGGCAGTCATTAGGCGGCTGGCAGCCATATTGTATCAGTGCAGCAATGGCCCAATGCAGAGGTCGGCAGTCAAACGACGATTACGATACGAGTAAGAAGTGTCCATTATCATTATCCAATATATAGTGACGGAATGCGCGTGTTATTGAATCAGTTTGTACTGGTTGTAGCCAGTTACATTTGACCTGTGTAATACGTGTTTGTATAGCTCTAATAAATTCTATAGTAATTTAAACGGCATTTTAATTCGAGTCCCGCACTCGTAACAATATAAAAGTATAGACGTAGCCTACATGAACAAAAGCGTAGTAAACTAAAGCATTTTTTTTACTTTTGCGCATATATTTATATAGTATACACGGGGTATGACGTTAGTGTGGTTAATAGTAATGAATCCATTGAAAGCCTTCCCTTTCCCCTTTTATAATATGTTCTCATAACTGCTGTGCGATGGACTTCCTTTAGCCGGTTTCATTCTGAGAGCTCAGGGCGCTGTCTCCTTATTTTGTTTGTCTGAGGATCTTTCAAATTAATTGCAGATGTTTGCGTAACAATTTTTGTATTTGAAGTGATGTCTCATCAGAAAGTTTTAACTAACTACATGCATAAGTTATGCACAAACAGTACAATAAGTTAATTTAATTCCCTTTAAAATACCACCATATTTAGTGAAAGTAATATTGTAGGTTTTTATTATTATTTGGCATGCTTTTATCTTTCCATTAATTTTATTTCTTTTGACAGTAATTATTTGAATGCTCATTTTTCATCATTTATTTGTTGTTTTTGTTATAATCTCTTATGTTGATATACTGTGTAATGTTAGTTTATTCTGCTACTCTATAATCTCGAATCTTTATTTGAATTTAGCTCTTGACTTATTTCAGCCCTTATTAACATTACTAATGTTTGTGAGTGTATGTTTGTTAATGTTTTAGGGGTTAAAAAAAACTACTTTTTGCAATATTTGAATGACTCCCTCGGTGCTGTTTGCTAATATGATACTTTTTATTATATACATTAATGGCCCGTTTCTATATCCATTCATCTGTGTCATAGCGATCATCTTCGTTCGGTTAAAATTTGATACGAGCTCCATACAAATAATGGACAAAACCCAATCGACTTTACGGCAAGTGAATGAATAGTTAGATATAGAGACCGGCTGTTAATTTATGATCGATGCCATTGTCTATAATATAGGACGTAGATTTGTATATTACCCATTACACAAGTGTAATTTGCTTGTCTGGGGCATATATAATGTTTAGTCTACCGATTTATTATTATAATTATATTATATATAGTTTTATTTTTTTAAATTTCTATAAATGTCAAGATCAAAATGACCAAAATTCCTTTTTCCTATGATAAATTTCTTATAACATAATTCGAATGTTCATAATTATATCATTGGCCCACTTTACATTTATGTATAACGTTTTAGGAGTATACGATAATACTTAAAAGTTTAAATAAAACTTTAACTTAGATAAGCGAGAACAAATCGATTCTGTGATAGTCCAGTGCCAGTTTAATAGATTTTAGGTAATTTAACATTTGTACTTTGTTTGAAAATGAAGAGAGAGATATGGTTACAACTCTCAGCAGAGTCCACGCCACCAAAGAAGTCCCTAAGACACGGCGCTGCGATCGCTGTACTTACCCCTGACAGAGTAATTATTTGCTCGATAACGATATCGACGTAGGTAATTACTGAATAATTAATACAAAATAATCCATAATTAAAGATGTAAATTTATTTCCTGGCTGCTTTACGAACAAATTTCTATCAAATAGCGGAGCCGCCATTTTTATTTCCATGGTAGGCACTCCTTTAGTGACGCGGAGTCGAGTAAAATTGTCAGAGATTTTTTTAATACAACGCTAACTTCACAGCTTATAAATAAAATTCATTTTCTAAAGACATTTGACCAATGTGTTCGTTTTTTGAATCTTGTAAGGATTTTTGTGTGTAATGGTTTTGACAGCGTTTATGAGAGAGACTACATTCGTTGTCTCTGTCCTACATATCTAGGGCTTCATAACAAATGGGCGTATACGCAAACATGCCATTTTTTTGTGTACGTAAAATCTATGCATTTACAATTTAGAAAGTTCATCAGTATGCAGTGTACCTAAATAGAAGGGTATCAAATTCAGCTACACATCAACTAGTTTGTTTCATCAATTCGTCCTTTGTGTGAACTGCACTTTTGTCTGTACGCCCATTTGTTATGAAGCCCTCGATATAAATGACAGAACCGTGCAATATTGTTGTCTTTCTCGCACTTTCATTCTGTTTTGTATTTGGATCGTCAATACTGCCGCTTTTGGAGAAATATACTGGTAGTTGCAAGACACGGCACACGTTCCCGCGTTTTGACGTTTGTTATATTCAAAAAACGAATCGGCGAAGGACTTCAATGTAATTTGCGAGATTGGTTTTAACGTTTCGTTTTACGGAATATCTTCGTACTTGGTTAGTGCGATATATAAAGGTATATTTTTGATGAGGACGTTTGTCTATTGTAACTAAACGCGAGGTTATATTACGTGTCGTAATTTTAAGCATTATAGAGGACTGTGGACAATGAAACGAAAACTTTCCTTACAACGCTTTTCGTACTGTTTATCCTCTCATAGATATCTCGTTGAGGAACATTGCATTTATTGTTAACAAAATTACAAATGTCTAGGAATATAAATCTGATTAGTTTGTAACAAAAGTATACAGAATTAGTACAGTTTTACATAAATTATAATTTCGATCGGCAGTTTTCGTTTGCGCAGATAAGGCAGATAACTTTCTGGCAATCTATATTCAAGTTTATTAGCAAGCGCAAAAACTGGCTTAAAGGCCTAGTTGCCAAGCCATAAATATTATTTTTTAAAAAGCAAGCGCAAAAAGCAGAGTTGCTTGCGATGGCATTCAAGTACGCTGTGGTGCGCTAATAAAATTTGTCTACTGCGCAAATTCATCGGGAGTAATGATTAATTGTGTAAAACTGTGTATGTAAGTGAGTGAAGTGCAATCTCCATGTTCATGATAAAGATTGGTCTACACTATACTCCCCACTCAAAATTAATTCAGTTTTATTGTTTTTATAGTCGTGCCTTACCGCGTAAATAGTGTATTTCTTGACGCGTCTTTAGAATTTGATACTTGAGTTCACTCGTAGTATTTCAGGGCCCATTATCAAACTTCCTTTGTTTTCTTGGAAGTTTTCGGGCGGATTCGAAGGCATTTGAGAATAAGCCTCCTGGACCACTCGAAAGGGGCTACAGTTTAGACCAAGCTTTATTGATAAAATTATTTGATGTTATTTAAAGTATATTATTTTTTAATGTCAATGAATAATAGTTTAACATAATAATAGTAATTGATTAAGATCTGTATTTTTTGTGTATAATGTTAGTCAAAAGCATTTATCCTATTATTACCAAATAATAAAATTAGATGTACCAATTTGTATTTTGTTTTATTTTATTTCACCCTAATTATAATTTTAGTAACTATTGCAAGATCGGTATCGTACTAGTTTTTGGTGAGAACTTGAATGGTAATTTTTCGCTTGCGGTTTTATTTCAAGAAATTAAATTTAATTGAAATTTAATAAAATGGATAGTAGCGGTCAGAGTTGATTGTTTATAAGCAAGAAGAATATTATGGTTGTGTGAAAAATCTAGTGAATTGTGACTGAGCTCGAACAGAGATTCTTGTTTAACAACTAGGGTCGGGAGAGGCATATTTAAACGACCAGCTTTCGCCTAGTGTCTATGTCTTACCTTAGTACTCACGATCATTCGTATAATTATTTTTTTATTGATGGAGTGGGCAAATAGGCCTATATTATGGAAAGGGTATTGTATTGTACTGGGCCATGCAAGGTACAGACATCTGGCCACTAATGCCAGAATAAAACTCAATATACGCATACTAAATCAAAAGTGGTAGTCATTAAAATGGGCAGATGCCCACCTGCCACCACCGGGCTATGGATTGCTTTGTTACCTGTTACGGCAGGCCACCCGGTCGGAGGAATTTGAATTCGAAGACAAACAGCGTGTCTGCGTTCTTATCAAAGCAGCTTACATAAATACACATACACAGAGGAGTAAAGAAAGAATTCTAATAACTAATTCAGTACGAGTTTTATCGCTGTCAGTTTTTTATGGCATGTGTTCAGCAGACAGGCAGACGGCCAACTTGATAGTACGCGTTCACCATTGCCTAGGGACATTTGCAACACAAGAGTGCTCTCTTAAGGGAGACTAGAACCTGGTCACTAAAGCCGGAACACAACTCAAGGTTGTTATGGCGGCATACTCTGGACCAGGGGTGGTAGCCACCCAGTCAGGCAAATGCCTTACCACCCGGCTGTGGATTGTTTTGTCGCCTCTTACGACAGGGCGTCCGGTCGCAGGAAATTGTATTCTTTATCCGTTCCTGCATGGATATGATCAGTGTGGAAGTTTTGTGGACATATGGAAACTACGGATTAGTATTCCGAAGACCTCGTCATTGCAGCTTCAATGACACCGTCCACCGAGCTCTCCTCTTCGTCGGCATACCAGCTGTCCTAGAACCTAGAGGCCCTGCTGCGCGACAATGGCAACAGGCTGGACGGTAGTTCACTTATTCTTTAAAAGATAGGTCGGGCTTATATGAGATGCGACATGTATCAACACTGGTGCCGTCACATCTTGAAGCTCTCAAACAACGCAAATATGATACACTAGGATATGCCCGTGACTTCGTTCACGCTTGACTTGAAATTCATGCGGGATTCCCGAGACACAAAAGGACGAAAGTATTTAAAAAATGTAAGCTGTCGTTTTCGAATTCGTTTTTTTTATTTGGCCATTTTAACTCATTCCCAGAAAAAATTCCGCGGGATTCCCAGGATAAAAAATAGTGCAGTGTTAAGTCTAAGAATTTGCTGTTGATCAGCGAAATCCGCATCGAATTCGAATCCCGAATAAACAGACAAGAAATAAAAAAAATGCATCCTGTTCTCCTTCGTTTATATGGTCTATTCCAGTTGTTTTTTTTAATACCTTCAATGTACAGACATGTTTAGAATTTTATAATATTATAAATTTGCAAAGGGTCACATGTACATATTTGTAATTAATTGTTTGGAGTTGAAACATTAACGTCTGCCTATTTGCCAACTTCTTAATAAAGAAAAGTCCGTGAGGTCAATTGGAAAAAGGTTGATTCAAAGAAATTTACAAGAAACTGATGCCACACGTGATCAGAATGCTGGCTCATGTAGTTATATATCGCCCAACGTATGAGCATTGACATATAGCTACCACGCTGCGCTATATACAATACAGCCATACTATACACATATGCATACATATACTATCAATACAGCCAACCGGGCACGCTTCCCTCTGACACCAATTTGTATCACATTATACATAGCCTGGTACCTCTGAACTATTTTATAACTTAGTATATTTTTAATATTCTACAACATTTTTTTGGTTGGTTAAGTTTTACATATTAGAGTCACTTTATATTACCACAAAATTCTAATAAGTATAAAATCTAAATAAAAGTTCTGAACTACAAAATCACGGTAACAAAATCACATAAATGAATGACTCCTACAATCAAAGTGGTATCCGTTTACAAAAGAACCGATAATCTTGTATTGTTCATACCCCAACAAAGGGCTCTCAAGGTGCTGTTTCACAAAAGATAGGGGTCGAGAGAAATCCCTTCGCGAATAATTCCCACAAGACCTTAACTCCGCAGGGCGGGACGGTCATTCGCAAAAAAACTTGTTGATGGATATGTTATGGGTTTCACGCTTGTTTGGCTATCTTTTAATTTATCGCGAGTTTTTTCAAGGCGCTAAATATTATCTTGTTATTATACTTTCACGGGTTTTCATCTACAAAATATCATTGCTTAGCTATCAGCTATATAATCTTATTAAACATCTTCGAGCTATATTATTTGCGTCTTTAAATGACAAAAGGTAAAACTAATTTGACAATAACGGGCCATTTTCATGGAGAGAGTTTCTTGCATGAGATGCGATTGTCGAAAGTAAGAAACGGTCCCTGAAATACCGCATAGCAGTTTGGGGACTAACCGGGATTTAACATTAGGCTGTTGTTGTCCCAGTAAATGATAACAGTAGGTACGTAAGTTGCATCAACGTAAAAATTTCGCACGGAATTCTCAGCTATCAGACTACCTTCGCTACTCTTATATCATTGAAAAAATTATGAATGAAAAGATCGAACTATAGCTATGCAAGTGTAAAACACGCTATAGTTGAATACATTTAAACCAATAAGGACTTTAATGCTTTGGCTTTAAAGTTGTATATCCCTGATGTAGCGTTACCAGGAGACCCCATGGCACACCTGTCGCGATATCGTGGGAATTTTAAAATGCAGGACAAATTTACATGGGAACATAAAATATTAATGGTATACATTTGGACCGTTCGATGCTTTAATTGGAGTATTTTTTGCTGAAAACGGCATAAAGTCGTAAACGAAAAACTAGCTTAAAGTCTATTTTACTGTATTTCCAAATATTTTAGGTTTGTACAACTAAACTTTAAAAGGCACCCATAATAGCATGAAGATATTCTTCAGAACAAGTTATATACCAAATTAGTAATATATAAAAAGTTACATATTACAAAGTCACCTTCGGTCTTCGACTAGATGAATTCTCACGTTCTAAAACAAATACCAAATACATATCTTAGCATATTTAACCATCAATCAAGATACAATAAACTTTTTTGCTTCGGCGTCCTTCTCGACCCGGAAATCTAGCCCCGGATGCAACTGATTTTTTCTACTCCACACTCAATAAAAACGAGTTGATGTTACCAAGGGAAGTTTTTCAGTTTTTGTAAGCACCTGTTTGTGTGGGAATTTTGTGGTGATCAATAGCATTAAGTGGAGTAGCGTATGAGAGCCAATTTTATCTTATCACAGAGAGATCGACTTGATAAAGTTGAAATGGTTTTATCAATCGGACATAAAAATTAACTTTGAGTTGAAATATTTTAATTCTATTTCCCATAGGTCCATCTGTCGTATTGTCTTTTGTATAGTGATGTGTGATGACGGGATGTACAAATTGGTTGTTTCGATTGCAGATCTCGATAGTTATTTTGTTTACACTCGTAGTCGGTGGTTTAGACTTGGGCGTAATAGTCGACGGATGCGCCGATAAATCACTCATAGCTTCTGAACCAAGTAAGACCCTGGCGACGGAGTATCATTGGCTTCATACGTCGAGACATAAAAGGGATGCAAAGAAGTCACGAGCTCGCTAAAACTACAGAGAGGCCTACAGAAGCTTTAATAGCAACTGGAGGTGAAGATGGCCGTAGGAAGCTACAGACTTGTCCAAGACGCCACAGATAGATTCTACGCTCTGAAAGCTGCAGCTTGACCAACGCCTATAACACGCCACCGAAAAAAAAAAGAGAAGTTGAAAGAGTAGGTAATTCGACACTTCAATCAACTCAAATTAAAGGAGTTGATAACCACTGATGAGAGATATAACCATACGCAAGGAACAAATATTTAGTTTCTTTCTTATCCTTTAGTTAACTATATTTGTGAATATATAAACATGAGTTATCTGTCAATGGTACAAGTCATTAACAATGTCGCATCGTAGCGTAACAAAGTCACTTTCAAAAATATTTCTCGTTAAACAAACATTTTCACGCCCATAAATACTGACCGTGCTCCCTTGAAGAATCGCTTCCTAATCCAAAAATCCTTAGGGTCGTCATCGTTCGGCATGTTTTTGTACAAATAAATTATATCCTTCGTTCCCGGACGAAGGAAGGAAGCTGGTCCGTTACCATTCAAAGGTTCACACGACCTTATTAAATAGATTATGGGATATGGATGTAAGGAGCAACATCCCTTTTGTTGGAAATGTTTTTGTTACTTTTGCCGTTCGGAAATTTAAAAATATCTACCAAGTGCGTGTTATTCCATATATACAGACAAAAGTTTCGTAGAAGTAACGAATATCCGATGCTTTTTGTATCTGTCTAACTAATTTTACTTGAATTACATGAAATAATATTTGATTTATACCATCAATAATTTTATCAGTGTATTCCACCTATAGTTTAGTACAGAGGGACATACTTTATGAGTTTGGAAGCTACTATCTTAACATCTATTACTTTACATAAAGAAGTCATTAATGATTATCAAAATGATATATTACAGCCTTGATAAAACTACGTTTTAACGGTTTAAAGTCTTCCGTGATCGCGGCCACTGAAAAGCGGCCGAAACGTCGGAATAACGAAAATCAAATAAATTACCGCGCTTAAAACCGTTAAAACGTAGTTTTTTATGTATACAAGTCGCGAAAACTTAAGAAAATATTATATTAAGGACCTTTTAACAATACACATATCTATGTGGACTAATTTTTATATTCCTCAAGTTACATCATCAAAGTATCGAGGCCAGTCTTAGTTATTTATTAACTTTGTCGCGATTTCATTACACGAGTAGTACACAACTAATAACTCGTCCCGATGTACCTGCATAGAACACGAATTTTAATAGCCATCACAGTGTACGAATTGTGTAAACGGAACAGAGGTAAGAATGCGTAGCAAGCAACACTCTGCCTTTTATACTTTCCAATAAAGTTCACTATAGATTATTTACATGTCGAAAACCTATCTGCCTTATCTGCGCAAACGAAAGCTGCCGATCGGAATTACAATTTTTGCATTCTATACTACACATCATTGTATAGTAAGCATGATTATAATTATATAAAAAAACACTTTACTACATATGTTATTTCGTCAACAGTGGCTCTTTATGGATGGAGAATTCTTGAATTGTAATATAATTGTCAGCCTGTCTATGTATATGAATGACTGTGTGGTTAAGTGGGCTAAACCTTTACCAGCCGAGTTCACTGGAATGCCGAGTTTCCGGGTTCGATTTTGACGTGGTTAATTTCGTCAATGAACTTTGGTGTGGCTGTCCGGGATTTAAGTACCCATATGCCAAAGAAAATTCACTCAGCTTGGGGATATATTTTATAATGTGTCGATGTGTGTTTGCCGATTATCAAATAAAATAAATAAACTGATATAGTAATAGACAGCTACATACTCGTCGATATGACGAAAATGAACAGCCAAAATATTTTTTTTGTCTATTATCTACGATATCATCTGTGTTAATACATAAAACATCAGCTGACATGATCACTAAAACAGAAAATCAAAAAGGTTCCCACTCCCAACCCCTCCCCCCACTTAACACATAGTGACATATGACATACCAATGTAATTATGCACCATTCATTAGCCCCATTAACCCATCACGCGATCGCGTGGAATATCGTTATAGATGACCAAATTACAGTCCCAAGTTATTTAACCTTCTTCGCATGACTTACGTAAGGAAGTTTTAACCTTATTAACAAGGGGTTAAGACTCGTCGTTGGGTTTATAGATGGTTTATTGTATGGACCAGTTATTGCCAAGGGACTTTGGTACTAGTCAAGATTATTTTCTCCGCTTTCTGAAATAAATACGGTGTACTTGAAGATGTTATTTTTGGATTCTGCTCAGCCCCATTGTCGTAATTTCGAAAATTATCCTAGTGTCATTCTACACACAGCGAAGGTTACGTAAAAGTGACAATCCTCTATTGTTTTTATAATTTTACCTACGTAACCCTACGCGTGCAATTTTTCAAAAACTACTGTACAGTGTTTGTTTTAAATTAATTTTTGTTAACATTATTTTTAGAGCTAGATCTCAAAAATGGTTACATTACATTCAGTTATTTTTGTTTATAATTCAGAAGTTTATGAGAGGCATAACATTCAAAATTTTGGAAAGAAATTCTCACTACCTATATTGAATTAAATAAATAAATCATCAAACGACATAATTATGATTGTTCAAGCACGATTTATGTACTTTGAAAAAAATCACTCATCAGTTACTTTTATTACCGATTCTTCATTTTTATTTTTCGCAAGTTTCAAACACAGACAATTTTATAGCGGCATGAAAGAGCTGTTTTAAACAGGTTTCTAAGAAAAAATCTATGACAAACAGAGAGAAAGAGAGGACAATATATACTATTCCGCTTTTTCCGAAATGTTACAGAACATTGAAAATTGTAGTTTTCGCAATGAAGTAGAATTTTGTGTGAATTTACTTATAATTAACAATGCAGAAACTACGGTCACCGTGGGAAAACGTTATTTCGTTGAATATTAATTTTATACACGTAATATGAAGGTATGTGGGGTGGTAAAGGTTACCGGAACACCTGGATGACAGTTTGAACTCAACATGTTTTGATGGGGTAAATTGAACATTGGGCAGTCTATATTATGTAATAAGTATATTTATTATTGCAGCGAAGATACACTTGGACCGTAGAGATTATATTATACAGAGGTGGCATAAGTAATAAATCCGGCGAGTGCAAGTCAGTCCAACCACAATGAAGTCCTGCAAAGAAAAATATTATAAAGAGGAGTAGAGAATCTACTCCTTTTTAAAGTCAGTTATAAAAGAAATAGTGTAACAATTGCAGGACGCTTTGAAAAATGTAATAATTTTGAATATTTATATTTGTATCATATTTAATTCAATAACTTGAAATACACACTAATTTAAATGAATAAATATGTATTATAACATGTGTACGTATATTTATATGTAACATATTGTATATCACCTAAAATCCTTATAAATTGTTAGCAATTGTAAATTGCTTAGTTTGGGCCAATTTTGGCATGGAAAACTATTGGACCAATTTTGATGTGGTTTTCGCTGATCGACAGTAAATTCCTGGACTTGAAACCTGCGTTGCTGTGTATTCCGAGAGTCAATAGAAATATTATTGGGAGTTTAAAGTAGCTACGTCGATATTTTTTTTATTCCAATGAAAAATTTCGCTGACTTTAAAAATGTAATAAAACAATTGTAGTTGTCTATGCCTTTGGATACAATATTGATGCCAAATATTAACGGGAATTTCCGGAATTCTCTAAAAAATTCATTAACTTCGTGAAAATAAAATTTGATTTTTATACCAAAGTATTTTACAAAATAACATAGTGTTTAATATCTGTCTAAAGTGGAGTAAGTCGCGAACAAATGTTAGTAATATAACATTTCAACACTAATAATAATATAATCTAATATATAAAATTCTCGTGTCGCAGTTTTCGTTGCCATACTCCTCCGAAACGGCTTGACCGATTTTGATGAAGTTTTTTGTGCTTATCCGGTATCTATGAGAATCGGCCAACATCTATTTTTCATCCCCCTAAATGTTAGGGGTAGTCCACCCCTAAATTTTTTTTTTACCGGGCAGGACGTCGTCTGCCGGGACAGCTAGTAACTTATAGATTTTTATGTTATTTTGTAAGTATAGTTTTATTTATAGTAGTATAGTTAATTTATATATTTGAGTAATTGTGAGAGATTAATTTTTATTAATACAAATAATATTAATTATTAATATATCGATCTAATAACGTTATATTAATAAACAATAATAACATCCACATAAGTACATAGATGTAGTAATTCTACACCCTTTAACACTATGCTTATTTAGAATTTGATAATAAACGATATCTACAATTACAAAATACTTGCTACGTAACGTCAAAGTGCTTAACAAACAAAATAATACCTTCAAATAGTACCCAGGAACAAACCCTTGCACCTTTGGACATTCCCACACACTCCGTGGGAATTTTTCACCCCACGTTATAAAGTACTATATTTGTCTCCATACAAAATGGTCACAGAAAACCGCATACTTTATACCACCGTTTACGCTACGTTGGTTCCATGAAGTATGTAGTTTACTTATCAGAGTGTTGTTCGACGTAATCGCTGTACTTTTTGTTGCGGCTGGATTCATAAAGAATTGAGTTCTTTTTCGCAGATGAAGGTGAGGTTTAATTTGATCTTTGATGTACGTTTATACGGTCATGAATTCCCATACTACACAGGATGAGGGGGACGTTCGAAGTAGGTTCACTTTTGTTTAATGTACATTTGTATACTTTATTATTATGTTAAAAATCCAAGTACTGTAAATTTGCAATAAGTAGTAAGAACTACTAGGGCCTTACTTATAAAAGTTTCTTAAATTTTAAGAAATTGCCCAGCAACTGATTAGTGAAAATCTTACTCATAAACTCCTCTTCAGTCGAATATTTTGGGTACAACCTACGTCAATCATTCAAATTTCATTTCTCTGCACTCCTCTTGTTATTTATCTACAACAGGTAATACACGTTTATAAGTAACAAAAAAGAAATTCATTGATTAGGGTCTGATTCTGATTCTCTTACTTAAGAGATACCTAATTGTTTCTTAATATAAAATTATAATAAGAATAAGATTTTTATAAGTCAGGCCGCTAATGTTTAAGCTGTTTTTTGTTTATAGAATATGAAGATCAGGAATGAAGATCCAAGGCATTTAATATGAATAGAAGTAGCTTATAACAAAATTAAAGCTAATTTTGGAACTGAAATTTCAACCATGATAAATATTATGATAGCTCATGTTGCAAAAAAATACTACTTGTAAATATACCAATATTAGACACTGGCTGTTCCTCGCGGCTTCGCTCTTGTAGATTAAAAATAGTCTTGTGCAAACTTTCTACACCATTTAGTACATTAGGGATTGAATTTCCAAAAATGCCGACACACATGTACATTTACTTCTAACCAGAAGCACGTGTATAAAATTTTACGCTTCTTACTTTGAAAATCGCGGATTTTCATAGATATGTTCGTTCCCTTTCTCACCTTTTAGGGAAGTTAGAGGTAGATTTAAAAAAAACAGTACAGCACAAAAAGAACTCCTATGCAAATTTTCAAGGTTCTAGCGCCAGTATGGTCAAATAATTATATAATTTGTATAAATTAATTGAAATCTTCACCACTTTAAGAGAAAATACGAACTAAAAAATGAGGCTCGATATCGAATCCTGCACCATTCATACAACAAACAACTGCACCCACGTCCCTATTCACAACAGGTTCCCTCAAGAGCGAGATAGAACGAAAACAAAACATTCCGATACAGTTCCCAGCGCTCTATTGCCTGGACAAGAAAGAGACAGTAATATTATATTCGTTCAAATCGTAAACAGGATAGCAGGAACGAGGGCAATTTGAATTTTGCTTATGAAGTTACGTACTATCCTTTCCCATTACGATACAAACTTTCGTCCGGAGGTGACCTATAGTTATAAATAAGAAGCGAATTTATTTAAATTTCGAACTACGAATTTATTCGAAGGACTTATTACAATAAAAATTAAAACATAAAAGTGAAATATATCGGAGTGCTAATTTAAAATTTAAATTAATAAAAACATTTTTACAAATTATGTGACAGACACTGTGCAGCCAGTATTAAATAATTTAAGAAGTGAAACATATTATTAGAGCCATCTTTAAGGACAGTGATTATTGCAGTTAAAATTAATTAACTCCTGCAACAATATGCCTTGCAGCGAAGATGACGACTCCCAGACTGGATTCGGATCAGAGTCTACTCAGGGGTTGTCCAAAGCAGAGTTACGAAAGGTACCGTGCTATTTTTTTAGAAATTCATAATAACCCATAGTGTCCTTGGCATACAAACATTGACATAGCACAGAATTGTCAAAAGAAATAATAATAATGAACAAGGTCTGGGTTTAATTACACGATGATAAATCTAAGTAATAACATTTTCAGTTTTTGCTCCGGTCTGAATGTTATTTTGATTATGTTACTTTTTCTTCGATCAAATCAAGGGCAACGTTTTACGACTAATAGACAATGCTTTTACTACTGGAATTAATCTAACTTGAACAAACTTTTGACCTTTCAATAATTAACACCTAGGCTTTAATAAAAAAACAGCGAGGACGATATATTTAAGGATCTATTCTATATCTAATTAATATAATTTTTTTGACCATTCCAGACAAATAAACCAATCATGGAGAAGAAGCGGCGCGCGCGCATCAACCACTGTTTGAACGAGCTCAAGGAATTGCTGTTAGACGCTTCCGATAAAGATGTAAGTTTATATACTTACTTCTAGATCGTTACACTTACTAGTTTCATGAATAGGTAATAAAATGTTATACAGATTCTTATAAGAATCTAGTTACAAAATGTGCGCAAAAATGTAATTTACATTAATACCCTGCCGATAAATTGCGATACGGCAGATCATATATCGAGGGGTGAAAGGCTATTTGTTTTAAGCGACATTTTGTGTGATACTCAACACAATGGATTTTTAATCCTAATGTCTCACTTAAGAATATAAGAACCTGATCTCTAGTTTCAGTCTACAGATGTTCTTTTTTTTTAAATATGCGACATAGTTCGTGTGTTTTTCTGGGTCATTAGAAACTTTAAACTTTTCTCTCGACAATTTATAAAAGTGTCGTTTAAAACAAATAGCCTTTCATCCATCGATATATGAAATTTTTAACTAGCTAAAGTATTCAAAATACAAACTGATTTAGAAAATAAATAGTAATCATCAAGTATGCATCAGCTTAGAGTTGAGAAACACGTAGGAATTTCTATATAGGTAAAATTTTATTTCAGTTATGTCTCAAATATTTAATATGTCTTCCTTTTTATTTATAGCCTACACGCCACTCCAAGCTAGAGAAAGCAGACATACTAGAATTAACAGTGAAGCATCTTCAAACATTACAACGGCAACAACTAGCCGCCGCCATTGCTGCCGATCCAGCTGTACTCCAACGATTCAAAGCAGGATTCGGAGACTGCGCTGTTGAAGTACGAAGATACCTTTCAAGATTAGCCAGCGTACCAACTGGTTTACGTCATCGACTTGGAAACCACCTGACTTCCTGTTTAACAGGGATAGAAAGACTTCATCCAGCGGACTACCCGCCTTTAGTCCCAGACCCTTTAAGATTAGATGATGAACGACCAAGTGCGTTTCACTTTGTAAAGGTCGCAAGACCTACAAGCCCGCCGTTAAGTCCTTTATCTTGTGACTCAGCTTGTGATTCGTCCACGGAACTAGAAACTCCGCCAAGACCGGTCCAAAAATTCCTTTTCCTACCCCACCCAGCAGATCTGCTTCCGATCAAGACTCGAGTCCAGAGACACAAAAACCGACAGTATCATCGACGACAATATCACCAGAAAGTTTACGGCAAGAGGATTTACGCAATAAAAAATATATGGAGCCCCTGTCGATAGTTATTGATGTTGAAAATTACAAAATAGGAATTGACGCGTCACCTAAAAGAGTAATCGATTATTCTATGCGACAGAAATTGAAGAGGCCAGTGGTTGAGCTTACAGGTCCGGCCCCAAAAATCGCAAGAGTAGAACCAGAAAAACCCATAGTAGTTCCTGAAAGAGTGTTCGAAGTACCTTTAATAACACCTCAGAAGCCTTCAGCATTTAAAAGGATACCTAAATATCATGAAAGAAAACTGTCCTTACCACAAAGTATCCCATCTCTTGGACAGAGGCCTGATATTCCGCAAGCTCCAAGAACTGTGATAAGTCATACGGCAGTGTCGCTAGCTCAATCTGCTGCGAGGATAGAGGAAGAAGATAACAAGACCGAAGCAGATAGAAATAGTCCGAAGTCACCAGAGCAGGGGACGTCTAGCAATGCTGAAATGTGGCGGCCGTGGTGAAAATGACATATCAGGCAATCTAGATGCTCTATCCGAGACATGTCTAATGATCCCGATATAATAAATGGTGGTAAATGTTTTATTTGAAATAGTATAGGTATACATGTAAATATTATATAAATTTAGATATTTGCGCTACCAAAATGGGTTCGATATCTCTCGCTCGCGCCACATTTTTGAAGATAATGGACAGGACTTATGAAAAATTTAGTTTTGATTCTATATATTTCTATATACAAAAACAAGTTCTTGTTAAAACATAGATTCTATATTCACGTATAAAACGTTGTTTAAATCACATTAATACAATTTCCTGCGCCCAGATGATCTGTCGTAAGAGGCCACAAAACCAACTACAGCCAAGTGGTAGGGTATTTGCCGGTCTGGATGGCTACTACCCCTGGTCTAGAGTATGCCGCCATAACAAGCTTGAGTTGTGTTCCGGAATTAGTGGCCAGGTTCCGTCTCCCTTTAGAGAGGAGCGGAAGCGCATTGGTAGCACCAATGTTACAAATGTCCACAGGCAATGGGTAAGCCATGCAATAAAAAAATGAATCAAAAATTATTTTGTGAAACATTGTTAATATGTAATTAATACAGATTTGTCGCAAGTGATGAAGTCAATTTATATTTTCATTAATGTGGCACTGCACGAGAGTGTAATCCAATTTAGGTAGCTCTTTAAAGAAAAGATTATATGATATGAGAATAGTTTACCAATAATTATATTGTACCAGTTGGTATGTATTGTATAATAATTTTACAAGTGCCTAAAATAGTTTTAGAATGTTACCTTTGTGGTATCTATTTTTATTGGACATTATAAAATAATGGATTTTATTTTTTTGTGTAGTTATTTTCATTTTCAGAATACTGCGAAGAGACCACACTTACCGTGTCATATGATTTTTGAAGACGTAGTAGCTTAATAACTAACGTAATTGCATTTCATACTAATGTTATGGGTTCGAGCTTGGCCGGTCAAGTAGCTCAGTTGGATATTATTCGGTGCAATATTTGTCTAATTCTAATTACTAAAATAATTACTGCAATTATCACGTGCTGACAATGAAGAAAAACATCGTGACATTACGAGTTGTTGTTTGAAACCCCCTATATTATTAACGCTTATAAACTCACACCACGATGAAAAAGAAAACATCTTTCACAGATATTTTATGAGTTTTCTCTCACTCTTCGTGATATTCCATCAATTTTTTGGGTGAACACAAACACAACTGAAATATTTAAGAAAACATTATATAGGGACTAGCTTATTTGCCTTGGGCAAGCTGGGCGTCTATACCGTCTGTTAGCCAGTGGGATGTTTTATATACGGCATGTTATTTTATGAAGCACTAGCTGTCCCGGCAGACGTCGTCCTGCCCGGAAAAGCTTCAATCGATATGCCGACAGCCGCGCCACCTACCGGGTCCAATTGTGAACCAGCTCAGAAACCTTCTCTGCTCTCATGCACAACAACTTTGCTAAACATCATCACACGATCAAATGTATAGTTTACGATTCTATAAAGGACATACAGACAAACATTCATTTTTATATATAAGAAGAAGATAAGATATAATGTTGTAATTGTCAGATAACATAGGTAAGAGAAAAATAAAAAGGCGGGTATATAGTAGAATACATTTATTCCAAATTGCAAGCACCAATACATTGCAATCTACAACAGCACACAATATAAAAATTAATCAAATACAAGCAACATTTTTACCCTCAAACATGTATGGCAGCGGCTCCTAATTCTTTTATCTCACGTTTTCCTACATGTATTGAAATTAAACCATCAACTTTAATGCAGAGATATGTATACCTTTTTAGCTATCATTGAGGGCCGATTTTTCACTCCATTATTCCAATATCCATTTTTTATTGCATTCACACCGCTTTCATCATTCATATCATCATCATTATTAAGTAGTTCAATACTAACTGAACAGAATGGTAATAGATTGTAGATTGTTTTGAAAATTATCCGTTGAATAACGATTATCTATCCCTCGAAGTGGCAGTTAATCTTCAGCAAGTCCAGTTTATCCGTTAGATAAAGCCTAACTGACGATTGTAAAATTCAATTTTATATTACCTGTCGAATAAACCATGCATGTTTGTCTGACTATTGAAAAATCGACCCTAAGATATTTAAACACCATTCAATAGAAATCATACGTGCATTGTAGCAAAAATATTTTCTAACGAAAAACAATATATCAACTTCCTTGTCCCAGTATAAGGGTATTTGTATACCGCCTGAAGTTCACAATTGGTTTTTTCAGAAAATAATAATAATAATTTCAGATACTCATACAAAAAAGATCACATATCACGTTCACTAAGAAAAATGCACTTGAAATTGTATGGAGAAATGAGTCACATATGATGCATGGACGTATTATAAAACGTTCATATGAGTCATATATGACTCGTTGGAC
Organism: Dendrolimus punctatus; assembly: GCA_012273795.1. Taxonomy (NCBI): domain Eukaryota; kingdom Metazoa; phylum Arthropoda; class Insecta; order Lepidoptera; family Lasiocampidae; genus Dendrolimus; species Dendrolimus punctatus. The sequence continues at coordinate 4,407,924 of CM022532.1, forward strand.
AGGGAAGTTGATATGGATACTACAGAAGGGTATGATGGTATAAAGGATTCGTTTCCTCCAAAATGGCTACGTAACCCCATCAGCGCGTTCCATTAGTAGCTCACAACGACCAAAATGCTCCGATAGCCATTCCGCAAAGTGACCGCGGTCGTTGTGGTCGTGGCGAAAACGTCAGTAATAACGTCATGATTTCCGTTCACACAACGCTCATATCGACCCATGTCTAGTGATTGATTAAACGTTCCACTTGGGTTTACGATTGTAACGACGGCAAGCAAGTGGAACGGGAAAAATCACGGTCGTGAACGTCGTCGCTGTTAGTCCCTAATGGAACGTAACCTAAGAAGTACGCGAATTATTGCAAAATTACCATTTACATTGTTACATATTACACATCCCACAGTCGCGTTTGGGCACTAAAAATAATTAGTCATTAAAATATAAATCAGTCCACACAATTAAAAATTAAAAACACGATTTTCAGTCTTCGAAAGTATAAAAGAGACTAACTAAAGTCAGAGTACAAACTAACTTACAACTATAAATAAATAAACACTTCGTCAGAAGATTGTTACTTGAGCACATAATTGCAAAAGTTATTTGCCTTTCAATAGATGGCGCTCTTTTACTTTATTTTATAAAAAAGGTTTGTAGTGAAATAAAAATACTAACTGTATATTAATAATTTAATATTTATGCTTTTTTATAGTTGGAGTATAGCAAACAGGCAGGCTGCTTCTATTTAAACGCATTACTCAATGTAAATTTAGGCATGCATACCTAAAGCTTATCAAGAAGTTAATGTGTAACTAGGCTTGCGCGAAGCAACTCGCTAAGAATAAGAGAGATATAGCTCTTTCACTCAGAAGAACTAAGTCACTCCTTTAGTTTTATTAAATTTAATAGAGATCGAAACGACATCTTCCGCTCTGGCTCTTTAAAGAGCCGAAAAAGTTAAAACAATCCATGTTGCGAGACGAACGGCGAAATATTAGTTCATATTCCTACTCGTGTAAATAATGTAATAATATTGTAAACGCACCCCCAAGAAAATTCACTGTAGTCTTAAAAAAGTGGCTGATCAAGGAGTGTTTCTATACTGTAGATGAATTTCTTAAAAAAAGTGCTTGTCGCTATTACCTATACGGAAAAGCTTAATGATCTTTTGTAATTATTTCTCTTGACATTCATTACTTGTATTTTATGGAAAATTGACTTTTTTTAATTAGAATATTTATGTAAATTTAATTTTAAACTTGATTTCATTCGTTTTGTACACCACTATGTAGTAGAATGTACTGTGCGTCTACAATGTGTAACACCTGTATAAACTACATTCTCGCAAATAAAGATATTGATTGATTGATTGATTGATGTTACGAGTTACGCAGGACTCGAATTAAAATGCCGTTGGAATTACTATAGAATTTATTACAACTATATAAACACGTATAACACAGATACAAATATAACTAGACACTACTAGTGCAGAATGCACGATTCAATAACACGCGCAAAGTCTGTCACTATATCGCTCATCGAATGTCGTCTTGCTCTATCGTAATCCCCGCTCGACTGCCTCGCCCCTCCGTTCGGGCATTGTGTTATGTTTCCGAGAAACAGTAATTTGCACATGTGGTTAATTATTTCTGCGAACGGCCAACAAATTCGAAAACAATAACAATAGGCTACTATCTAATTGCTAATTTTACATACGAAGTAAGCAAAGGAACTCCGAATGCGGGAGGAGCAATAAACCAGGTACGCGTTTCTTCGTCGATATGTAACGATAAAATACTTTTCACCTTACTTCAAAAGAAATGAAGATGTCTTTTAATTATTTCTGTCTCTGTGGAAATTTATCAATAGCTCGTATATAACCTACCTTTGTACTTAGTTTTTAGATTTTTTTCGAGCACAATACGTCGTCAAATTTCAGAAAAAATGTAGTAGCCAAAATTTATTTCACTGCGAATTAATGAAATGCACAAAATAAATTACTTCAAGAGATCTCTCCCTCGCGTTGAATTAAAGCTAGATATTACAACAGTTCTATAATTATTGGATCATTAATTAACTTTGAGCGCGATGTTGTTAGTCCATATTTATTTATGTTTAAGAAAGTCCTTCCTTTGTTGCTGTAACTTTTGCTCCAACAGTGTTATCTTCTCCTGGTACTTGCCAGCTTCGCGTGTGAGCGCTTGAATGGCAGAATCCTTACGAGCTACAGCCACTTTTACCCTGTTACCCAAAAAAGATAGATAATTCTTCATTTTCTCGTAGGACAACGTTACTTTTTGGTGTTGATCTTTATCGTTTCCCAGGATTGGTATAATATAAATATAAGTCATGAGAACAATTAAGGGCCGATCAATCATCAGATAAAAGTTATTGGTCGAATAAATTATAACTCGACTGAATTTAAAAGTGCAACAATAATAATAATAATAATAATATATAGAATCATCCACCAGCAACTTGCTCTTCAATACGATCTGATAGCGACTGAGGTACCATATTATAAATATACCCCTGAGCCAGTTCTTGAAAAGGGTCATATCACGCTCTACTGGGATCGATCTATTATCACAGACAGGACTATTGTTGCCAATAAGCCTGACATTGTGATAATAGATCGATCTGCGAGACGTACGATGCTCATTGATATAAGTATCCCGCATGACTGCAATCTCATAAAAGCTGAAACTGACAAATTAACAAAATACCTTGACCTCGCGCACGAGATTGCGGCCATGTGGCATATGGAGTCAACGATCATCGTACCGATAGTGGTGTCCGTTAACGGTCTAATAGCGAAGAGCCTCGACCGACACCTAGAGAAGCTCTCGCTCGGTAAATGGGTGAAGGGCCAGATACAGAAGGCGGTTATCCTGAGCACGACACGCATTGTGAGGAAGTTCCTGTCCTTGGAGCCTTAACCACCGGTAGCTTGGACCCTAGGCCCCGCTGCCGACGGACGTCATCTTTTTATATTTTTTTAATATGTGCCTATTTTATATGTATATGTATTAAAAAAACATAAAAAAGAATTCAAATAAATATATATGTGAAATAATAATATCAGCCCATAAATGTGCCACTGCTAGGCTCGGGCCTCCCATTATAGGGGCAAACGGACAGTATACCCGCCACGCTTGTCCAAGGCGGCTTGGCATGTTTGACACACCGGTTATCTCGATGTGTAGGTTGCATCACGATGTTTTCCTTCACCGTTACTAGTACGTGGTAAATGTACATTAGATCAGAAAACTGACTAAGTGGTGCATGAGTTCCGGTCAGGATCGAACCCGCGCCTTTTGAGTCTGGGACGGGTGCGCTAGCTATTAACATTACCACGACTGTTTAATACATGCAACTGTCATTTTTAATTTTTTCATGTTGTATTTTACATATAAACATCTTATCTGCTGATTGAAAAATGGGCCCTTTATATAACTTTTTATGTTGTGCAGGAAAACATGATATAGCTCTTTTTCATTTACCACGGTTTTGCACGATTTTTGCATCTAACCAGTTTCAGGTGCTCGTGAATTTCGAAGATTTAGAATAATCTTCAAGCAAAAGCCTCAACCAAAATTCTTGGTTTTAATTGGCACCACAAGATGAAGTTGTTGTAGCCGCTCAAAAAATGTATTTTTCCAAACAATTGAGATTTTCAATATGAACATAAAATTCTTCTTTAAAATACTATGGTGTGGATATTTGGGATTATCTATAATATTATAAATTTCAAAAGTGCACCAGCTATTATAAAAAACACAAGTGCATACGATGAGATTTTTAGATTTCTTATCTGTTTGTCCGGAATTCATATAAAAACTACCGGGCCGAATTTATCCCCACAAAATTCTTAGACTTAAAATGTATACTACTTATTATCCTAGGAATCCCGCGGAAATTTTCTGGGAATAATTTTAAATGGACAGATTAAAAACAAAATAATTCCAATGTGATTTTTCACTGTTCGATAGCTGTAATAAAATGTGGGAATTTTTAAACCCTGGGGTACTTTGTGTTCCGGGAATCCCGTGGGAATTTCAAGTCAAGCGTGGACAAAGTCGCGGGCATGTTCTAGTGATATAATAAGATTCGTAACTCACTTGGCGTATAACTGGTGCATCTGCTCTTCATGGGTCTTCTTCAAGTCTTCGATGTCTTTCTTCAAAGCGTCCACCTTCCCGCTCCAAGACTCCTCACAACTGGCCCTCACTTCGTCAGCGCGCGATTTTAATTGATTGTTCTTCTATGGAAGAAAAATATAATCTTTTCTTTACTGCTTGAGTTCAACAGATAGGCCGGCCCACCTAATGGCAAGCGGTTACCATCGCCGGCCATTTGTAACCCCAAAGGTGCTACCAATGTGGAGCCTCTCTCTAAAGAGAGACTGGAACCTGGCCACTAATGCCGAAACACAACTTAAGGTTGTTATGGCGGCATGCTTTAGAGCAGGGGTGGTAGCTATCCAGACGGGCAAATACCCTACCACTTTGTTGTGGGTTGTTTTGTAGCGTCTTACGACAGGCCGCCCTAACGCTGACAATTGTATTCATAGTTTAGTCAAAATCAAGTCAAAATTTTAATAGGAATAGTACATTATGGTACTAGTGTGTAACATTGGTGATTACCGCCGAGGCGCCATTGAGACTCAAGCCGTAGGCGAGGGTCTTAAGAGAGCCGAGGACGGTAGTCATCAATACACACGTGTATCATACGACGTTTTTCAACACGCTTGTGAATAAAATAACAACCAAAACTCATTTTATTTAGTATATAAAAAAAGTTATATATGAGTGAAAGTTTTATTTATTAAACACGTACGAGTTAAAATTATCTATTTAAATAAGAAGTTGCATGAAATGAGCAAGCAATAGGAACATTAATTTATTTTTTCTATAGAACACGATCTTTTTTGAATAAAAACTTTTTAAGAACAAAGCAACTCAACCAACAAAATAAAAAAAAAATCTCAAAACACACTAGTGAGTTCTAAGTTTTTTTACTCACATTTTGATTATGGGTGTCATTCTGTGCCTAATTGCGGTGACCATAGAGCCACTTTATGAGCAAGTGTGTTGAAAATTACTTTTTTTTAACTTTGATAAGACGCCAAAATGAAAATGGAATGTTCTGGTAGCGTCACTTCATTATGTACGATTTAATAAACGATTGCGAAAAAACAAGAATCAAAAAATACGTACATTCACTACATGGTATATTATATTAATTGAAGCCTGGATTTCTTCCCATGCTTCAAGGTGTATTTTTTAACTTCAGACTACAACTATTAAAGTACAATACCGCAAGAGTTAACTTGAGACTTCGCTCGGATGACGTAAGCGCGAGGTACTGAAGCGTTAACGGAGAGAGCGGTAAGAAGGCGGGGTCGGTAGGCGAGCGCGCATCCCGCTCAGGTCTCAAGTTAACTCTTGCGGACAATACGTTTTTTAAACGCAGAGAATAAATTAACCATTGAAAATGTCAATCCTGTGTCAAAAAACCGATATCACATTATTTACGAATAATTCAGTTAGAAATGAGATAAAAATCTGCTCACCTCAATCAAAACTCTATTCCTTGTTTCAAGTTGTGATATGGTCACTCTAACTCGGCACCTATGACAACATACAAAATATATATGGAGGTAATTTTTTATACGTAATTAAAAAAACGAACATGTCTAAGGCGAAATAAGGGAATAAAATTTGTATTGTTAACACACATTTTCTCAAGTTGGCTACTTTAAAAATATTTAGTGTTTTGGTAAGAAAATTAACGTACCTGTTGACTTTCTTATGCGGCTAATAGTCCAAGATCCCAGTCACCCAGACTTAGGTGATTTTAGGAATGATGAAATTTTAAGATCGGTTGTTTAACATAAACTTAGAAAGAAATGGATACTTGCTAAGCTGAAAGTGGGGCCATTTTTCAGGTAGCAGGTATCAAAGGTAGAAAAAAACCATACTAACTTACGTCAAAGTAGCGAGGCTAGTTTTTACATATGTCATATATTATATTGTTATAAACAAAGATATACAGTTGCCAGACACTTCCTGTGGGCCATAACTTTGACAGACACTTTTAAAAAAATCTGGGAACTTCCGTCATTTTAGGAAGGCTGAATTTTATATATATATATATATAAAATTCGAAAATATCCTCACAGACTCGTTAAAAGTTTTAGAAAGTTGTTACATTAAAACTGTGTACTTACACCTGTCTTCAGTCTGCCGCACCCTCGCCTGTGCGTCTTGATATCTCCTCAATGTGGCTTGTTCAGTTTCCGCCAGCTCTTTCAACTCCGCCTCATATTGTTCCTTATTTCTCCTACGATTAAAAAAACGTTTCTGCAAAACTCTATGTACAAGCTCCCCGGTTCTCCCGATCGGCGGCAGTGGAAAGGGTAGTCGTCGGCAAACCTTCTACGCGCGGCTTATAACTCTCCCTTTAAATTCAAATACTTTATATTTTATACATTCAATTAATTATATACTGGGAGATTAGAAAAATGCGACACTTAATAGTCTGTGCATTACATGACTCGAAGAACATCACTTAGTCATTTGTTTCATGTGAACTTTATTGACAAGAAATATGTAACTTCATAACGTGCAATGTCAAACGCTTGAACATTACAATTTTATTGAATATGTTAATTTTGATTTTATATATATTATATATATATATTTATATATATATACACGCACAATATATATATATTATTATATATATATTATTTACATTATATTTATATACTGTATTATACAATTGAATTATTGATTGTTACTTGTTAATAGCCATGATATTTACCTCAAAGCCTCCTGTAAGTCTTTTCTTCCAGCTTGTGCTTCGGCTTCCATACTTTCGATGGCCTTCTCTATCTCCCTGTCCCTTTCTTGCTTGTATTGCGCTGATATCTCCGTCACTTTCCGTTTCAACACCAACTGTTGTTCAGCTTCGAAGTCTTTCTTATATTTCTCAAACTCTTGCTCAAGTTCATCTTGTTTCTGTTTCAATTGGTCCTGGAATATTTATTTACATAGAGTCCTTGTTAAACCAAATAAAATTTACTAAATAAGAATAAGTGATATAGGAAGACTTTCGTATAACGAATCATCATTGTTTGTCTCTATCATTCGCTCACCATTGTATTGCTATATCTCTCGCTCATGGCTTTATTGTGAGAGTGCGATGGGAACATATTTATGCGTGACAGAAAGAGACAATAACAATGATCAGGATTGTTAGGGATTAAGATTATGCCAGTCTTTTTTTTTATAATGAATAGGTTCGCGTTTGACCGACATTGCGCCTGATGTCAGGCGGAAATGCAGTCTAAGGTGGAGCACGCTTACCTAGAAGGTACCTGTTCACGCGAGACTTAAAGACACCTAGATTGTATTTTTCGGGAAAAACAGACGACGGTAAAGAGTTCCATTCTTTAGCGGTGCGTATGATGAATGTGGAAGCATAGCGTTTCGTCCGCTTCGTCGGTATTTCCACCATATATCGGTGGCGTAAGTGCGTACGTCTGCTTGTCCGGTGATAGAATGGCGAGGGAGGAACCAACTCATGAAGTTCCGAGGCACACTCCCCGAAGTGTATCCTATAGAATACCGACAAACTAGCGACTTTACGTCGATGACTTAGGCTCTGAAGCCTTTCGTCGAGTCAAAATGCTCAACAACTATATTGTACTATTAAATTACTTAAAACATTACAGACCTCTAATGTTTGTTTGTCTTTAGCCATGTCTTTTTCGAGCTGCATTTTTTTCTCTTCAGATATTTTTTCCTGTTCTTGTTTCCATTGCTCTAAAATATTATAACAAGTGATAGACGTATAGATAAACAACTTTTAGTCACTTCAGTCATAATTAGGATATTTGTCAAAAAAGACGCCATCTCCCATATCTCTATACATCGACATTACGTGTGCTCCTAATAAATCTAATTTATATTTTAATTATACATTATGTAGTAATAGAAAGGTATATTGAGAACCGGAATTTTACTCCCAGGACAAGAAAATAACTTTAGTATGATAAATGTTTTAAAATAAAATCGATAACGATTCATATAATATAGATAAAAGAGCAAATTTAAGATTTTATTATGTTGATATTTATTAAAGGGTAATTATATAATTAGTGTAAAAGTAAGATTTAACTTTCAATTTTTTTAATGATTAAAGCAGGCCAACAGACCGATGGGCTCATTTGACTGAAAGTTGTTGCACTTATGGACAGTTGCAAATCAGTGGTAAGTCCTCGTATTCATGGTAAACATTTGTTTAGCAACAGTTAATCAACATTGTTGATGAACAGCGAGAATGCTTCTGGAAACTTTGTTTAAATCAATATGGGTTCTCCACACACGCCAGTCTGCGTTAAAATTTCCGAGGAAGTAGTGTTGTTGTGTTGTCTGTAGTTGATGTATAACGCTTAATACACCCATAGTAACGCTTTTGATTGGAATAATTCTATTAATTGAATAATTTTATCGTGGCTCCACACTACAGCCATGTTTATAAACTGTTGCACACACGTCAACATTTGTTGATAAACTGATGTTTTCGCTCGCCGGGCGTCAACTCTGTCAACATGGCGTGATCAACTCCGCATCACAAGTGTTGCCCACAATATGTTGACATACCATGAATACGAGGCTTTATGCTAACACATGTTGCCAGCATCTAGGATGAGGTAAGTGGATTATATGTCATATGTAAATGACATAAGGAAGATGGGATAGTTTATATATAATTTAGTTATTTATATACTTAATTAAATTTTATTAGGATAACAGCGGGTAAAAGGTTGTCTTATCTTTTGATGTTTTAGGAATTGACAAATTACTGCAGGACTTTTGAGACACCGCGTATACGACTTACCAAGTTCTTCCCTTAACTTCTTCTCTTTTTCCGCCAACTCCGCTGCGACTCTATCGTTCTCCGCTCTCATTTCTGCCACTAGCCGCGTCCTTTGCTCTTGATACGTTAGCTCCAACTCTAGTATTTGTTTTTCCAGTCTAGAAAGTTGTTTATTCTTAAAACTTAAAGAATAACTAATCATTTCATTTTAAGGAAGCTATAAATCAAAATTATTTTAAAGTAAATTCTCTTATCCGACAGGCAGTTAATAGATTTGCAATTTAAGAACAAAAACTTCGTAATGAAAATACGTTGTAAAGGTTTGAAGCGCAGTAATTTACTTGTTTTTTTATTATTCCAGCGTTTCAGCAGCCGTGATCACAGAAGCTACTGAAAAGCGGCCGAAACGTCGGGATAGTAAAAATCAAGTATTAATTATATTAACTAACGCGCGTCGTAACGCAGTTTTATTATACTAGTAGCGAAAACTTATGAAAATACTACGAAAACTTCGTTAAATAAAACATAAATAATCTTCTGTAAATATTTTTTCATTTAGTAAAAAAAAAATTGTAAAAAAGTATAAAAAAAAAAAAAAAAAAAAAAAAAAAAATTTAATATTAAAAAATCATCAACGACCAAATGTTATCACATGTCAGTCAGTCGAAAACGTGTCTGACAGTAATTCTATTGCTAACATTTTCATTTTTTTTTTTTATTTATTTCGTTTTTTATTTTTACTGTTTTTTTTTTTTTTTTTATCAATCACTGATCGATTCACCATAAATTCTTATTCTACCCTATCTGAAATCGAATCTAGGAACTCCTAATTTCCAGTAAGCTAGATAAGTCAATGTTAAGACCGTTACACCATAAAGGCCGATATTAAATAAAAATTTAAATTTAGAATCACCTAGAGCTGGCCATCTGTCTCTCTTTAATAATAGCGGCTTCTCTCTCGTCGTCCATTCTCCTTCTCAGCTCCTCTATCTCTTGCGCGTGTTTCGCTTGAACTCTTCCCGTCTGCTCCGCGTGCGACATTTTCAGGTCGCTTATCTCTTTCTGCTGTCGTTCTGCCATCTCGCGCAGTTCGCCTTCGAGCCCTTTCACTGTTAACTCCTGAAATAAAATATTGTCACATACCACTGACATGTATTATTGCAACTGGACGGTTGCTGCATATACTAACAATAATAATAATTTCTAAATTTACTAAATAAGAATAAGTGATATAGGAAGACTCGTATAACGAATCATCATTGTTTGTCTCTATCATTCGCTCACCATTGTGTTGCTATATCTCTCGCTCATGGCTTTATTGTGAGAGTGCGACGGGAACATATTTATGCGTGACAGAAAGAGACAATAACAATGATCAGGATAACCTAAATTCTACAATCATAGTACCGATAGTGGTGTCAGTGAATGGATTAATAGCGAAGAGCCTTGATCGCCACCTTGAAAGGCTCTCGCTTGGTATCTGGTTGAAGGGTCGCAAGCAGAAGGCAGCTTTGTTGGACACGGCCCGTATTGTGAGGAGATTCCTATGTCTGGAGCCTTAACCACCGGTAGTCTGGACCCTAGGCCCCACTCCCGGCGAAGATCAGTTTTTTATATTTTTTTTATAAATAAATGTATATATATATTTTATAAGATATTTATAAAAAAATGTAAAAGATTTGGAAATTAAATATATATGTGAAATAATAATTTAAAAAATACAAGTTAAAAATAAACTCTTAGTAGCCTTACAATGACGTAAATTGAAATCCTGTCTGAAATAATTTATTTTATTGATAATATTCACCTTTATTTTTTCAGCTTTTTGTCGGACCCAGCGCTGACGGGCAACCTGAAAATATAATCCGAACATTTTATTTTTAGTGCGAAGTCATTTAGAAAGTTTTGCCTCTGACGCAATACATCACTGGCATAGGTCAAAATTTAAAACGATATTACATCAATTATATTCTATCTTCTTCTTATTTAATATGATGCTGCACGATTTATTTACATATCTAGTCAGTGTGAAATATTTATAAGTACAATAAAATTCAAGAAAAATTCTCAGCCAAACTGTATGTCTCTGAGTAATGCCGAAAAAAGGATTCTTGTAGCTGCATTTAATGGGGTTTTCTTAAATCAATATGTAACAATATTTCACTAAACAGTTGAGATTTTCAAGACAAACACACATTTATTGCTTTAAAAAACCCATAGATATTATTCAATTTTAATCAATAATATAATAAAACTTTCTTTTAATAAAACTGCACAGAAAAACCTATCTTTAAGTTTCCGCCAATAAATATCTTCAATCAAATCACCTGTTGCGCAGCCGCCATCTTGTCGTGCTGGTTTTTCAATTCTAACTTGTATCGTTCTTCTAGCGTCTGTGCGGAGCGTTTCCATCTCTCTTCCAATGACCTCCTCTCGTCAACCAATTGCTCTATACGATGATTTAGTGTCTTTTTGTCGTTTATTAACTGTCAATCAAAGGGCAAGGGGTAGGTAAAAATATTCCAAATAATCTACAGCGCGTTCCTTTGGTGGCTTACAATGTCCAAAATTCTCCGTCAGCCGTTCCACCTGGCGACCGCGGTCGTTATGGTCATGGCAAAAACGTCACTAATGACGTCGTAATTTTTGTTCACGCAACGCTCACAACGACCCGTGTCGAACGTGGTTCGAATTACACTTCCATTTGAGTTTGTGATTGTAATGCCCACAAGCAAGTGGAACGAGAAAATCGCGGTTCCTGAAAGTGGTCTTTGTGGAGCCTAATGGAATTCGCTGATACCTGCAAGCCAGTTATGTGGCACTTGATACGTAGATATAGTACAAATATTAGTGTGATAGATAGCCTTAGTAAAAATAAAAAATAAATAATATTAGGTTTATTTTACTTTTACAATTTACCTAAGGAACTTTAAATTCCATATCCCAAGCAAACTATGGCTGATCGAGAATAAAAATCTTCGTTTATTTCCAAGTCACATTAAATAATGCAAGAAACATATCAACTTTTAAAGTTGTTAATAGAAATTAATAGTTCCTTTGGTTTTTTTGTATGATTATGAATAACAGTCCATAAATGCTGGGCTCGGGCCTCCCGTTATACAAAATACCCGCCACGCTTGTTCATGGCGACTTGGCAGGTTTGACACATCAGTTATCTCGATGTTTTTCTTTACTGTTGTCAGAACGTGGTAATTGTAACAATATGCACATTAGGACGGAAAACTACCTGAGTGGTGCATGCATTCCGGCCAGGATCGAACCCGCGCCCTTTGAGTTTGGGACGAGTGTGCTAGCCATTACGCTATCACAACTTTTGTATGATTAGAAAATATCAAATGTGTGAAATCTATATCACTATACATGTATTGAAACATCACAAAATCATGAACAACGATAAAAGAAACCAACCTGATCAATGAAATTCTGGTGTTTCTTAATTGATTCCTCACACTCTTGCTTCACCTTACCAATGTTGCGAAGTGATTGTTTCTCTAAATTGCTTACTTTATGCACCATCTGAAACAATAAATCAGTGATATCCCAATAAATAACAAATCATGGCACTATCTGAAAACATAGCCTTAAAGGTCTTTGTAACCAAGCCATAAAATTAATAAAAAATGATAAGGAACTAGATTAAGGCCACCATAGTCGGCATCAGAATTAATGTTCAATTACTTTTAGGGAGCTGCATCACATTATACTGTTAACTAATATAAAAATTGAATTTTAAATGTATATTATGTAGATAAATGTAATGTCAAATTCAAATGAGATGGGAGACGCGAGGTTAGGCAGCCTTTGCATGCTTAGTATTCGCAGGAAAGGAGCAGAGGAGGACACTCAGTTCAAACAGTAACTTCACTTCACTTTTTAGAGCTTGTGGCTCCAACGCACTTAGCATTGATTTTGCCAATATCAGAGTAAAAGCGACAGGTGATTATTAAAAAGCAAATAAAAGGTTAAGAGACAAAAGAGGAAGGGATAATTTTGAACGGTGCTCGATTTCTGAAAACCTAAGGACAAAATAAGCCATAATGTTAAATTGAACTCAAACCTTACTCAGTAATGTGATTATTAGTGACATGTTATTGATTTTAATAATTAGTGTAGATTATACTTAGAATAAAATTAGTGTAGGAGAGTAAAGTGAGGTTTAGACAGAGTTATAGATAGATATTATCTAGGGATAACTATTTACTTAAAATATATATATGTTTACTATGGACTAGTGTCAAGTGGTAATTAGGATTGATGGGACGGGGTATATCTGAGGGTAGAATGTCATAGATATGGATACAGATATAAGGGCAGTGAGAAGAAGAAAGAAGATGTGTTCTAATAACCCCTCGTCCAGGCCACACACACACAGAGAGTGGTCGCGAACTCTTATTTTAGCTAAGAACACGGGGAACAGACGTGACCTAGTCTTAGACGAAATAGTAACTTAATAAAAAATGAAAATTATTTCTATGTATTTTCTTTTATAATAGAGGGCTGCAAGTGCATGCCTTTGTGCCATGCCGCCGACGCCAATTAAGGCCGCTTTCTGATTTATCGGTGCAGCAGTGGTGCCAACTTACCGAGCGCCTATTCTATGAGCTTTTCCTAATTCTGCACCCCCCCCCCTCCTACGGCTTGACCGTCAAATCAGAAAGCGACGCGAGTTTTAACAAATGTACCCTTATGAAAAACGCCGAGATTTGAACCAATTAGTACCTCAATAATTTTAGTCATGTTCATACCTGTATTAATAATAATTGTCTTATCGTGTCGTGTCCTGTAATCTCAAGTGTCGTGTCCATATTATTTAGAAAATTAATCTGCTTTTTCTTCTCTTAATCTTTATAACTTTTTTCAACCAAATTCTAAAAATATTACTCTTGCCAGCTTATTCTACCTAATTTTATTTGCTTTTATAAAGTGGTGATTATATTGAAACAAATCGTCACCTGTTCTTTGTGGTTTGCCAAACTCTCTTGCAACAGTGCGATGCAACATGATCTCTCTTCAAGTTGCAGTGAAGCTGTCACCAACCTTTGAGCCAGTTCTGTTTGCGGCAATTTCAGTAGCGCGTCCAACCTATAAAACATTATTCGATAACTTTTAGTAAACTATTTAGAAAATTGTATATTTGTACTCCTCTATCCATCGTCTCTTCATTTTCTCGCAAATTATTGTCTTAAAGGTGAATTAAGAAGTCGAAAGAAGAATATGATCAGACCAATACCATTCACGCGATGTCGCTTTTAGCCCTTCGCTAAACAGTCTCCTGGAACAAAATTCTGTGCTATTTCTAGAAAAGTAGTCACAGCGAAACTGATGATCAATGTTGTAATTGTCATATTTCAATGTTCTTATTAATGTATATTTAAAGTATCTACATTAAATTTTACTTTAAACAATAATAAAATTATAGTATATAAACATACTTATTTAATTTGAGCTCAATAAGCAGGTAACGCTCTGGAGCTTTAAGCTCGCGTTTTAAGAGAAATGGCCGGGAATCATACATCACTAGGCACTCTGACCTAATGTGCATTTTGGTGAAATTACCACATACTTAAGGTGACGAAACCTGCACATTGTAAAACCCGATGTGTCAAACCCCTCCATCCGCCTTGGACAAACGAGGCGGATGTACTGTCCGGTCCCGTAAGAAATTGGGAAACTTGAGTTGAGAAATGGGATGTTATTGGTTGTTATTATATAAAAGCTAAAAAATAAAACATAATTTGAGCAGCAAACAAAATTCAAATTTAAGAAATGATAACTTACTTTGGGATATTTTGGGGTGTGTTATTAGTTACAACAGACAAAGCGTCATTGGCACTTTGCTCCACTTTCTCCAAAAACTGGAAGATTTCCCTAAAACAGATGATGTATTCTTCACTTTTGGGGAGGTTAATAAATAATCACAAATATTCCAATTAGTACTCATTTAAAACTTACATAAAATTATCCTTTGGAGAGCTTGATGTTTCTTCTGTATTTTTTTCAACCTCTACAGCAACATTCGATGAAGTAACAGGATTATCTCCATAACTCTCTATTTCCTTTAACATCGAATAAATATCTAGAACTGTTGAATTAGAATTCAGCTCAGGCGGTTTTTTGTGTTCTACTTGTGGTGAAGGTGTATTTCGCAACTCTTCTCTATTTTCAACCTTATTTTCTAAGGCGTTTGGTTCATCTTCAGCTGAGTTATGGTCATTATTAGTAGCTTCAATGTCAAGTATTGTAGGCGATGGAGCTGAAAGAGACATCCAGGAATCAATGTCTTTGTCAGTATTGACATCCTCCATTCTGGCGCTTAAAGGTCTACGAATGGTAAACATATTTTTCTGGACTGGATTTCTTATGTTATTTACTGGAATAGCTTTTGCTGCCGTTTTATTCGTCTTATTGTTCCAGTCTTGCTTCAATCCTGCTGTGTATTCATCTATCCTCGAAGCGATATTATTAACCTTCTGTCCTCGCTTAAGATTTTTAGGCATGCTATTTTTGAAATCTCCTTCTTTTACTCTCAAATAGTTTTGGATGAGTTCTTTGGTTGATATTTTAGATATGTCTCGTTTATTTAAATCCAAAGAATTTTTGTCCTTTGTATCTACCGGACTATCATGAGAAATATCACTGTCTTTCTTAATTTCTAAAATAGTAGTCTTTCTTCAAACATTTTATCGATATTTAATGGAGTAGGCGATATAGCATCCACTTTAATGTCTCTGATTGTTAGTTCATGCAAATTGTTAATAGTCTCGAGTTCACGTCTGTAATCTTCTATCACTTTAGAAGTGTAAGCTTTTGTGGCACTATTGACCAGATAAGGAGGATATTCTATATTTTCAGTTTCATTTTTTTCTTCACTAGTTCCAGGAATAATAATATCACTTTTGCATGGAGAATTCTGTGGTGCTAAAGCAATATGACCTTCTTTTCTCAAGAAAAAATCTTTATACAACAGACGACTATGGTTCAGGGTTCACTCCACTGTCCTTGATCTAATGGACAACTTTTAAGATACTCTTTCTCTTTATTGCTAGAAATGCTATCTAAACTTTTAGGTTGTTGATCAGTAGTTGCTTGAGAACTTGATTTCTTAACAAAAGAAGTTGTTGGTAATGAATAACTTTGTTTGTGTAAATTTCCTTCATTTGCGCCACTATCAGGGTAGCCCGAATCTTTAGAAGATGAATCAGTATGTAAAGTGCTACATAGTTTATTTTTATGATGATCACTGCGAAAATCATCATAGAAGATTGGGTATGTACGTGGTTCACACATGTAATGATGTGTTATTTTATTTAAACATTTAGCTGTCTTTGTATCCATTATGTAAGTGTTACATCCAGTTAAAACCTCATCTATATTATCATTTTTGTCATCTAAAGAATTTTCAGGAGAAATACTGGAAAAATTCTGTGATGGTACACTATCTACATCTTGTATTGATTCTTCTTCTACTAACGATAGTTGTTGCTTAGTAACTGTCAAACGACGCGAATATAAATCAATGGCTTCCTCTATTTCAGAATGTAAATTAGGGCCAAAAGAAACTCTTCCAAGAAGATCATTATCTCTAACATCATTGAGTGGAACAAAGTATGATTCGTATGGTGCACTTTTTACTTTTGGAGTAGGACTCATCATTTCTCTATAATACTTTCATCCTTGGTTGGGGATTGGGGTTTCTCGGTTATTTTAACCTCCATCTCATATTCGTTTTTATTCCTTTCATTTGAATTATTCTCCATAGCTTTTCTGCCTTTCCTAGCAATATTACGATATTTCAAGAAATTTTTGTTGTTATAAGATTTTGGTTTAGGGCTTAGCTGTGCTTTTGCTTTGATCTTGGTTCCTAGACTAATAAAAGTATCTTCTGAACCATGATCAGAAGCATTACTGCAAATGTCTTTGTCCCTTGTTGAGGATTGATTTTCATAAATGTTTGTATCACCCAGCAAGTCTGTTGTTGGTGCAACTATCCTAATGGTAGTAGAAGTATCTGAAAAATTATGAAAACTTTATGTTATAATTGTATTTACAAGTATGATTATTTGACAGATATTAATAATACACTTTATATTCTGTCTTTTGTTTGATAGCATCAGTGTCATATAAAACCCCAATGTAATAAACACCCTGGTGTATAGTCTTAAAAGGCACTGCGGGCGACATCCCCTGCGATATAAAACCCACAGTGGAGTTTGAAAAAGTGTGTTTTTGCTATTTTGTACATGTCACTCCAGTAACAGAGGATATTGTAATTGTAAATATGTTATATAAAATAACTATAGAATATAAATATCGAGCACCAAATGTAAGCAGCAATTATTGTAAAATGGTATAATAACACAATGTTATTATACCATCCAATGATGACAGAGCTTCGATTATTTTACAAATAATTAGTTCCAATAAAATGGTGGGTAAAGCTTGAATGAATGTTAGTAATAAATACCTAGAAAATGAACTTACTATTATTATATGGCTGCAGCAACTCAGTACTAGACGATTTTAATAAGCTTCTAGTGGATGGAGCTCGCACCTTAGTATCCGCCGAAAAAGGTCTCTTATACTTTTCTTGGTTTTCCTATACAAAGAAAACGTAATAATAAAGTATTAAAATTCAGTTTGTCAGAAGATTTGGAAACTATGTAATATTGCATAACCAAACATTTCAAGGCCCTTTGTTCCCCTTCCTCGCGTCTAGATTCACCTGTTAGAATGGTTTAAACTTGAATAACTAATTGAAATATTACCGGTGGTGTTAAACAAAACGTTTGGAGCGCAGACCGCGGCCTGTTACGTATGTTTTTTCTATCATCTTTCTTCTTATTCCTATATGATAAATTCACTGGTGAACCAAGAAGCCTTAAGTTACCGTTTTCGTTCGACATTTCACAGTCATTCCAGATAATAAATCAATGAAATTAAATTGGTTATTGGATTAAATATAGAAGTGATGACAAACACTTTTGTTTATTTTGTTGCTACGAGGCGTTGCTATGCAACGAAACGTTCCGGCATGCAGCAAATATTTACGGGACCTTATAACATTCATTTTACGTTGACCTGATGTTCTCGTCTCTTTATCTTTGTACGTATAAAATAACTTTAATTTGGTGTGGTATTGTATATAATGTATGACATATTATAGTATAAAGGCATAACATCTGTTTTAAGGAGTAAGTAAAATGTGAAATCCTATGTGTGTAATACACTATTCTGAGTGAAAAGGTTTGTTTAATGGGTTTGGATACAAAGTCTTTTGGACCTACTTTTCTTTCTAATCAAGTCTTCATGTTTATTACAATCACTTTTTTGTCTAAATTCAACCTCAACCAAATTGTTAAAAAAACATTTTTGAAATTAAAACTGCACAGAGGTAAGTAAACCATCTCGAATCGTCAAAAAGTCAGTAAAAAGTCCTTACTAAAGTAAAAACTAATAAATGAAGAAACATAAAGAAAAAATATATTTTTATAATACCTACATAATATTTTATAAATATATTATTCCTATAATTAATAAAGAAAACAGAACCAACAACATTTTTGATGCAGTGAACAAAACGCTGCGCACCAATGACGTCATCGATAAAAATACAGGCGATTCATGTACTAACCGCATGGACAAGTCGATCTTTAGTCGAGTTGAATCTGTGAGTTGAATCATTCGAACCTTGAAAGTATTTCTATCGTATACCGCCCGCAAAGGCGTAGTCACCTGAATTCAGTTAAATTAGTGCGAAAGTTGTGTAATATAAAAAAAATATTTTACATAAGTGTAGCGGTGCTTGTGATTAGTTTTCATCAAATAAAAACCTAAAAAATGTTCAGCGGAATCGCAGGTCAGTGTTTATTTTATGATGAAAAATTTTAATGCTTTTTTCCAGCTTTTTATTGTTTTATTTTAAGCAAAAATGTAAGTACTTATTGCATTTTTGAAAAATTATTTGGTCGCATTCGCTTTTTAGCTAATTTACAAAGTAGTTTTAAATTAAGTAAGTACTTTGAAATAGTTTTATTAGCCAAATAGTATTTTATGAAATAAATATCAAATTCTTGTATCACGATCATTATTCGCACTATTTATAAATAAATGTTTAAAATATCTTCTCACCATATCAATCAGTTTAAATATAACAATTTACTTATATAATCTAGGTAATATAGGTAACCGTTATAAAATATGAGGAATAATAAATTTTTGTATTCCAGCCTTTAAGTAATTACTCAAATGCGTGTCGTAAGTCTACGCACAAAGAAATATAAACAGGTCCGTAGTAGCTGTTTTGTTATTTAGCTAAATAACTAAAAAAAGCGTATAATCGATAATATCACCCTAGCATTAACGCTTAATCACCTAAATAATAAATACTTATTAAATCCCCACTGCCTCTGAATTATACGATTTGGAAGGCGAGATCCGCTTTTCTAATACAGGTGGTCTTGTGTCTCATTGTGAATCTATTGGCACGTAAATCTCATCTTGCGTCATTAATTCAGTGGTTCTTGGATTTTATCCTTCTACCGGGACCTGGCGGAGGCATGTCCTGCCGGCTTCCGTAAAGGGCGCTTTATACTTATTATCGTCCTCGAAAACGCGAAAAAGGATCCAATAACGTTGGACCGATTTTCACGTTATTTTCTTGCGAGAATGTAGAGAGGTCATTAAACGTGCCAGTCTACACGACTTTGTCTACTACGTCACGGATATGAAATGGAATTATACAAAAAACCATCTTCCTTCTATTGTTTCTATGTGACTTCAACGTTATCTACCTTTGCAAATCATCTCTATGATCCAAATGTAAAATACGAGAGTAAAATAAATAAAAAAGTAAATTTTAGGTACAATTAATTTTCATATATTCAATTTTAGTTTTCTTTTTCATACTTTGATTCAATATATTATGTATTATATAGAATTTTCATATACTAAAATGTGTGTATATAAATCAAAAGTGAATTGGTACTTTAAAAATGCTTGGGATGTGGAATGACGTAGAAAGAACACTAGAAACTCCCACACCAGTGGCAGCTTTTACGTCTTCTACAGTCACATTCTAGGAAAACCGGCAAGTTATATAAAGAACAAACTTTTAAGCATACAATGTCGTAATTAGGTGTACCGTCAAGTACCGTGGAAAATTTATTTGCACGCCTTATTTTTTAAATACGCAACCAAGATTCCAATTTCTTTTAAAATAAAAAAAAACTACCTAAAGGTCGTACAAACAAGTTTTATAATTATTGTGTGCATGTAATTTTATAGTAATTTTTAATTTTAGCAGTGTATTGAATTTTTTTACCTAAAACTGGGCACAATACACCTTCATCTTACAAATGCGTACAACTATTTTTCTTTATTTCACTTATACATGGACTTGAGGAATATAGAAATAAAAATTAATTTATTATTAAATTAATACATTTTACAATAATATATGTTAAGATCCTCCAAAAGTCCGAACCTTCTAAAGTAGGGGCCCGTGACATTTACTCATCCTTTTCATATACATATATTCTTACGCCATTATAGATATTCAAACTTAGATAGGTCCCATTGAAAGGGATAGGCCAGGTGATAAGTGTCAAGGATATCCTTCTTTGCCAAAGATCCCCGCTCTCCCCCCCCTCCCATGCCAGGGCACGCGGAGTAGCTCTGGCATAAGGCGGAGGAAGAAACAGTGTGGGGTTTTAGTGAGTACCCCCGACCCGTGACAATACTGATTCTTCGGGTATGTTAGTGCCAGCCCAACGTGGCGAATCACACACGCCTCCGCCACGCCAATTCTCATCGGTTTTCTTTTCTGGAAAAAAATAATTGGTGCCAATGGTTGTCTCAAAGTAAGAAAGAGACTTAAACCCTGGGAAGTAGAGAAGATAAAGTAGAAAAATCGATCTCGAGATCAGAAACAAATGCTTGGGACATTACTAGATGAAACACGAGGATGACGATTGGGTATCATTAAAAAAAGGTTTTATTTACTAACGACTCGGTTACTTAAATGGTTCGAAGTTTGTTGTACGTTTTATACGCCTACGTAATTACGCAGTCAGATGTTTATCGCATAAGATGTAAAGCTTGAATGCTTCATGAGTTATAAAGGTGACTGGGAACGGAAATTCATGTAAATTTATTATTTTCCTTTTTAAAGACTACAAAATTAAAGACCGTTTTATGTAGTTACTAAATTAAGAGTTTTCTTAAACTTAGGCATTAGACAAAATGTACGTAAAATAGTACATACATGCATAACTTCATGCCAGGTCCCTTGCGGGGTAGGCACGAACAACAGAGCGCCATACAGGTTTATTCTTACACACCTCACTTGCTTCTTTGACATTCATAGTTCTTGTCATGTAAAATAGTAGTCCTTTTTATATGCGATGGATATTATTTTAAACTTATTTTCATTTTTTTATAAAATCACAAATGAAATAGTGGATATAAATGATTAGCTGCAAAGAAGGCTATAAAAATGAATACTTTATCCGTCCAGGAACGGAATAATTTTATGGTGGGCCGTTATCCTGTTTGCTGTACTTTAACATAAAAAAAAACCAGTGCTAAATAATAGTGGGTATAAAATCACCAACGCAGGAGATCTGAGTTCTAACAGTTTGAGACAGAAAAAGCCCGCTACATAGATATATTACGTCATTGCTCCAGTTGTAATCCTAGGAGACTATCTGCAGTAGGTATTGATTTCTTACTTGCGCACTCTTACCGCGGTAGTACCGCATCCGTGCCTTATGCAACTGACTGCAGTTCTGCGGTTGTATGTACGTGCCAAAAGATACTTTAGTGTACTTATTTTATATGATTGTTCAAAATATCGGCTAAACGCGAGCCAGAGCTTGAGGCGATTATCATCTATTGTTTTTCTCACTTTATTACGGATCCTTAAAAAAACAAAACAACAAACCCCTATTTTAAAAACTAATAAATAAATAATAATAAATTCATTTATTACTTTCAGAGATTAATAACAAACAGAATTACAAGAAAAACATACATACAATTTTGCGGTGCTACATGCAAATTCTTCTTATGATTGTGTTAGCCCCAAAACTCAAACCAATCATTATTGAAATTATATTTAAAGCTCGTAGTATTATTTAATTTTCTAGTTTTATGAAACGATAATTTTCTACAATTCAGGTGTCAGACATCTATTACAAGTAGAAAAGCATTAATCATTTCTTCCTCTAGCTGGTGTTATTACACCGCTTTGTTCAATATCGCGTGACGAAAAACATAAAATCTTTTTGAACTAAGTAAACGTGAAGTCAAAGGTCGTTTAGTTGCGTTTAGAGGTCAACATGTTAACGTTTTCCAGTGACCCTCGAACGCTTCAAAATGTACAGTCACCTGGCTTAATAAGTGAATCATTTTTCTTAATTCTTCTAAAGTACTGTCGTTTCTAGGGATTCGTGGCCATTTTAGTATAAATGGAACCTTTAGGTATATGTCGGATGTTTGACAGGAAGGTTTAGTTTATTAGCGCTACAAAGATATACGAAGATCTTGAAAAAAATATGAGTGCTATGCATGGAACTATTTTCAAAATAATAATATTTCAAAATATTTTCCGTTAGGATACATACAGCATTTCAGAGTAAGTTTTTACCGGATGGTTGTTATTCGTATAATAACATAATACTATAATATAGTGCATGTTCTTCTTCCGTGATATTTTATATTTAATCATCAACTTTGCGATGGAATAAAGACATTGCAGCGGAATTAAGCAAAAAATCACTGACAAGTTAAAAGAACTACGTAGCATATAACACAAAACAAAGCTGTACGACATAGATTAACTATTTACGATCCAAACCGGTCAAAAGTGTTTGAAATTATTTAAAGCGGCGAGTCACGTTTAACACATTCTTAACACACTTCATTTGGCATGCATTCCAAGAATTATGTCGTCATGTGTAATTGCGTAAAATATTGAATTATTGAGGGTCAATATACAATGTCAATTTCCGCAGAGTTCAAACTAAAACAGGTTAATTTAGCAATGGTGTAATGTGCCAGTTGATTTATAAATTCATCACGTACTTATTTAATTTAAATTTCGAATACTGGCCACAAAGGTTTGAATTGATTTCGAATAAGGAACTTTTCGCCATTTAAAAATGGAGTGGGTGCAAAAGGAAGACGGAATCGCGGTTATTGCGTATTTTAAATTAACGCTGAATTTCGCATATCATACCCTGAAGAAGGAAATAGGCTACCTTTTGTCTATAAAATCAATCTTGGAAGAGCTGATACAGAATATAAAAATATGTATGCGGGACGCATAATACTTGCTACAAGTGACGGATATGAAAGTTTTTAGGCATTTTTTATGTGGAAATTAAATTTTTAGCGTTTGTGCAAAAGCATCCTTGACGGCTTGAAGTAGGATTAGGACTGATACCAACGCTAATGAAAAAATAAGTGTCGACGAACTGGCAAATATTGTACAGAATAAATGATTGTCAACAAAATGTAGACTTACAGAGATGATAATCAAAAATCACATTCTGTTCTTCGGAACACACACTGCATGCATTATTGCCTGCTATTGATTATAAATTTAACATTTTATCATTAATTTAAATAGGTTACTTGATTAAATTAATTAGGTGAAAGTGTACGCAGATCTGAAATATTTGTTTTAAATATTATTATTAAAGTATTCGCATATTTATATATATATTTACTCGTAGAATTACAGATACTTTCTTCATTCTCGCGTCGGTTAAAGACCTAAAAATTAGTGTTTAAAAATACTTCATATTAGCTAAAAAGATACATTAGCTATACGAAAGCTATAATACTAAGAACGGAAAAGAAATTACGTCATTTTACATTTGTATTGCTGCAGTAGGTAATAAAGTCTTTATTGCACACCCCTAAGTCCAGCAATTCCTACGTGGATCAATAACCACCAAGTGGTGACATAATACAACTGCAAGGGACTCAGCCTACTAACATACATACAGGTCACGCAAATAAAGTTTTGCTTGCAAATTTTTTTGGCAAATGTCCAAATGTTAAATTCTTAAATCAATTACTCATTCTGTATCCAGATTTATTGGCGTCTTTTTGTTAAAATATAACATTACGTCATACAAGATGCCGCGGTATTTAAATTTAAATCGCACCGCTGTGCGTAGATATGAGAGTTTTTGATAGGGAATTTACATCTTTTTAATTTCATCGGTACCTAAGTTAATAATGTATCTTGTAAGTATTCTTTTACGTTTATTTAGATGCAAAAGTACTCGCGTCATAAGTCTTTTTTAAATTTCACATTCTTTATCATTAATAATAATTTCCATTTTTTAATCATTGAAAAATGGAAATTTATAAAGTAAACAATATAAGCATACTTTGCGAATCAATTAATTGCCGCTATGCTGTTTATTATAGGAGCTTGGTCATCTTAAAATAAAATTGGAAGTCGTGCAAGTTTAAGAATCGAAAAATGAAATAATTTCAGAAAATTTTGAACTATGGTCATGCCTTTTCTGTTATTTTATGCTAAAAAGGTAGTATAATATTCCATTAGCTAATAGAACACGTATGCGGAGTGCATGAGATTTTTCTTTATTTTATATCACAAGGTTCGTATTTTGGGATAACATTTCTTTGGTAAATGGAGCACAAATGTACGTCTCTTTGAGATCCTGCAATGCGTATACAACTGGCTATTATAGCTTCCAAATGGTGGCACCAAACAAATGTTTACGGGAGTCCTGTCATGCTTAATATTTCCTGGTGAACTTTATTGGTCGTTATACAGTTTACGGAGGAACTACCACATAATTGATTTATGACATTATTTTGATGGTATCTCCGCCTATGGGGAAGGCTAAATAAATACCAACAGAACCAACCAACATTAGACTCGTTTAGAATTCACGTGCGATCATACTTGGCAAGCAAAAGCTGAAACAATTGCAGGTGTTTGCGTGATATTTTTATTTTTCTAATCAGCATTCAGAGTGGCCATAAACTATGGTGCGAATGTATACATCTGTGGCATTCAGTACACGCGCACTGCCATAAGGTCACGGCTACAAAACACAAATTGCTATTCTCATTGAATTATTTATGATTCATATGTGCTAATTGTACTCGGTGTTATGATTCTGTACAGAATCAGTTTTATTGACGCTTTTTGAATATTAAACGGTCATAGGAAATCTATTGAAACGTTAAATTTGGCCGCAGGATACCTAGAATACGTATACCATCACCCTATAAACGTCCAGCTGCTGGGCTCAGGCCTATTACTGATGGAGAAAGGAATATGTACCTACCTGTAGATTAGAAGGTCTTCAGTAGTCTTATTTCTCTATGGCTTAGACGAGAATACTCGGGCTGGAGAAAAACCTCTTTGCCCCAATTTCAACTCGACAAGTACTCACCTGTGGCGGTATTCGGAGCCGTGGAAGCATTTCCGCATATTGGTGGCCTCTCAAAGGTTAGCTTATTAGCCAATCTGCTGCGTCTGTTGTCGGCTTTGTGGTCTTCGCGACCTCTAACATCGCTTTAATCAGGTGAACGAACGAATCGCGAGGATATTAGCGCTTGTGACAAATCAGTTATTATCATGGGCAAATTTTATCCCGGTTTTTTTCCTTCGCCGACATCGTGTGATAATTGTGAATAAAATATACGTTAGGACTTAAATGCATAAATGGTGCATATTTCCTATGTCATTAAGATCTTAAAGTAATTCCGAGGTTTATATCTATACAATAATATGCATAACTATAGTTGAAACAACAATAGTTGCTATCATGGTACCTACTCGTGTTTTAGGATTAAGGGTGAATAAATAATTCCTTACTAGTGAACCACTTATAAAAGAAAAAGTACGCTTTAAATAATGAGTGACCACGCTTCAAATTTCGATCTCGTTTTCACCATATCACTCATTATTTTAAGTATGCTCTGTCTGTGGTGCATACATACATGTACTTTTAATTAGTTCTGTACAAAGATAAAATGTGAAACAGCACTTAGAGCCACATACATACCTACAGTGACATACGATGTGATAATTGACTAACAATGTGCTAAGTTATTACAAGGAACGACATTCTAGTTCCAGTTATGTCGGGTTTGTATTTCCTTAACATCCATTGTGTTTTAAACATCGATACTAGTGATACTACATGTATGGAGTGCATGACAAATTTTAATCAGCAGCAAATAAATAGAAGATAAAACATATGTGGCAAAACAAACGCCGCGGCCGTTTCCGAAATGTATGTTCCGAAGTCATATAATGCTTTTCTGTCTTTCTTTTTGTACTGCTGGAGTACTACAAACATCCATTTGATGTAAAGTGGTTATCAATGGGTATTTGCGACAGCAATGTGCTACCGATGTGCTGCTGGCCTCGAAGTGTGGAGTGGAATGGGGCCACTGATGCTGAAACACAAATGAAAGTTGTTATGGCGGCATAATCCAGATCACTAGCCAAGGGTGGACAGCCATCGAGGCAAATCGGGCAAATGCTCTTTTTTTACCAGGGGAAATCGCTTGAGAACTTTGAGATTGTCCATCTACCGCAGGGTAATTACGTTGGGCGTGTGGGATTTGCCTCGTCGGAGTGACACTAACACCCCTGCAGAAATGCTATTGCCTACACTACACTCCTCTAGACGTCCTATGTCCGGGCTGCGGGATCGTTAGCGCATACACTTCCAACTCGGAAACGGTCAAATGCCTTACCACCAGACTGAGAGTTGTTTTGTCGCCCTTTTCGATAGGCTGCTTGGACGCAAGTATTGTTAATCCTTCTCCGTTCCTGTAAGGATAAAAAAACGCTATTGTAATAGTGATGTTGATTCTAATAATGGTATATGGAATAATCTTACATGTATTATATATTTGTATTATGTATTATATATTTATATAATGTCACTGAATATTAGAGAATTAAAGCCTCTATGTTTCTCTAATGTCTTTATTTAATATGTGTATCAACTATAATCCATTTTTAAAAGGTTGATTGTTCGTCTATTAACAGCGTTATAAGAGACAGAATGCGTTTTTAGTTCGATTTCTCAATCATTTTTACAGTATTTATACACACTTTATTGCGGTGAAAAAAATATATGTCAATCTTGATCATATTTCTGACGTAAACTTTGTACTCGGAACGCATTTGCGATAAATTTTCTCGATAGAAAATAATTGCAAAGTAACCTCTAAACGAGTTATTCAATCTTCGTTTTTGTTATTACTGTTAATCTTACATCGATAAAATAAATAACAGTAACATATCATATTATAACAAATACAATTATAGAGTTTTATTCGGTTACTTAACTTAATTTGGAAGTAATTAATTATTTTATTAAAAATGACTGCAAAAATCCCGCCTGCCGGTCCCAATGTATGGAATTTGTTAGATCGCTTTAGAGCGTCGGCTAATATGCACGCGCTGCTCTTCTCCACGACCGCCATTAAAAAATAATTTTAAATAAACGAAGGAGCAATAATAACAAGAATTTTGAAACGGTCGCGCTATACTTATTTGGCTTATACGGTAGAGGTCTGGTCTAAATCACTAGCTGTGTGGGTTCGAACCCTACTAGTTTCACTTGATCCAGAAGATTTTTTTTATAAGAAAGTTGATAAAATGCTCTTTTTCTCTTCCTAAATAATTTTATAAAATGCCATAAAAATACTTTTCAAAATTTTTGTATTTCATTTCATTTGGACTTTTATGCTATTGACAATAAAATTTTTACCTTATCGGTAACATTAAAATTCTAAAGCGCCATCTATGTTTATCAATAGAAATGACGTAGACACATGGATAGTTAGAAATATGAAGTTTCGTTGTTCAAGTTGAGTGCTCGCTCCATTTTCCTTTTCTAACAATTTTTTTTATTTAGCCCTATTATGTTTTTAACACGCTTTTATTAGCTTCACCTGTATGTATGTATGTATGTTTGTAACCTTCCCTTTTGAGCTCGATTTTGTCCTACTTTTAATGATCAGATTTAATTCAAAGTTTGAACACCTGTCAAAGGTCGATGACAATGCAATAATATGGTACCATGGAGCTGATCTGATGATGGAGTCGGAAGGTGGCCATAAGAACTCCTGTACTAAACAAGATAGACCTGTCGTGTTTGGGCTCGTATGTTTATATCACGAGACAATGCAATAATATGGTACCATGGAGCTGATCTGATGATGGAGTCGGAAGGTGGCCATAGGAACTCCTGTACTAAACAAGATAGACCCGTCGTGTTTGGGCTCGTATGTTTATATCGCGTGACAATGCAATAATATGGTACCATGGAGCTGATCTGATGATGGAGTCGGAAGGTGGCTATAGGAACTCCTTTACTAAACAAGATAAACGCGTCGTGTTTGGGCTTGTTTTACTTGTCTTAGTTAGCACTCTGCTGCTACATGATATGCAGAATCTCAAAAGCTTATATTTAAAAATTTAATTTAAAAAAACATTAACATTTAAAAAATAACAACTAAAAATGAAAAATAAATAATAGTTTAAAAAAAGGCGCTCTTTAAGATTTTAAAGAAGAAAAAGCGCATTGAATACACCCCACGCTTTTTTTAAGACCCCATTCATCAGAAACCAAATTTATTAAATTTTATTTTCTGTTTTTAGTTGGATTTTTTATGAAAGCGTGTTTTTTTTTTAAACTATTATATATATCTATTATTATTTATTTTATAGTTCTTATCTATACAGATAAATAAAAGTGAAGTGCCCGTTTGAAATCTCAAAATAAAATCTAATAAAATCGGACCAGGAGTTTCCGAAAATGCTATTTATAGAATTTTTGTCTGTCTGTCTGTGTGTCTGGATGTTCCGGCTAATCTTTGACACATGGATCGATTTTGACGTAATTTTCATTGGCAGATAGCTGATGTTATAAGAAGTAACTTAGGCTACGTTTTTAGGGTTCCACGAAAAAAAATCCACAAGTATATTTGTCTCACTGTTTGTTATCCTTTTATGGAAAGACTATTGAGCCGATTTGGCTGAAACTGAGTACATATGTTATGTTAATGGCCAAGAACTACTTTTTATCCCGAAAAATGAGATTTCCGAGATGAAAATATATTTAGCCGAACGGGTCTAAATGATCAAACGGCTGAATGGCCCAAATGGTCGAATTGACCGAAATTACTGAAATGGCTGGAATGGCCCAAATGACCGCAATCGCTAAAATGGCCGAAATAGCTGAAATGGCCGAAATGGATGAAGTGGCCCAAATGACCGAAATGGCCCAAATGGCCGAAATGACTAAAATGACTCAAATGGCCGAAACAGCTGAATTGACTGAAAAGGCCGAAATGTGTGAAATGGCTGAAATGGCCCAAATGACCGCAATGTCTGAAATGGCCCAAATTACCGAAATGGCTGAAATGGGCGAAATGACTGAAATGGCCCAAATGGCCGAAATAGCTGAATTGACTGTAAAGGCCGAAATGTGTGAAATGGCTGAAATGGCCCAAATGACCGAAATGGCAGAAATGGGCGAAATGTCCGAAATGTCCGAAATTACCTAAATGGCCGAAATGGCCCAAATGGCCGAAATGACCAAAATGGCCTAAATGACCGAAATGGCTGAAATGGCCCAAATTGGCGAAATGACTGAAATGGCTGAAATGGCCCAAATGGTTGAAATGACTGAAATGGCCCAAATGACCGAAATGACCCAAATGACCGAAATGGCCGAAATGACTAAAATGACTCAAATGGCCGAAACAGCTGAATTGACTGAAAAAGCCGAAATGTGTGAAATGGCTGAAATGGCCCAAATGACCGAAATGTCTGGAATGGCCCAAATAACCGCAATGGCTGAAATGGCCCAAATTACCGAAATGGCCGTAATGTGTGAAATGGCCCAAATGACCGAAATGACCAAAATGGCCTAAATGACCGAAATAGCTGAAATGGCCCAAATGGCCGAAATGGCTGAATTGACTGAAGTGGCTGAAATGGCCCTAATGTTTGAAATTACTGAAACTGCCGAAATGGCCGAAAAAGCCAAACTGACTGAAATGACCCAAATGGCTGAAATGGCCCAATTGACCGAAATGACCAAAATGACCCAAATGACCAAAATGGCCCAAATGACCGAAATGGCTGAAATGGCCCAAATTCGCGAAATGACTGAAATGGCTGAAATGGCCCAAATGGTTGAAATGACTGAAATGGCCCAAATGACCGAAATGACCCAAATGACCGAAATGGCCCAAATGGCCGAAATAGCCAAACTGACTGAAATGACCCAAATGGCTGAAATGGCCCAAATGACCGAAATTACCAAAATGACCCAAATGACCGAAATGGCCCAAATGGCTGAAATGGCCGAAATGGCCCAAATGGCTGAAATGGTTGAAATGACTGAAATGGCCGTAATGACCGAAATGGCCTAGATGGCCAAAATTACTGAAATGGCCCAAATGGCTGAAATGACCGAAGTGGCTGAAATAGCCAAAATGGCCGAAATGACCAAAATGGCCGAAATAGCCGAAATGGCCGAAATGGCCAAAATGGCCTAAAAGGCCCAAATGGCCGAAATGACCGAAATGGCCTAAATTCCCAAAATGACCCAAATGGCTGAACTGACCGAAATGGCTCAAATGGCTGAAATGACCGAAATGGCTGAAATAGCCAAAATGGCCGAAATGGCCCAAATTGCTGAATTGACCGTAATGGCCGAAATAACCGTAACGGTCTAAATGGCCAAAATGACAGAAATGGCCCAAATCGCTCAAATGACCGAAATGGCTGAAACGGCTGAAATGGCTGAAATGGCCCTAATGACCGAAATAGCTGAAATTGCCCAAATCGCCAATATAGCTGAATTGACTGAAATGGCTAAAATGGCCGAAATGGTTCAAATGGCCCCAATGACCGAAATGGCCAAAATGACTGAAATGGCTGAAATGACCGAAATGGCTGAAATGGCCCAAATGGTCGAAATGACGAATATGGCCGAAATGGCCGAAATGGCCCAAATGGCCGAAATGGCTGAAATGGCTGAAATGGCCCAAATGGTTGAAACGACTGAAATGGCTGAAATGGCCGAAATGGCCTAAATTACTGAAATGGCCCAAATGGCTGAAATGACCGAAATGGCCCAAATGCCCTAAATGAACGAAAAGGCTTAAATGGATGAAATGACCGAAATGGCTAAAATGGCTGAAATGACTGAAATGGCTGATATGGCTAATATGGCCCAAATGGTCGAAATGGCTGAAATGGCCCAAATGGCTGAAATGACTGCAATGGCCCAAATGACCGAAATGGCTGAAATGGCCCAAATGGCTGAAATGGCTGGAATGAATGAAATGGCTGTAATAGCTCAAATCGCCGAAATGACCGAAATGGCTGAAATGGCTGAATTGACTGAAATGGTAAATCATAAAAACCTGTTCTCCTTTCTGAGATAACCTTTATATAAATCTATCCCACTATCCGGGTTGAAAAGTATCCCTTGTCCACTGTCATTATTAAAATTACATATATACCGAATTTTAGCCAAATCAGTGTATTAGTTTTTCTGTAAAAGCATAACAAATAGAGGGACAAATACATTTTTATCCGGGAAAGTATCCCATTTTTCGAGATAAAAATCATCATAATATATATTCATCCTCGGCATCAAAAATATATAGTTTATTATTATTATTATAAAGTTTTTTTTTTATAAAAAAAATTATTATTATTATTATCTGTATATCTTTCAAGACCACGGGCCATAAAAATGGCCCGGACTTTTGGAGGGCTTGCGTGGGGCCACGGGGAGGCCGACACGTAAAGGCCTCTTGACAAATTTAATCTAAATGTGGCGTGACACTGACCGGCGATTATCCCTCTCTACAACATACAATAATGCACCCATGGACAAGCCCCGGCCAGTGTAGGACTACTGTGGGAAATGAGAAGAGAAAGTACCGGGCTATTGGGGTGAACTGTTAGTGGTACTAGGGCTCTGGGAATATGGGCATAATCCCCATCCGGTAGTTTTTCCATAAATGCATAACCAATAAAAAGACAAATATATTTTTATCCCGGAAACTATTCCATTTTTCAGGATAAAAAGCATCCTATGTTCAGTTTCGGCACCGAATCAAATCAAATCAAATTTATTTGTTTAAAACATGGTCAAACAGTTGGTATATATGTCACAATGTACACATGTTTTGCTCCCATAGGAGCATACAAATGTTTCTAATAAATTTAATTAAATTATATAATATTAAATGGATCATAATTATGAAATAAAATACTGATAAATGTCAAACAATAATACTAATAATAATAATAGTAGTAATAATAATAATAACATTCATAAGTCAAGGGAATTATTTATGTACAATTGAGGAATTCGTCCACCGAGTAAAACATTCTATTTAAAAGCCATTCCTTTAGTTGATTTTTAAATTTATTAATCCTGAACTCTTTTATGTGCATTGGAATTTTATTATAGACTTTAATGCACATGTTATAGCAGTTTCTGGTAAAGAGGGTTGTTTTTGGTGACACATTTAAAACCAGTCGTTCACTATTTCTAGTATTGTTTGGATAGAGGTCTTTAGCCGTCGTAAAAATTGTTAAATTGTTTCTGACAAATAAACATATTTCATAAATATACAAACATGGCAGTGGTAAAATTTGTAGATTTTTAAAATGAGGCTTACAAGAATCATAAAATCGGATACCTACAATAGCTCGGATGCATTTTTTTTGAGCTACAAATGCTCTATTTATGTCTGTAAAATATATATATGTATATATATAATGAATTTCAGCCAAATCGGTATAGTAGTTTTTCCATGAAAACGGAACAAACAGAGAGACAGTTACTTTCGCATTTTAAATATTAATAGGGATAATAGGGAAGGAATAATATGAAAAAATTTTAATAATGAAATTATTTAATAAAATTTACCTATCTAAAAAGTTGCTGGAAAAATAAAAATACGTACAGCTTGATGAGGATTCGAACCCTGCACTTCCTAGTTACTATTGAGCATGGTAAGCCGTTGGGCTAAAGACGCTTAGGAAGGTGTGACAAAATATCAATACCGATTACGCATACAAACAGTCTATCTCACTTTAGGACAGTTTGTCTCGCTCTCGTGAGCCTTAAAATGAAATAAATTGAATCAAGTCAATCAAGCGGTGCGCGTCGGTATGATCAATTGCAATATTTCGCCACGCTCGAAGTTTAATTTGGCGCTGTTCCATCGAAGTAAATGTTAGCCGTGCGGGGTTGATTTCATGAAATGCCGATTTGAATTAGGCGTACATAGCCTCTTAAGCTGTGGACTTAACGGTCGCGTTATATTAATTTTATAATTACAACCCAAACGTTTACTAAACAATGTCTACCATCAAATCCAACAACGCAAGCAAAACACTCTGAACACTCAAAACAAACCACGATGTCTGCCCGCGATGACATCATCAAGGTCGGCCAGTCTCGGGGCCCATCGCATTAATAACAATATATTCATCTCTCTCCTTCGTACACCTTTATTAGGAGAAGAAAAAAGATAAAATACAGCTGATGGCAACATTCTTTCGCAATGCGCACAATGGTGGGAATACAGGTTCTTAGTAATTGTGGTACTTTAAACAAAAATAATTTGAGTTTAGAATGTGTGAAATAAAAGTAACACATTTATATCCGTAAAACCCCATGGAAGCGTAACGATTTGCTGAAAAATCAATATAACTAGCCTTGTGAACAACATGTTTTTCCACTCACAGTAAAAGGTTCCATAGAACGTGTGTAACGTAGTTGGTTTAAGTATTTGAGTTTCTTCGGACTGGACGTAACTGTTCTAAGTCTCAGCCTTTCCTACACAAAAGCGCGGGGTACATGGGAGGAGGGTGGTTTTAGTTGGTATTGGGTGCTGCCCGTGCAGTCATCTCGGAGTCTCCATACAAGCTGAGTCGATCGCGAGTGGGTTGCAAAGCATTTTTTTTTTGGCTAGGGGAAATCCGCTTGAGGACTAAGCCGCGACAGGCACAGAAACCTGGGCGATGCTCGCGACCCGGTGAGACATTCGCCAGATCGGGGGTGGCACTAGCGTGCCCGGTCAGATCCGGTGCCACGCTATTGCCACTCCCCACTTAGGGATACCCACTAAAACCCCTGGGTGTTCCGTCTTGCGCCTTTTGCCAGGGCTACGTGTATGCGGTTTTCCCAACTCCGCTACCCTGGCAGGCGTGGGCCCCGCTCACTGGGCCTCTTCCAATGCCGGGGGAGCTACTCCCCCGGCGACGACTGGGTCTTTTCGGCGTGGGGCGGTTTGTAACGCGCCCCACGGGAAGAGAGATGAGCGCGCGCGGAACACTCGCGCTCTCATCTCGATGGCATGTGCGGGTGAGTGGGAACCCCGCGGCGCCCGCTTACGGTGGCCGAAGGTCTAAATCAGACCTCCGGCGCCGACGCGTCCTCCTTTGTCGGGAGCGGAGCAGGGAATTACGCTCACGCTCCCATTCCGCCTCCTCTTTCGCAAACATGACTTGCTCGCAGAAGGAGGAGACGGCGTCCCATCCGGTGGAGCTCCCGACCATGGTGCGTACCACGGCCGGGAACGGGGTTGCAAAGCATGCCGTAACTCTATCGCGATCGATGTTGGTCTGATCCCTTGCCAGGACCCAGTATTGTGCGTAAACAGCATTTCCCCCGCCTGAAAAAAAAGTATTTGAGTTTCTACTTAGCTCGAATTTTTCCAAATGTCGACCCTATTGTTAAAAGTAAGAGAAAGTCTACGACGTTTGAAACGCATAATATAACTAACTATTGACGAAATGCCATGACATTTCAAACATTTCAAAAACTGTAGTGTAACGATACGCTCCCTAAACAGTAATGTACATTGAACTTTTTATCATTCATAATAGTTATGTATTACGATCAACTGTAACGTTGTTTTTATTGCAATTTCGCTACACCATTTTATAACGGCATATAGAAAAAAAACATCTTCGCTCAAAAATGGGAATAGTGCCAGTAGTCCCTGAAAAAGTACGTAGTATGAATATCCATAGAGACATGGACGACCAAGTAATATGGTATCCATTTATGCCTTTTGACTACGAAATCTTGAAAAGGACTAAATCCACATAAAACTTACTCTTACAAGTGTTATACCGGTGAATTTTAGTAATAACAATAAAGTTGAATCGATAGCATTGTCTCTGACCTTCCAACTTGTTGACTGATACGTCAGAATTGTTTATGAAAATGATTGATGTGGTTGACATAATAATTTTCCACTTTTATAACCAAGGTTTATTATTTTTATTATTCGTACAAGTTATGCAGAAAGGAATTTAGGATTAAAAAATTCACTCCCAAACCTAACAATACGAATACTTCATCAGCTTGCTGATGAAAGGACAACAAGCAAGTAAAAAGAAGTACTAAAGTTCTGTCTCTTTCTATGTATATACAATACGCTTCCACCCAGCAATTTGGATCAAGTTACTAAAATTACGATTGATCGGTTGACCTTTCAGGCTTTAGGTTCAGTTAAGCAACCTGATGAAGCTTGGCTGGTGAGAGATAGTGAATATTTTTCAATATTGTTTTCTAATTCTTCGTATCTAATTATAACAGCAACCCCATAAATGTATGTAGCTTGGCGTTTTTTTAAGTATACCCGCCGCGCTTGTCCAAAGCGAATTGCTAGTTTCATATGATGATCTCATTATATCTACTGGCTTTCTCATGATGTTTTCCTTTATTTTTGGAAGTGGTATTATATATCAATATGGATTACATTAAAAATGTCTAAGGCATTAAGGATATCATTGCTCCCGGCCAAGATTTGCGCTCAGTTCACTTGAATGAGGCGTTAGTACTAGTCTTCACTACATTTATACGTTAATGAGTAGCGGGTACCTCCGCGGTTCATTCTCTTGATGCGGGTCTTCCCAATCTAAACTTAGCCATGGGATGTTTATTATAGTTAATAGATTGCTCTTATTAGTAAAAACCGATCAAGTGCGTATCTATTACTATTTACGCAAAGGATCCCATAGAGACGATGATCCTACATTTTTTTATCACTAAATGTGTATGGTACTCGAAGAAACATTTAGGTCCGATTTTTCAATCATCAGTGAAAGTCATCAGTGGAATAAATTATAACCTGAGAAATACCTCATATCTCAAAAACTACCCAACTGATCTTGTCTAACCGTGTGTAGCGTTAACTACTCTTTGCCAAAAATCCAAATAGTTTTGGGAAAGATAGCACAGCACACTCACTGTGATATGCACATCGATCAGTATTATTGGTGATCGATGGACATGTTTAATATACTTCGTGGTCAAAGTTGAATTATTACAAATGCACAATACATATATGCGTGTGGATATAACTTTGATCGATTTAATGCCCCGTTGCTGCATTATGGCAAATTATGTGCAGGTAATTAATCCTTTGTATAATGACCTTGCGGTCAGCGGACTGTTCACACAAAGTAGGTGGTTAATCCGATCTAGCGACGCAATACGCTAATGAGTTTACTACAATATTCATTCTACACGATGTTAGATATTTTAGGCACATATTCTTCTAGAATAATCCTCTTCTTCTTTTGCTTTTTTTCGGTTTGTGAATCTTGCCAGTGTTAAGTTATTTATAAATATTCAAAAACGCCCAGAACATTACATATGTTTTTATATGGTATTCATTGATTGTAGGTCAGTACCTAAACAAATGTAACAAATCTCAATAGATTTGTTAATGTCGAGTCGGTGGGATAAAATTCAACAGCAAAATAAAGTTATAATGAAACTTAATATTAAAGCGAGAAACACCTGACGACTGACGAGAAGTATCTTTAGTGGTTTCTGTCATATTGTCATATTTTGAGATCCCTGATACGACATCTTAAAGCAGGCGGTCTGAAGTAAAGACGTCAGACCGCCTGCTTCTACTCACCTATATAAGCTACAAAAACTAGCTAACTCATCCATGATCGATTATTCTAATACTGCAGACTCGAGAGCTCCACCAAGATATCCAATTACCTTTAAAATCGCAATTCTGATTCATTCATTGTGGACACCATCCTTTGTTGACAAAGACTCGATCAGGTGCTTCTAAAAGTCTTTACACATAGATGTAAATAGAATATTTAGTTTAATTTACAATAATGACATCACACGCGGTAGTTTGTATGATGTCATCACAATCACGCTCGTACCGGATATTTGTCTCAATTGGCTACACGCAGCTTTGCCCGAGAAATGTCTTGTTTGTACCCACACCAACGTGTTAATGGGAATAGATGGAATTTGGTATTGGGGCAATATTATTAGTTATTTCCTTTAGGCATAATCTTGCGAACTTGACATAATCGCGATGAAAAAATCTTTTTACCGTTACAGACAATTATTTGCATATTTTAAAATCCATTCATGTTGTGTTGTGAGCCAATTATATTCGAAGTGAAATGCTGTTCCTAATACATAGATGGACTTGACTAAATCGTCAGAGTCCTGTTTAATTACTAAATTCTATTATGTCTTTATTATATTTTATTGCAGTACCTATAGATTTGTGTTGTACCACGAAGTCCATTATCGTTTTAATATAACCTTAATAGCGTGGTGATATTTTATCAATTAATGAAAAAGCGTTAATAATTTTAAACGCAGATATTGTTTCTCAGGTGCCTTTCAGATAACCTTTTGGCCTTGGCAAATGTATTTTCATTCTAGTTTCATTCAACATTGATATTGTGAAAAATTATGTTACTATTTCTAGCGCTATTCATGTGTCTACAATCTAAAACAATAAGGTGTCCCACAAAAAAGCTTAGTCCTTATATGGAAACCAATGTCACTATTATCTTTGTAGCATTTTTGTAAATATACAAAGATAATAGTGACATTCTTAATTAATTAGACGTCTTATCCGTGCAGGAACGGAGAAAGAATACAATTCCCTCCGGCCAGGTGGCCTGTCGTAAGAGGCGACAAACCAAGCCACCCCTGGTCTAGAATGTGCCGCCATAACAACCATGTGTTGTGTTCCGGCATTGGTGACCAGATTCCAGTTTCGCATTTGTAGTACCTTTGGTGTTGTAAATGCCCATAGGCGATGGTAACCGCTTTCCAACAAATGGGCCGTCTGCCTGTCTGCTGAACTTGTGCAATAAAAAAATATATTTGAAAATGTGATTTTATATTGCATGACATCAGTAGAGAGCGCAGGCGTCGGCTGTGCTACTACCGTACACAAAACTAGCAATGACACTCGCCCAGAAAACAATTCTGGACTGTTTCTAAACCCTGAATGACTTACATGACCGTGGCGTATTCGGTCATTGCTCTCTCGCTTTTTGAAATTCTAGTATTTGATAGAAGCTCCACATTCTCGTGAGACCTTTTTCAGAACGCAAGAAAATTACTTCAAACTTAAATGTAGAAGTGATTCTCATAGATACACATTATTCGTTGATTTTGTCCTGTAATAAAATAGATAAAATGGGAGAACCCATTTTATCTATTTTTTACCCGCGATAATTCTCCGGGAATGCGAAGAGTGCGAATACGACGAGTTTTTTATTGAGGCGAGGGAAAATGCTACCGACTTACGCACTACTGGGTCGTTGCTAGGGAACGACACACGTCGGTCGGGGGAGGTATCACTGCAGCAATAGTATGCTCTTGGCAGTGATCCGCCCGGGATCGACTTCAGCTCGTGTGGAGACTCCGAGGATGCTGCATGCGGGCAAGCAACCACAATACCCACTAAAAACCCCCTCCTCCCTGTCGACCCTGCGCTTTAGTTTGTGAAGGAAAGGCTGAGATTTAGAACATAGTTACACCCAGCCAAAAGGCGAATACGACGAGTACATTAACCTCTTTCGAGCATTTGTCGCTTTCTAATAAGGTTGATCGCTAGAAGTTTTAGCATCTATAAAATTATTGTTTTAAGGCTGAACTGACTTGGCAGTTATAAATTGCATAGTAACTTATTGGCGTAAATATGTATTTTAAATAATAAAATATGGATAAAATGAGAGAAGTCTGATCTGCGTATCCGTCAATCATGAAGGCTTTTGGGTGCTCTCAGTGTCAGGGGTTCTATTGAGCAGTTGTCACTCCATTCTCCTTCTGTATACGAGTATAATCTTCTTCAATTCCATATTAAACGACCTCTGCAGTTAAATGGCCTAAGGTTTTGCCGGACTAGTTGAGTGGAACACAGACAGAGTTTTATTATGGCTTGAATCTCAGAGATCGGCCCATAGTAGTCCATTGTATATTACTCATAATACAAGCGTTTTTAAAAGTGTTATTTGATAAGCTTGGGAATATACAACGTCAATGTTTGTAGGTTTTTTTATCTTGCGCTCCCTGACTCAAATTCTTGAAAGAACAAAACTGTTGTTTTAGTTTGTTCGCGGGAAATGGGGTGTACATAAAGCCTCCCGCGTCGATAATTAACAATATGATAGATAAAGACTATAAAATTATAATATCGCGCAAATGTGTAGGCGCTTCTTTAATTAGAGGACTGATTAATTTGATATGATTTTCAAGCAATTTTACAATAGCATTGATGTATAGGTATTACGGAAGTTATTTTTTTTATAATTAGGCGGGCAATGCATTGTGGTATAATGTAGTGCGTAGTACATATAAATCAACGGGCCAATGCCCTTCGCAGTTAATGAATATTTAGCAGGTAGTAAAGAGCAAAATTCTTTCCAGCATTAAAAGTTCATAACTATTAGCAAGCAACTCAGTGCTTGATTTTAGTTTTGACGTTTTCAGCAAGGTGTCAGTGAACTTTTTATATTTCGTACTAAAAAAAACTGACTAAGTAGTGCGTGTGGAATGTGGACCAACATTCAAGATGGTGGATGGTCTAACAACTTCCTATTTTTGCAATTAAGCTATTAAACCCTAATAAATATAGGTATGTAGTAACTAACTCCATCTAAACATAGAGTGGAAGCTGACCTGACCGAGCTTTTTTTTTTTTTTTGAGGCGAGGGAAAATGACTAACGATTACGCACTCTCTGGCCGTCACTAGGAAACGGCACGAATCACGGGGGCGGTAACGCTAGCAATTGTATGCTCTACTTGCGCTCCGTCCGCTATGGACTACACAGAGAAGTGTGGAGACTCCGAGCGATGCCGCACGGGCGACACCTCATACCCACTAAAACCCCCTCCTCCCTTCGCGGCCCTGCGCTTTGATGTGAAGGAAAGACTGAGATGTAGAACATAGTACGCAGCAGTCGATCCAGCGCATAAGTGCTTGAAGTGGCCTGGAGACACACTCCACTACGAAACGGGGGTAGTTGTTAAGTCCCTTGCTTTACCTAGTAGCTAAGGGCCCCCATCGTTCCGGATCCTAACTCAGGGAGGGAAGTAATGCGCGTACCTGCCTCTCCGGGTGCCGGCTGAAGGCCGGCGACCTCGAGAAGAGACCGTAGCACGCGCCCTAGGACTTCGCACCCTATCCCTTTCTGCGGCCTCTTTCAGAGACATTACTGCCTCACAAAAAGAAACCGCAGCATCCCAGCGGTCGTCGCCCTGCAACATGGCCGTTACCAAGTCGCCGAGCGATCGGACGGCTCCTACTTTTGTCTCGAGCTCGAAACGCTGCGGCGCCCAGGCAGCGCACTCGACAAGCGTATGAAACGCCGTATCGGGTGCGCCACACTGTCGGCAATCCGGAGAAGGCAAGCAGCCCACAATGCGAAACAGATACTGATCGAAACAACCGTGTCCGGTCAGTATCTGCGTCGTCCTGAAGGTGAGGGTACCGCTAGTGCGGTTAACCCATTCCTCCAGTTGTGGCCTGATTGCGTCCACCGTAAAGCCGCCGGCCGCAGGGTGTTCGAGGTCACGAGACCAGTCGACGAGGCAGCAAGTGGTTTCCCGCTTCCTGACCGTCTCTATCTCGACTTGACAGAAGGTCAGTCCTCTAGCTAGGGCATCCTGCTGGGTACGACGAACCCTGGACAGGACGTCTGCCTGGAGAGGCCAGGGCAGCTCGCCTGCCAAGAGTGTCGCCGCCGTCCAAGACACTGTACGATACCCCCGTATGGTTCTCACGGCCAGAACCCGCTGCGCCCGGTGCAGCAGGGTTCGATTGTGGCGGTGAAGCGAATCGAACCAGACGGGGGCACCGTAAAGGGCCATACTCCTCAGGATGCCAGAATATAGTTTCCGCGTCGCACCCCCGGGCCCCCCCACGTTGGGAAGAAGCCTTGAGAGTGCGCCCGCGGAACTCACGAGTTTGGGAACTAACTGCTCAAAATGCGCTTTGAACAGCCATTTCCGTCTAGACTAGCCAAGATATTTCATCTTGGGCCCTACACTAATCGCCACCCCTTGGACTGTAACGGACAGGACTGACCGAGCTTAAGCCGACAATTGTCAAGATTGCAGTGTAGGACAAGGAAAGTGGCGTGCTCTCGTTTCGGAGGCCAGTATTTTTTTTATTATTATTTTCCAATATTACACTCGTATAGGTACATAAAATATATTTGAATGTGCCAAAGTAATTTCATGGGTTTAATCATGCCGCAGAGTCCAGTAAAATATATGAAGTTTTGATACACAGTGACCAGACATTTTGAAAATGATTTTACATAATATTAATGCTGTATCAAAAATAGGCACAGAGGCAAGGGATTGTTATCATCATTCAAGTGTTTACTTCTGATTTGATAGTAATAATAAGCGGAGTTATCATTATACATTATATATAGTTTTGATATAGTCCCAGGTCCGCTGCACATGCGAGCCCAATTGGTCCGCTTTGGGAATTAATATCGAATGTTTTCAGATTATATTTGGTTGATTTGTGGTTATTTTTGTACAGTGATTACAGGTCTTGGAGATCTTGGGTCTTTGAGCCAACGCAGTTAGTTAGTTAACTTCATCCCAATATTCAAACACATGTTGTTTCAAGTTACAACAAATTGTGTTTTACGTGAATTATTACGTCATAGGTAGAATGTATGTGGATGGAGCATTGTTATCGATATACAAAAAAACCGTTTTGGGTTTTTGGTATATCAAAGGGATGGAGAGTGTTTACGATATAAGACGCTCATACTTCAACAACTATTAAATAGAATTTAATTTTAAATTATAACAGTCGGCTTTGGAGTATCCCTTAGTAAAACTTACACGTCTCTAGTTATGCTGGTAGTTATAATACCTAGCATTATTTCCAGTTTATGTTGATACTTGGCATGTTCATCACATGAATCTGTGAAAACGACTTATTTAGGCCCTCAGACCTCAACAAGGACCGATATCCCACACCATGGTTAGCAATTCTGGGTTCCAAAGACGAAACTATGCTATAATAAGACTTCCGTTTTTGCTATTTGGATAAAAACGTTTCTGTCACAGACCAAAATAAAAAAATCAGTATTTAAATTGTGTGTTTTTTAACACTATTTACCAGTTCGCAACGGTTGCCGCAGTGCTCATAAAACTGGCTGACGCAGACCGATCGATAGCCTGAATGTACATTCTAGACTCTCAGGGCCTGCGAGGCCGAGACCTAGAATTACCGGCGACGTATATTATTTTATTACTCCATTCTCGAAATTAAGTCCGGTCTGCAAAAAATAATTCTTTATTAGAAAAGCAATAACGGATACCGTTTAGATTATTTTGTATTTATAATGGCTTGCCATGACTCGCATAAACTTCGAATTTGTATCCCATCGAAACTAAATATTTTTCCAAACAAAAATTTCATCCAGATATCGAATTCATTAAAACCAATTTGTAGTGTAATTATCAATTCAAGAATTCGACTGTCATAATTTTGTATTTTCATTTTCTAAAAATACACATGTGTCCGTTACAAAAACTAAGAAACCAGGTATTGTCATAATGATACTAACTACTATACTTAATACTTTTTTAGGTGTTATGTGCTTAATCTGATAATAATTTTATATCAATTATCAACCAATATAATGTAATCATCATTTTTAAGTACATAATCCTTAGATTTTGAAACCAGTTTTATTGTATTATATATGCGTTGCGATGTTTAATTATTAAAGTAGTTCAGTTCGATAAATTGGATAACTACTAATAAACTTCTAGTACACATTTCATGGCTATTTTATTATTTTAGGTCACTTGAAATGACTAAAATAAAGTCCGAAGGAAGTAATTCGAATATGTCTTATAAATAGGGACGTAATACCTGTTGCTCTATCTATGAACGGTTTTCAGATATTTGTATAATGATATCCGACTTGAATTCTTATTGCTTAGAGAGGTCCAGAACTAATGACCATATAAATTGAAATATTGAAATTTAATCTCATTTTCAGCTTTATTAACTGAAATCAATGATGATATAAAGAAAAAACTTTAAATACTTATGAAATGGAATCTGAAAAAATCTAATTTTAGCTTCAAAATTATTCAAAAGAAAATTGGTAGGGACATTGTCCGGGCAACTAGTTTCTGAAAGTAGTGGTTTAGTGAACGTAATTTCCAGTTGGTGCTTTTTTAATGTTTAATCTTTAAAGAATAAATAAACGGTAGACATTTGTCAGTACTACACGAAACCCCTGTTGTGCATGGACTGCCAAGTACTTAACTACATTAAAGTTTAACGGGCTTATTCATATTGAGTTATAGTACGTTTGCAGGCTTCATTTAGTACCTAAAGATTTACAAATTTAATTTAACTCAATAAGCATATAACCGTATTTTTTAAATGAGATTAAATTATATAAAAATTTAAAAGAGATAATCATCGTGTACCTATGCATATTTTTTACGCGTAACCAGGCTTTTTAGAGACAATGTTATTTATATAATTTTTAACTTCACCGTGGGAAATAAGCTCATAAAACTTGTATATTTCGAAAGAACTCAACTATATAATGTAAACGAGTTTAAAATGCAAACTGAATTGCTGCGTCGAAAGCTATTCTCTAATAAAACATGTTTTGTGTTAAATCTGGGCAACTAACTATACATAACTAGTGATTTGTGAGATTCTTTCATTTAGTAAGTGTCAAGGCTTCTTTTGTTATTTTAAAGAAGCCTTCAAACTTACTCGTAACTCAATATGAATAAGGCTGAAAGTCTTTTTATTGTTGGAATATTTGATTGTGTAATCAAAGGTTGGACAGAGATACAACAAAGACGATGGGTCGATAGCCACCAGCTTAATGGAAAGTAGGTACATACATACTTAAATTATTAGGTTTTGAATTCATACATATAATTTGCGTAGTTTGAGTAGTTTCGTGTATATATATATATATATATATTATATATATATAATATAATATATTATATATATATAAAAATATATATTATAAAATAATATATATAATATATATATTATAGTAAATATTTAATAAACCTATTTAATAAATAAAATGCATTTTACTCTTCTGGAAAGATACAATACAATTGAACATAATAAAATGCTCAAAAACGAAATTCGTACCATTGATGCTCGTTGCAATTCTAGCAGTTAGACATACCCGTATAGTCTTGTAGCTTAATAGGAATTGATAGAAACATGTACTCCCAAAAATAGGAAGGTTCGAATGACTAAAGCTAGCAATGTAAAATTAATCGACTATAATATATAATTTCGCCTATCTAAATATACACGCGTAAAACCA
Source organism: Dendrolimus punctatus (assembly GCA_012273795.1). NCBI lineage: Eukaryota > Metazoa > Arthropoda > Insecta > Lepidoptera > Lasiocampidae > Dendrolimus > Dendrolimus punctatus. The sequence goes on from CM022532.1 coordinate 4,452,542, forward strand.
CTTGTGTTATTCACTTCCCCGTGTATTTAGTTATTTTGAAGCATCAATCACTCAGTGATTTCGAAACGTGAGTGGTTGGAACAAGAGCAATGATCCCCACTCGTTTGACCGACTCCCAACTCTATTTTTGTTAGGTCAATCGAACGGGACCGATGCACGCAATTGACACTAAACGGTTTCTGCCTTTATCTATTGAGTGATTTGAATCATGACGACTATTTCATATATGACTTAGGCGTAGAACTCATGCGAGATTTTCGTCGAGTATACGAATATTTCGGGCTCTGATAACATCGAGATACAAAGACGAATTGTGAACGAAGTTCTAAAAAAAACAGATGTTATTTCAGTACCTATACGTGCAGGAACGGAGAAAGAATACGATTTCCTGCGGCCGGGCGGTCTGTCGTAAGAGGCGACAAAACAACCCACAACCAGCTGGTAGGGCATTTGCCCGACTGGATGGCTACCCTGGTCTAAAATATATCGCCATAACAACCTTGAGTTGTGTTCCGGCAATAGTGGTCAGGTTCCAGTCTCCCATAAGAAAGCAGCAGCGCATTTGTAGCACCTTTGGTGTTGCAAATGTCCATAGGCGATTTTAACCGCTGTCCATCAAGTGGGCGTCTGCCTGTCTGCTGAACTCCTACAATAAAAAAAAACCTTATACTTGGAGCAAGTATGATCTCAAACCGTGATTTTATATAAGTACACATAGATGACACTCTTGACACAATCTTGAAGTCTTCAAGTCCTGAGTGAATGTATATCTTCTAAGTAAGCGTGCTCCATCCTAGACTGCTCATCACTCAACATCAGGTGAGACAGTGGTCAAACGCAAACCTATACATCTTCCAGAAAAAAAACCTCATTTTTACCCTTTTTTCACCACTTCTAACAAACTCTTTAATTTACAAGTTCCAATTTTAAACATTAATTTAAATTCCAATCTACCACATATTTTTTACGAAATATTTTCGAATGGACTTCTATTTGAACAAAACATTATTATCTATAACATTCCAAGTAATTTACTCGAGCTGTTAAGTACCTTAGGAAAATAATAAATGTAATTAAACTGTATGTGTATATATATAGATAGCATTATACAAAGATCATCAAAGCATGACGAATGTTAGCATTTGTAGTAAATTATAAATCATATTCTATATTATCATGTATTTAGTATTTTATATATTACCTTAGAAACATTTTTAAATTGTTTTTAATTTTGTGAAATCATTCTGTATAAACTGTTTATATAGTCCGACAAATTATATAAATTCCTATTACCAGAAGTATTGTAGGTATCTACTTCATCTTCTACTGCAAAATATAACATAATTTCGAATGTATAATACTAATTGATTTGAATACCGTAAAGTAAGATTAGACTACCGCTAGTTTTTTTAATGCACAAATTATAGTTTTGATCACTGTCACATGAAAAAATGTTTTCATAAGTAATTTTTATCAAGTAGTAAACGTAGCTATTAAATCACTATACACCTTTCGTTTTATAATTAACAATGTAGATTATTGCATCAATTCGTACGTTACATTATTTGACGCATGATTTAAATAATATTTTATAATATAATTCTTAACGTACATTGAATATTTTTTTAATGTTCCACGCTTGCCGATAGACAAGGGTGAGTCTTTTTATTCTAAAATTAAACTGTTCGTATATCTATGACATACAGCACAGTTGTGTTGTTTTACATTATTGTGTATGTTGAATAACTTCGTCACGTTTTCATAATTACGTGGTTATTAGGTATAGTATCTTCCGGAAAATGGATCAAGAAGAATCTTCCAATATTAACAGCCAAAAAGTTTACATAAAAAGTTACATTTTTACAAATAAATAATATTTCAAATTTCAACACAACACTATAACTTTTGGAAGAAATATATTTATATTAAAAAATAAACATGTAAATAATAAATTAATATTTTAAACATATACATTTATTCATTAACTGATTCTGTTTCCATACGTTTATACTAATGAAGTCTAATAAAGTTTTAAAATAATAATATCATCATAGACAATATAATAATGTAGAATATGAACATAATATACAAAACACATCTACAGGGAATTCAATGACCGACACACCCACGCCTCGTTCTAGGAATGGTCTCAGTGGGTGTCGTAGGAAATTAACCTTCTCTTATATTGGATAGGTTTTACTAACAGAGCTCCACAATTTCTTTGTTACTCAGTCCAATTGTAAGTACACAAATAAGAAAATTAGTATTTTATTTACTTACGATCTATTATTATTCAGTAAAAATGTATATTCTCATATAGTAATTGGACGTAGTTACGCAAAAAGGATCCAACCTACAAAATGTTACTTTTGAATTATTAAAGATAGAAAGTTTTAGCTGTATTTCCGTATTGATGGAGTTAAACTTATTTGTATAAAAAAATATACATTTACGCTTATATTTTCCTAAGAACCCATAGACACAAACAAGTACATCATTAATCTTTAATAATTCAAAAGTAACATTTTGTGGGTTGGATCCTTTTTGCGTAACTACGTCCAATTATGCTTAATTATTTACTAACACTGCATTTGTCCTATCATTTATGGTCTATCCAGTGGGTATTTGCTTGAAAATATCTATGATTAAATCGACTAAACAATCAATAATTTCGATAATTCCAATACAAACAAACATGTTTGGTTTGTGTACAATAATATATGTAAGCATAATACATACCTACATGTAGGTAAGGTACCTATTTGTCAGAATGAGGATAGTTTATCTACTCATTAACAAAATATTTATGTAAATGTTGTTTTCGCACATATTTTTTGTATTTGTGTAAATGGAATTTTTAAATATAAATACTACTCTGTTTTTGTTCAAAACATCACCGCGATATTATCGTCATACTTTACAATTCAATTTGAATTACACTTTTCATATGATATTTAAAACACGTTGCAGCTATTAACAGACTTTAATGTCACACTTGTTAGTGACCAAAATGTCAGGAGGAAAATAATAATCAAATGAAACTAAACTTACACTTATGATTGTGTCCATGACACAATTGTTGCAATAGATTATAAAATTATAATTAATATAAAAGAGCGGGCATTAAACTACTGTATTTTTATGTTAATTTTAAAGTATTTTTGATAATATAGAAATACCATAATACTGTAATAACTTTTTTTATTTAAGAAATTACGTCACAACTTGCTATTCTTGTACAACATCTAGGCGGTTTCACCATTTATAAGATAATAAAATGTCTGAGTTGATGTAATTGTCAAATATACTCTTGCTTTCAATGTATATTTTTTATATAATGATTTAATGATTTTTTTATTTATAATATGTATCAGATACTCAGTGTGCTCAGAAGCCTGGTTGCCTTACCACATTCAATAACAATGCTTATGCGCTGTGCGAAACATTATCCAATTTTGTGATCACATTGTTTTCTTTTTTTTTTAAGTAGGTTCATTATCATAGTTATCACTTACAGGAGCGTTCCGGAGCATCGGTGAGAAGACCGCATCTCTCTTCGAACGCAAGAAGAAGGATGTTGAACAGGTCGCCGCGGAGAAGGCGCAGCAAGCAGCACACGTGGTCGAAGACCAGGTGAAGAAGGCCGGGGAAATGGTCGGGGGAGCTACCCAGTCGGCTAACAACGCTGCTAGTGCAGGTATAGTATATAGCTCGTAAGAATCGACAAAACAACTCATAGCAAGATGGTAGGGAATTTGACCGTCTGAGTTTCTAATACTACCCTTGTTCTAGAGCATGCGACCATAATAACCTTTGTTGTTGTTGCTAGTGGACAGGTCAGTCCTATCTACGAGTCCGGCAGCACATCGGTAGCATCTTTAGTTTTTTAAATGTTCATAGGTAACCGGTAACCACTTTCCATCTGTTGGGCTGTCAGCCTCTTTGTTATAAATATTTCAACAATAAAAAAGAATATGCTCCAAAATACTTTGTTAAAGGTTCTCTTTCTCTTTACTTTATTAGCCTGCAGCAGGCAAACAGGCAAGATGAACCTGACGAAAATGAATACCGTAGCTTGTGTATGCCTGCAAAATTAGAGAATGTTACGAAACCCTTCTTTCCTTGCTGCTTCAACTTCAGCCCCAGTCTCCCACGAACTCTAATGCCTAATTATTGCCTAATGAGAATTGGAGAAGGTTACATAGCCTCGGAATTGTAATTTTGACTAATTAAACTCAAAATACAGATTTTCCGTAGATTAAATTTTCCAGAATTTGAGTTTCACCATTTCACCAATTTTATGGCATCATAATTATTATGTACCTTCATAATAATTTATAATTGGTTCATATTCAAAATTATGAATAAGAAAAACAGAATAACAATTATATAAAAAATAATAACAGAATTAAACGTGTTTTCGCTAGACTTTAATAAATGAATTATAATACGAAACGTGTTTTGAGAAAAATATCTTTTCACCTCAAACTTATAGAATAACAAACAGATTATAAAGTTGTGAACTTATGATACAATGCTGGTAAAAAACAAAATGTCGTAGCCAACCTTTAACTAATTAACAATCTAATTAACCTCGATTAACTCAAAATAAGTCTTACATCGTAACATTCCAGATATACGGCCATTAGTGCCATAGTGACTCATTGTTACGACTATAAATACTATGGTTGTTTAGAATGTAAATGACGATTATGATGCATCATATCATATCATATATACAGACTTGTAATGGCGTAATACTATTCAAAGTATTTACTTTGAATAGTATTACGCCATTATGTATTTACATATATAATTACTTGACTTACCTGATTGAAAATTTTCATGTGGTTCTTTCTATACTGTCCATTAAAAAAGATTTTGAAAATTCAACCCCTAAGTAACAAAGGGCATGAAAGTTTGTATGAAAATCAGTAATTTACAAAGTAAGAAGCGCGAAATTTTGTATACCTTCTGGTTAAAAATAAATATGCACGTGTATCGTTGTTTTTGGAAATTCAACCACTAAGAGGCTTAAAAAGGTGGAGAAAGTTTGTTCAAACTAATTATATACCCAGACTGGTGGGTGACTTGTGTACAGCCGGGAGTAACCGCTAATAATACGATACAAAATGTAAACATCTAGCTAATTCGCTGGTAGGGGGAGAAGGGGTTATAGCCAGAGGATTGGCAACATTGTCATGCTGGATGGCGGATTTTCAGTCCGAAGGTTTCATAAGTTTCAATTACAGATGCATTTATCTATTTACTAGAATTTCCATAAAAATCTATACATATGATTAAAATTGGTATGTCTGGTAAATAACCGCTTTTTACTACATGCATATGAATATGTATACGGTACATACACCAAAATATCATTTTTTACAATTTTGTCTGTCTGTCTGTTTGTTCCGGCTAATCTCTGAAATGGCTGGACCGATTTTGACGGGACTTTTATTGGCAGGTAGCTGATGTAATAAGGAGTAACTTAGGCTACTTTATTTTGGAATTTAATTGTGAATTATTCAAAATATTACGATTTTCAATCACCAAGCGGGAGAGACCGCGGGGCGCAGCTAGTAAATAATAATAACATACATACATATTGTCACGCCTGTTACCCATTGGGGTAGGCAGAGACGATGGATCTCCAATTGCTATTATCCTGACAATCACTTTTCGCTTCAACAACTTTCATTAATCTTTTCATACATCATACGCTTATTTAAACTGCTTTTATCTGACCTTTCTTCAAAATATCTTCAATTCGATCATGGTGAGTACGTTTCGGTGTACCGGCATCCCCTCTATCAGTCACATTGCTGTCATATACTTGTTTTGTGTTTCTGTTTTCATTCATTCTCTTCATTCAATCCACAACGCTCTTTTACACTGTTTCTTATCATCATCATGTTATCTATCTTATCATAATAATAATAGCCATTAAAGCCCATTGCTCGGCGCCGGCCTCTCCATTTCTAAGGAAGCAGGAACAGTACACCTGCCTTCTTGCTCAAGGTGGATTGGTGGATGTGACATATTTGCTGTCTCGATGTTTAGGTTACATAACGAAGTTTTTACTGTCTCCATTTCATATATATTATATATACGTTAGATCCAGATTCCACACGTCTCTTTTGAAACATAAGTTTGAGAGTCGAGACCGATACCCACTAAGTCATCACTTTGAACTTCTATATCACTGGCAAACTATCTCATATTTTAGGATAAAAAGCATCTCAAAGAAAAGAGCATCTATGGATAGATTAATGAAAGGAGATGAAGTGAAAAATCTTCACCAAGGTCGAAGACTACCCAAATTACTCCACACAAAAAAGTGGTTTGTACTTTTGACCAGACCCAGCTATTAATCTTAAAATTTTGAGGATGTATGGATCAAACTGACCCCATTTTATAGACATTTTTTTTGTGGATCAGAGTTATTATTTTCATTCCTTTAATCAAAATGTAGTTTTCATTCTAAGACTGCAGAGGAATAAAAAACATTCAAATATAAGTCAGTTGCACATTAACATTTTATTAGAGACTAGCTCGACTAGTCTAGTCTAGACGCAACTTCTGCCGCGTGGATTTTTTTTACTTTAATAAAAACATTAGAATTAGAATCTTCGTCAGCCAACCGCAACCCGCGGCGTCGCTAGGCCTCTGTTTGTGCCGTATAATCGGTTCCTATATATTTCTCATTCATTCCCCTGTCTGCAAAATTACGGAAATCGAAGAACCAGCGATTACGTTACAACAGAGTTATTTACTATTAGGATATACCCGTGTCCTCGTTCATGCTTGATTTGAAATTCCCGCGGGATTTCCAGGACATATAATACTGCAGCATTTACAAAAGAATATGTTATCGTTTTAGTGAAAACCGTGCCGGAGTAAGCTATTTTTTATGCAACCGAACAACTACAAGCTCCCGGGATTTCGATGCTATCGATCATGAAAAAAATCACATTGAAATTCGATTTTTTTATATGACCATATTAAATAATTCCCAGAAAAATTTCCATTGGTTCCGGGTATAAAAAGTAGCGCAGATTTTAAGTCTAAGAATTTACTGTCAGTCGCGAAAACCGCATCGAAATTGGCCCTGTTTTTACGTGAATCCCGAACGATAAGACAAATGCATCGTGTTCCCTGTCGTTTATATAGTCTATACCAGATGATTTTTTAAAAATAGCATTAACGTGCAGTCACGGCATGTTTAGAATTTTATAATTTTATTGATACGGGGATGCTTAGCTAAAATAAAATGTACAATAGAATATCCGGACAGTTATCTACCACGATTATAATATTTACGAATTTAATAGGTTACAATATGCTCTGATAGACAATAGTTTGACTTATAACTAATAGCAGTCTCTTTCAAACAACCTTCTTCTTTCTTCCAAGTCGTTCCCTCACTGATGGTAATCGCGATTTGATATGGCAGTGAAAAATTGCTCTCTTCCACCGAGATCGGTCCGAGCACAGTGGACCTATTATATATACCTCTAACAACCTATTACGAGGAAAATTAATTGATAGTAATATGGCGTTGTACCTACATTACTTGCACTACCGAGTGTAAGTATTAGAATGTAAGCAATACAACAAAGGCTTCTGTGATCGAGTGGTTTAAGTCTTACTACCCTAGCTCATTGGAATCCCGAATTTGATTACTGGCATCGCAATTTCGTAAACAAACTTTCCGTTATTCTCTATGGACTGAGTATCCCAGATTGGCCCCAGAGAATAACTTGTTTAATTTGTGTCTGCCAATTTATTTATTATGTAAAATTATTAATTAGCTTAAAACGTGTATCTACAAACTGTATTAGTTTGCACTGCATAAATACTTCATAACCATATAGTAATAGTATTTATAAAGAAACTTTACGTGTGCGAGTCACTTGTTTTAATTACTTATGAACTTAATTTTTCAGCCGCAGACGCCAAGCATTCTGCTATCGATGCTCTTGACAAAGAGCTCTCGAAGGTGTCCCTGGCTGCAGGAGAAGCTAAAGATGCTGCCAACAAGGCTTTGGCTGACGGCAAAAAGGTCGTAGACACCACTAAAGGTAAGTAATCCACATTTACAAGTAAATTAGATAAGCTCGTGGATTCAAACTCTAAACATCTACTTCGTTGCCGTTATCAATATTTATTAAGAATCAGAAAGGTTTGATTTGTATTTAAATTTGTTTTCTAAGCTAGTGTTATTCTTTCTCAATTTGCACCATCTTTATTTTCATAATAAATTTATATTCTTTCACAGTAAATGTCAGAAGTAGCATCTTGTTTTGCTAGTTTTCTTTATTTTGCTATTTTTCTCCTAGATACACTTGCTACTACATACGATAACACGAAGAAAGCGGCTGAAACAGCAGCGAACACAGCCAAAGGTAAAGTTCACATTACAGGCTTATGTTCTTAATAATGCACGTTATAATTTATTTGCACCAATAATTATATTATAGATACAATCAGTAGTACTGTAGAGAGTACAAAGAACGCTGCCCAAAGTGCTGTTGACGCTGGAAAAGTGTACGTCGACACAGCAAAAGGTAAATAAACTTAAAAACTATTAACACTTCTTGTCAACACTTTATGTCGTATGCGGTGCCAAATCTGTTTCTGGCATGACTTTCGTAAACATTTCTTTGTTTAATGTAGACAAATACATAACTATGCATTGAAAACAATTTGTTGCATTGTAGATAAAATACACGGTTCTGTAGAGAGCACTAAAGTTGGAGCACAATCAGCACTAGATACAAGCAAAGCATATGCTACTAGCGCAAAAGGCAAGTTTTTAGTTTTCATTCTTATTCCAAAAAAACCATTGCAATATTTTATTTAGTAAACAGTAATTAAATGAAGCATATAAATTAAATATTTATGTAATAGTAAGTTGAGTTTTTAATTTTTGCTCATGCGTAGTTTGTATATTTTATTGTAGACTCAGTAGCAAGCACAATTCAAAATACTGCTGATACAACTCAAAAAGTAGCTCAATCAACAATTGATACTGGCAAATCATACGCTACTTCAGCTAGAGGTAAATAATTGTTGAATTTTTGGCCATACTGGTCCTTATTCGAATCAGATATTTCAAGATATTTTTCCCTACTTGTAGACACATTAGCAAGCACTGTTCACGCTACTGTAGACACATCACAAAAAGTAGCACAAACCGCCCTTGATACTGGAAAAACGTACGCAACTTCTGCGAGAGGTGAATACGCACATATCTTAAAAGTTACTATATTAATTACGATAAGTACAATATTTTCAAACTGGAATATTTTGTAATTAATTTTATTATAAAAACTCTTTCAACTCTAAAGTATTTAATACATTAACCAATACAGTCAAATACGAATGACAGTATTATGAAATGCAGCTTTTAATACTAGCAGCATTTACTTAGTAACTACTAGTAGAATTAGAACTGTTTAGTTTATAATGTTGCTAAATTTACTTACATTATATACAGTCTATTGAAGCTTTAATAAAAGTGTGTTGTTGTTTTATGTTGTGTTGACGTCCATGCACGTGTAACTAATCACCCCGTTGTTGTGTTGCAAAATAATGCTTTAGATTCGGCACAAAATACGTTGCAATCGGCATTGGATGCTTCGATGACAGCTGCCTACGCGGCTTTAGATATTGGAAAGTCCTACTTAGATAGTGCTAAAGGTATTATTTTGTTGCTTGTTGTTGTTGCCTCCTTTATGTTTTAATTTTCGTCATTACTTTTGTTTTTAAAACTCCTTTTTGTTGCCTTGTAGATACAGTAGTAAACACGGTAGATAGTACAAAGAAAACAGCTCAAAGTACATATGAATCTGGGAAAATGTACGCTGATTCTGCTAAAGGTAAAACAGATCAATTTGTGTTCAATACATGTTGTGGCATTAAATATTGTTATTGAAACGCATATTAAATTTATATAGATAACGCATAGTTATAAAACATTCAACAACAAAAGGTTTATCGCCTTTTCATTTGAAGAGATATCTTCTAGGCAACCTAATTTAAAGTAAATATTATAAATGTGATCAAACTATCCTAACTAATACAACAATATCTAATTAAAGGTTCAAATCTCATAGACCATGCTATATGATAGTCTGGAATTAATAATATTCGTCAAACACAATATTATACATAGGTTTGTCTTATTTTTACAACTTTTAGATACAGTAGCACAAACTGTTCAAACTACCGTAGATACAACAAAAAATGTTGCAGCATCAGCTGTAGATAAAGGCACTCATATGATTGGCACAGCTAAAGGTAGCTTTCATTATTATTATAATACTTAAAATAATTTCAAGAGACGCGTTCACAAATTAATTCGGTTTTATTCATTATGTTGTAGATTCTGTGGCTAGCACAATACACACTACTGTAGACACTACCAAAAACGTAGCTGCAACAGCTGTTGATAAAGGTTCTTCCATAATTGGCACTGCTAGAGGTAGAGCTTTGGAATATTATGTAATCACGCAAATAATTAAATTTAAAATAATTATTTATGATCCTTGTTCTCGCACTTGTAGATACTGCTGCTAGTGCTTTAAACACAACTGTAGATACAACCAAAAACATAGCAGCTAGTGCTGTAGAGAAAGGCACCAACCTTATCGGCACTGCTAAAGGTACATATCTAATTAAGAAAGAATATTTCAATCAGAATTAGATAACACATTTTAGTTGTTGTATATTATCGTTTGTAGGTACCGTAGTAAGCACTGTAGATACTACTAAAAACGTAGCGGCGGCAGCAGTAGACAAAGGGACGGCTTTAATTGGCACTGCTAAAGGTATTGACACAGATTTATTAGTTTTACAATAAATCTAATAATATATTGTATATTTATTTTTTATTTATATTAATAGACACAGTAGCTAGCACTGTGCATACCACAGTAGATACTACTAAAAATGTCGCAGCGTCAGCTGTAGACAAAGGCACAGTTTTAATTGGAACTGCTAAAGGTATTTTAATCCCATAATTTGTTTTCTTTTCATATTTAATTTCAAAAGTTTGTTGTAACTTATGTTATTATGATTTGTAGACACTGCAGCTAGTGCAATCTATACTACAGTAGATACCACTAAGAATGTAGCAGCATCAGCTGTAGAAAAGGGCACAACTTTAATTGGTTCAGCAAAAGATAGTCAAATTTTAAATGATAGTTGAAAAGAAAATACGTCAGTTCATTAATTGAATTTATTTTAAATATTCTAGATACAGTTGCAAATACTGTACAGAGTACAGTTGATACAACTAAAAACGTAGCTGCTTCAGCTGTAGACAAAGGCACAACACTTATTGGTTCAGCGAAAGGTAGTAAAATTATAATCGGGTAATTTCATGGAAACAAAAGCATTTGTTACCTTATGCTATTTTATTGTAGATACTGCAGCTAGCGCTATAAATACGACAGTAGATACAACCAAAAATGTAGCTGCATCAGCCGTAGAAAAGGGAACATCAGCGATAGGCAGTGTGAAGGGTACATTTTTAAAAAATTTGTTCAATTAATTGGAATTGATTTTATACTTAAAAATTATAAATATTTTGTAGATACCGTTGCCCAAACAGTAGATAAAACGAAAACTGTAGCTGCTTCTGCAATAGATACAGGGGTATCTTATGTTGGAAGTGCCAAAGGTAGAGACTTAAATGTATATATTTATTTATAAAAATAATCACTAACGTTTTGTAAAAATAAATTTTGACATAATAAACTAACTTCAGAGAGCGGGTAGCGTTTTCTTCGTTCCCGTACCCGATATTTAAACATGATATTTGTAGTTGGAAATATAAATTTTCAATTTAAAATTTATGCTAATTTTATTTCTTTAGACACAATGGCAAACACTGTACATAGCACTGTAGATGCGACCAAAAATGTAGCAGCGTCTACATTTGACAAAGGAGTTTCATTTGTAGGCAGCGCTAAAGGTAGAAATATATCTGATTTGCTTTTTGTTTGCTTGCTACTGGTTTTTAATTAGTCTTTTTTCACCGTAGATACATTAGCAAGCACTGTTGATACCACAAAAACTGTAGCAGCTGGGGCTGTTGACAAAAGCGTTTCATTTATAGGAAGTGCTAAAGGTATAATAACTTATAACCAAAGAAAATATAAATCCAAAATTTAATACAGTAATTTTAATATCATTACCAACAATACAATTTTTATTATAGATACGGTAGCAAACACAATTCAAAGTACAGTTGATACAACAAAATCAGCAGCTGGTAGTGTAGTTGATAAAAGTTCATCACTAATTGGAAGTACCAAAGGTAAAGAATAAACTTGCTGATAAAAAATCGCTCTAACCAAATCGCTGAAAGTGGGATTATGTTAATAATACTCGTATTACACAGACCCTATGAACACTGACTGGTTAATAATGTATTTGTGTGCATTATAAATGTTACTATATTTGTTAACTGACATCGTAATGAACTTTTTTATCCAAGTAAATAATTTTAAACATTCCATTTTCTTTTCATTAACATAACTGTTATATAATAAAATATGCATTTAAATTGTAAATACTATCTATTGGTTGACTTCAAAAATGATAACGTTTGCTGGTTTTATTGTTTAGCCTTGTTTCTCTAATTTGGGTTGCATGTGGTAACTATTCCTATAACTGCTTTTGCTAAAATTTCCGTAGATATGGTAGAAAGCACTTTAGTCAAAAGTACAGAGGTACCAGAGAACGTTGCTGAAGACACAAGAAGCGTACTACAAAACGTCGATGGTAAATGTAACCTGTCTTGAACTCGTTACACTGTTGTTAATGATATACATATAGATGTTTGTTGGTACATAATGTGAATTGCGCCATTTGGTGAAGACGATTTATCTTTTTAAATTTTAGAACACTTACACACAAGCAATGATAATTTATTCAATCTTACCTACCTAGGGGTGTCATTTGTGTATCTTTTTTTAATACTCCAGTGCTTTATTACATGATAAATGTTCACAATGTATTTATTATAGGTATATCATTTACAACAAGTAACGAAAAATTTCTTACTTTGCTTAGATCTATTTCTTTAACACATCACGCTGCTATTGTTCACACGCTTTTATATTAACACAGAGTCAATACAGAATGGCAGAGAGTATACAAATGGAAGTGTCGATCCTTTTCTTGAAGCAATAGAAGCTAAGAGTAATGGTTTCGACGAATTACAAGGTAACGCAGAGGTTTCCAATAATTTCGGCACAGAATCTTGTATCGGAGGTTGAAATATGAAGTTTAGAATATGACTAGGTTTTATAATTCGTTAACTGTAAATACATTTCGATTCTTATATCAATAAGAATGCGTATAATTTTAAAATTTGTATTCGTGCAAATAATTAAAATTGAATTAATTGCTGAATAATTAAGGAATTATAAACATCAGATTCTGTGTCGATAATTTCCGAAGATGTCGAAGAATAAAATATATCATTTATGATTATTGCCTTTTTAGATAAAATGTTTGCAAAGTTCGACCCAAAAGATTCAATCGAATCAACAATGAATGATTCCAAGAAAACCGTAGAAGACCCAACTGGTATTTAGAGCGTGTATTTCTTTGTTTGATTGAATGCGGCTTATGAAAAATCAAAACTATTTAATGCTAACTTGCGTGTTTTATAAATGATTAACTTAGTTTTTTAACGTGCTTTATCTTTCGTAGTTCTTTGTTTGGAAAGCCTTGAAGTTATTAATCAATCTATTGTTCTACAGCCGGTAAATCAATAACGTCACGTTCCTAATAGGTACTTGTATTACAAAATAATTCGGTAATATCTTTATCATCTTTGGTTCAGCTCTAGCCCGTATTTCTACCCTCCTTCAACCTCTCTTTATTGATTTCTACAAGGCTTATTAGATTATCTTTAATTTATGACAGTAATACAGAGTTTCTTGAAAATGTCACTTGCCGCAAACAAAAGATATAGCGGAAGGTAGTTGGTTACCTATTAGTTAGTTTTTATAAAACGTGATATGGAACACTAAAAACATTATTTTATGTAGTAAAATGGTCATAGTTAAAAAATAATGGTGGGAGAGTGTAATTTTTATGAATTTGTGAGCTCATTCATACCGCCTATTGACTCAGATAAAAAAACCGTTTACGAATATAGTTATGATTTTTCAAGATCTGCCGTTACCCCACACAATGAAATTTGCAACCCCCAGTTCCATTAATAGTAGCCACCCGTAAATATTGTACTTATGAGTTGGGTAACCTAGCCCAAAATAGACCCAGTAGTTTCTGCCAACGACTGTTACGTGCAAAGACAGACGGACGGACCGACAGACATGACGAAAACCTAAGGGTTCTGTTTTGCCCAAATGTCCTAAACATGCATGAATCGAAATTGTTCTAATTATAATAATAAAAGATAATGCAAATCTAACCCTACTAGGATATATTGATGATGATGTTACTAGAATACATCGAGTTTTATATCTATATTTATTTGGTTTGGAGCAGGGGCGTAGCAATAGAAAATGGCCCCCTCCATAAATATCATCATATTCCTCTCGCTCATTCGCGAAGCTCAGGAATCTCTGTCGTGCCATTTGATATGAAATCACGAAATAAATATCAACACGCGTCGTTAGCCATTCGCAGTCCACTGCTGGATGTAGGTCTCCCCAAGACGGCGCCACTTATCCCTGTCTTCCGATTTCCTCATTCAGCGCCTACCGGCGACCATGCATAGGTCGTCGGTCCATCGGGCTGGCGGGCGTTAGACACTACGTTTACCGAGAGGAAGTCTCCACTCCAGAACTCGTCTGCTCTATCGGCTATCGGTCCTGCGACAGAAGTGACTGGCCCATTGCCACTTCCACTTGCTAATTTTGCGAGCTATGTCGGTTACCTTGGTTCTCTTACGGATATCCTGATTTCTAATTTAATCCATAAGAGAAACACCCAACATAGCTCGATCTGGAGCCCCTTGAGGGACTTGGAACTTGTCCAATCCTGCCGTGAGTGTCCATGTCTCGGCCCCGTAGGTCAAGACGTGGATGTATGATGACATTACTAAATATCAACACAACAATATGAAATAATTTACTGTAGTATAATTTGATTTTTAAATTTATTAATTGGCGATTTTGCGCCCCTTCCCCTTTGATAGACGTCCTGCTTCCGGAGCTAGTGCACTATTTGCCCCACCCTAGCTACGCCTCTGGTTTGGACTTATATTACATATGGCAAGCATATATCACAAAATAACTTATTTAAGATGTTATTTTTACTTTGTAATTTAACAAGAATAATAATAAGTTTTTTGTATTATTAATAATATAATAACGGTTGACCAGTTTGAAGTGTGATATTTAATATTAGATAATAGTTAATTAAAAATGTTTCTAAAAAGCTTCGTTTGTCACAGATACCATCCATTCGACGGTGGACACCACGAAGAAGGCAGCCGAGGAGGCAAAAGAAAAGGCTAGGTTGGCTGCCGAGGCCGCTAAGGAGGAGGCTAAAAGAGTTGCAAGTAAGTATAATGTCATTTATTATTATAGCTTGGGACTTCTGCGTTTATCCTGAAAATTCGCAACATGGAATAAATCATCAACGAAAGCTGGATGTAGGCGTCTTGCCAATTTCGGATCATGAACCCGGCGATGATGCGTTCCATTCGTCTCGTCCCACACACGGCCAGACACCATGACATGACTTATAGCGCCGGCGCCTCTACTTCACACTTAATTTGTATTACATTATTATGGTTTATCCAGTTCCACAAGACTAGTCTGTAAGTTTATGTGGTCTATGTTTATGTTCCTCCCTTCTTGTCTATGTGTCAGTCCAAGTTAGTCGTATACATAGATAATTCATATATTATCTATAAAAGTCGTGTTTTGTATTTAAATTTAAAATAAATAGTTTAAAAATTCGTCAGTCTATTTAATTAATATAGTAAAATCAAACAACAGCTCTTTCCTGACCAAGAAACAATAATCATATTTTGGATAATTTAAACGATATCTTTATAATGCCTACTTATTATATTACTGTAAAGTTTCATTAGCTTTTGCGTTAACTATCCATCCTCATTAACATTCTCGTTTATAATTTTTTTTTTGTCTGAATCGGGTAAACATATAGACGATCTTCTAGACGGAAAGTGGATACCGTCGTCTATGAACGTTTGTAACACCAGGTGTTAGCGATGCAAACGCAGTAACAGCCTCTAGAGGGGTTGAGATAGTGAGAGGCGAAAAGTGATCCTGCGGACTTCCGTCCCTCGGAGGATACCTTGGGTTCGTCAACAAGCCTTGGGACGACAGATGCAGTACCTATTATTGGTCTACTTCCTGTGGCGTCCCATAAAAGAGTGTCAGCTAGGGGCGCAGGCACACACATCCTTCGGTGTAAAGCCTCCTCCTAGGCCCGAGGATGGTGTCGCAAGAAAAGACATTCCCCTGGGTCAAAACAAAAAAAAATTGTGTGTGCGTGTACTTACGTACACGCGTTAGAAGTTATGCTTCTTTTGCGTAACAAGATAAAAGTCTTTTCAAAAAGTTTATCTTTTGCCTTATTCTACGTTTGTAGAAAAAACGACACTAACAATAGAAAAACTAACATGTTGACTATAGCTAACTTCAAGGTGTCGGTTGACTATAGCTAACTTCAGGGTGTCGGTTTTTCGTGACATTGTGCGCGCGCATCGTAAAAATATAACTTCAAAACTAAAATGTTGACAATAGCTAATTTCAGGGTGTCGGTTGACTATAGCTAACTTCATGGTGGTTTTTCGTGTGACAGTGTGCGCATTCAATATACTCTTTGGTGTGCGCGCGCATTGTAAAAATTTACTCTCAACATTTTTCCCTAACGCGCCTAAAGAAGTATAACTTCAAAAAGGGGGAGAAGAAAACGGACTATTATTTATATAAATGTAATATACAGATGCTGCTGTAGAAGAGTCGAAGAAAGCAGCTGAGAAGGCGGCGGCTGACGCCAGTAACGCTGTGCACAGCACCGTCGACAACACGCTGAAGAGGGTCGAGACCGCCGCCGACGAGGGCATCAAGAACGCGGGCAACGTGGTCGACGCCAAACTGAAGGATGCTGACAAGTACCTCACCGAGAAGAGGGAGAATGTAAGAAATCTTCAACATTTCTATTCAGTACTTTGTTTTTGATCTATTTACCTACTTGTTAGATTAGAGTTTGCTAATTGAAAAATTTACATCTAATATATAAAATTCTCGTGTCACACACAGTGTTTGTACCAAAACTCCTCCGAAACGGCTTGACCGATTCTTATGAAATTTTGTGTATACATTTATTAGGTTTGAAAACAGGGCGTAAACTATTTTCATACCGCTAAGTGATAAGGGTGATCCACCCAAATTTTTTTATATATTTTTGGTCATTTTTTTGTTATGATTCGATATTAAAAGATACATACAATGCTAAATTTTCACCCTTCTACCACCAACTACTATTTTCTAATAGCGATATTAGTATTTTAATAATTTTCTACTGTCGGTGGTCGATAATTTATTAATTACCACTCGATCTGTTATTCCCGCCAGGCGTCTACCGGAGTGAACACCCCGTACCCCGTAAACAGCACGGATTAGAGATAATAACGAAGCCTGTTCCTGTCTTTCTCACACAATAAAGCTTTTCTCCTCCTAAACGTTTTCAGCACTTATTATTGATTATGCGTGGATCATTTAGTCCGGTAGATGGCGACGGTAAGAGCTGACAAAACATCCCACAGCCAAGTGGTAGGGCATTTGCTCGACTGGATGGCTACCACCCCTGGTCTAAAGTATCGCCATAACAAATTTGAGTTGTGTTCCGGCATTAGTGACCAGGTTCCAGTTTCTTTTAAGAGAGCAGCAACGCATTTGTAGCACCTTTGGTGTTGCAAATGTCCATAGGCGATGGTAACCGCTTTCCATCAAGTGGGCCGTCTGCCTGTCTGCTGAACTCCTGCAAAAAAATGGCGCTGTAATCGGGTCTAGATTTTTATATTTTAAAGGCAGTACAACGTCTGTCGGGTACAGCTAGTGTTAATATAATAATTAATTGAAAATATTATAAATTTCAGCTGGTAACTAACTTGTCGTCTGCCACCCATGATGCGTCTCAAGGCGCCGCCGGCCTCCTCAGCAAGGGCCTGAGCGCTTTCCCTAAGTAAACCACTAACTGGATTCATCGCATCATTTTCATCACTTATGGGGAACTGACATAACCTAATGATTTCAGGCCACACAACATCTTTGATACTTTCATTTTGTTATAATTTGAAATCGTGGTTTAGCTGAAAAACTTTAGTTAGTCAGAAACACTCGATATTTTTAAAGATAATAACCGAAGAATTCTTCATGACTCATCCAAAGTATGTTTTACATTTTCTGAAAACATTTTTGAGACACTGACTGAGAACATTTTCCAAGAATATAAGTACAGCTTAATACCTTAATTTCTGTCTTTTATTTTAATATAATGACTGAAGAATTCTTCATAAAGGATAGAAAGATTTCTGACGTTAAATTTTTATTAAAACAATTTATTAAATGTATAGTATCAAACGATTTGACAAATATTGTACATAGTGTCATACAATTTTATTCTCGCGATATCTCAAGCAAACAGATGATGAGCTTCGCACAATTACTTGCAATTGTTGTGCCTAAATGTGTAATATTAGTGATATATATAATATATGTATGTATAAATCATATTTTCCAAACCAAGAGTACAATCTGTCAGGTTTCCACAAAACGTAATATGTCCCATATATTATCTGTGAAAAAATATAAACATGAAAATGTATTGTCTATACTCATTGGAAATTTTTAATTTATTTAAGTCACAAAATTGCAATCTCATAGCCATATAGGTAATTTTATTATGTTAAGCTTTTAAATTAAGGTTCGTTGTAATTTTACGCATTTTAAATGCATTTCTCACGTATTCTCAAATTCTTGATTTATCTATGGATTTTTGCTTGGCTTGTACCGTCCAACAGCCTATTAGATTTGTAAGTGGTTTTAAAACATATATATACACTAATTTGTTTTATTTTCAAGACTTATATAGTTCATGACCTGTTCAGCCCCAAATTTCTTTTAGAATAAACATTAACATAAAACAGCTTAGGAGAATATATTTAATGTATATTTATCAACACAAATTATACAGCAAAAGCTTGCAACATGTTTTGTATTTTTGTCTATGATATAAAAACATGCTTGCCAGTAAAAAATAAATTGTGATTACATTAGCTTACAGAGCTATAAAATTATTATACAACTGCTTGGCAGTCTATTTTATGATGAAATATTTATAAATAAAATATTATAATATGTACTTTGCATACTGTGTGTAGTTAACTGGATTATACTTTTTCATATTGTCACTTCTCTTGTTATGTTATATTTGAATTCTTGCAGTTTTTTATTGTACAATCTCAATGTGTTGTTTAATAAATACATACCACTCACAATTTCCTTAGTTTTATTCTTTATCCTATCGAAAGTAAAATTCACAAGATAAGCAAATTATGCTTATTTTATGGGTTATATTATGGATAACTTACGCTTCATCAGCGTGTAGTGGAATCGTAAAATGAGAAAAAAATAACATAGTCGCCAGTTCGCCACACATAAAAAGGTGGTTGAAAAAGAATTTCAAGTATATACTGTATATAGATGAAATTGTGGGATATAATTAGGTCTCTAAAACAGGTAATCAATTAAAAATACTCAATGAAATCTAGTCTAGTCAATCTGTTGATTAGTTTTTGTGCGCTATTTTCGATAAAAGTAAGAATCCTGTAGACTCTATCTCTTCAGAAACCTTAACAAAGTTAATATGGATGGAAAAATGCGCGATTTCACGATTTTTTAAATATGATTTGTATAACTAGACAGTCTCACGTAAATCTATTTTTTACGATAAATACCAAACGCATTGCTGAAAGGGTATAACTACCATCTTAACCGGAAGCAAATATACCTTTATATTATTATAGTGATTTTGAGACTTTTACGAGTTTTTGCATAGAAATAGAATAATCAATCTCCTAAAACTCAGTTTACAAGAAATGATCTATTTTTTAAAATTACCACACAACACTAAAACAATACTAATAGGTATTCTATAAATAATGTTCAAATTCCCGCACAATATTTTTAACTTTGGTCTTACCACTTCAGAAGAAAATATTTTTCCTGTAAAAATAAAACGCTTGTATTTGTTTTAAACTCGCACGAGGGCAGGCATAAAAACTTATTCCATAAAACTTTGTTATTTATTGTTTTCAGTATAGCTCAGCCAAATAGCAGGTCCTTTCTTTTGGTATATTAAACCTGAAACGCTACATTTCACTTTACAAATAAAAACAATTATTAAAAAAGCGTAAAGTAGCTAGGTGACATTGACAGCAATGGTGAAAATGTCAATTAAAATTGATAAACTAAAAAAAATTGGAATCTGAAAAAATGGCAGCGCTTGTTAGAACTGGGTTTTCGTTGGCGAGAAACGCTATTTTCTCTTCTTCAATACGTTACATTTCTACTACTAAACATTTAAATATCAAAGAAAGTAAGGATATGTTTTATTGCTTGCTTCTAAAGTACATCTTAGTTCATAACCTGTATATTTTATTAAAGCTTAATAAATAAGTTTTAATTTGTTTATTGTTTTGTTTTTCAGTACGCACTAGCTCAGAAGGCTCAAATATTATAATAGAAGGCGTTACAGTACCGTCTCCAAGGACAGAGTTACTAATTCGACCCGAAAAGCTTAATACTTTAATTGAAAACAAATCTACAGAAAGTATTGAAAAGCCTCCTTGTTATATGTGTTCGCTTGGCCTAGACGTGAAGCATACGGATGTTTTAATATTAAGCCAATTTGTTCGCTCTGACGGATGTATGTTGCCACGACGTATCACCGGCCTATGCCGTAGACAGCAGAAGAAAATTGGAAAAATGGTTACTATGGCACAAAAAGCTGGTAAGTTTCTGTAACATACCTTGAAAAGCATTTCGGTAAATCTATAGCTATTAGGTGCACAAATTTTAAGTTGTAAGTAGGTGTGGTGGTACAGATAGCACAGACAATCATGAAAATATGATTCTTTTTAATTCTATTTTGCACTAAACATCCAGTCATTTCTGAAAGATATATTTTCAAAATGGATAATATACATATGGGTTTGTCCTCCTAGTATTATTTTGTTCACTTGAAAAAAGCTATCCAACAATGAATGGTTATCTTGTTGGACATGGATACCAAAATGCTGATTATCTTTTATAGCTAATTCACTTATTCTATATTGGCAAAGTTGATGCATAGAGAAAATGAATTGTGAAATTAAATTACATACTAAAACAATTTCAATAATGCAATGTCAAGATGTGGTAGCTTACTGATGTACCCACATTTCAGTCTAATCATGTGCTTTAGAATCATGGTGATCCTATAGTAAGTGCTTCTTAGACAGTGTTTTAATTTAAATATGATTATCACATGTTGATTGTAAAGGAAAATGTAATAAAACCCTTCAAATCATAATAACCATTGTATGAAATCTGCTTTACACAAGTGTGGGATGTACATATACTCTTTCTCTGTAATGGGGAGCCCCCCGCTCAGCAGTGGGGTGTAGGAATTGATAAAATATGTATAATAATATGCAACTTATAATAGGCACTTAAACAATACCTATTGAACTAGTGAAGTTACATTTTTAATTTTTATATAAATTTTGTACTTTTTGTATTTTCAGGTCTAATGATAAACTTGACACCAGCATATTGCAAAAAAGACCCAAAAAAGAGATGGAATTACAAGAAGTTCAACACCTATTTTGATGAAACTACAATATTCATGAAGAGGATACCAAAACCATTAGATAGGTTCAAACGTTAACTTTCATTAATTCAAATAATAATTAAAATAGATAATAAACATGTCATCTGTCTTTTTTTGATAAGCAGGGAATATTAATTTCCAACTGAGTTGAGTCCGACTGGTCTGAGACCAACTTTGGGAGATCTTTAGAAAGAACCTCCCACTTCAGACTGCTGGATTCTGGTAAAGACATTCCCGTCTACCTTGCTAAACCTAAACCTGCGCTTCTTTAGAATGCATGGACTGGGATGACAGAGGATCTAGTATATCTGGTTACTATCAAGACTGCCGTCCTATGTGCAGGATCCGTTCACCACAGATTGGCTAAGGTGAACTGCTTCACCAACAGAGGAGCTCCCCAACTGCACTCCCTGGTAGTTGCAATTGATCCTACTATTATAGTGTCTTTGTTTTCTTAAAAGCAGGTGAACACATTTCATACACTACCAGATCCTTTGCTAGGGATTAAATTAAAGTGAAGAGAGTTATCCATCTAAAGACGGCGCAGATAACAGTCATTCGCCGGCGTGTGTGGAGACTCAGCAAGGTAAAAGCAATACCCAAAGGCCTATACTCCACTAATCCTGCCTTCCGTGTGCCCCGCACTTATCGTTGTCAACAGAGGTTAGATCTCCGCATTCCCCCCAGATGCTGGAGGACCCCTGTAGCGGAATCACGGGATATTTTGTGTATATCTGCGCCTCCAGAACCTGGACTGACGTCGGTACCATTGAGACACATGCGCACCTTCCTCTCTCGTTCAGCGGCCTCCTTTTGAGATATTACTGCTTCGCAGAAATAATAGTTATCCTCTTTGTCTAACCCTACATATGTACATTTAAGATCGCACAACAAATTAATCCATATGTACCATCATAATAAACTCCAACCAACATAGTTTCAAGTTTAACTCAGTCACTCGTAACTGAAACATTGACATGACAAAACAAAGATTAGAAAAATGGATGTGTAATAAAACAATGAGTAAGAGAGCAATATTTAAATAATTTATTTCGTTGTTTGTGTGGGCCGTTAATAATTATGAAACATTACTACATTACGTACACGATTAAATTAACTTATGGCTGGTTCCTATATCTTACTAACTGTTCATTTGCCTTACTAACAGTTACAATTTGACAAACTCCATACATTTAATGTCAAAATTTAACCCTAGTAGGACAAGTGAGTGAATAGTAATATATAGAAACTAGACATTATTCAACAATAGGTTATTGCCAAAAAAAAAACATTCTTGACCATTAAAAATGCAAGCAAAACTGAAGCAATGACACTAAAATTTAATAAAGGTAACTGAAATATTCCACCAACCACTATGCAAGAAATATATTTAAAAATGCTAAGAACAGCGAGCAGAGACAAGATGATACATCAATGTTACGTGTTACACTTTGTGGTAGGATTTAAATTTGAGCTTGCAATATTTTTTCTATAATCTTTCAACACTCAGTCATCCTGTCATAAGTATTGTAAAAAAAGTACTTCAAAATATTGGGTCATTTATGATAATATATTAGAAGACTGACACTTTAAAAAATGGTAGGTATATGTCAAGTACCTACGTACCTAGCCTAAAAACCTGCATGTACCTACAATACCTACCAGGTAGGTATTGTAGGTACCTGCCTATAGTATGAAAGTGTCAGCCCTAGCGAAAAACTCTATTAACCCCTTAAGCGATCCGATTCACCCCAACGCCTGGGTGAATAGGGACAAGTGAGTTTTTGTAACTTTATGATTATTCTTTAATAAACTATATCTTGATGCATTAGAAATGAAAATTTAAACTACCGGAACCATTATGATCTCTGTTTTATTACTATAACTACAAAAAAAACATTTTTGTTTAAATTTAATACTTAAAAACAATTTTCATTTTTGTTCATAAATAAAAAAACCAAGTAATAAATTAATCTGATTAGATATGGTATAAAATTTTTTTTTTGTTTTTTTTTTGATTACGCGACCCCCTTACAGGTTGAAAAATTTTAGCGACCCCCTTGATCCATAGACAGACAAAAAGTTAGTAATTTCACTGCATTTATGTCTTTCTCTATTTTGTTATATATATTCATTTTTGCCTATACTCTGCAAAAGCTGTTCAACTTAGAAAGTACCTAAGTGTGAGGTATAAACTTAAAGCCTTTTTGCCGGCAATCCGAGCATGACTCTGCGACCCCCTACGGACCCACAGATTGAAAAACACCGATAAATTTCATCTAATTATATGTTCATAATAAAAATTTAGTCCCTCAATGTTTTCTAGAGCATTGATGTATCATTCATAAACATCGTTGTTTCCATATTTATCATAACTCCATTACCAGGATAACAAAATTTTAGGCCTATGATTGAATCCAAATAACAGTTCTTGTAGCAACTCTGAAGGCGTGAAGAATATTACAAAACTAAAGATTAAGTGACACGTTACACAATTCAAAAGAATGCTCATATAAAAGAACGAAGGTACAATACCTTGTTATTCTCATACTTTTAAAACAATAACAATGTTAAGGTTTTAAACAATAACTTGCTTCGCTCATAAAAAATATAGGCAACTCGAGTGTTTTGTAAGATAAAATATTTCAGTTAATTTGTCTGTCCACTACCCTATTCTTGTTTAAATATAGTCAATGTCCTACAGATAACTTCACTTTGAACAACACAAGACCAAACTTTGACATGATAATCTCTGTTCACATTTTGAAGTGTTTTCAAATGCACGAAGCGTCATAAGTCTGCATGACATTCAAATTTTAAGGAATATCAGTATCTATGTTGGTATGCGCAAGAATATAAAATTAAGGTCACAGAGTTACTGTTATAGACCATACATAGGCAGTTAAATTAGTTGAAAATTTGGACCTAAGTCTAAAATACTTAAATAAATTGCACGAAAAGAACTCTAATTTCTATAAATAAATATATGAAGTGACGAATTTTTACCTTTTAAGGCGGAACCACCACAAATTTGATAGTGCGATTTGTTTTTTACACATTTTTATTTGTTTTTTTTTTTTTTTTTTTTTTTTTTTTTTTTTTTTTTTTTTTTTTTTTGTGCATCAATAAAAAAAAAAAAAAAAAAAAAAATTGTGGCCCAACTGTCACACACGGCTAATTGTGAAGCACCATACATTTGTGGTCAAATACAGATAATTAAAACGAACGTTGAACTGATGCTTTCCCCTTCTAACTTCATAAAATTTGTATTAGCATAAAAGAGACCATATAATTCTGTTGGTTTTAGCGCGGCAATTTTAATGGCAGTTGGAAGATTATGGACAAAAATAATATCAAATTTGGCCCATTTTAAGGGTTAATATATCAAAAAGATCACACAAGGAATATCATCATTGGAAACCTTAGTAAATAAGTGCATTTGTTTGCATGCAGAAACATATAGTAGGCAATTATTTAGCAGCCACAATTATTGGACGCGGGCTGCAAATGCAATGAAATAAATAATACAGACCATGTGAAAGTGTGGAGGTTACTTTAGTTACATTAAATAAGACATACTTATTACAAAGTTTTTACTTTACAAAATAGAAACATTTTCAAGGCTAGTTTATTGCTGTTGATTATAATTTGTAATACTCCTTACATAATGCAATTTAAAAACAACAAAATAGCTTTTGAACAAAAATTAAATGCATATCGAACTACTACATACGTCAATACAGTCACGAGGGTATTCCTACCTATAATTGCAACTCTCCTAACAAATTGGGTAATGCCCTTCAGTTATATGAAAACTAATATGTTATTTGACCAAATTTGGATACCAATATTTAAGCTCTGGGAATTAATTGATCATAAATAGCATTGAAAATAAATTCCACGCGGACGACGTCGCGGCCATACATAAACAATTTTTTTAGAGGTAGCAATGTGTCTGCAACGATGGTGTTGCAAACGTCCATAGGCGACGGTAACCACTTTCCATCAGGTGGGCCGTCTGCCAGTTTGTCTGCGTCAGGCATTTCAAAAACACATTTTTTTACGTTCTATAGCGGAAATGAGCTTGAGATACTCTTATACAGAGGTAATAGTTCAGAAAGAAAGCAAAGCAATACGTGACTCTTGAAAGCGGGTATATGTTTGGGCCGTTTGGGATGAAGACATTGAGGCCAAGGGGGCCAAGTTAAAGTATCAAAAAAGTCGGGACCACAGACGACCGGAAGGCAAGAGGTTACCTTGCCCAAAGGATTAGCCTCTGTATCCAGCGAGGTAATGCTGCCAGCCTTCTAGGGACACTGCCAGCGTCAGAGGTCTGGTTGGACTGGACCAATTGTGGTTTATATTGGTTCATTTTAGTGTATTAATTGAAGAGATTGGTATGATTTTGTATATGTTACAGTCATAGTGATTAAATAGCCATTATATATAATGACTGTTCATTACATCACATTGTCTAGTCAGACAATGTGATAAAATAATCACTTTATCCGGATATTATTCATAATAGCGGATCAAAGTTAGCCAAAGTATTAAATATTGTATTATTGTAGTCTTTAAAGGGTGCTACCAAATATTGTATTGGTCTCTGTTTAAAAAAAAATGTTTTATGGTTAGTGAGCTTTAAGTTTACTTTAAAATTAAAGTTAAATAACTTTAAAACAATGTTAATTAACGTAGAATTATTATCTATGACAGTGTTATTTACCTGAACCTGTTTCATTACATTATACAAGTCTTCGAAGATATTATATAAAATTTGCTAGTTAATATGATTAATTCTGTGTCAATTGTCACTTTATCTAAATCGGGTAGACATTAAAATAGTAGCTAGATAATATATATAATATCCGCATTTATTACTTTGGCTGTAACATATGTACCCTTGAAAACGGCGGCAGATACTTTTTATGATCATAACCTACTATACTAGAAAATTATATGGAAATAGCTGCAAACATATTCTACACCTCGAGTACATCTACACATTTGCACGATCTAAATATGTTTGGATTCCTTGCACTCAGATGAAATAACTTCAAAGTCAGTATTTTACACTCATACAAGCTTACTTGTATGGTCTGTTTGTTTTTTTGTAAGTGTCAAACTGTTTGACACTTTTTTTTTATATTATAAAGTTGGTTGAACAGCCTAATGGCCGGTGGTTTCTATAGTTTACTTATTCTTTTAATTTCCATATCATCAGTAGAAATTGAACATTGTATGGAGCTTATGTTAAATTTTACCTGATAGTACTACAAATCAATTCCTAGTAAGATATAGAAACTGACTCATAAAATTGAGTATGTTCCTACTGTGTACTAATATTGCCAAATCAGCCGTAAAAAATAATACCCAGCAAATGATCCGCAAGAAGTTTTACAGTAAAACAAAATGTGTACGTGAATTTTAATTATAAAACATTTATTTGCATTTGGGAGTGTTGTCGTTTTGAGATTATTTTTTAATTTACCAGATTTTGAGGGCATAGTTGGTACATTTTGAAATTGGACCTGCTTATGCAAAATGGAACCAACCCACATACTGACAGTTTTGAGAAAAAGCAGTTTATATTAAAATTTTGCAAAAAAATATATTTAGAATATTGTAATGTATAATGTTCCAAATAAATTTTTTTTCGAAAATATAGACACATTATTTGTAGGCAAAATTTTGATAAAAAACGGCTTTTTCTCAAAACTAGATTTTGAAATTGCAGACGAGATGCCATGATACGTGAACTATTTGAGTGTACTTTGATCGTGTCAACGCATCTTTAGACACATAACCAAGTCTGCACATATAGGAATACCCAAACGCAACTCGATCAATTTCCATCTAACAACTACATATCGTCTAATTTATTATAAATCTCTTATTGTACACATAAACAGTCTAATACGCATTGCGACGGTCCTCGGTGCGCGGCGGCCATTTTCATTTCATACATCCATCAGATTCCATCATCACAGCCTTTCGTATAAATATAAGTAGCCGAGATCTTTGGGCGGATTTTCCGAAAGGGCCACCTGAAATTCAAAATATATAATAGCATGTATTATACAAGGCGTAGTCACTGTAGCCTCTACATCTAAAGCTGGTATTAGACGCATCAACCAAGTTGAATCAATTTGGTTGAAAGGCACAGAACTGGAATGACGCGGCGGCATACAATGATTTTGAATTATTCAAGATTAGAAAAAAAATAATTTATTTAGGACAAGACACAAAAAGTCTTGCATAATAATAGATCTAAAAATTAATTGGACCTACTTATTCAAAATGGAACCTACCCACATACTGAGTTTTGAGAAAGCCGTTTTATTAAACTTGCAAAAATATTAGAATATGTATATTCTAATGTACAATATTAATTTTCCAATATAACAATATTGAATGCGATCAAGTAACTAATATTACGTATGTATTGTCTGAATTTAAATCATTTGAGAAAAGCCGTTTTTATTAAAATTTTGCCTACAAATAATGTGTCTATATTTTGGAAAAAAATATTTAGAACATTATACATTAGAATATACAATATTCTCAATTTTTTTTCCAAATTTTAATAAAAACGTCTTTCTCAAAACTGTCAGTATGTGGGTTGGTTCCATTTACCATAATTAGGTCCAATTGTGGTGTCTTAATCCTGCTCAGCATAGTACGCAAGTACCTCTAAATGATGTCACGGCTTAGGTCCACAAAGCAAATAAAAAAAATATCAGTTATAAATCATGTAATTAGTAGTGTATATAAACATTTTTATAATTACAAATAAAAGAAAACAATTAAGTTTATATAGGTCACTTTGGTTGACTCATCCAAATTGAAAGACATAAATTAACATCTATTATCAACTTTACATTCCATACATTTGCCTAAAGCAGATATTCATGGTACACTTTTGTCCTATGATTTATGTTTGTTTTGTCCACAGGATGACAGAAAGTCTTTGCAATCGATACCGATTAAAGCCTTTTTTATTTAAATTTTCTTTCACCTGTCACTTGACTCTCTATGTGTCATTGGCAAAATCAATGCCTATGCGTTGGCGCCACTTGGAAAAATATACATAGATTTGGTTAAGATACTAAGGCTGGTGTGCACCGACATTTAACCTGTGGTTAAAATAAATAATCAATGTTTAGCCATATATTTTTAGTGATTATTTCATTTTAACCATTGGTTAAATGTTGGTGCACACCAGAATAAATGGAATTATGTAAACATAAAATTGATTACTGAATATCATAAATGTTGTCGTTTCCTTTTATTCATTTATCCGTGCAGGAATGGAGAAAGAATACAACTTCCTGCGGCCTGTCGTAAGAAACGAAAAAGCAACCCGCAGGCAGGTGGTAGGGTATCTAACCGCCTGGATGGCTACCATCCTGGTCTAAAGTATGCGCCATAACAACCTTGAGTTGTGTTCCTGCTTAGTGACCAGGTTTAGTCTCCCTTAAGAGAACCTTTGGCGTTGCTAATGTCCATAGGCGATGGTAACGACTATCCATCAAGTGGGCCGTCGTCTGCTAAACTCCTGAAATAAATTTTAAAAAAATATGCACCTGTCAACTACTCTTCCACAATACAAAATTATTTTTTTCGAGATTTTTTTTTTTTGCTTTAATTTTCCTATGATTATATTAATGTTTCTCTCACCTTGTTGTCGTTGAATATGACCCACCGGCCCTCGTGGAGCACGTGGCACACGTAGTGCCCCACCATCGTGGACGTGCCCATGTGGGAGATGAAAGCAGTCAATTTGTACTCTGAGTAAAGAAAAATGTAATATAATTTATATTTCACACATATTTCCAGTCTGACCTGATCTGATCAATATTATCACTACAACTGTTGTTCATTTTAGAGCAGTTTTAAATAATTTATAACCGACTTTAAAAAAAGGAAGAGGTTCTCAATTCGTCGGAATCTTCTTTTTTTTAAGTATGTTCACCGATTACTCCGAGATTTATGATCCATGTTTTATGTGATTTTTTTTTGTTCGACGCGGAATAGCAGCCATTTGGTCCCCTAAAAATTTGACATAGTTTGGCCCAGTAGTTTTCATCTTATGAACATTTTCTATGAAAAAAATTCCATCCGCGCGGCACCTTTCGTAGCCGTACCCATAGCTAGACACTAGAAAGTAACAAATAAATAACGAAAACTTCGTTTAAAAAACCGACTTCAAAAACTAAAAAGCATAAAATTACTTTTTAGCGGTTTTCCCTTTGCGCTATGACATGGAGTTCTTTAAGGGCGTTATAAAACACCTCTGGTGTTGCAAACGTCCATAGGCGACGGTAACCACTTCTTATCAGGTCCCATTTGCCGGTTAAAAAAAAACTTCTAGAAAATAAAATGGGGTTGTCAGGAAGAGATCGCTTTTTAACGATAACGGTCTTATCGGTCCCTTAGTGCATAATTAGGTATACAATTATCTACGTATCTTTCCTAAACTGCACAGCACACTGTCCCCCCCTTTCGGTTCCCGCTAAAACTCTCGCTTGTAAGTTTCACTGTGTCTTCCTATTCTAGAAATAGAATTAGCGACGATCACCGACGTCGCGTGTCCGTTCACACGACGTCGCGTGACTGTCGCCGGCGCGACTCACTCTCCGGGCCGTCGCGGCAGCCGAGCGTGCGGTCCGGCGCGGGCGGCTCGTCGGCCGCGTCCCGCGTCCGCGTCGAGCTGGTCCGCGCGGCTGAAGATCCAGTCGAGCGCGCGGCCCACGTCGCCGGCGGTCGCGGCGAGCGCGCGCGACGCCTGCGCGCGGGTGAAGCCCATGCCCATTATCTGCTCCACGCTCGCCTCGTCCACGCTGGCGGCGGTGCTCGCATCTATATCGATACAATACATCATTCTATTATTATGTTAATCTTAACTCTGTTGGCTCAGCGACCCAAAACGTGTCTTGGCCTCCGAAACGAGAACACGCCACCTATTCCTGTCCTGGCTTGAAGCTCACACAGATCAGCCACCACTCTGTATCTCTCCCCGCACTGGCCCTCACGGCGTAGAGCGTGCCCTGGGTGGCGGATGGGGGAGTGCTCGGTAGTACAGCCTAGTTACACCTCCGGCTAAGTCCGATGGATTCGCTGATCAACGACGGGTGTGGTCCTCCAGCAACCCCCACAGGGTTATGCAGATGGTTAACACCCCACTCACGGTAAAACAGACTGTTACGAAACCGAAAACGATGTTAATCTTCAGTGGTAAAAGAAAATAAATTATTATTGTAACACATGTCCTTATATAAAATGTATATTATAATTTATAACATATAGACTACAGTTAACATTATATATAAAATATATATTGTATGTGTTTGCTTTTTTTATAAATTAATTTTAAAGAAAACCAAACGCTTGCGTTTCGGGACGCCCGACAGAAGTGATAACTTAAACTAATCTAAGTTGCACTATTTAATATTGAAATTATTTAACTCGAGAAAAGATTAGGTTATTACTTAAAATTTATGTATATTAATATGATAACGTATAGAAAAGTTATTCATTAATAAAATCTTTTATTTATTATACAATATAGTTATTCTTAGTTACAAATCTTGAATATGTACATTAGAAGAAATACGGCTAGCGCTGTGGATTAGAGTGAGACAGGAGGAGCCTTCCTACCGGTGCCGTATGCGTGTGAGAAAGGGAAGCCAGACAGACTGGTCCCGTAACGCGTTACGTAACGACGCAGTTTACCCTCCCATAAGAAGTTATCACTTCAAAAAAACAATATAAAAACCATTAACCAACATGGGATTCAGCTTTATTCATCCACAAAAATTCAGACAAGACATTCATTAAAGCAGAGTGCAAACATTGTTTACTAAAAATACAGTGTACAAATTCACAAAATATGCTTTTATTTTTTCAAGATACATGTAAGTAATGTAAGTACGTCGCTATTTCTTCAAATAAACTTTTTTTAATTTACAAAAAATATATCATTACAAACTATACTATGGGTTGATGTGATAATACCAAGTTATTTATTACATTTTGTAATTATTGATTTTGGTACGCAGTAAACTGTTATCTATCTATGTAGGTAGGGATGTACAAAAGGCACAAAACTGAAATGCATCTCGTGTGAAGTTAGTTCGTGAGTTTGTTAATGTCCTCTCACTTCTCTTTAATCACAGTCATATATTAATGTTGATTACACCTTACAGAGTGTTGTGCTAATGAGATGGTATGCGAGTCGAGATAGCATCCAAGCGAGAGCGCAGTACTTCCCCTCGGCTGTCTGTGAACCTTATAGCTGTGTATTGCGTAATGATGCGTACGAACTTCAAGAAGGCATTCAAGTTTTGTTCATACCATACTGTGTTGTTCTATTATAATATACTAGAGTTTACCCCGCGGCTGCGCCGCGGGTTAACCTCTGGTGCGTGTCTCTGTTTAAAGAGCAAGTGCTACAGGTTATATTATATTACAATATTTTTATGTATTTGCCCACGGAAGATTCACTTCATTTTATATCGTTAATAATATATACTATCCCCCATCTATCTGTCAACAAAATAAATTAGAAAACTTGACCAAAAAAGCCAAAATGGTCTAAATGACCAAAAGACCACAGTGACCGACATGGCTAAAATGACGGAATAGGCAAAAACGACCAAAAAGGCCAAAATAATCAAAATGGTCAAAATAACCAAAGACGCCAAAATGACCAAATAGACCAAAATGACCAAATAGGCTAAAATAACCAAATAGGCCAAAATGACCAAATAGGCAAAAATGACCAAATAGGCCAAAATGACCAAAAAGGTCAAAATGATCAATAAGGCCAAAATTACCAAATAGGCCAAAATGACCAAATAGGCCAAAATTACCAAATAGGCCAAAATGATCTAAAAGACCAAAATGACCAAATAGACCAAAATGACCAAAAAGGCCAAAATGACCAAATAGGCCAACATGACCAAATAGGCCAAAATGACCAAATAGGTCAAAATGACCAAATAGGCCAAAATGATCAAAAAGACCAAAATGACCATATAGACCAAAATGACCAAAATGACCAAAAAGGCCAAAATGACCAAATAGGCCAAAATGATCAAAAAGACCAAAATGACCATATAGACCAAAATGACCAAATAGGCCAAAATGACCAAATAGGCCAAAATGACCAAATAGACCAAAATAACCAAATAGGCCAAAATGACCAAATAGGCCAAAATGACCAAATAGGCCTAAATGACCAAAAAGACCAAAATGACAGAATATGCAAAAACGAACAAAAAGGCCAAAATGACCAATTAGGCCAAAATTACCAAATAGGCCAAAATTACCAAAAAGAAAATTATCCCTTGTCCATCCTCAGTATTTAATTTACATACGTGCCGAATTTCAGCCAAATCGGTCCAGTAGTTTTCCGTAAAAGCATAACAAACAAACAGACAAATATCATTTTATCCCGGAAACTATCCCATTTTTCGGGATAAAAAGTATCCTATGTTCATCCTCGGTATCGAAAATATATATATACTGAGTTTGAGCCAAATCGGTCCAGTAGTTTTACGTGAAAACGGAACAGACAGACAGACAGACAGAGTTACTTTCGCATTTATAATATTAATAGGGATATATACTCACTTGTAGGCTTTGAACCGGGTGGTTCAAATTTATTGCAAAGTCCCAGTCGGTCATGTGCTCCATCAGCCAATTGGAAGCAGCCTCCATTCCCGAATTGTTTGTGTAGTACAGCGATTTTTTGCAAGCCTCCAGCGGGAAGCCCATATCAAGCTAAAATAATTGTTTTATAACTTTTATGTGATAATAAATAATTATAATATTTTTTATTTGGATTTTAAATTAGCAATATTACTATTGCTTAGTTTATTACTGAAAACCAATAAATTCTTTAATTATGTTATGTATTATGTATACATATTGTAGCCCTGCTAAGGCGATCGGATACTACTCTGGGTTAATTTCAGATTGATTCGACGCTCAAGGTCCTAGATCCAGCAGCAACGATATAAGCACTGTACTCACCTGAGTCTGCAGCTAGCACCTTTTCTACTCGATGGCGAGATTTTGGATGAAATTCACTCAAGTTTATGCGCGCGCGTTTTTGGTCGTACGTATAGGTCGGGTCTCGTTCTTGCACTGGTGTTGCCACTCTCCGCTTTGATCAGTTCGTTAGTGCTGACAGTCAAAAAATTGATGTCTCGATATTGCTAGAGAGCCACAACACATGAGCATCGATACAACCAAAAATCGTTACGTTATGGCGACGATACACATATCATAATTAAAGGTAAGGTAAGCTAATACATACATATTATGTTATGACGTTGGCTTGGCCTCATTGACTAACTGACATATCAACATACAGTCCAAACTACTGGGGCTAATTCCATGAAAATTTATATGCGAGTTTCTTTATCTTAATATATATAAATCTCCTGTCACGATGTTGTCCGCGATGGACTCCTAAACTACTCAACCGATTTTAATCAAATTTGCACACCGTGTACAGTTTGATCCAACTTGAAAGATAGGATAGTTTTTATACCGTTGGAACCGGTAGGTGGCGCTGAGATCGGGTTCTAGAATCCTCTTAACAACGGGGAGCGATTTTGTTTTTGTGTGTTTGAGTGGGTCCCCGGATGGTTTCAATCCACAATTGGAACCGGTAGGTGGCGCTGGGATCGGGTCTTAGATTTTATTTTTTCAGAGCAGGACAACGTCTGCCGGGCCGTTAGTAACTATATACTTACGAGCTGCGAGAGCAGTCCCTCGTCGTAGGAGGGCGCCGGCGCGTCGGGCGCGGCCTCCGGCAGCGGCGTCTCGTCCGGCTGCAGCCCGCGGCCGCGCAACGCCGCCAGGTCCACCTGCCAAAGGGTAAAAATAAAAAACTTGGTTTAAAAAACCGACTACAACATATTTTAGATAATATACATTAATAATAATAGCTTTATTAGATGTTTGTTACATATAACAATGATTTATTCCCACGTATGTCCGATAGCGTTCCACGTAACAGACGCGACAAAGATAGGCTTTGCACGTATCCGTGCAAAACAGCTCAATTGCAGAAAAGCATAGTATGCATGGCACCAAAAATATACAATAAGATTCCACAAAATATAAAATCGTTAAATACAAATTCTGTCAAATTTTATGTAAAAAAGTTGCTTGTTAATAAATGCTATTACACTATAAATGAATACATAAATGATAAAATATAACACAACTTACAATGATAACCATATTTAATTACCAATTACAAAATTATTTATATTGACTGTTATAATTATCTGACTATGAGACTATGGATGCTATTTATTTAATTTTTAATTTTGACGTAATTATGATATTATTATTATAAATAATGTAAATTGTAGGAGCTAAATCTGCACGCCAATTTGGCAAAAACATGTGTAGCTAAATACAACTATTGTAACACCTTTTGAACCATGTTTTTTGCAGTAAATAAATTTGAATTTGGAATTTGAATTTAGAAATAAGTTATTTTATACATTTTAGTTTTTGAAGTCGGTTTTTTTAAACGCAGTTTCTTTTATTTATTTATTACTTTTTAGTGTCTAGCTATGGGTACGCTTTTTCATAAAAAAATGTTCATAAAATCTAAACTACTGGGCCAAACTATGTCAAATTTTTAGAGGACCAAATGTCAGCTTATGCTCGTCGAGAAAAAAAACAATCACGTAATTCGGATCATAAATCTCGGAGCAATCGGTGAACATAAATAAAAAAATAGATTCCGACGAATTGAGAACCTCTCCTTTTTAAAGTAGGCTAAAAACAACCAATATTATATAGTTGATTTACCGTTTCTTATCAGCACCCATTGCGATTCGCTTTATGGCCGAAATAGTCGAATACAACTTCACCTAGAAAGATGAGCAGTGAAAAAGAAAATATGTTCTAGATTCGAATTGCAATGGTCTGTTCTGAGTACAATAGGGATTTCAACCAATTCTAATGTAAATGCGATCTTAACACTATGTCTCGGCCAATATTTAAAATGTAAGAAAAAAATAATTTAGAATCGCGGTTCCAACATAGTTTATGTGTACCTCTCATTGGCGACAACGTAAGAAAATACTTTACAAATAATGGCATCAATATTAAACTGCTACACGCGAATTCCACGCATCTTACGCCGAACGTTCGATTGCTGAATATACGGCGCTTCGGCAAAACCGTTATTCGTGGCATCTGTAATACTGCACCCCCCCCCCCCCCATTGAAAAAATATCAGAAAAAGCGAACTCGTAAAGGAAATAGTAATAGGAACCGGATTAGGTATCCATTATATAGAAATGTAATTAATTCTATTCATTTTTTGAAAATAATTGTAATATAACTTCTATATGTATTTAATAAAAGAACCTGAGATAATATATATAAATAATTAAAAAGGCTTTTTAGCCAGACCTGTTTCTGAGGAGTTTCTTGCCGCTTCTTCTCCTTTGAACAGTCCTAACACACTGCGAAGCGGTGTTTATATTGTTACAGGTCGACAAAGTAAATGCACACCTGTAATTTATTACCTTATCCGCATTTGGACTTCTTTTGTTTACATCCTTAATTTTTAAAATTATACGACATAAATCAAACTTTGACGACGTAAACAACGCGCTTTCAATTATAGTACACTGGTT
The DNA here is from genome assembly GCA_012273795.1 of Dendrolimus punctatus. NCBI lineage: Eukaryota > Metazoa > Arthropoda > Insecta > Lepidoptera > Lasiocampidae > Dendrolimus > Dendrolimus punctatus. Next base: position 4,489,123 of record CM022532.1, read on the forward strand.
TGGAGTGAATAATTTACTTCTAAACAACAAAAAAACTAAATGTATTAAATTCTCCATGCCAAATGTTAATCCGGTAAAAACTGATGTGCTATTAAATAGAGAAACTCTAGATGTTGTGGATTCGACCATTTTTCTTGGTATTACATTAGATTCGAAACTACAATGGGGGGGCCCATATAAGTAAACTGGCGAATAGACTAAGCTCTGCAGCATATGCAGTAAAAAAGATAAGATTCATGACTGATGTTGATATTGCTCGTTTGGTTTACTTCAGCTATTTTCACAGCATTATGTCTTATGGCATCCTCTTATGGGGTAATGCAGCTGACATAAATGCTATTTTCGTCTTGCAGAAGCGTGCTGTTCGCTCAGTTTACAACATGGGAGCGCGAGATTCCCTGCGAGATAAATTTAAAGAAATAAATATTTTAACAGTGGCTTCACAGTATATACTTGAAAATGTTCTATATGTTAAGAAAAATATCACGGATTATCCCAGATTAGGTGATATACATTGTAAAAATACTAGGAACAAACATAAAATAGAAACTCCCACGTGTAGGCTCCATAAAGTTTATAGTAGTTTCATGGGGCAAAGTGTAATGTTCTTTAACAAAATCCCAGTAAACGTTCAAGAACTGTCAGTAAATAAGTTTAAAAAATTAGTGAAGCAACGTTTGTGCAAGAAGGCTTATTATACAACGAAAGAATTTTTAGACGACTGCACCGAATGGGAATAATGCGATCGCTATCAAGCTTTTTCAATAATCATTCATAAAAATTACTTTGTAAAACATTGTATTATTATAAACTACATAATAAAAAATAAAAAGACGAGTGATTAAACATGATAATTACAAAGTAAAGATATGTTACTGGGGAGTTTGTTGCGCCGCTTCTTCTCCTTTAACAGTAACTAAAATTGCTTTGGAAGCGGTGGTAGAGTCATGACTTTCAATAAGTAATCTGTAAGATTCCATTTTGAAATAAATAAATTCATTTTCATTTTCATTTACTTTTGGTTCAAATTTTGTAAGTAAGAAACACATCCTATTGTTATTGTACTCGTTTATGGCCACTGTGCAGATTACGTTTTATTGCAAACTTCAGTCCTCGCGGTCGATTGTTGTATTGTACAGTTCAGTATAAAACAATGCCCGAAAGGGGAGGGGGGGGGGTCAGCCAGACTATTACGACGATCAAGATTTGTACATTCGATAAGCTATATAGTGACGGACTTTGCGAGTGTTATTGAATCGTGCAGTAGGTACTGGTTGAGTCCAGTTATATTTGTACCTGTGATATACGTCTATAGTAAATTCTGTAGTAATTCCAACGGCATTTTAATTCAAGTCCTTTAGCTCGTAACAATATAATAGGAAGTGGATTTAAATTTTGACTTAAATGTATAACAACCATGTAAAGTGTTTACCAATGGCAATTACATTGAATAAAACCTTTTGAATTTGAGTTACTATTATGTCAAAATTTGAAATAACTGACCTCCCATGGCATTTCAACTGCGACATCCAACTTGGCAGGCGTCCAATCCTCTTTGATAGTGAACTTTTTCAACTGAATAAGAAGGTAGTCCGGGAAAGTGGCTAAACGTGTTATTCTGAAAGAAAACAGCAGAGTAATCACTTATGTTTAGAAAAAAAGGATAATAGCTAGAGATGCCACGAATAGTGGTTTCGCCGACTACCGAGCATTCGGGCACGCTCTCGATCGAAGCGCCGAATATTCGGCGTAAGATATGTATTGATGCAAGATATTGACAATTCGCGCGTTGTAGACTAGTATTGAAGCAATCATTTGTGAAGTATTTTTTTTACTATGTTCTAATGGTTTTAAGCGCGATATTAAACGGCTTAATTTTGATTTTGACATTTAAAAAAATGGCCGAACGTAATATTACTACAAAAAAGAATTAAAATATAACTTAACATGTATACAAATTTAAACAATATGTGCTTTTTTCACATGTTTATTTTTATGGCGGAACAATGTTTAGCGGGGAAACTATTAGACTATATTATATAAGGTTTTAATTTAATTTAATAATAACATACATACATACAATATAATAATAATACATATAATAAATATCACTATGAAATAATTAAGTAGGTTCTAACCTAAAAATAGAGAATCGACAATTAAATGTTCATGCTTTACTGTTCTTATAATAAAAACTTAAATCGTCTTTTGCACTTTTAAATTGAAGCAAATTCACAAACACAACTGAATTATAAAGAAGTTATAAGAAAAAACATTTGTAATTTAATTATCTGAAACTATTTGATTAACTGAAGGTACTTTGAACTGCTAGGTACATACTCAAATGTCAGTGTATGTGTCAATGTCATCACAAAGCTTACAAATATTATTATTAAAAGGTAGAGTGGTGCTTGCTGTACTACATTCTTGAGGTTGTTTATCAAAATTGGTCTACAGCACAGAGACATTGGAAGGAATTATTAGTTGTGTAGTTAAATTCAAGTGGAGGAAGGAGAGAGGTGCCAACTATGGTATAGTTTGACCAAAAAATTGTATAATTACTTATGCGCTGTGACCTTCTTGTTGACTGCGCTGCTGAAGAACTGCTCCACAACCTCCTCCTTCATGAAGCTATCCAGACACGCCTCGAAAGGGATTTGAGGCCGCACCACCAGAGATGGATCACTGTAATGCAACGATAACATTATTGTTTATAATTACCGGCCCACAAAAACAAATGATCCATACTTTAACTTACTTAATGGCCTCTGTAGTTGAACGGGCAAGACTTAGCAGGCCGAACTCGCTCAAACGCAGAGGGGATCCAGGTTCGATTCCTGGCATGGCCAATTTCGGAAATGAACTTTCTGTTTTTTACTATGGTCTGGAGATCGTCCACCGAGTGGTCCGTTGTATATTAACCATAATATACAACATATATAGCTTAGCTTGGGGATATACAATGTGTGTGTTTGTCAGTAGATTATTATTTTGATCAGACCCATCTCTTGGTATGTATTTTGTTGTACTGAATTCAAATCTGTTTGGTCCATATACACTTAAAATTCAAAAGACCTAATCTAGGGTCAGTTTGGCTCATGTACCCTCAAAATTTTGCATCGAAATACATGAGTTGATATGGGTCTGCTTAAAAGTACAAACCACATTTTTGTGAGCTTGTAGTAGAACAGTTAAAAGCCAATAGATGGATTTATGCAATAATTGAGGACGCAAATGATTCCCAAAACGTACAAAGAATATGTATGTTGTGAGGCATAACAACAGCTTCGCTGGAATGCTTTGAGATGGAGCAGCATTACGGGGCACTATCTTCAGGCTGGAGATAATCAGTAATTGTATGGACTTTCCTATAATGCCAAGTCTCTATTATGTCTTAGTTCCCATTCATTTCTCCTGCTATTGATAACTTTTGAGATTTACACAAGTGAGGTCAATTTTCTACCAATGGTAATACTGATGTTAGATAAATGAACCAGATTGAACAATTTGGTTAAAAATCATAGAACTGAAAAGACATGACAATATTCAGAGAGATTGAATAATTCAAGTTTTTATTTATATCATTTACTCACATTGATTTGTCCAAATAGAAAGACAACTAATATCGGTTGAAAGAACAAGAATGGATGGTAAGCTACAGGAACGGCATAGGACAACTTGAGTAGAATTACAATGATACTTTTGAGCAAATTGACAAATCTTGCCCTATAAACAATATTAATATTAGGGTTGTAACGGAGGCCTCTTAGCGGAGGCGGACGCGGAGGCGACGGGTTTCACCTCCGCGGATGCGGAGGTTAACGGAGGCGGAGGCGGAAGTGAAAGTGGATGTAGAAAAAATAGTAGTTTATGGTTTATTAAAACTATCAATAGTACAAAATATTTATTTATTTTAATAAAAAAAAAAAATATTTAATTAATTTTAGACAGGTTGATTCCTGTCGCGTATCATTCATTTGATAAATGACGTTCGCATGCCCGCCGCCCCACCCCAATCGCGTTCCCGCCGCGCACGCGTTGATTCTTGTTCGTTTGACGCGCGCCTGACTAATGGTGGAAAATATAACCATTAAACCAATAAATTTACCAGTAAAAAAATTAACACTGCGTGTAGTGCGTAGGTAATTATTGGGAATTATATACATGCAAGTTTCAAGTTTATAATCATTAACACATAAGATTTATTTTCGCTTTGCAGATGTTTTCACCTTATCATGTAAATATTAAATTTTGATGGTTTTATTGTATGCTCTATGGCCCTCAAAATAAAGCACAATATTTAACTTGGTGTTTTTTACAGTTAATGATATTTTTATTTTATAGAAAATTGAAATGAATCGATATTTTTAACTTAGGGATCGCGAAGATAACGATGATTGGTTGATTTTTTAAACGTAATATATTGTTTGGTAATTGATATTACGGCGGGTCAGTGCATATTTTCTATTGTTTTGGTAAAGTTGTGTTTTTGTATATTCGATATTTTCAACCAATAAAAATATCGGTAAAAAAATATCTATTACCAACTAACAAATAAATAAATTCAACCGTTAACACCATCTCTAGGCCGGACGGGTGAGTCGTTACGAGCGTCGCTGCTGCGTATGATTAGTAAATAAACCTCCGTTATGACTCCGCAAAAATTACACGGATGCGGAGGCGGAGGTACGATTTCTTGCGGAATTTCCGCAGTAACGGAGGCGGAAGCGAAGTTCCATTACAACCCTAATTAATACTAAGGTTTCGCGGTTATTTTTATTTCATCAGATAGATGTCTAAAAGCCTGAAGTCCATTTTGAACGTAGGAACTGTCCATAAAGTCCGTTACACTAAATTGTACCTTTATTTATAGACAAAATAATTAATTTTATGTAAAATATTTATGTGAATGACATGGTTTAGTGAGGGACTGACTGACAGTTGGACATTTTTAAATTGTTAAATGTAATTTATATTTTAAGTTTTAATTTAAATTATAATAATGTAATTTAAAATTGTAAAACATGTTGTAATTATGAATGTTTGTGTCTGAAATAAATAGATTATTATAATTATTTATGCTCATCCCACCTTTTCAAGCTACGTCACTTTCTTTCACATACAGTCTTTTTATTGATTTGAAAAACAAAAAATTTACGCCATAATTTAAGCAATGAGATTGGCCATCCATTATTTTGCTATATTGTAACATAGTTTGACACAACACTGACAATCGCATATACTCACAGCCTCTGTCCGGCGGCCTCGGCCTGCAGCCGCGTGCGCTCGTAGTCGCGCACGGCGGCGGCGTTGCTCGCGGCGGCCAGCGGCACCGGCAGCGGCAGGTGGTGCTCCGCGCGGCGCGTGTACCGCACGCCGCCCGACTCCGTGCAACGGATGCGCTCCTCGACCGCGAACTTCAGGCAGTCCGCGGGGTTCGGCTTGTGGCGGCTGTTGCGCTGCAATCGTTCTCTATTCACATCATCCGAGTGTTTTGTGTCCCGATGTAAACATACGCAGTTGACTATCGACAATTAGACACTCAAGGGCCAGAGAATAACTTCAAATTACCAAGAGGTCAAAATAACAGGAGGCTATAGCTATAACCCAGAAGAGTGAGGAAAACGACGTTTCGAAACACACGACACGGATAAAAGCACGCATTGATGCATGTACAGACTCAAGCTGTCACGCATGCGCACATATGAATACAGCCGCACGAAAACGCATACACATAAGCAGGCGCACACAAGATATGTTTTCTGTTATATTGAAAACGAATGCTGGTTTGTTTACTATAACAGTTTGACTTATAACTAATACAATACTATATAAGGTAAAAACATTATTACATACTATTTACTAAGCTTAACGAGGTTCAAAAGTTTATAAAATTTATATCAGTATAATAAAAAACTCACAAACCCACACATATTTGTATAAAGATGCTGGACTAACTAATGGTGGTTAATATAACAATAGTTAAGGAGGCAAGGGGCTATTAGTATCATCACAGAGGATGTGACCTAGTATAGACTCCTCCTATCTTTCCTGTATTTATTTTCTTGCTCTTGAATTAATTTTTATTGTTGAAAATTATCAACTAAAAATATAAGTGAATGCATAGAGAGAGTGAGACAGATATATTGAAATGTGTCATAAAACAGCTTGAACAAAATCCTACCTGCAATAATGTAAGTAGATGTAAATAAAACTCGTGAGCATCCTGCTGTCTCTTGGTCATGAACTCGGGATGGTCCTTGCCCACCAAGTTGCGGTACATGTGTGGAGACACCCCCGCTTGACCGCCACCGTCCTCAGACGGGGCCGAGTATCGACCAGAGAGCAGGCCAACGCCTAGTTTCGCACTAAAACACGATCATTAGTTTTAAAGTATAAAAATTCTAAAATATATGCTAACTTCCAACTACAGAAGAAATATTACGTACTATGAGCGACAGTCAGCCGTAAAAATATAGTTGCAAAAATTCCTATTTTGCGTTTTGTTATAGCAAACCACAACTAGATTACATATAACCCCCGGCACACAACTTGGCCAAAGTCGTAAGATGTGCAAAAGTCGTTTTTTAGGTCTCTTTGGTTGTCAATCAGGACGCGGGGAAAGAAAGAAAGAAAGAAAATAATGTTTATTTACAGTTATTCAAAGTGATTAGAATATATATAAACAGTTTAATAAAACCAAAAACTTAAATAACTCTAAACAGGCCCTAACTCAGCAAATGCTGGTTGATAACAACCAACGCTGGTCTTCCGTTAGTGCCTAGCAGCAACGTCACCATCACAGACGAAAAATATAATAAACTAACTAATGAACAATTAATATAATTAGACCACCATGAAAACAAAGAATAGACATATTTTGAATAATTTAATATAAGTACATAATATGTTATGAAATAATGATTGAAATTTGAAAATAATGATTTGGAAAAAATAATAATAGATAAATAGCAAACAAAAAGAAAAAAAATGAAATTAAAAGGAACTATAAATATTAAAAAGACTCAACAACGCTACTAAAACGCGCTTGTATCTAAGATCTGATCTGTTCGTACAGGAACGCTTTCAGTCTACTTTTGAAAATATATGCACTTCGAACGGTTCTTATTGTCGGCGGAATATTGTTCCAGCACCTGGAAGCCGAATACCGGAAGCTGCCTTTAAAAGCCGCTGAATGGGGGAATGAATCTACTCAACTGTCTCCTTCATATTCATAAGATTGTCCGCGCACGAGAGAGACGGACAGAGTTTTCATGATGCGAATGCAGTGCGACGTCACACCACGCGGTTATTCGCAGACACTACACAAGCACAACGTGTGTATATGTGTTGAACGTGCCATGCGCGAACTTACCCCCACTACGCCGAAACGTGGCCAAGTTGCGTGCCGCGTACTATAACACTTTATTGTTCACCAAAATAAACAATTACAAAAAAAAGAATGTGTGCGTGTACTACTTAGTGTACACACGTAAGAAGTGAAACTTATAAAGTTATTTTGCCTTATTTTTCGAAAAATGATCTACTATATATGCAACTTTACAGAAATTGGTTAAATAAAGTTAAATTAGATAAAGTTTAAACAAAAGGCTTTTATTATCATAGTCATGAATACAAATAATACACCTTATTGCTACTAAGATTATTACAGCATTTCATTAATTGTAATAACTCTTAACGCGTAACCGGAAAATGTGACGTGTGACGCGTAACCGAAAAATGTGACGGTATTTTTCTTCCAACGCCGATAAAGAAGTTTCACTCCAACAAAATGCATAATTACAATAAAGTCTTGAGAACTTTCTAACTTTAGTAGGTTTAATTAAAACTTGTGGGTATCCCACTGCTTAATAATGATTATCTTTGCCAACTAATTTACAGTACGTTTGTAAAGACCTGCTGGACCGCCATGCACTCCTAATTTCGCAGTAAAATATGAGTTTTCGATAAGTATAAAAAAGTGTGGAATATTAATCTGAAAAATACCCTGAAATATTACATTCTGAAACAGTTCTATTAATAATTGCTCCTTTGCGTTTTGTTGCAACATTATTAGACTTTTAACAAATTAAAATAAAATTTTTACTCATTATTATAACTAGTGGTCGATATTCGACCATAAATAATTTCAATTATAAGTTTGAACATTACTAAGGTTCTGTTGTCAAAGACTGTAGTACTTCTACAATCACAGGTTTCATCAAGGCTACCTGGTTCATTTGACTTTAACAATAAACAAAAGAGTATAGTGTAGTGTGTCAAATACATGGTAGTGTGTATTTTTTTAATACACTTTTATTTATTGCTTTAATGTATTTTTATCAATTATTAAAAACAAAACAAAAATAGCATTCTGCACACCTTCTCTATATAAAGTATAATTGTGCGAAATTTCATACTCCTCCATTCGTGCAATTTCGTAAAAAGCGTAAAATACGTGAAGTATTTGCTTCACGTATTTATATATTCATAAACAAAAAATGTATACTCACGTTTGTACATTGAAATCATTGACAGGATCTTCGGGGAAAGTTGAGAAGATTTCGGGGGCGCCCTCTACGAAACGCCTCACAAAATCTGGCATACGGAAGATAACCTTCAACGAAAATGGACATTATTTATAGAAATACAGGTAAGACATCTACAACAGATGGTAAACAAAGTCAATTGGTCACACTCTATATATCTCCAACAGTTATTGATTGGTTTCATAGTTACCTGTATGGACGTCAGCAGCGGATACGCATTGATGAGACGTACTCGTCATGGCAAAGCCTATCTGCTGGTGTCCCTCAGGGCGGCGTTTTATCTCCACTTCTGTTCGCTATTTTCATCAATACTATTTCCAACAATTTATCTTCATCCTATCATCTCTATGCAGACGATTTGCAAATTTACACTCAAGCACCCAAAGATAAAATCAACGACGCCATTATAACTATCAATGATGACTTGGGCCGCATACTCGACTGGAGTCGAGCACATGGATTGAAAGTAAATCCTAGCAAAACCCAAGCCATCGTAATAGGTAGCTCACGTATGACTTCTAAAATTGATTGGACATTGGTACCAGATTTACTATTTGATGGGACTCGCTTACAGATCAGCGACAAAGTTAAAAATCTTGGCGTAATCATGGATAAGGAACTGTCTTGGTGGCCCCACATCACAGAATTAAGTCGAAAGGTCTTTGCGTCTTCGGCGTCGCTTAGAAGGTTGAAGTTCTTTCTACCGACTGCTACCAAGGTTGTGCTTGCTCAATCGCTCTTATTATCGATCCTTGATTATGCGGACGCCTGTTATCTTGACCTTACTGTAGAACAACTCAATAAACTAGAGCGCCTACAAAACTTTTGTATCAGGTTCATATTTGGTTTAAAGAAATATGACCATGTCACTGAATACCGTAAGAAGCTCAAGTGGTTGTCAATCTCATTTCGCCGGAATGCTCACCTTCTTCATGTATTGTATAGCATACTATTTATTCCCTCTACCCCTTCCTATCTTAAGGAACGTTTTGAATTCCTCCATACTTCTCATACCCATAATTTGCGCTCTTCTGATAATCTTACTTTAAAAATACCTGCACACGCTTCTACATTCTACACCAACTCCTTCGCTGTGCAGGCTGTTCGACTGTGGAACTCATTACCCGAAAACATACGACAGGCAAAATCACTCCAGACTTTCAAAAAATTGGTAAAAGAATATTATCTCTCACTTTAATTAATATTTAATATCAAATTGTTTGTATTTTAATTTCTAAATATATTTATTAATATTGTATATATTATATTAATATATATAATATTGATATATTGTTTTATTGCTATTATTAATATTGTACAGCTAAATTTGTTGCTATACACATATTAATAATGTATATATTTGGATATATATAATATTAATATGTGTTATTGTCTATTTTCTTTTTCGTAATTATATGTATTGTGTCTAATATCTAGGTATCCTATTAATTACATATATTTTATTTGCACACCACCGTCATACACTTTTGATTCCTTTCATACAATCCACAGCCCGGGTTGTCTGGAAGAGATCGCTCTAAAGCGATAAGGCCGCCCTTTGTTTCTGCCTTGACACGAAATTACTGTAAATGATTTACTTTATGTGTATGTGGTGAACAATAAAGTATTTTCTATCTATCTATCTATCTATTTATTTACTGATGTGTATTCTGTTGATGGTCCATAATCTATGCTAATATTACAAAGAGGTATAGTTTATGACGTAAGGGGTAATCTCTGGACCTACTAAACCGATTTTGAAAATTCTTACACCAGTGGAAAGCTACATTATTCTTGAGTGACATAGGTTATATTTGATTGCGATTAATAATAAAAAAATCTGAAGCCCAGAGCAAAGTGTGCTCGGGTCAGCTAGTAAATAAACAAATAGGCTTCATCCTATAATCCTATCCTATAAATATTATAAACGCGAAAGTTCGTAAGAATGTATGTTTGCTACTCTTTCATGCAATAACTACTAAATGGATTTTGATGAAACTTTACAATAATATAGCTTACACATCAGAATAGCACATAGGCTATAATTTATAAAGATATAGTGTAAATTATCCAAAATATAACGATTTTCCCTCAACCCGCAGGTGAAATCCGCGCAGCTAATAAATAATAAAATATCAAAAAATTACTTGCAGCAACCTCTTGTTATATAGAGTTTAGGACATTAACAGAGTACGAGAATGTTGTTACTTCTACTTAATTTATTTTTTCTTGATTAAGGTTCATAAATTCTTTCGTTTTCTCTTTTCTTTCACCATATCCCAATTAATTGGGGTTGGCACAATATGTATTTTTCTTCCACACTCCTCTATTCTGTCACGCCATAAATCGTCATATCATCCTTCATGCAATCCATCCATCTTTTTTTTGGTCTACCTTTACATCTTACCCATCCATCTTGTAGTTTAACATTATTTTTGTCATGTGGCTTTCATCCCTCCTCATTATATGCATACATACCAACTCAGACTTCTTCCTCTCAATTATTCAGTCACAGTCACACATTTACTTGTTTCAAATAGAAACAAGTAAATATGGTAATTGTACTACAGTCAATCCCCTGGGTAACTTTGATTGGTTTGGGTAACATTGACAGTTAGATCACAATGTATTAAACATTTTTTTTAGTGTGAAATATTAATGCTAGCTCCCAGATTTATTTTTCATATAAATCAGAGACATGCTTCGTAAACGCACCTATAAAAAAGTTAGCTGTAAGTCTAAGAGAATGTCAAAAACTTAGGGAAATCGTAGCGCGCCAAAGTTTCGTTTCAGATACTGTGATTGAATCAATGTTACCCGGAAGCTTTAAAAAATAAATTATATCGGTTTTTTATGACTGGCTCCACCAGTGTCAAAGTTATCCATGTGAGTCTGGTAACTTTGATAGGCACAAAAGGTACACGTTTTGTTAATAACTAGTATATTTAAATCAAAATAACTTCCTGTAAAGTAACGCAATCAGTTCCGGAACATCGGAAATGAAACCCTTTATTGTATAACAACCAACATTTCTCAAATATTAGACTGAATGCAGTGTTGGCCTGTCAAAGTTACCCCGATTGACTGTACCTTTAAGTAAGTTAGTTTTTGTGTATTTTTTCTATGGAGTGTTGGTGTACAATAATGAGTATTGTACTGTATGTACTATACCTGCACTACGCTGTTGATGTAGCAAGAGTTGCCGAGGTTGTTGAGGCCCGTCAGTGCCGGTCCGTGCAGTGGACGCAGGTCGCTGCCGGACTCCTGCAGGGTATTCCATTCCCCGGTGCGCTGGTTCAATTCCAACTCTAGTTCCACCATCGATTTATCCGTCTGAAAGGGAAATATTTTTAAATTAATTTCACTTTTTGTTTTGGTTTTGATATATATATTCTAATTCAAGTTCTTATTCCAAACTAGCTTCTAGTTTTTTAAATATATCGCGGGAACACTAAGTTTTCGGGATCAAAAGTATCATATGTATTGAACAGGGGTAAAAGCTACCACCATACAAAATTTTATTTAAATCGGTCCAGTCGTTTCGGAGATTAATTAGCCCGGACAAACAGACAAACAAAAATTAGAATTTTTTTTGTTGTATTTCACTTTTTACATCCCCTGACTCGGTTTATAGCATTTTTGTTTATTGCACAGAAATTCGACCTCTACAGTTTTATTATATATATATATATATATATATATATATATTATATATATATATTATATATATATATATATATATAGATAAGTTTCACTTTGAACGTCGTTGTCTAAACGTGCTTAGATATAATATTTTTGCTTTTTTTCTGCGATCAGTGGCTATACTATAAGCAGAAGGGTGTGAGAAGATTTGATGGTTAACATTAATCCTTAAATCTCTTATTAAATTGATTTGCTAAGCCTGACCTTGGAGCTTAGAAATGTGGTATCATTTCAATCGTATCAGAGTTTGGGTCGTAACAGTGAGGGTTGGTTTGTCTGATTAATTAGTTAATAATCCTAAGTTGTTTTTTTTATTATTTTCAGGTTTTTTTGGTTCTGTTATATAATATATCTTTGGGAAATAACATGCATTAATATCACAAACATTTCTTTTAATTTTGTTTCATTTTAAAACAAAATCTAATATATACAACACTTCCTGTAGTGTTACTCACAAATGAATTTTTTGGGCGAAATAAGCCGAATCAATTCCCGACCTAATAAATAGTTGATTTTCAAAAATTCAACAAAACCACTTTAATTTTCAACAGAATCGCCCTGAGATTCCTTTGAGTATTTGTCACTACGTCTTATAGTTCCGGATATACCCAAAGCTCCAGACGCACTTAAAAAGTCACCTCTAAAGGGCTCGATGAATTTAATTTAATTTAATAAACTAACGTAATATATAGGCACATAGTTTTGTTTTATTTATATAAACAAGGGGTAATTTTGATTCATTTTGAATCATACCTTTTGCAACTGCTGCACATTAATGCCAAAATGTTTCAAATGATCAGCCAAAAACGGATCCTCGACCATATCGTCTTCAGCGTATGAGAAAACATCACCTTTGCCCTCAGCTGTTATAGTTCCAAGTTTCACTGCCAGGGGATAACCTGTTTCACGAAAATGTTCTACCTGAAATTAAATAATATTTTTTTAAAGAATATCGCTTATAAATAGCTCAAATAAGCTTTGGAATGTATAACATCAAATCCAGGATACCAAATTGGCCAGTTTAGTTAGGCCTCAAAATTTGGAGCAGGTAACTTTGTCTCTGCATACAAAAATTCGAGCCAAGCACTAAAACATACTAGTCTAGTAGTGGCAGTCTGAGTGTCATTTTTCTCTCTCATAATGAAATCATGAAATTTCCAAAACTCAATCTGGAGACCCTGCCGAATTCCCATATCTTACTAACAATTCATTTGCTAAAGCAAAGCAGTAGTAAGCTATTGGTGTAAATTGGATTTTTGTGTCAAATGTGTACTAATAGTAAATAATTATGTTTTTAAAGATATTTTTTTTTATCAGTTATAAGTATCCATAAAAGTAAAATATTTTTTACTAATGGTAGGGTAAAAATAGAAAAAAAGATGTTAGGTATATAAGCAATACAAGTACAACCTTTACAACAAAGCTTATAGTGACAGAAACAAACTTACAGCATGATCATTGCCTCCAGAGCCGTCAAAGAACTTCCTCCCACATAATACAGAGCCATCAGTGAGATTTAACCAGAGGTTGTTGGTCAGGTCGCATTTGGCGCACTTCCAATCTGTGGGAGGTATCTTCACTCCGTTGTCCAACTGCTTCAAATCCAAAGCATGGCTGGATAAAGGGAGAAATAGACTGCAGTCACACTGGCGGGCTCTGTGGTCTGAACATAGGCTTGCCTAGTACCTAGTTTACTCAAAAGCACCACCAAGCGGATGAGATAGGACAACTGGATAGGGGACGGGACAGACGGATAAAAATGATGGAATATTCTTTTTCCCGAAACCTACAACCTGGGTGTCTACAAGTGCCGTGTGCAGCCCTGAACTTGAATTTTTTCAAAGGGGGGCAAAAACTGAAAAATAACCCCCCAATTCGACTATATTTTCACCATAATCATCATTATGTCAGTCATCAGACGCCCACTGATGGACACGAGTGCGTGTGTGGTTTTAACGTATGTATACCTACGCGCCCCGGGAAAAATAATTTATGTGCTTTAGGCTGGTGTGCACCGAAATTAAACCGAAGGTTAACCAAAAATAATAACTGTTTTTCCATACATTTTTGGCGATTATCTTATTTTAACAATCGGTTAAAAGTCGGTGCACACGAGCCTAAATAAAGTACTGGACGTCTCAGTGGTCGAAGTTGCGTTAGTAATGAATAGTGTGTTCGTTTGCCGAAGTTTAAATTTACCCAAAGATACGCCTTGCCCGTGTGAATAGGTAAGTTCCATCTTATTTTTTTTTAATGGTCAAAAGCGAACCTTCGCGGTCGCTCTTTTATGCCATATGTGAGCAAGCTGTGGAATGAGCTCCCTCCCTCCTGCGGTTTTCCCAGAGCGCTACAATATGGGGCTCTTCAAAAAGGGCGTAAACAGATTTTTAGTCTCAACGAGGTAGGCAACTCATCGGCTCCCTTAGTGTTGCAGATGTCCATGGGCGACGGTAGCCACTTGCCATCAAGTGGACCCGTCTGCCAGTTTGCCTATACGCAAACATAAAAAAAAGAACCTATACGACAGGGGTCGCCAAATGGCGGACCGCCGACCCATTTTGTGCGGACCGCAAAAGATGACATTTTTCTCATTGATATATAAAAAACTGCCTTTGTTATTTATATAATTACATTTGTTTAATAAATATTTTTGTCTATAAAATGTCGTGCGGACCGCGATGGTCATTTAATTTTTTAGAACGGACCCCGAGCGAAACCAATCGATGACCCCTGCTATACTGTAATAAAAACAAAAACGAATAGTGGGGACGTTCCAGGCTCGGACAGGGGTTTTAGGGGGTATCCCTAACTGCGGTGCGACGATAGCACTGCATACGTGATTATTGAAGTACTAGGGTAAACTATATGGTTGTTGACACTCCACCCAATTTATTCATGATACTAGGAAATCTTAATATTTTTCATTTTGTAATTCTATTATTATTTCAAGTGTATATTTAATTATTATCTTTTATGTTTTTTAAATGCATATAAAGGTGCACTTTTCAAATGGGCTTCAGAGCCAAATCTTAAACTATGCTAAATAGCGAAAAAGACGTGAAGAACTCTTGATTAAGGTCGATTTTGATGAAAAATAAAGCAGTATCATTATATTTTATAGTATAGTAGTATATATAAAAATAGACAAATAAGAAAAAGTTGACATCCGCTGACAGTAGGGCCTAAGGCCAAAGCTAGCGGTGGTTAGGGCTCTAGAGACGAACACATCCTCACATACGTGCTCAGGAGAACAGCCTTCTGTATCTGGCCCTTCACTCAGTTACCAAGCGAGTGCCTCTCTAGATACCGGTCCAAGCTCCTCACTATTAGACTGTTGACGGAAACTACTATTGGTACGATGGTTGTTGACTACATAGTAGTAATCTCGTGTGCGAGTCTAGATATTTGTTTAATTAGTCAGTTTCAGCTTTCATTAGATTAGTCATGTGGAATACTTATATTAATGAGCATTGTATATCATTATTATTTGTATCAATGTATGGTTTCAAAAGAAAATTAATAATAAGTTATCTTAATCTATGGAATAAATTAACAAGGTGTTAATCATTGAGGGGAGTATTAACAATGTACAGTTTCCTACTGGTAAAAACATATACACTTACACAGAAACTTCTCGTTTTTCACCATCCCAAGTACCCTGCATTGCAGCGAGTTCAGCTATTTTGAACGGAGATTCAGCTTCTATGATTGCTTGCACAGACTTTTGCACCTATAGCGAAAATAAATTACATGAATTTACATATGTGTGAAATTAACTATTATAAAGAAATTAAAATTATAAAACCTTCTTGCACTGGAGTAACTTTCCTATGTTCTATAACATTGGTGAAAACAATTAAACCACGTAATTAAAATATTTAGTATACTTATTAATGTAATTGTATAAATTAATGTATGTAGGGTAAACTACATCTTTGTTGGCACCCTACCCAATGACTGGCATCCAGTCAATTTATTCAAATATTTATTTATATTAAATTATTTATATTTTTCTCTAAAAAAATAATATAAAAACACATACATAAAATGAGACCATAAGATGGTGGAACCATCTAGTTAGTTTTAGAACTTTTAGAAAAAACTAGAACATTCTAGAAGGAAAAGACAAGGACGGATATATTTAGAGAGGGATAGACGATGAACGAAAGACAGTGTTAGAGTTGAATTCAGTTCAAGACAGTGACACGATAAGTGCGATACGAAAGAATTGGAAGAAGAGTTTAAAAGAAGACACTGACGAGTATAGTGGTGATTTTAGAGACAAGTTTAGCGGACAATTACGTGACGGAGGTGTGTAGCGTAGTTCGAGAGACGACAGGGAAGCGAGCTACACGCGGCAACATCGGAAGTGAGCACTGCGGAACCAGGAGGTGGTCTAAGAAATATCGGCGACGGTATTGTAAGTGAGACGCCTTGTCGTCGGGACTGTGCAACGTTAGTCGTGCGTGTATGGGCGACCCTGCAGAGAGGTAAGTTAAAAACTGGTGTTTTCTTCCAATCCATAAGAGCGTACCCCCGCTCGCACGTAACAATATTATTACCATCTTTTTTTCAGACAAACACATTATATATCCCCTAGCTAAGCAAGTTACTTGTAATGGTTATGGGTAATATACAACCACTCGGGGGCGGATCCTAAACACCCAGACCATAGTAAATAACAGAAAGTTCGTTTCTGAAATTTACCATGCCGGGAATTGAAAGCGGAGCCTCTGCGTTCCAACGAGTTCGGCCTGCTAAGACTTAGCGCGCTAAACCACAGAAGCCATCAATCGTATGGCTAGAAAAAAATCTATAAAATTCTAAAAATGCCGTGTCTATTGGCATTTTGTATGGCTTGTGTTTAAACGCCTACCAGAAATGCACCTATTTTACTACCAATAAATTCGAAATACCTACCAGAATGGATAAATGCTCACCAAATTGTGTTTCCAGAAGTATTGTAGAAATAAAGCTATTTTCCTTTTAATGCTATGCCATAAAAATATATAAACGTCTTCAAAGCTAATTTCAGACGAAATATTTTACATTATCGCTAAGTCGATATTACCAATATTTTGTTTCTCCACTTCCAATTTAGTAATTTTTGCTGAGGCAAAAAGCAAATGGTCGAACGTACAATTATTTTTAATACCAAATATAATATTACGTTGTTTTTCACTAATATTTCACTTATATATAAGATAAATAGTGAATGGTTACAGTCGGTTCTGGCACTCGCCGGCCGCTGCCGCGGCACGATCGCTTCGCTCGCTCGGCTAGTGCGCTTTGGTCTACACATAACCTAACCTAACCGACTGTTTAAAACTCCACATATTTAAATTTTCGGATACATACAGTCTCCTATCTAAATAAATCCCGTCAAAAAACGTAAAAAAAACGTCTCGGCGACAAAATTACCAGATCTTTGTCGTGAATTTCAAACTTCAATAATTAATTGAATATGTATTTTTTCCACTCTTGGATTCAGGTTGGATAATTTGATTACACTTAAACTATTTAGAATTGTAATTTTCGGTTTGAATGTTAGTGTTTAATAAAACAATATTTGGTGGTCAATTATCCATTTTGATAAGCAAAAAGAATTTAAATACAAAACGTACAATTATTCTGATGAGTGTATATTTATTTTGGAACGTAAAACATTGTTTTTTAGGCACCTCGGTATAGAGTGGATTAAATTTATATGAAGTAATATATTTTATTTGGTGCTTAAGGGACAAAATATATTTTTGGTGAGCATTTAAATTGTACCCATTTTGTATTATAGATTATCATTGAAGATATTTAAAAAAAAAAAACACCGGAATACACTATATACACGATGCAATTTTTTTTAGATTTCTTGTGTTTGTTCGGGATTCACGATTCACTAGGAATCCCGCGGGAATTTTTCTGGGAATGGTTTCAAAGGCGAGATTAAAAATAAAATGAATTTCAATGTGATTTATTCACTGATCGATAACAAATTTTGTGTAATAAAATGTGTGATAATTTTTCATCTCAGGGTATTTTCCCGGGAGCGGTTTGTAATTGTTTGGGTGTCAAAAATTTCATTATTCCGACACAGTTTTCACTAAAACGATGGCCGCGGTAATTTTTGTCCCAGGAATCCCGCGGGAATTTCAAGACAAGTGTGGACCAAGTCCTGGTCATATCCTAGTTTTGAATAAAATCATAGGGTGCCAATCATTGTACTCGGGTGCCAACAATGGTACAATTTCATAACATTGATGATTATGAATAATTCAGATTCAGTGTTTTAAAATAATTATATTATTCAAGTTACTCACCACATCTGGCAAATTGGTATTGGGCCAAGGGAACGTATGGAACCCGGGTAGTACAACTACACTGTAATGATCTGTGTATGTGTACTTGGCTTTGCCACACTCTGGATCGAAACCACCTTCAACACCAATAGCAAGGCGAGTGATCTTTTTCTCTGGTCCATCGCCTGTTTGCTCAGGTTCTGGTATCTATAGAGCATTAGGTATCTGGTAAATATCCATTATCACAGGTGCTCCCAAACTTTTTTAAGCTGAGCCTCCCCAACATTTTTAAAATATATTTATTAACTAGAGTTCAACTCACAGTGCAGCCGCGGGGTTTATTCGAGTTACATATATACCGAATTTCAGCCAAAGCAATATATATAAGTGTAACAAACAGAGGGACAAATATATTTTTATCCCATAAACTATCCCATTTTTATGAATAAAAGTATCATCTTATGCTCATCCTCGGCATTGTAAATATACTGAGTTTCAGCCAAATTGGTCCAGTAACTTTTCCTTGAAAGTGTAACAGACAGAGAGACAGAGTTACTTTAATATAAATATATATATAAATGTGTAAATATATTATAAATGTGAAAGACATAATAAGATTAACACAAGGCATGACAACAACATAATTCATAATTTCTTAAACATAATTCATATATTTTATAATAGAAACCATCAATTATTGCTCAATAAGCAACAGAAGGAGAATTCAAACATATTGCTTCTCCCTTACAATCGTCTGATGCCCCCAAAGTAAGTAAGTTTTTGCCAGTAGTACATGTGATGAAAATTATGTTGTAATGGTTTTAATTCGACATTAAAAAGTAGCTGAAACATCATAATTAAATCAAATAAAATGCCGCGCCTAAAAACTACAAATAATCAAAAAGTAGTTTTCTAGCTGGTTAAATAATGGACTGTATAATAATGGCCAAAATATTTAAGAACAAAATAGTTTTCAAGATATATGCATACATGTGTATTTTTTAAATATCTTGGTGAAGTAGTATATATTTAACAAAATACTCATAACTTACAGGCTTCTTCTCTCTTTGTATGTGCAAAAAGACGGCATTGCCGGTTTTTTGGAAATACTGCTCAACATAGTTGCGACCAAATCCAAGGAATGATTCCAGAGATACATATAGGCCCGTCTCTGATTCCTGAAACAATGAGAGATAAATGTATATCGACTATAAGTCAGTTAATATTTATATATATAATATATAATTACATATATAAATATGTACTTTATAGTATACTATATGGTATTTAAAAATATTTAGGTGAAGGTTTCAAGTTGAACAATGAACAATTCTGAGTTTTCAAGGCCTACATGACAACCCATGGCCCTAAAATTTATTTTGAATTTTAAAATTAACATGTGTTTTAAATTCAAAACTGTAGAAACATCTTATAGATGTATTTTTATACGGTAAGAATAATAAATAATTATTGTATGCTTCCCAAATTGGAAAGTGGTGGAAACAGCTAATTTATGTATTGATGTATCTTTATATAGTATAAATAATAATTATTGTATGCTTCCCAAATTAATTACATAAATAACTGAAAACTAAGGTCCTAGAATAAATCTCCTGAAATATAGAACACGGGATATTTATATTAATATTTAAAGTTGGTTCAACTATGAGAACTCTAACAGCTTTGTCTGTCACCTCATCATAAATGTCTCAAACATAATAACTAGGTACAAATTTCTTAATAGTGAATACATTGATTTTGTATGCTTTATACATAAACAAGAACTTTTTTTAAATGGACCCCTATAATTTAAATAAAGATAATACTATCTCCCTGTTAAACCAAAGCATAGGGGCAGGTGATTGCCATTTGTCTACTAGCAGCCAAAAGAGCAACAATGTTACACAGTACTGACTTGTATTTGGGAGTATTTCTTATAATGTGTGGATTTTCTCTGAGCCTATTTAACTTAAAAAGACTAGTGAAAAGAAAAAACTCTGTATCAACTGTGCTCATTTCAGAAAACTTACTAATAATGTGTATTGGAATTGCATTTTTAAGCCGATCAATGCACAACTTGAATGCTGTGAATGTGGATAAATATCAAATTGAAGAGAGGACACATTCAATGATTTTAAGAAGAGACGAAATGTCCTGTGACTTCAAAATGCTGCTTATGGGCTATGGACCATTCATAATATCCCTAGTAAATAGCTTCTTAAGCCTGATTGTTAATAACTACTTGCATTATAAATCAATTCAAGAAGTAAAAGAGCAGAATGAAGAAGATTCTGTTCAAGAAATCGACCATGGAGTAATTACTTCTACTGAGCGAAAAGTGAAATTTATGTATACATTTTGGAAGAAATATTTTGTGCATATTTTAATAGTTATCCAGTGGATTGTGCCAGTTCTGTTGGCATTATCAATGTATCCAATTGAACTGAAAACTAAAATGATGCTGATGCATGATTATAGGGGTGTAAGTGACTCTTGTATGACTATGGTTGACATGACAAATGACAATTGTACCTCATCTAATGATGTATACAATTCATTTGACATTTTTAAATCTATTCCATTAATAAATGTTACAGAGCCTCTATCCATTAATAATAATATGTCATCTCAAATAGATAATGTCATAACTAATGTTCTTCAAATCATAGAAGACTTGCAAAATGAATCCAACTATTTAAATTCTAACGTTACACTTGCTCCATTGTTTCATACACCAAAATCATACCATAAATGTATGAAAATATGTTATTTAGAAAACACAAACTTAGTGTTGTACATGTTTCTGTTATGTGTTGTTAGTTATTTTGTTCCTATAACTATATCTTCAGTAATATTGACAAAACTACATATAACCAAGAAGAAACTAAATTTAAAATCACATGTGAGTAAGGAGCTGCTGTATAACATTTTATTTTGGACTCCAGTTATGTTTGAAACATTAGTATCTCTGTTACTATGTTCTTATTCAATGAATAGTATGAGGACAACAATATTTAATGTGATTGCAAATGTTTATCAAACTGTTAAGAATTTTATGAATATTAAATACTTCAGGGAAAACAGTATTGTACCAGTTTAAATTTAGAAAATATTATCTACAGTTGAATGATTTTTAGTTTATAAAATTCCTATTGGAAACAACTTGTATTTATATGCTATTGGTCTACCTGTTGTTCTATATTTTACCACTGACATATTGGTACTGTTAGTCTAATTTGGTATTAAAATTGAATTAAAAATAGACTAAGAATATATACATTTTTTAATGTTTTAAATTCTAATTTAAGGTTTGTAACTAAAGAAATCTAATTGTTTCAGACTTAATATTAGAAGTATGGACAATGATATAAGCACAGAGACCTCCCATTGTAAATCCCATACTTCTTCAATTTAAGGTTGCAGGCATATACCTATCATCCTTATTTATCCAGATCCAGAATTCTTAACTATAGTTTATAGGGAAAACAAAACTATAAACTAAACTTTTTTTATTGTATTAGCAATAATTGTACCAATAACATGATAATTGTATTGTTCTTTTGAAAACTAAGATTGTTTTGGTAGAGTCATAACTTTCAAGCAAGTAATCTGTAGAATATTTTCTGGAATAAAATATTTTCGTTCACATAAATTATTTCTCCAAACTAAAATAGGATATTATCATTGCTTCAAATATTCAACCAGTGCAATGCAATTGAAAATATACGAAATCCAAGCCGTCTCATACCTACATACTGCAAGCTTAGCAAAGAGGTAATAAATACGGAAATAGACAACAGGGAAGACATGGAAAGTGTTTATAATTTGGTGAATAACCCTATTTAAAAATTATTATACTATATCCCCACAACTATCAGAGATTTTTCCATTTAAAAATAACCTCGTAAGAGGTTATACAAAAAATGCAACTCACCGGACTATCAAAGGAATAAACACATTCGTCCTTATAAATCAGTTGCTGAGGTCCTGGAATCTTCACTTTAGTTAAATGCGGCTTTAAAAGATCTAAAGACGCCATAGCGATCTTTAAAATAGAAATTTATTACCGAAATCTTTATTTCGTAGTAACAAAAAATACAAAATCTGTCACTAGCGCCGCTCCGAAAATATTTTTTTAGTGTTGTTGTTTCGTTACTATATTTAAATTTAGTCATTCATGTTTAGTCGATTTTATGGTAGCGGTATAGATATATACGGCAGGGCACATTAATTTGACATAAATATATTAACCTTTGGGTGGTTATTAAAATAAAATAACCATCAATGCTAAGGCGGGTATTCCACTTGGCTTCGCACACCCGCCTTAGTAGCCTCTATATTAAAAAAGTTGGGATCTGTTCCTAATGATAAATGTGCCATATAACTATAACCCAACCAAATTAAGAATTCGTGTATAGATGTCTAATAAATCTGTACGAGCTGACTAAAAAGAAGGAACGATTCATTATATTAGACGTTGAATACGTTATTAAATTATTCTATTTATTTCGTCTGATAGCAGTAGTCTCTGAAAGTAAAACTGTATTTTATGATATTATATGTAACCTACTGGTAGGTATGGTATTAATAAAAAATATAGCGACAATATCTAATGTGAATTGGAGCTTTTCATAATTATTAACAATAATATCTATAAAATATGCCACAACATACATGAAAATATTTTGCTCATTAGTAAATTAATTAAAATGAAAAAGAAATCATTATCACCATTATAATTTAACACTGGAACTTTTGAGTCATACATGATACATCTCCACTGCCACCGACGGACGTATTGCCACCCCGCTGCTATTCTGTCTATATGCGTGGGTACTAGGTGGATAATGACAACACATTATCCGCCTAGTGCCCACTTTTATACTTTAATCAATGTGATAATGAAGGGAAGAGATAAAGTTTGCAACTTTCAATAGTTTTTAACACAGTTTAGTGATGCAGCGGTTGCGCGGCGACAGTCTCATGAACGTGTGGCTAATTCTTGACGACTCATAATGATATGTTGATTACATACATCCAAATTTTACATAAATTCCTGTATCTTGCTAACCATTCATTTGCGTTACTATTGATTGAAATTTGATATAAGCCACATACAAGTAATATCAAAATTTAACCGATGGTAACGCAAGTTTATAATATAAAAGATAAGAAAGACCGGATGTAAAAGATCTAGAGTTATCGAGTATTATGAACAGTGAACAATCGACTAGAACTACTGGTTTTGTATTTCCCATATCTGCACCTCACTATTGTCATAGACATAACATGACATCTGCCTTAAAAGCCTAGTTGCCAAGCCAAACTCCAAATTCTAGTTTGTGACTGTCTGTGTGAATGAACTGGGAATATTAAACTAGAGGTGAGTTATAACAGGTTAATTTAATTATCTGTTACTCCTGTTACTGTTATCCAAAAATAACAGCATTGATTATCTGTTATTAAATAACATACTGTTATTTATTTAGTTTTTATTGGAACGAAGTTCCTTTATGCGGCTTGCGGTAAAGCCTACATACATTACACTAGCATAGAGTTCTCGCGAGAACTTCTTGCCTTCTCAGCTGCAAGATCTCGCGGACATTCTCGCAAGAATGTGGAAAAGCTATAAAAGTTAACTGGCAAAAATCTTGCTGTAACAAAAAGGTTTTATCTACGTATATCCGCATGCGTCTGCGAGGTCGATAGTCGCAGTTTGAGTAGCATTCAGTGAAATTTGGTTAAATTGGTCCACATAATAAGCCAGGTGGTAGGGCATTTGCCCGACTGGATGGCTACCACCCCTGGTCTAAAGTATGTCGCCATAACAATCTTGGGTTGTGTTCCGGCATTAGTGACGAGGTTTCAGTCGCCCTTAAAAGAGCAGCAGCGCATTTGTAGCACCTTTGGTTTTGCAAATGTCCATAGGCGATGGTAACCGCTTGCCATCAAGTGTGCTGTTTGCCTGTCTGCTGAACTCCAGCAATAAAAAAATAAAATAAAAATAAATACATAATATAATTTAAATACTAAATATTGTGATTGGATATTAGAGAAATTTTAAATTAAAATTTTTCATTTGATTTTGGTCTTGGTCACTGGCATGGAGTATGTACACAGGTGTATTGGAATATTGTCCTCAAAAACAAGTATTTATAATAAACTAAAAACGTATCCAGGCTTATTACTTTATTTTATGATTTTTACAACTTCGCGCCAATCTAACGCTTAAATGAGTTGATATAGCATGTTTTCCCTAAGAAAAATTGGCAACACAAAAGCCGCGTCCGATTCTTGGCGCGCTTCCGGACGCGTTCCACGCGTCCCGTAATGTGTACGTATCTTAAATGCTTTTACAATTTGTTACCTTATAATTATTAGGTGCGTCTCGTTCTTGCCCGTATAAGTTCTTAAAGTGTAAATGAGACACAAATATGAATAAATAATAGGTGCATCTCTTTTTAGCTTAATAACGATTTGCTTAGATAGAACGAGAGAAAAATAATATTTAATAGAAAACTTGAGAACAGTTCAGGGTTGTATTTCGTACTATAATTATAGTATTTTGTACTACAATTTCATGCTTCGTACTATATACTATCCATATCTAACGATAGTACGAAAAAATACTATAATTTCAATACCTTACCTATATGAATAATAATATAAGTACTATTTAAATACCATTCGGTGCTAATCCAACATTTAAAAAAAAGTTCATTGGGATGTAATCACGTTGTCTAATCTGTAGTTGAAGAATACAGATTATAAATCGTCATCCATGAACTATTTACGGGGAGTTCCCGTGAATTATACTTTTTAAAGTGAAACTTTCATTAGGTCATCTCAAACTTTTTGGTCTGTGTGTTGCATGTCGCGTGACGGTCGGCCGCGGAGTAGGGATAAAGTGAAAGGCGCTCGCCAGAGCAGCCAAGGCCAATATGGCGGCGCCTATAGTTCGCAGCAACTGACCGTGTAGTAATGTGAAAAAAAGTTTCACTTTTACCGTGGTTTCATAATTTTCTGACATTCTGATTGTTCGAACAGTAACTTTGCATATTGCTGAAGAACTGATAATGTTGAAATAGGACTAAATTTTATGTAAACTCCTGTTGATTTAATGTTTAGGTATTTTTAATTCAAAGTAATCAAGTGAACTATAATTTAAAATTACTAACTTTTTAATTTTTTTATGCTATAGTTTTCAGCTTAAGCAATTCCAACCTTGGAACATTTTGTTAATTCTGTTCTGTTACCTTAAAAATATTAGGTGCGTCTCGTTTTAGCCCGTATAAATTAGGGTTGTAACGGAACTTCGCTTCCGCCTCCGTTACTGCAAAAGTTCCGCAATGAATCGTACCTCCACCTCCGCCTCCGCATCCGTGTAATTTTTGCGGAGTCATAACGGAGGTTTATTTACGAACCATACGCAAGCAGCGACGAATCAGCCGTCCGGCCGCGCGCAGCGAATGAACAAAAATCAACGCATGCGCGGCGGGAACGCGGTTGGGGTGGGGCGGGGGTCTTGCAAACGTCATTTGTCAAATGAATGATACGCTACAGGAATTAACCTGCCGAATTGCTTAGGCGCGTTAGACGTACGTACGAAGTTTTACCGACGCGATGTAATGTATAAACCATAAACTACTATTTTTTTCTACATCCAATTTCACTTCCACCTCCGCATCCGCGGAGGTGAAACCCGTCGCCTCCGCATCCGCCTCCGCCTCCGCTAAGAAGGCCTCCGTTACAACCCTAGTGTAAATCCTTGAAGTGTAAATGAGACACTGATATGAATAAATTAAATTAATAGATGCATCTCTTTTAAGCTTAATAACGATTTGCTTAGATAGAACGAGAGAGTCATTAATAGAACAGTTTATAAAAGACGTTAATAGGAATTTGTTATTGTTATGTTATGTTATGTGTCTGTTATCCAGACAACAGGTATTCCGTTCTCGAAATAACAAATGTTATTTGTTGTTTGTGAATACCTGTTGTTATAGTTCGATGCAAACTTAATGGCGGCTCGATATTAGCTGCAAACAAAGGCGTGCGCAGGTACAATTACGTGGTGATTAATTAGGGCTAATTATGTAATCTACTATTTTTACCAACTTTAAAATAGGAGGATGTTCAATTCATGTAAATATTTTTTTGTTATGTTCAACCAAACTTTTTTTTTGTTTCTAAATCGATTTTGATGACTCTTTTTGCTTTAGATTCAGTAGCATTAGGCTAGTTTATACAAACCTTTAGTTTTATTGGGCACCATATACGTAACTTAAAAGTCAAAATAAATATTTTATGTAGAATTGTTTTATTATATCTTTTAGACTCAAAATACAGAATATCCAGAAGCTGTGAGCGCGCCTAATACTGAAGCCACAAAAACTACTCCTGAATAGAGTAGTTTGATGCGCAGCCGATCAGTTGCTCTGTGAAGTGAACGTCGTATAGCGTAACGTGTTATACCGGTGTCTAATTTAGCTAAATTATGCCGTCTTGTGTCGTTCCAACGTTCCAACCTGTAAAAATGCAGCAGGTCTAAAGAAAGAACAGGAAAGGATCACATTTTACGTGTAAGTATCGTATTTAGTTATTGTTGTATTTATTTACTGAATAAATTGTTCAGTATGTAATTCTCATAGAAAATGTTGCGTCCATCTTATTAGTGTTGCCAATATAAAAGTTTGAATTTCCCTTCTTTTTATTACCTACTGAAGACTTTTATTCTTTGTGGTTTTAAATTAATAACTGCTTAAAAACATTTAACCGACTTGAAAAAAGAAAGGCTAGGTATCAATGCGACCCGTATATATAAATGATATTATTAAAATTGCGTAACATTCATAATATATGTATATGTATGTATAGTATGTATGTGTAGTATGATAAGATTACTAAACAAATGTACAAAATTTGTGTGGTGTGTGTGTGTATGTGTGAGGGAGATAGAGAGAGAGAGAGAAGGGAAGGGGGGATGAAATTAACTAACATTATAACTATTGATAATAAATAATTAAAGTCACTGTCGTTACATTTATAATCACATTTATTATATAATATTATGAGTAATCGAATAATAACTATTATAATCTTTCAGCATTTAGCCATGATAGCAGAAGAATCTGGATTATGCTTGGAAAACTCTAAAAATGTGAGTATTAATCATTACTTAGTTATAGTATTAAGAGCAGTTTACTAGCGCTACTGGCTTTAGTAGACCTGAGTAAGGCAAGGCCACAGGGTATAATTTTGCCAAGCTATGTAATATATATTACTTTTATGGTAATTTTTTTAATATTTGTCCCTTGATATCTTCTAAACGACAAGTCGTATTTTAATAAATAAGATATTATTGGGAATGTTGTGCTGTTCCACTGACTATAGGTTTTATAACGTAATATTAAAACGAACTTGGCGACATACAGTGGTCATAATAGGTTTCAGGTGCACAATCAGCAACACAGGAAGCACAGGCTAACATTTTTTTTTATTTCAGGCAAAACAACCGCATTCGCCCGCTATATCAAACTAGAAGATTGGTAATGTGAATATATTCGATGTGGACTTTATATTTGACACGCCAAAAAAGCGAAACTAAGGTCCCAATTACGCCGCAAACAAATATTTTCTTAGAAGCATGTCCGACGAATAAAGACATTGCAACAAAAAATAGACGTCTTGCTAAAAAGAACGAATCTTTAAAGAGTATTCTGAGGAATTTAAAAAATAATCGCTTTGTTAACGATGATGTTTTTGACCTACTTTCATTGTATTGTATTGTCTAACACTTAATTTAATAAATTAAATGTTTTTATCTAAACCGTGTTTTATTTAAATAACTTCTGTTCCTTGAGATTATTAGGGACATATATATAAAATATGAATACTTGTATAGAAAAAGTCAATTTTTATTTTATTATTATCTTACTTCCAATATTACCAAAAACGGGTCAACATTGTCTGAGCTAGCAACATTACGCGGGTGGGAAGTGCGGTGTTCGCGGGACGCTTGTTTTGTTTTTGGAAACAGCGTGCTGTTGGAAATTACAGTTGAACGCGGTTTCTGTATATTTCTGTATTCTGAGCTTTTAGAGTATCCATCAAAATAAGAATTATTATTTCAAAGATATGTATTACCTATAGTCTATAGTTTGATTTGTGGAAAGTAATGCTGAAAATGCTAACGGCTGTTTGGTACTTATGAATTACGGGAGGGTTAAAAAAAATAATTGTTATTTATTATAGTAGTGTGGCAGGTTGACTTTTACCATTGAGGTATAACATGTCTAGAGAGAGCATTGCGAACAAACAACATCGCCAAAAACGGCATCAAAAACGCGAAGCGTTGCTATATTCCCTCTAGAAAAACTATCAATGTATGCGTGATTTCGGGATATCAGCTAAAAAAAATCACCCCATTTTTTATATTTTATAATTAAATATTTTTATATAACTGAAAAGTTTAAATGATCGTAACGATTTAATCCCTCTTTGTGTTATAAGTTAATATTACTCAGAGGTTTCAGTTTTTCTTCTATAATTAAAGAATAAAAATCTATAAAATTAGCAACTAGTGTGTCTTGGACCGAATCATAAAAAAATACACGCAAAAACGAATTCATAACACATTTTAGTAAATGTAGTAATTTTAATTCGCAATTAAATGTCTGTACAGATATTAGTACATTTTTATAAGTCTGTTAATTACCAATACTTATTTAACGATTCTAAAAAAATATCCATAATGGCAAATTCTTTTGTGTTACACAATATGTTCA
Organism: Dendrolimus punctatus; assembly: GCA_012273795.1. NCBI lineage: Eukaryota > Metazoa > Arthropoda > Insecta > Lepidoptera > Lasiocampidae > Dendrolimus > Dendrolimus punctatus. The sequence continues at coordinate 4,518,454 of CM022532.1, forward strand.
CGATGGTTATTAGACGACTAGTTATGGCCCAAAGATTATTCTACCCTAAAAATCAATGAAATAATATGTAGTAGTGGACTTGGGATGATTCGATGGGTTCATACTGGGTGTGTTATATGTAATGTAAATTTATATCAGTAGTAGGAATAAAGGGGTAAGTACACGGAATAGTTTAATGCAGCAACTTAGAGTAACTAAACCACTTGAAAAGGGGTATCATTAAAATAAAAATATTCATATCCAAAAGTTTTTATTCAAACTTTACGATTTGATTATTTCATAAACTAAAATTTGTTTTCTAACATATCAATATATTAAATTATTATTGATTAGGAATTAATGGAAATGCAGGTAAAGGAATATAGACAAAATTAATTTCTTAATTATGACAATAGTCTACTAAAAAATGTTCATACCTACACCATATCTTCATAAATTCTTTACATATTTTTAGGTAACATAAAATAAAGCTATACAAAATAAGTTTCGAAATCCTTCCCTCTCTTTTACTACTTCTCCTCTTTAGCGATAACTAAAATTGCATTAGAAGAAACTAAACAGTAAAAGTTAATTAAAATTTTAGAGCACCAAAAATTTACTCTTTGTTAATTTGTTGTAAATTATCTATGCAGCAAAAACAAGCACTATTGCAACAATATATAATTGGTTATTTAAAATTTGCTTGCATGACACTTAAAATATCCCGTATTTTCTGTTTTAAAAAGTATATTATGTTTATTTTCATTACCGCAAGTATATACATATGACAGTATTAAAATAAGTTTGTATTGTCGAGATTCATGGTAAATTGGTTCATTTCCCAAACTAAAAATAGAAAATATTATTATATATTCTAAAATAAAATATATGTCGCAGAACGGCCTCATTCTCACGACATCTCCTTTAGTTATTGCAGGTTTAGTGGGCGTCATCAGGATAAAATGCGAGCATAAAACACAATAGCCACGGTTTATACACTTTTAATTTAGATTTGATCAACATTATGACATAGTTTAGACCGAGCAGCGGGTTCAGGGCACCCGCTCATACTTCAAACTACAATACTTTCTTTAAAAATACTCCATGGTCCAACTCGATCTATTGCCATCAACCAAATGTGTCACAAAAACTCCTCCGTCTACCGAAGTAGATACACGCTCCGAGCCATATGCTCTGCTCTGATTGGTCGTTTATGAAATTAGAATATTCATAACTTTTATTAGGTTAGAACGATCTTTAAGTTATAGAAACATTTAACACATCAAATAAAATTAAATTAAGCATTTAAGAAGTAATTATAATGTACACAAATGATATTGTGCGTTATACATCCAGTCAACAATACATCGTCATATCGTCATAGTCATAGCTTCCCTCCGACATATATATTCCTCAAAATACTTGGAAAACACAAACGACCTTTTGTTTGGATTCCAGTGGTGAACATCTTGCGATTCCCAGATTTCTTTTATCCAACGAACTGCTATAATTGGATTCGTAGAAAATTTAAAACGTAATATAAACCGGTTTAAGAAATCCGGACGGACCCACCCACAAACATTACATGTCTGTTTTCTATAGATTTTTCAAATTATTCGTATTTTACAAAAAGAAAATCGTAACAAACTCCCCAAATTTTGGAAAATAAGTACCACTTCTCACCTGACAACATTAGTCAATTCGATAACCTTAGAAAATATCGAAATTAAATTTCATGTTTTTACTAAAAAATAATGAAAAAGGTGATAAGTTTTTCGTTGAAATAACATCATATCCTTATCCTTTCCTCTTTTAAAATAGTTTCGACACATTTTAATAGCGCTGGACGGTATAAAGATTTTTTCGTGAGAGCTCCAGCCAGTAAAGTAGTCCAAACGACACTAACATAACAGGAACAGGCGTGACCGGCGTGAGGAGCGTGAGCACCAAATTTGGTGCACTGTTTTTGGGGCCGTTTTTGTGCAATTGATGCGTGATCTAGACGTTTATATGATCTAAGACTTTTACAAACCAGTTTAAAAATACCAACAATCACGCGTGTGTCATACGTTTTTCAACACATTTACGAGACAACAGTACAATAGGTACTGAAACAGACATAAACATCAGTGAGAAAGTCCCAATTTTATTAATATTTTTGATATGAAAATGACATATATTTACAATGGCGATGGGTTAGGAGAACAAAATAGGAGGATTGGATTTGGAATGTAGGATAGAAAGTGGCAAGTAGGCCATCAAAACTCTCCCTAGTTATTTGAAACACAATTAGCGCAGGGTTAACCATTTCAAGCTGATATTCTGTGAGAGCGTGCTATGTCATGTCGTCATGAATTACAGGTTGATTTTAAAACTTTTGGTTTAGGTTGTGTGTTTATTTAGTTCCGTCCGCGATGGATTACACAGAGGAGTGTGGAGACTCCGAGTGATGCCGCACGGGCGAGCAACCTCAATACCCACTAAAAACCCCCTCCTCCCTGACGACCCTGCGCTTTTGTTTTGTGATGGAAAGACTGAGATATAGAACATAGTTACGCAACAGTTGATCCAGCGCAATAAAGTGCTTGAAGTGTGCCCTGGGAGAACACACTCCACTTCGAGACGAGGGTAGTTGTTAAATCCCTTGCTTTACCTAGTAGCTAAGGCCCCCTCGTTCCGGAACCAAACTCAGGGAAGGAAGTAATGCGCGTACCTGCCTCTCCGGGTGCCAGCTGAAGGCCGGCGACCTCGAGAAGAGACCGTAGCACGCGCTGAAGGACTTCGCTCCCTATCCCTTTCTGCGGCCTCTTTGAGAGACATCACTGCCTCGCAAAAAGTAACCGCAGCATCCCAGCGGTCATCGCTCTGCAACATGGCTGTTACCAAGTCGCCGAGCGATCCGACGGCTCCTACGTGCGTCTCGAGCTCGAAACGCTGCGGCGTCCATGCAGCGCACTCGACAAGCGTATGAAACGCCGTATCGGGTGCGCCACACTGGCGGCAATCCGGAGAAGGTAAGCAGCCCACAATGCGAAACAGATACTGGTCACTACTCGAATACTACATTATCCCTGATTAATTTAGGCTATATACAAATTAGGGATCCCTACTAAAACTTCAATAATGTAACCCACCAATCTAAACAAAACAAAATAAAATATAAAATATTAGGTGCTGGAGTTCTAGATTTTTATTTTTCCAGGGCAGGACATCTGCCGACACCGCTGGTCAGTTATAAATTGAGTCTTATATATAACTTCGATTTAAAGGTTTTTCGTTCACTTTTCACTCGAAAGTTGCAATGAGGTGGTTCCTTTTCAAATTCATGTTATAAAATGTTTACATCACGTTAAAGTTTTTACGGTAGTTGGCTTGGCTTATTCGTAAGAGCATATAAATAGAGGATGAATCCATGGCGTAACAATCACCCGGTAAATAATGTAAATCCGAAATCTCCTAAATCCTTAATCACCGCATGGCACCATAAATCAATTTTCTCTCGCTTTATTTCCTTTTATTATTTAAAAAACTATTTTCAGTCTAAATCAATGTAAACTTTTTAAGAAATATTTTGGAGGATTTGGTTAATAGATTGGTTTCCTGGAAAAATTTCCGGTGGCATTGTCTTTATATATAAAATGTAGGTACTTGGTGGGATGGTGGCATGGTTCGGAAAAGCACATCGAAATCTATAAAATTACCAATTTTCAAAACTCAGAAAACTTTCCAGGTAAAACTACTTATCAAATGGTCGTACTATAAATTATATTCAAATTTTGAACTTGTAGCAAACTGTTCGATTAAGAAACGGCGCAAGAATCTCTTCAGCAAACATGCCTAGTTCTAATAATTTTATATAACATTAAAATGGGTGAAAGGAAAAACAAAAGAAATTATCAATCAAGTTGGTTTGTGTTCCGCAAAACGCAGAAGGAGCTCACAGTGTCTTGAGGTCTGGCAGTTGGTATTTGCTGGCTTTGGGTCTTGATAGTTTTGATGATCGGATCCCAAACAGGTGGTACTTGCCAATCTTCTTCACTATTGAAATTTGGGTGTTTTTTATTTCAAGCTGAAGAGTTTCTTGCGCCGCTTCTTGTCTTCAAGCCACAACATGTTGCGAAGCGGTGGTAAATTAGATTAGGCTCTCTTAGAGTAAATAATAATCATAAACAAAATCAAAATTAAATAATTAAAATGGACAAGTTTGCGGTATGCTAAATAAAACTTTAACAATACTCATTGACACTTGACATCTTTGTCCTCCGTGATCACGGCCACTGAAAAGTGGCCGAAATGTCGGAATAAGAAATATCAAATAAATTACCGCGCTTAAAACCGTTAGCGTAGTTTTATAATAAAAATAATAAAAAATATTTAAGGACTACGACTACTCAAAATCGTCTTAATGGTAGCAATTTTACCAACCATTGAACACAAATTAAGTACTAAATTATATCTTTAGAAAATTGTTTGCGATTATGCAGAAATTGTAGTTCGAAATAAATTAGAAATATAAACTTTGTTTTTCAAATAAAACAATTTTTTGTTAATAAAATCTGTATGAATATTAAAGGAGACCTTGTAGTTGAGCGGGCTAAGCGAATTTTGTCTGTTATTTACTATGGTCTGGGTATCTGTAATCTGCCCCAGCGTAGTCCATTATATGTATATTACCTATATCACAAGCGTAACTAACGTAATTTTCTTTAATTTTTTTATGATACAGCATTAAAAAATACATACAACCCTAAATTTATAACCCTCTACGATCAACCCCTACTTTTTAGTAGCGATATTAGTATTTTTATAATTTTCTACTGGGATGATTTAGATTTTAATTTGAACCAGGTAGATGGCGCTGCAATCGGGTACCAGAATTTAGGTGTTCTTTTTGTTGTTGTATGTGTTGAAGTTTGTCCCGGAATGGTTTAAATAAACGATTGGACCCAGTAGGTGGCGCTGCGATACTCCTAAACGCTGGGCCTGATTTTGATGAAATTTTTTGTTTGTTCAAGTGGATTTGAGAATAGTTTAGATTAACCTTTGGTCCCGGCAGATGACGCTGGAATCGGGTTCTACATTTTTATTTTTTAAAGGTCGGACAACTCCTGCCGAGTACTGCTAGTATTATATATATACACACATACGTAGTATATACAAGAAATAGTTTCCTATTTCTTGTATAATCTTAAATAAATATATATTAGTGTTATAAATACGAGTATTTCAAAAATGAAATAAAAGAATTGACATTACCGTTATATTAAATACCACTTGTATTATATTGTTGGTCGCGTCGTGACGCTGGTGCTCTTGTAAAAATATCTTTAATTTATTTTTAAGCCCATTAAGATATTGCAGATTTCTAATGGGTGGTGGCATATTATTCCATCACCTTGATGCTGCGTAACGAAAGCTTCCGCGACAGCCGGCTGTAAAGTGGCGTTGCGAAGCGAGTTGTCGTAGCGTCGCACATGCCCTAGAAATGACCATTCTACCGCTTGATACCCAGGAGAGCTTTTTATATAAATAACGTGGGGTTTTGTGTTTAATGGCCCCGAAGAGAAGATACGCTAGGTATAGCTTGCGACGGTGGAGCATTTTTATAATTGAACACTTATTCAAATATGGTGTTACATGACCTCTTAATGGAGTGTTAAAGTAGAATCGACTATAAGCATTCTGAACTTGCCGAATGAATAAATTCCTTGGTGTTATTATATTTGTATGACCTGGACTTTGACATTTTTAATGAACGTGTTAGTGACAATCGGCCTTAACTACGTTATTTGGTTGCTGGTAGTTGTAGTACGGAGATTCTTTGTTTAAATAAGTCTAGAAAATCCAGGTCCGGGTATAGGGGGTTTCGTACAAGAACAATGGGGCAAGGTCTGTTTGCGTGCGCAGCCTCACGCCATTGGGCGGCGAAATAGAGCTCGTTTCCACCGCCCTGTCCTGATGGAACACGAATTCTCGCCACAGTCGGTCATCGAGGCTCTACACGGGAAGTAGTGTTCACTTGAATACTTGGAAGTCTTCAAAGTCTCGCGAAAGTTTTAAAATATATGTTTCTTCTAATTTGCTTTGATGTAACTTACAATGCATCATCCAAGTAAGTTCTATTGTTTAATTTTTATAATTTGTTCTGTATTCAATTTACAACTGTGTTTTTAAAATTGTTTTGTCTTTATTTTATTTTTTTGTCTTGTATGGAAATTGAAGGACATAAATTAACTCTGTGTTTTCAGCATTACAGCGCAAGTTTCAAGTATTTTTAATGTATAATTTTTATAATTTGTTCTAATTTCAATGCATAATCGTTTTCTTTTTAAATTTGTCATTTCTTATGTATTGTTAAATCAGTGTTTTTTATTATTATTAAATATTCTTTGTTCTTTTGAAAGTTAAGTTTTTATTTTTTGTGTTTATATCTTGCAGTTATACCATCTATAATAAAATTTATAAATAAATAAGAAATTTATAATGCCAAATTATAAACAAGATCACTCGTTAGCTCTTGATTATAGGATATCAAGAGATCTATGCAAACATAATTGGCTCATGAAAAAATTACAGATACAGCCTCAAGATATAAAAAAATTACAACCGAAATGGACAAAAGTCAGGATAAAATTCAGGATAAACCGAGCCGCCACATCAATTCGCTACCAGTATCAATCCCACTTCTGTAGTAAGTCTAGATTTTATAGTCGTTGTAGCGAAATTTCTTTTTACATAAAATAGAGCTTGAATTGAATTCTATACTGATATTTTATTTAATCGATTTATTTACGTTCTTAGATATAGTAACCTGATATAATATTAAAAAAAAAACTTCAGATAACTTCTTTCACATTAATCTAAAATACATTTTTAAAACATGAAATTCAAGTAAGGTATTTGGAAATATTGTTTTTTATCTAATTGTTGAATTTAGGTATAACAGAACTAAGAAAGTTATACTTCTTTTGGCGCGTTAGGGAAAAATGTTGAGAGTAAATTTTTACGACGCGCGCACACCGTCACGAAAAACCGACACCCTGAAGTTAGCTATAGTCAACATTTTAGTTTTTCTATTGTTAGTATCGTTTTTTCTACAAACGTAGAATAAGGCGAAAGATAAAATTGAAAAGATTTCTATCTTGTTACGCGAAAGAAGTATAACTTCTAACGCGTGTACATAAGTACACTCACACTTTTTTCTTGTAATATATTTATAAACCAAAAAGCTTTCCGCAGTGGTGATATTTAAATTAACATTTTTTTTTTCTTAGCTTAAAACCAAGTACAGTGGAAAGACTAAAAACAATGGCACACCAGCCATCGACTGAACATCATACGCACAACACTAACGAGAAAACGAAGACATATAAAACTATGAAACGACAACATGAAGGCGATATTGTTGAAATATTGAAAGCTAAACGGTCCACTAACACGAATCCATTTGAACAGGAAAGCATGCCAAATCAGCATTATAATGATAAACTACATGAAAAAATTATATCGAGGGGTGAATAGTACATAATTTACACACGTACTGCGATTAAACGAGAGCGATTTGAAAACGCACATTTTTTGTTTCTCCTATACATTGTTACTAGTTTACGGGACTCGAATTAAAATATACAAATACGTATGTAGCTCAACTGACCCCTTCTCTCAATCAGGCCATCGTTTTATACTGCACATATGCAAATGTGCCCGCCCGGCAACATAATTTCCTAGAATTAGCTTGTACTTGTAATCCGGACCACATGGCTAATGATGCTCCTGAGCGGCCGTAAGCGAGTACAATAGGACAATAGGCTTTTCTCCGCAATTACTAGAAACGTATGCTAATAAATAAGTGAAAAAAAGAAGAATATAAAAGGATTACAATTAGTTCAAATGCCGACGAAGGTAATAAAATGTGCAGATCTGTACGAGGAATTTGTCTTTGTCGGAGCCTAAGTTGTAACAATACAAATACTGTGATGGCGCCTGCACAGCGGTACCGCGTTCGGTTTTTTGATATTCATTATCGACTGGGCGAGCATAGAGGATAGTCGTATATAAGACATTTGTCCACCTCTTGTAAAAAATATTAAAGTAAAAATTCGGGATCGGCTGGGGTCAAGTTTTTGAATTATAAATAATGAACTATATAAAGGCATGTAATAATAAATAATGTTACATGGTTCAACGACAGACATGAGAAAACAATATAATAGAAGTAAAAGTGGTGTCAAAAATAAAATAACTTGACACCTGAGGTGTCAGTGGCAAGCGACATGACCATAGTTTAAAAATTAAACGTAGCAATTAACACAGGATAGTAATTAAAGAACTTATCGGGAAACTGTTTCACATTGTTGTAAATTTTGCAAAAGCTTACTTTCAAGTATCTTTGATTTCTTACTGAATGCACCCAGTCGATATGACGGCGGCGTCGATTAAGCTTTTTATTTTTTTAAACCAAAGTCGCGACATGCTACTCACAATAAATCCATCTTGGCAAGGAAATAAAATAAGCAAAAAAGTCAACCGCTGTCCGTGTTTGTACTCGTTTTTGCGTTTTCAATTATTCTTAAACCGCTCGTGTTTAACCGTAGTGCGTTCTAGCTAGAGTGATCGATCAACAACGAGAGTGTAGGCCAAGGGCCACAGTACACACGAGTTGGCAATCGCACTTTCATCTGACTGATAAATAATACTTTATACTACACCTACGAGGAAATTATTATAAATAAAGTGCGTGTCGGTAAACGCACAATATGTGATAATCAAAATACAGATTGTAGCAGCGAAGGTCGTGATTAAATAATACTTCAGATGGCAGAGAGTAGTATTCGCTGTCGAGTGCTGATGTGAACTGAAGTGCACTGATTTATTTTGGAAAGGGTAATCTTAACTACAAATGTTAACAAGTACTGCTAATACCTATAGTAAAATTATTGTCTCCGTGCAGTTTGGGTCATAAGTAATCGGAGCGGTGAAGCGAGTATTTCGCTCTCTCTTCCACTCACGGGCCTTATGCCCCGGGCATAGTGATGCGCATTATTGTTGTCGATAAACGTTATCGATAATGTATTTAGTTTTGTCATTTTATTTTGTGGGTTAGTGATAAAAATGAAAGAAAAAAAATAGATAAAACAACGTATTTATTAAAATAAGATTAATAATGATTTAAAATAAATTATTAATTAGATATCTATGTATTAAAAAACTATAAGTACAAAAGTTTAGAATGTAACAAGTTATATTAAAAATAAATATAAATACTTATATCTCAAGTTTAAAATTATCAGCAAAAAAGATAATAATGATTTTTATAAGAATGATAATCTTTCTTTGATAAGAATGAGTTTTTATCGATAATGGCGTTGCGGCCGGGCAACATGCTCACCGCCTTAGCCGGGCTGAGGCCGAGCTATGATTTATGGCCCAAACTGCACGGAGAAAATAATTCTACTATAGTACAATGTACGGTGTGTGAGTGGGACGGATGATGTAAGAGTGCGATAGAGCAACTATTAATATCTGCGCTCCCGCGCTACGCTAGTCGGTAGTTCGTTGGCCGCTGCGATGACTAGACGTATACAACTCCCATAGTATGAGTTTGATATTAAAAAGAAAAAATACTTGTATGTATGAATGTAGCGTTTTACTAAAATGACTATGGTACCCTAATACCAAAGTTTTTTTCTCTCTTGACATTAGAGTAACAGACGGAAGGAAGGATGGCTATCGATTTTAATAAGGTTCCGTTTTGCCAAAAAGGGCTACGGACCACTAAAATTACACGTTTTGTTCCTAAACATTATAATAACAGACGAGCTGCAATGACAATTTAACATGATTTTGTTAAAATGCCTACGGAATCCTAAAAAAATAAACTATGTCTTTTACCATTATGATAACAGGCTGCTGTTTTGCCATAATGGCTACAGAGTTCTAAAAAAGAAACTTTTTCATAGACGGACATAATAAATTTATAATGGTTCTGTTTTGTCAAAATTGCTACCTGACCCCAAACAATTATAACTTTTGCGTTTTTGGCATTAGAATAGTAGGTGGACAGTTAGACATGGAAGGACGGATATAACCATTTTATTAGGCTTCAATCTGGCCAAAATAGCTACAGAACTTTAAAAAGAAACTGTTTATTTGTTTGCTTTATAATATAGGTTGGACTGACATAAGAGAGGGAAGGAGAGAGAGAGAGAGAGAGAGAGATATAAACCTTTATTGCACACCAAAATATATAGAATTACAAAACAGATGCATATTTACAAATTTTCTAGGCAATACAATAGGCGGCCTTATTGCTCAAAGCGATCTCTTCCAGGAAACCTAAATAAAAGAAATTTGAATGAGGCGATATAGGTGGTAGAGGAAAAAGGCAATAGATAACTAATGTAAGACATAAATATACAAATACATACATTACCTTGATTTGTGCTCTGGCATTAGTGACCAGGTTCCAGTGTCCCTTAAGAGAGTAGCAGCGCATTTGTAGCACCGTTGGTGTTGCAAATGTCCATAGGGGATGGTAACCATTTTCCACCAAGTGGGAAGTCTGCCTGTCTGCTGAACTCATATAATAAATAAATGATGCACGCGGGAGATGCATTCTCTATTTTCCGCGTAGGTGTAGTATTGAGTTTTTGTTTCAAGCGACATTTCATAGGAGTGGTTTAATTTTATGAATTTTGAAAAGTTATTTGTTCTTCAGCCAATCATTATTCACTATTTAAGTCTCCTTAAGTTTGTACCATAATATATTCTAGTCCTCCGTTATCGTCATCCAATTCTTGCCAGCGACCTCACGCTGGTGGTCGGTTTACCGGGCAGGAACCCTTCATTATATTAACAAGACGCAATCTCCACTCTAAGACAGCCTTGACAGTCTTGGAAAAAAAATGTTCATCAAAATTTAATCGATTAAAAAAATGTATCTACTTACCTTTAAAATATGTGCATGTTTTATATAACACACAACATCTTTTTCTGGTTTGTGTTATGCGACACAGTTTTAAAGCGTAAAATATTTAATCTATTATCCTGAAAAAAGGGACAATTTAATTGAAGTACCATATAGAGAGCTAAAGCGATTTGCTATTGTATTTGGCTGATAGACAAATGTTATAATCTACTTTTGTTTATTAAGTTCTCTGATTTTTATTATATATCGTCTAAAATGCCGCTTGAAACAAACAATCTTTTACCCCTCGATTAAATACTAAATCCAAAATTATTTTTAAAACACTAGAACCAGGCGAACATCTTACGGCATTGTCTGAACAAAATCGTGGGAAGATAAATAGGATGGATATCCTTAGAGAAGTTAACGATGGATCTTACTTGAGAGCAAATGAATATGAAAAATTCACAGTCGTGAAAGATACAGGGACAAATGCTCCTAGGATCGATACAGAATATTTTCAGATTATTGAAATAATGAGTTCTTGTAATCTGACAAGAAATGACTTTATAGAAATGATGAAGAAGAAAAATAGTGCTGAACAAAGCACTGACCCCAACAACCTGATCGAAGAGAGTAATAGTCATGGGCAATACAGTAAAAGTGACGAAGTTTTTGTTATCTCTGATGAAAGTAATAGCTCTAATGATATAAATATAAATGTTATTAATAATAATGGGAACATAAATAACACCCAAAATAATAATATTAGTAGTAATGACAAAAAACCAAAAAACCCGAACCACAATATATTACAAGCATGTATAGCTGAAAGCGAGAAGAGTAAGTTGGCTCTCAGTACATTGTGCAACCTCTTAGCCAGTAAAGGAAAAAATTTAGGCTGGCATCAAATAATTTGCCTTATTAACTTAATTAATATGATGGCTAGTAGTACATTTAACACAGATAAAAATAATATCAAACAATTGGTTATTTATTTATTGGATAATTTAATGGAAAACAAAAACTTAAATAGCAAGTGTACGCGAACTAACAACGAAGCAATTGAGCAGAACAGAACTGAGACTAATACTAATAATACAACAGTGCTTTCTTATGAAACATCAGCACAGATTAGACCAGAACTTGCTAATTGTAGGCACGAATCAAATCAAGTTATTCCAACAATGACACATCAAAAAGTATTTACTCACCCCATGAGGATGCCCATGAACAGACTATATACTCTTGAAAATGCACCGGTCGAAACTAAGAAAAAAAGTACTCAAGAATATCTTCATAAAATATCGAACGATAGATACTATAAAACTGCTCAAGCTCCTTCGGAAACTGTCACCAGTGATATGGTTCCCCAGAACGTGCAAAGAACAAGCCAGGTAATTTAACTATGATTCTCACAAAATAAGAAGCCCGATTTGACAGTTCTCATTTAAACATATTTAGGGATTGCAACATACAATCGTTAACCAAGTTAACCGATTATCACAAAAGATCGATTAAAACTATACGAATTTATAATCATTTAATTTATTTTAAGTTAATTACTTTATGTGTTATACAAATACCCCACAAAATCGATTTGGAGCACGAAAGTTTTGTCTGACATCGCCTTTCGCGTACCAGAAGCATTTACACAATTAGTTAGATTTCACCGGTACAATATATATTTATTAAATATTTTTATTTTCAGTACATATATTTACAATTATCTAGTATTGTTTTAGTACAAATACATAAATAATGCAAGGTTTTGGTTAATGTATATTGTTAGGGACTGTATGAATTTAGATTGAAAACTGAATATATCGTTATCTAGGCTAGATAACGATGGTGAAAATACATATATTTCGTAACTAATAAACAAAAAAGTCATTCTCTTCTCAATTAGAAAAAAATAAAAATAAAAATACGAAACAGTTCGTAACATATATCATTGTTTAAGGAAAACCCTAATTATACGAATGAGCTAATTGTATTTCACGCGATGAGTGAGAGTTTCGATAGGCCTCTTACCCCTGAGGCAGTAATGTCTCAAAAGGAGGCCGTTGAATGAGAGAGGGAGAGAGGTGCTCTGCGCCCCGAGAGTACCGAATACAATCGGGGCACCCGAGACGCAAATATGCGCAAGATCTTCTCCCGTAATTCCGCTACAGGGGTCCTCCAGCATCTGGGGAGCGGAAGATCAACCCCATGTTGACGAAGTGAGTTTGCCTCTCCGGGGCATTCTCAAGCACTGATGCGCTGGATCAGCGTGGGCGTAACTACGTTCTAAGTCTCACGCTTTACCTATCACGAGCGCGGGGCACATGAGAGGACGGGGGTTTTAGTGGAATATTAGCTCATGGGTTACCTCTTTTATAGGGGTACCTTACTGAGTCTTCGCACAAGCCGGCAATTGACTCTATTATCTGTGCCTATTTATTATCTTCAGTGGATAGCTCTCATTGCTTTGGTCTAATCCCAGTAAATGACCCAGTAGTATACGAAATGTATTTCCCCCTGCTTCAAAAACAAAACGCCCTCTTACCCCTCCCTTTACCTAATCTTCCGTATCCCATCCGTTTATTGCAATCCCATTCCTTCTGTTTGAACCCTGCCTGTATCTATCCCAACCTATCCTAAAGCTGGATAAGCGTTGGTTTCGCCATTAGTGTCGCAAACACCCATAGACGGCGGTAACCACTTCCATGAATGGACCGCCTGCCTGTTTCCCAGCTTCTCGATAACAAAGAGTGGGCCCTCAGAACCAAATCCTTACTAACAACAAACACTCCCTAGGCCGATTTTGATGAAAACTGTAGTGGTATCATTAGATCTTTAAAAAATCCATTTCCCTGGTCAGGAATAGAATCGACTGATTTTGTAAAAATAAAAACACCTGTATTATTATATTTACTACATACCTAATTTAGCTTGTAGAAGGAATACACAATTTATAATTACACCCAGACTCCTTTTAATGTTTTTCGTTATGTCCTATAGTTTAGAATTTGACCCACTTGAGAAATTCACCTATATATACCAAATTTTAGTCGAATCGGTCCAGTAGTTCTTCCGTGCAAGTGTATCTAACAGACAGGCAGAGTTACTTTCGTACTTATAATATTAATAAGGATAATGCATCTGATGATACTCTTAGGGATCCGTAACCATTTCGGCACAAACGGAACCTTTATGAAATCTTCATATTCGTCTTTGTGTCTTTGTATGACAGTAATATTTTTATCTGCAATTATGGGCTTCAGACGGTTGTTTGGTAACAATATGTATGTAATCTACCTCTATGTGATTTTTATTGTTATAAATTTATAATGAAATCGCGAACAAAAAAGGTAGGTAGACCATACGTGTAGGTAAATGGTGATTCAGTCTTTTATCTTGTAATGTATATTTTTACGTACATATTGAAAAGTTAACAATTTCCCTAGTGACTCTGATGCGAGATATTCGCTTCCAAATTAGTGTCTTCTATACGTGCAGGAACGGAGAAAGAATCAATTTCCTGCGGCCGGGCGGCCTGTCGTAAGAGGCGGCAAAACAACCCACAGCCAGGTGGTAGGGCATTTGCCCGACTGGATGGCTACCACCCCTGGTGTAAAGACTGTCGCCATAACAACCTTGAGTTGTGCTCCGGCATTAGTGACCAGGTTCCAGTCTCCCTTAAGAGAGCAGCACCTTTGGTGTTGCAAATGTCCATAGGCGATGGTAACCGCTTTCCATCAAGTGGGCCGTCTGCCTGTCTGCTGAACTCCTGCAATAAAAAAAGTAAAAATCATGTCCCTTTCTCTTTAACTTTTTAACTATGACAAGAAGAATTAAATAAATTCTTTCTTTGAAAGTTTGAATAACATACGAGTAGCAGCAGTTTTTGAGTCATGATAACATTGGGCCTTTAATAATCACCGTTTGCTGGTTTTGTAAATTTCTTTTTATTTCAGGTTCCACCGTTATCACACCCATCTATCAGCCAATAAGATTTCAGAATAGAAGAAAGGAACACCCCTATTCATTTGAAGGCCCGTATATGGGCATACGTTTCCGCCCCGGCGATTCAACCCTTGGCCATATTATCAACATTAAGTACTTCTATATATTCAGTATACTCCAGCAACGGTCGTTCACCAACATTCAGGCAAATTTTAATGCTGATGACAGATACCAATCTTCGGCGAAGCTCCAGTTGCCCGGACATTATCTTAACAGCGCCTCCTCTCAGACTGTAGAAATTAGCATAATGTTTTTGTTTTCTATTATTATATTGTCCAGGGACTGCGAACATTGTAAGGAATTTATGTACAACCAGAATTTGCCCAAAACTTCGTCTACGCTTGACTTGAAAAAAAAAGGAATGTAAGCTAGTTTAAATGAAAATTGATGTGTGAAATAAGCTAATTTTTATGCACCCGAACAACTACAAACTTCCCCACAAAAATTACCGAGATAAAAGTAGCGCAAATTTTAAGTACAAGAATTTGCTATCAATCAACGCAAACCGCATCGAAATCTAAACTAAATTGTATCGTGTTCTCCGTCGTTTATATACTTAGGCTGGTGTGCACCGACATTTAACCGGTGGTTAAAATAAAATAATCAATGTTTAGCCATATATTTTTAGCGATTATTTCATTTTAACCATTGGTTAAATGTCGGTGCACACCAGACTTATTAGTCTATTCCAATTTTTGAAGTTATATTTCTTTTGGCGTGTTAGGGAAAATGATGAAAGTAAATTTTTACGATGCGCGGGCACACCGTCACGAAAAACCGACACCCTGAAGTTAGCTATGGTCAACACTCAACATTTTAGTTTATCTATTGTTAGTGTCGTGTTTTCTATAAACGTAGAATAAGGCGAAAAATAAAAATTTTGAAAAGATTTTTATCTTGTTAGGCCAAAGAAGTATAACTTCTAACGCGTGTACATAAGTACATACACATTTTTTTTCATAGCTTCAATATACAGACACGGAATATCTAGAAATTTATAATTAATATTATTTTACAATTAAAGATTTGTTACGTGAAAGTGGAATTCGAGATTTCTCGTTATTGTTATAACAAATTTAATTTTATTTCTACTAATTTCAATTGAGGACTAATGATTTGGACTTGTCACATTAGCCAGTTTTAAGTATGTAAGTAATTGATATCGTCTTATCTTCTATCTTGAAAAATTTTACTTTCACAAAGCAAATGAATCGAAATGGATATTTTTTTCAATCTACAAAGTATTTTAACATATATCACGGTTTTCGGAGAAATAAAATTGGAGTGGATTAACAAATAAAAAAAATTGAAACCGGAAACGTGTTCTTGCATACATTAGCTATACGTACCAATATAATGTTGTTGTATTAAAACTATAGTTTCTAAGGTTAATTTTTAAATGACCCGAACTCGGATACGGGTATCCAGGTA
The DNA here is from genome assembly GCA_012273795.1 of Dendrolimus punctatus. Taxonomy (NCBI): domain Eukaryota; kingdom Metazoa; phylum Arthropoda; class Insecta; order Lepidoptera; family Lasiocampidae; genus Dendrolimus; species Dendrolimus punctatus. The sequence continues at coordinate 4,534,778 of CM022532.1, forward strand.
AAAGAGCTTTAAAAATTAATTCTCTAGAATGTGGAAAAGAATGCACGCGACTATTTGCAGCTTTTTAACAAGTTTACCAGTTTTAGACTTCTTGAGATGGTACCTTATGTAAATATAATTATTAAATAAAACATTGTAATCATATTGATGATACGTTTTCTAATATAAATTGTAAGGGTTATCTAGTAAGTTTTAGGGTTAACAGAACTCGTATATTAGATTCATGTTGGTGATAAGTTGTAGAGATGAGCGATTCTGAGATGTTTTACAAATCCAAAGAATCATTATCCAATCAAAATTGGAATTAAGTCAATGATCGACTCGCTTCTCGATTGAATTGAGATGTTTTCGAGTCAATAAGTTATTCGTACAACGGTCTGCTGAAGGGCGAGACCCGTCGGGTGAGTTATACTCTTGAATCGTGTTTATTCAGCGGGGTGTCATATATTTGTGACTCGCGAGTCGAACTTGAAGCCTTCGAACAGTATGTGCATAATCAAGAGACATCAAGATGTTTGAACGTCTCGTCATTCCACATCTAGCTTGACGTAGAAAAAATATGTAAAATAATAATAATGAAATGAGTTCATAAACTAATGATTTAAAAATTGTTGTGTCTATGCTCTATCGTATATTCAGTGTGGTGGCTATATACTCGTATTATATGTAATTGGATTACGCGTTATAGACGCTATTATATTTTAATATGTTCTTGATATAAACGTTTGCAAAGGTGTTGGTTTTGGGTCGAGACTGAAATGTAAATTATTAACAGGGTAAAAAGCAGGTTATAATAATGAAAAATGGCTATTTTCGTAAATGTTATCGCTAATTACTTGTAACAATTAACGATTTGAAAAGCCTATTATTACACAAGGGATTTGAAGTACATACGTGGGCCAATCGGAAAGTTTTTCGAAAAAAAAACTATAGGTAAATATTTTATTATTAAATCTTTTTAAAGTATTCTCCACCAGCCTCTATACAAAGTATCATGCGTTTGAATCAGTTTTCAATTGAGAACTTTTTCCAGTCCGCCGTAGACAATGATCTTATGTGAGCTCACTGGCCGTAGACACCTACCGGCAACGAAAATTGTATCTCTTTGAGCTGATTTTTTATTTTCGGGAATAAAAAAGTTCGTGGTGCTAGGTCAGGGCTGTAAGGAGGAGTTTGACCGGCGTGCTGGTCAGAAAGTCCCTCGTTTTGAGCGCGGTAAGGGCGGGCGCAGAGTCGTGGTGGATCAGTAGTCCGCGGAGCCCTATTTTTTTTGTTTGGTGCTTGTTGCTCACAACATAGAAAACCTCTGCCAAGCATTTGGTAGTATGCGATTCAGCGTTGATACATCTTTGGTTCCGTAAAGGAATTGACACCAAGCAGCCAGTCAAATTGAAAAACTCACGATCAAAATCTTCCTCCCGTTTGGTAGGCGTTGATTCATTTCGAATCACCCGAACCGTCGACTGGCGCTTCGTTTCTGGATCGTATTGATAAATCCAGGACTCGTCACCTGTAATGATGTCGTAAATATGCCGAGACGAGCCTGCTTCAAATTTGTTTATCATATCACGGCACCATTCCACCCGGGCCTGCTTCTGAGCATCGGTGACATTGTGCGGCATCCAGTGTGAAACTACCCTCCTCACGCCAAGATGCAAATTTAGAGTCTCGTGAAGGCAGTCAGCAGAAAGTGTTGAATCTTTTGATACGTAACTCGCCTATTGTCTTGAATTAAATTTTTCACTGCTAGCACATTTTCTTCCGTAACAGCCGTCCAAAGGCGTCCACTTCTTTCTCATTTCCCAAAGTTAGTCGACCGCGCTTGATTTCGATGTACCAACAATACACGGTTGCCTTAGAAAGGCCTTTATCCATGAATAATATTTGAAGTCTATCGTACGATTCTTCCGGTTTCAGGTGACACTTGAAATCATATAAAATCATAGCGCGAAATTCCCGGCGCAGATTAATTTTTCAATGAATCACGATAATTTAAATTATCTCCCATCAATTTGGAGGGAAATTTTGAAATTGGAACGTACCTATTCTTAGTCATTATTAATCATATTTTCAAAATAGATTAAAACTGGCCAGTCTCTCATACATAAAAACTTTTTTTCGCATTACTTTCTGAGTTCCCTGGTATGGCTATATAAGAAAATGGGTTGGATTTTCAAAGATAGTTTGCAAAGTAATTTTGGATGGTCTTTCTGTAAATAGCTACTCTTCAAAAGATTTTCTAATAATAAAAATAAATATGTAAAAAGAATATATTCAATGGTATACGTGTGTTAATGTCACTATGTATTTTAACAATTAAATAATGTCAACAAATACCCAAGGTTAGTTAGCTACTCAGGGAAGAAGTAGGCATATTTGAAAATGGTTTGACTATTTCACAAATTGTTCGCAAAGTAATTTTGAATGGCCTTTCTGTAAATAGCTATTCCTTAAAAGATTTTCTAATCATATAATAAAATTATGTGAAAAGAATATAAGAGTATTTAGTAGTGCGCATTATTATAATGGTTACTATCATAATGTACTTAATAATACTTTCGGGTTTTTAAATAATATTAAGGAATAAATACCCAGAGTTAGTTAGGTAAGGTAGAGTCACTTTAAATAAAACCAAAATATACATTAGTATATTAATAATATTTAGAGCTAAATTTAATAAATTGTTCGGAATTTAACTATAGATAGTCTTTCTGTAAATAGGTTATTTTTAAAAGATTTTCTAATAATGTAAATGTATATATTATTGCATTATATTCAGAAGTATGCATGTATTAGGAGCTGGCGTTATATATTTACATATTTTAGTCATTATACCCGGTCTAAAAATTTATCAGTTGCCCATTTTTGGCAGTAAATTTCACATGATACATCACTGTTCTAAACAACGTAATATGACGTTCTGTGAGTCATCATTGCATAGACATCATCATTGCATGTTCTTTGTACATAAATTTAATCGTATTGAAATTCAATGTTTTACTTAAAATAAAAGAACACGGCATTTATTTAGATTTATAAAGGTATAATTTTGCTTTTATTTCATTTTTGAGCAAAGACGTGACTTACGAGTATATCGTACCGTACTTATTACACGGTAGAAATATTTTGGCAAATATTTGTACACAAAACTGTTTACAAGTATATAAATACGAAACGGCAATTTCTTTAAGGGCATTATTAATTAATCAAGATTCAGCGGCATCCTCCTTAAATTATTCATCCACTTCTCACTTTCGCCCTTCTATTCATCTCCACTCCTTTAAAAAAAACTTGATTAGTGATAAGGTAATTTACATATTATGTAGTTAATACTGAGTACATTATATTAATAATATTCTTTATTACATTATATTAGATTTTCAAGACCGTAATATATGGAAATATTACGAATTCTTACTATCTCTCTCTCTTTTATAGGATTGAATGTTGTTACGTATTTTGTGTTAACGTAACGCATTTTGTCTATGAGAGCCTTTGATTCGTTCAAAATCATTTGTATGGCGGTGTCTATCCCTTTTATATATAAACAACATAAATCTGCAGCGGTAATATTCAATTCATAGAGTTGGCGTATAGTAAGCGTAATTTTATTTTATGAAGTAAAAATCATCCAATGTTCTCTCCCTTACAGAAACACACACATACATACATGCACATATAAATGTGTGTATTTACGTTTTCCTTCAAGTCTAAAACTAGCCAAAGCTTGTTTTTGGGTCTATTATGTAGTTCGTATAAGTATAACCGCCTGTATTTATTTTATTAAATTTATTTAGGGCAACGAACAATTACACCACTAAGAAAATTAAATAAATACACAAACTACAGGTAAATATTTCTCGTGGCGCAACGAAATAAATCCGTCTGTCTGTCAGTCAGTTACTTCCCAGAGAATTAAGAATTGATTTTATAAGATTTGGCATACAGTCGCCAATAGATGTGATGTTCACTACAGTACTTAACTAATATCTGTTAGTGAAACAAGTTATCCGGTACATACATTGACAACTCTATAATTTTCTTTTAGTACAAAGAAGGGGTTAGAAAAATTATGTCAGCTTCTGTATTCACTATCCTGTTATTGGGAGCACGTTCACCTCCTAGTTCTAGATATCTTAGTCGCAAACTTTTCACAGATATCACATTTATCACACTAGATTAAATGCATTTTAATAACTTCTATAGATATCCATATTGGCCATCCCATGGCCTCACGCGTAGGGCTTCGTAATATTCTTATCACTATTATATCACTAACCTAAGATAAGATACATTCAGCAATCATAATTTAGTTGAGTGCTATAATTATCCAAAGTTTTAACCCCTCAAATCATTGACATGTTGGGCGCCAAAATATACGTTAAAGACTTACCACTTAAAATACAACACTCACCCACCCGCGGATTAATTTTTAAAATAGGTACTGACTACTAGTACCAGTTTGATTTGTTAAAAAAAATTACAATTACCTGACTCGAGGCTAATTAATTGATTGGTGTCCGAAACTGGACTTACCTCCTTTTCAGACTAGACCTTTCGTTAAGGAATTCTCCTTATAAAGCGCCAAATGAAACAATATACATATTTCGAGCGAAATAAAGACGTTCTGTTAGTCCCAGGCACTTAGATGTAGAAAAAAAGACCCTTTTGCTCGGTCTCTTATTATATTACAACTTTATTGTTGGAGCCTCAAACTAGTGGGATATAGTGAACCTGGTTTTGGTAATATCATTAGAGCAGTCCAGCCGGCAGCTGGAGGGCTTTGGCTAATTACCAGTAGACTCGACTCATGGTGAAAATATTTAGTATTTATAGGCATTTATTGCTGATAGACAACTTGGCGAATGACATGAAGGAGTTGTCGGCATTAAACACAACGTAAAATAAGGTAGTAACAATGCGTAGAGGCATGCTAAAACACGTAATACAAGCTTTTCAACTTTCTGATGTGTAGAGCAATGCTAGAATCAGTATTTTGAACAGCTTTTAGGGCGCTCGATCGGTGTGATACCACGCTCTCACATAATGTCGGCGTAAAACCGTTAGACAATGATGAGTGAGAGTTCAGAAGGCCCAGTTCCTCCTCCTCCTCATCTTTCTATTGCAACTATCCCCTATCCCCGTTCCTTTCACCTATCTTCTCTATTCTATATTTTCTAACCCATCCTCATTATACCATCCTTCCAATCCCGTCCTACAGAGCTTCCACATTATGTGGACCGTCTGCCTGATTACCAAATTTGGAACTAAAAGAACTACCCCCTGTATCCTGCTCACACACTCCTTAAGGCCTCTACGCGCACCACTTGCCTCCCGTCTTTATTATCTATATAAAAATAAAATATGCATAATACTTCACTCATCTAGAAATACTGCGGTTTAAACAGTATAGTATATGTACCTTCCGCACAACCCTGTCAAATGCTTTCTCTAATCCACAAAACCGCAGAAAACCTTCCGGCCCGTAGCCAGCTGCTTCTCCACGATATTGCGGAGCGAGAAAACTTGATCCATACATCCCCTTCCATTTCTGAAGCCTCCTTGTGCATCCCACAGTAATCCATCGGATACCACTCTCATTCTCCTTTCAACAATTTTCGCATACACTTTAGATGCTGTGCTGATCAAACTGATGGCCCTGTAGCTGGCGCACTCCATACGTGACCCCTTGCCTTTATACAAGGGCACGATGACAGCGCGCCTCCAGTCGTTGGGAACCTTTCCCGTCCTCCAGCACAAGTTGCATAAGGACAGGAAAGCCTTCCGGACGCAGGTGCCACCATATTTGATCATCTCAGCAGACACACTATCGATTCCTGCTGCCTTTCCATTTTTCAGACTTCTTATCGACCATTCGATCTCTTCCAAAATGATATCGGATGCTGACTCCTAGAAGTCAGTCACAGACTCAGTCGTGGTGCCAGCATCCGGGATATTATCATACATTTCCCTAAAGTATTCACTCCATCGCGCTAAAACCTCTTGTGGGTTAGCAAGAATGTCCCCCTGCTTTAGATTTAATTCTTTCCATTCTGGAAACTGACTAACATCCCCGAGACTTCTTAACCTCTCTCCAAAAGAGTTTGGTATTTGCCTCGAAGTTCTCCGTCAGCTTCTCTTCTTCTTTCAATTTTATTCTTTCACGCTTCTCTTTCACTAAAGCTTTGGTTTCATTCTTGCAGAGGCGATACATTTCTTTCTTCATCTCTTTCATGCTGTCATTCTGATGCAAAGATGCAATATAATCCAGCCAGGCTTTTCTCTTTCTCTCTACGCTAGATTTAACATCCGCGTCCCACCATTCGTCACCTTTCGTTGTTGTATGCCTCTTTGCGCATCCACATGCTTCTTTTGCGCTTTCCACTATACTTTCTTTCATACTATCCCAGTCATTATCCACATCTAAGTCGGAGAAGTCCGCTTTGCAAGCCTTTCTTCGACTAGGCGCGCATACATACTCCTTACACTAACATCTTCCAATTTTTCACATTTTATTCTTTCAAGCTCCCCGAAATTGGTACGCTCTCGCCAGTGCCTCCACTTCTTGAAAAGGCCCACAAACCGGCTTATCACCAGGTAGTGTCCGTTCCAAGAGTGGGGCCTCTGTAGACTCTTGTATCCATTATTGTGTTTCGGAGGCGACTATCTATTAAAATCAGATCAATCAAACTTTTCTGTTCGTTCATTCTCCATGTATACGTGTGTATATCCTTATGATGGAATAAGGTGTTCGACACAAGCCAGTTTCTTTCCATGCATACGTCTATGATTGGCTTACCAGCATCGTTCGCTCTCTTGTCGCCATAGGGTCCAAGGACAGCCTCAAAGCCGTCTCGATTGGTCCCCACCCAGCCATTAAGATCACCACACATAATTAGTCTTTCGTTGCCTTCAGCCAGATCCAGAATTTCTCTTACAGACTCCCAAAACTTCTCGAGTTCTTGGGGATCCGCTGAGCTTACGGGAGCATAAGCTGCGACCAGAAAAACTCGCGTGATCCCCAGTTTTAGACGGACCCAAAGAAGTTTCGGGTTCACCAGACAATAGTCTTTCACTCCAGACACAAAGCGGGATGAGAGTACGACGCCTAACCCCCCACTTGCACGCTTGTCCAGGTCCACGCCGGACCACAGAGCAAGCATGCCATCAGGGAGGTCATGGACGTCACATCCCTTCCGCTTTGTCTCTGTCAGACATAAGGCATCCAGGCTTCTCTCATTCATTATATCAATCATTTCGTCCATCTTATCTTTCATTCCACCTCTCACATTCCACGTGCCTATACGGCACTCTGCTCCTCTCGACTCGCCAGGTTTGGCGCTGCGTGAAGGGTGGCGGCCCCCTTCGCCGCATGCGCGAGAGTCCACACCGACGGGGGCGCATCGGTGAGCGTCGCCTGCGGGGGACGCCCTATCATGCTCTGCAGTCAGGTGAATTTCGGTCAGAATTGTGGCCCTCTGGGCCAGCGGGGATTGCGACGAGCACGCTTCTGAAATGACCCCAAAGTAAGTTTACGTCCCTTAAGATAATAATAATAAAAAGAAACAAAAATGTTCATATATTATGGCACAGTATAAGGTAATACGTCAGAGACATTGATAATATAAATATAGGCTTAGAAATATTTTTAAGCTAGAACGGACAAAGGCTCAAGTAGATGTTCTTTACTAAGGCTATGAGCCAATTTAAATAGACTTAAAAGGCTATGAGCCATATATATACCCACTAAAATAATATTAATAATTAGATTTATAAAACTAAAATATTCTATCGACCTATCGTCTTGTATCTTTCTGATCTATATATTATTTTTCGAGTCTCATCGCTATAAAAGTATAACCCTAATACATGTATAACTACACTGATTTGCGTATAGGTTCATAAGATATTCTGACGAAGCCATCAGTTAGGACTCTATTTCATTAGTCGAAACTTGGTCGGTATACAGCATGTGAGGACTCCCAACGGGGATGAGGACTGAAGACTAGAAAACACCCAATGACAGTCATAAGCCGATAACTCGGTCAACAAGTGGATAATGTGGTAGTTACGCTTCCTGGTATTCCCTGCAAGCAGTATAATGACCAATGAAATCCACCAGTCGGTATAAGCATGCGGGGTGCGGAGTCTGGCACATGTCTGTTTAGTACTACTCGAGGTAACTGCCAAACGTGCAGTTACGTTAAGATATTGGGCCTATGGCTTGAGTAAACAGAATTCCCGCACCCCGCATGCGGGTCTTAACTACCATCCAAATCACTTTTACGACCAATGAACATGAACCCTTATAATTGGCGCAGACGGTATAGAGTTAATAAATTAATAAACTTGCTACCAATATTTTATTTACAATTGACACTTCGCTCCCTTAGAACTATAGAGATCTAAATAGAAATATCAAGTTCTTCAATTTTGTACCTTATTTTTATGCACTAGATATTAAAATTCAATTATTCAAAATTTTGATTTAGGTCTGTATAATGTTAAGTGTGCGACTTTTTAATAAAAATGTATAAAGTTTACAAAGTATGTGTCTGATTGTCACAGGGTTGGTAATACGAGTAAATGTAAATGATATGTAAAATTATCAATGTTATTTTAAGCTTATTTCGGTAGGTGATAGATATTTAGGTGATTATAGTCATATCTGAAATAATTATTGCTGTTCTATACAATAATAATGTGTTTTAAAATGAAATATGTACAACAACTTCAACTGAATAAAATAATGTATTCTGTAAAAATGTGTCATAACAGTTGTACTACACTATACTCTGTTTTCATATATAGGTAGATTAGACTTATCTTAAACGTCTTTTGAAGTATTAGGTTTAGTTTCCACCAAAAATGAGAGAAGAGGGTGCAAAGATAAGCTGTGTATCGGTATGTGTGTTTCTCTCATTGCGAAGTATAAATTTGAACTGGCTGGAGTATAACGGAAATGTTTCTGAGTTTGCTTAGTATCAATGAAGGTACGTAACGGTGAAGCGGGATAAAGATTTGGTGTATCCCCTCTTCTCAAATTTAATGGTGTTTATCGCAACTAGCAGAGCTGCTGAGAAGTTTTAAGTCTAAGTACTTTTAAGTATCACTAATGTCTCGCGCTGCTTGTGTGTAATTACGAATGCCAAGAGGTTTTTTCTAGTTATAGCATCATTACACTTTAGTAATATAATGATAAATATCAAAATGCCTCAGTCAGTGACATATCGTAAGAAATTGGAACACAGCGCTATTTTTAATTCCTCACAAAGAGGAATAAAACGTCGACAGAAATATCTCAAGAGATGATAATACTTTATAGGGAATCTGGACTTTTATTTGCCATCACGAGTTAACACTAACGAAGCAAAGCGTACAGTCATAGAAATGAAAATTTTATTAATATTTCTAGCTGCATAGGCTCAAAACTTTTTAGTAGCCTTCGTATGCGTAGAGAAATCGAGGATGTGAAGTTCGTAGAAAACGGGTATTAATTATGTATGGATAATATCTTTGTTATTGTATAATAATATAAGGTAATATATACGAAGATTGTGGACATATCTAATTATAAGTTCTAAAATATCTGGGATTCTCAAAGTGGTTGATATCGACCCCCTGGAGTCGAAATCGGTTTCCCAGTGGTCGACATAAACGAATACTGATTTTAGGGGTCGATCAGGTTTATATTCAACCCCTATTAAATAATACAGTTTCTTAATATAAACTTTCAAGATAATGTTTAAGTTGTGTTACGTGTACCAACTTGTTGTAAGAGTGACTAATATTTTAGTAGGAAGCATCATTTTGTACTTAAAAAAAAAACTCAAGTGGAACGTAAGTGTTTTGTATCAACACGAAAAAACTAGAGATAAAACAATAGAGCTTTGGAGTTCTGAGGTATCAGTTCATTTTTTAAAAGGGGTCATTTGCCCAAAATAGTTTGGAAATCCTTGCTTTAAACTTCAAAGTATCGTTAGTAACTTGAAAAAGGAGGAGACAGGGAATATGTAACCATGTAACAACGTTTCCAATAATCTTTCTGAAAGGTTATTATAGTATATTAGTCTTGATGCAATAATGAGTAAAACTACAGTTATAAAAGACTATAAGTCAAGTTTGAAATATATGCATACATTGAAATGATTTGATTTTTGTAGAAAACTTACAGGAATCTTAAGACAATATTTTGTTCTGACTAAAATTATATATAAATTTAATGGTTGTTACAGGATTAAGAATGTGGAAAAATTTGATAATTGAATAAAATATGTATTCATTTTTTATTGATGATAATTACTATTAAAATTGTTATTATAAGTATGCGTAGAATTATGTATTTCGTAGCATAAAAAATATTCTATTATTAAACATACTTAATTGGTGTCTATATATTAATATGTGTTATGTGTACCATTATAAAATGTGAGCTTTAATGTATCTGTTTAATCAATCAATATATTGTTTACATTGTTACACCGACAATACTCGAAACGATGGGTATAATTGTCAGAACTTTAATGAGAGAGCGCTTTTAGTTATTAAATTTCAGGCGAGCGTTTATATTTGATTTGAATTAAGTAATTATTGAATTTTGAACCGCAAAACTTTTACCGTCATATTCATAAATAGACAGATTAAGTTTCGACGGCTTCTTTAAGATTCTTAAAGAAGCTTAAAAACTTACTCTAACTCTGTAGTGTACGCATCCTTTTGTTTCAACACTCGCGTTAGATGCATTAGATTGCTGATAGAAAACTCCTTTATAGTTCCGCTCGCTTTTAGCATCACCACTATATTATAGTTTCATATGATTTTTGTATACGACAAGACGACAAAGAATAGAATAGAATGTTTGAATTAGAATGCAGTGATTTTTTGGGTTATTTCTGTAATTAGTATATATGTATTTAAATAATCTTAAGAAAAATTGTACGCTTCACTTGCAAGTTTGGGAGTCTTCTATCCTTTTGTTGTCTAGTATTTATGTACCATGTTTTGAGCGAGTATATGAAATAAGTTTTAAGAAAGTAATGGCGCATTAGGGTCACTAGGGTAAATTATAGTCTTATATTCACAAATAGTAGACTCCTAGATTTTGTATGAGCGTATAAATATAACACGGCATCATAGCTACAAAGCTTTAAATCAGGTATTAATAGTCATTTTAACAATTATTGTTATGGTTTATAGAAATAACATGACAGTATATTTTCTTTTTAATGCGTTTGGAGATTATAATAATAAACTGTTTGTCATTATATACTCATTTTGAACTTTTTAAAATTATAGCTTCCTGTGAGTAACATCTTCCAGGTTTTTTATAGTTTCGTAGACAACGCTGTCGATGTAACTTTGTAGTAAATAAAGTAATGTTCAATGTTGTGATTTAATGTTGTGATTCAATATTGTGATTCAATGTCATTAAATGTTTGAAATAAATATTTAGTTTTATTAAGAACACCATCATAATGTATATTGTTTCTTGTATCTTGAACTTTCGATTTGGTACGCAGAATCATAGTTTTCTCTATAAAATTAGAAAATCATTCTGGTATATCACATCTATGGTATTTGCAATCAATTACACTTGTTCATGATGTTCAAATATCCTTATCAATTTAAGGAACATCAGTCTAAAGAATATGGTAACTAAGATTAGATACAAATATACATAAATACCTTAAAAGAACAAATATCTCAATATCCTTAATTTTAAGTTTCTTATTTAAAAAATCTTTTTGATTGTTATTAGTTTACCCACGCCATTGTTTCTTAACCTGGGGGCTCGAGGTCTGTTAAAAAATAACCTTTATATAAATCAAACGTATAAATAAAAATATTATTATAATTAGAATTAGTTTGTTTATAAATTAGTTTGAATGAGAAGAAAACAAAGGTGATGGTGTTTGAAAGAGAAACAACCAGAACGAATGCAAGGATAATGGTCGATGATGTTATGCTGGAACAAGTGAATGAGTTTGTATATCTCGGATATGCTTTTAGCAGGGATGGAAGGTACACCGCTGATATAGAAACAAGAGTGAATTTGGGGAATAGTCTGAATGGAGCGTTAGGTCAACTTCTAGGCGGTAAGAACCTCAGCCAGAAGGCCCAGCTTGTCATACACAACGCAGTGCTGGTACCTACGCTCTCGTATGGAAGCGTGAGTTGGGTATGAAATAGAGAGCACGAAAGTAGAGTAAACGCGGTCGAGATGCGAGCACTGTGCAAAATCTGCGGAGTGACGCTCGCGGACCGCGTTCGTAATGCCAAAGTAAGAAAGAGAGTTGGTCTGAAACAGAGTGTCAGGGTGAAGGTAAGGAAAGGAATGCTCCGGTGGTTCGGGCATGTGAAAAGAATGTATGATGAAAGAATGACAGATAAACAGATATACAATGCAAAAGAGGATGGATGCAGAAGTCGCGGAAGGTCACACACCTTTTATGATCAAATTGATCGTGTAATAACAGAAGGTGATGTCAGGAGCCTTAAGAACAGACGAGCGTTCATGACAAGAACTATGTATGTCAAATAAGCTACTGCAATTTCTAATGTGCATCTACATACTTAAACATGCCTAACATACGTACGCGTTAAACACTGTAGTAGGTAACCACCCTCCGTGAATGGGGATTGTTCACAAAAAATTAACCTCTGATTTTATATTTTTATTACATAAAATAGAGTATTTTAAGATACTAATTTGAATATTTTTGTATTGTAAGCGATAGTTTTTTTATAATTCGATTTTAAAGTTATTTCTCCGATGACGTCATAAGGGACAAGTTTACATTGATTTCTTTGCCTAGAAAACAAAAATAATAAAAGTAAGTTTTATCTATATATAATCATAGTAATCTGTGCTACTATTTAAATGTCACTGTCATTACTCATTACGTATCGTGATCATTTTAGTGGTTTTTGTCACTAGGTTTATAATTTTTCGTGTTCAACCATTATTATTTTCTATAGTTATAGTTAATTTTTTTAAAGTGGTCTTAAGGAAAAAAACATGTTACAGAACTTAAATCAAATAATGTACAGCTAGATTATTTTTTACACCTGAAGCAGGCAAACAGGCAGACGGCCCACCTGATTGGATTTATTTTAATTTTAGTAAGGACAAATAAAGGTCAAACGCATTTCTTACAAAATACAAGAAGATCGTACGCTTTTTGGAATTTTAACTAGACAGAAATGATTAGGGACCTTATTCCTCGAAATGGTTTTTCAAATAGCTAGATTGAAAAAAGTGAACAATCCCAATTACGTATGTTTTGATGAGACTATAACGCTAAAACTGATGCCACAACGTCACGGAAGCCGTATAAATATAACGTTAATAATTAGGTCCAGAACACGAGCTTCAATGGTAAAGTTAAGTTGATTAAGGTATATAACTTTCTAGAAAAGCTGAAAACCCATTTACAGGATATAAGTTTATATTATCAATATGATGCACTAAGATTAAACTTTAATTCCAGTCTATTGATGCATCATAAAAGCTTTGAGAGAGGTAGATTCAATCAAGGACACGATTGCGAGGCTGCGTGGCTGCAACCATAGTTACCAGACGGCGGGGATTATGACGAGAGCGGAAATTTTATCAGTATACGTAGATATAGGTACATTGCAACTAAAAAACTGTTTACGATATCTGCTTTGGGGCAAGATCGGCACATGACGAACTTTCCCTAGACTACTAGATGATCTCCCCCATTCTGAGTTTGATGGTTAGTTTTTCATTAAAAATAATATTTTTGTAAATATTGAAATTAATTAAATTTGAGTAGAATAAAATAAAAATATATAATGTAAGCTATACACTCACTTCAACAAAAAAGTAAAAGGAGTTATTGGCGTGAACTGAAAGGAGATGTTGAGCTGTGCAGTTTGATTTTCTAAAAATGTGTAAAATTACTCTAAAATGAACAATAGTTGTAGGATGTTTATAGTTTTTGAGTAGTAATTATGTGCTTTGTGAAAAATGTGAACTGTATAGTCAAATGTGGCCTTTTGAGTTGTCACAAGAACTCCGTTGAATGGCACTAGGTGATTATCTACAGTTCAGCTGTGCTACACATAGGCATAAGAAAATGAAGAAACTATTTTGTAAACTAAGATCTGGCCTAAAGGGCTAGCTGCCAAGCCATAAACCTAAATAAATAAAAAATAAGAAACATGAAACCGGACAGGTTTAAAACTTCAAGTTAAAATTTTGTTACGATTCATTTTGTTACTTGTCCGTTGAAGTTTCACTTCTAATATGTGTCCCAGCACACATTTCGATTTTTTACATTGTTAAAAAGTGTAATTACAGCACCAGTCACTTGTGTTTCAACTTGTCAAACACTAAAAATGAAAAAGACCGTTTTGTGCTTTTAAATGGAATTTCACACCATCAACAATTTGAAGAAAAAGCGTTACCGACTGATTTGGCATCGCCGTAGCCCGTAAACGTAGACATATCCAGAGGTGTACGGCGTTCCCCCATTGACCAACTTACCCACATTAGCCTGACCTCTTTATCGCATACTGTGAATAATACTGGACTATGGTCATTGAAGAAGAATAAATGACAGTGTATTATAATCATATAGTCAAAAATTGTCCGTCTGTTTTTCTATCGTTTACTTTTCATATCCGTGCAGGAACGGAGAAAGAATACAATTTCCTGCGGCCAGGTGACCTGTCGTAAAATGCGATAAAACAACCCATAGCCTGGTGGTAGGGTATTTGCCCGTCTGGATGGTTACCACCCCTAGTCTATAGTATGCACCATAACAACCTTTAATTGTGTTCTGACATTAGTGGCCAGGTTCCAGGCTCGCTTTAGAGAGCATGTTGGTGTTATAAGTGTATATAGGCCATCGCCTATAAGAAATATACACAAGTAAATAGTCATATTATTTATTTATTCATTATACAGATACGGAAAAAAGCTAAACTAACTTCAAAATAAGATTAAGTACAAAAATAAACTGAGTAATGTTATAATAATCATATTAATAGTCATTATAGCTTAACGTGTTACCGACTATTGATACACACGATCTAAACCAAAAGTTTTAAAATCAACCTGTAATTCACGCGGTCAACTATCGTCAACGCGGTCAACTAAGTCATAAAATATGCAAGGTTAAATGGCAAAGAGCGGGAATAGGTTCGGATAAGGTAGGAGAATAATAATCCTTCTTAGGCTTAATAATAAGCCTATAGAAAAATATTCTTTCACGTTATTAGTATAGAGGTGAAAATTGTACGTAATGTTTTGTTTTGCTGGAATAGGTAAACGGTTAACCCATTAATTGAATATCAGTGACTTCAGTACGTTAGCGGTTATGCTAATTGCTAAGTTTCATGTACTATTAAATTGTTGGAGGGATGGCGAGGTGTTCTAAGATGCTTGTCGAGTATTCAAAGTGAGTGTACAATATATGTTAAAACCGTAAGGTTTTTTTGTTGTTTTTTTTTTACTACCATAAACCCTTCAGAGTTTTTACAAGTATTACATATATATATGCTGTAGTGTTTGGTCGTTAGTAAGTAAGCAATTTATGATATCTACTTATTCATTATTACGTGGGTAGTAGGCTCCATGACGACAGCTTTCATGTAACAATAATAATTGACATAAGAAATATTTTTATAGTTTTTCCTTATTCACACACAGCACTAATTAGATCTTTATTCGTAATTAGATCCTTCATAGATTAACAAATTGTATCTAAAAAAGAAAAACAAATTTGTTGTTTTGGTCTCACAAATAACGAATTTGTTTTTCTTTTGTTTTGACCATATTTCAATGAGTCGTCTGCCTATTACGTAGTTAACATTACGCAACAAAAAAGAAGTGGAGACGAGTTCTTATATTAGTAAGGATAAGTTCGTCGTCGTCGTCGTCAGCCATTCGCATTCCACTGCTGGACGTAGGCCTCCCCAAGACAGCGCCACTCATCCCTGTCCTCCGATTTCCTCAGCTAGCGCCTACCTACGACCTTGCATAGGTCATCGGTCCATCTGGCTGGATCGCGTCCGACACTACTTTACCAAGACGCAGTCTCCACTCCAGGACACGTTTGCTACATCGGCCATCGGTCCTGCGGCAGACGTGACAGGCCCAAGGAAAAGTTCAATATACTTAGTCTCCTTTTTTATAAACGGATGTAAAAGTTCTCACAGTATTAGACACACTAAAAAGCATTTATTATTTGCTCGTTGAAAAAAACCCAAGTGAAATTATTGTGATAAATATATTTTTTATTTTTTTTGGGACTTTTGCCACATAGGCATGTCAGCCCCATCATCTCCTAACGTACTATAACTTATAATTAAATATTAAATAATGAGCTGGCTAACAAACTAGCCTTCTTTGAGGCTGGTACTGCCAGAATTTCTGTGAAGATACCTACATCAAAACGATTCAGTCCCAACTCCCCCATCAGTTGTTCTCTACCATCTCTATTTCTGCTGCACTCCATTAAAAGATGTTGGACATCTTCACGAGTTCCACACACTAGGCAGTTGGGAGAATCAACCTTACCCATGAGGTGGCTAAAACTTCTTATAGGGAAATGACCGGCTCGGATTCTATTTAATAGCTTTATATATGGCCTGTTGAATTTCCCTACCGAAAACCACGGAATTTGGGGGGGTTGAGACTGTATCGTTTTGTACCATATGCCTTTTTCTTTACTTCTCTCATCAAAGTATTCTTTGAATTTAGAAAAACATTATTTTCTACATGTATGTAGATATTCTCTATAGTCTGGTTGTATAGAAGTTGGGTCCCCTTCGATCATTGCAACTTTAGTTAGTTGGTCAGCCATCTCATTACCTTTTAACCCAATATGCGATGGAACCCATTGTAACTTTAAGACTATATTTTTCTGAGAAAAGTGGTATATTTTCTCGATAATTTGGTATGCAATCGAAATACCTCTGAAGTCAGAGGTACATCGAGTTAGGTGCTGTAGTGCTCTTTTGCTGACAGTGCAAATAACTATTTCCTTCTTATTAGTGTTATGAATAGATCCAATAGCTTTAAGAATTGCAATGAGCTCCAATGTCATAATAGATACATTTTATTGTATCTTAAATATATTATTTCTTGTTTCACTATGATCATAAAAAGCCGCTCCTTGCCCTGTCTCACTCTTAGACCCATCAGTACAGTACGTGTAACTACCATTATATTTTTCATGTAATTCTTTAGTAATCTCATATTTCAAAGATGTAATATCTTGAGATTCTTTTAGACCCTTTAATACAGTCTAAATGGCAGTTAATAATGTCTTTTATATTAATGTAAGTTATCCAAATATCTAGCATAAATAAATCAAGTATTTTCGATGACTTAACATTAAATTCTTTGCACTTATCATATATTGTTAAAAGTAATGGTTCCTTTTTATTCTTAAACTAGCTGCTGTGTCTAAGAGTGTGAATTTCATAGAGAAGTTGGGTAGCTACATTGTTCGTCCATGCTATATTTTTAGGACAAAATTTATAACATAAGTACAATCTCCTAAAAGCTAATGGGTAAATACATATTTCGCTCTCCATGACATGTATGGGGGTGCTCTTTACAAATCCACCAATTATTCTAAGTGCCTGATTCTGTATTTTATCTAATTTAACTAAGTGGACCTTGGCACTAGTGTCATAAAGAAAGCATCCATAATCTAATCTACTTCTAATTAGCATTATATACAAAATACGCAAATGTTTTGGGTGCATTCCCCATGTAGACCCCGATAACACTTTAATTATATTAAAAATTTTTAAGGTTTTTATATATACTTCACCTATATGTTTATTCCATAGCAAAGATCTATCTAACCACATACCTAGATATTTAATATTTTCTGCTTGGTTTAAGGTGTAATTATTTATATCAATATTGATTCTAGTTTGTCTTTTTCCTCTACTAAAAATAATTATCTTACATTTATAAGCTGAAATCCTATCTCGTTAAGTTTTACAATCATATAATTAGCAGCATGTTATAACGATTTGTCACAAAATTCTAAACACTTATGACTTAAATAAAATACAAAGTCATCCGCATATTGAGACACCCTTATGAGATCTTTCAAATGGTGACATATTTTAGATGTAGTTAAGTTAAAAAGCAAAGGCGATAATGGGTCCCCTTGAGTCATGCCTGATGCTGTCCATCTCTTTAGATATTTTTCATTATTTTTAATAATAAGACATCTATCATTCAAAAAAGACCATATATAACTACATATTTTAATACCAACATTTATTTCATCAAGTGAATCTAATACCTTTTCACTAGATACGTTGTTATAAGCATTTTCAATGTCCAAAAAGCAAGCCACCGTAGGGATATTATTTGCAAATCCTACCTGAATATAAGTGACAAGTCGGGATAGGTAATCAATACTTGACTGGCCCCTTCTGAATCCGATTGTGTGTTCTGAGAGAATATTATTCTTTTCAATATACCACTAAAATCTTTTAACTAACATGGAATGAAAAATTTTGCAAAGACATGAAATAAGTGAAATTGGTCTAAATGTTTGTTGTGAGTTATCTGTTGTTGGCGCTGAGTTAGCTTTGGGTATAGGTACTACAAGTATTGTGCGCCATTGGCGGGGTATAGCGCTTGACGTAAAAACGTCATTATAAATACGAAGCAAAATGTTTTTTCTAATATCCGGAAGATGATATACCATCGAATAAGAAGTTCCATCATACCCTGGTGCTGTATCTGTTTTCTTTAGGCAGTTCAGCATTTCATGCAAAGTAAATGGAGCTTCTAGTAGATCATTTCGTGATTGGATATTAGGTTTTTTATTTTTAACAAAATCAGAGCCAGGGAATTCAATAATTCTTCCTGTTGATTTTGTGAAGAAGCTTTAGGCTTGTAGTTATAACCTTTTAACCATCGCATTTTGCGCCACATATCAGGAATCGACGTATGTTACTGTTCATGTTCATGTTTATTCCAGTACAGAAGTTTAGCCAGTTTGTTGCTTTAGCATTTTTAATTAATAAATTTGCTGTGGTCATCTTTTCTTCATATATATGAAGATTACTAGGTGTAGGGTTTCGTTTAAACTTCGTAAGTGCTAACCTGCTCAGCTACCGCTTGAGACAGTATGGGAGTCCAATACGGTTTTGGTTTAAAGTTATTAGTGGGATTATTACAAAATTTAATCAGAGGAATATTACTGTCAGCTGATAAATTAACTTGCTTTTCAAACTGATCGTATAAGTCTTGAGTGGAGCTGTTTACATGACTAGTGTTATTTTGAAGTTGTGTAAATAATGTTTTGAGATCTTCATTATATTTTATCCAATTCGCATTTTTAAAGTTTCTTTTTGTTGTTAAACTAAGTTTATCTTTGTATACTAGTGAATATTTAATTAATAGATAGTCGCTACCTAAGTTTTCGTTTAGCATTTGCCATTGGAACTTAAAAGAAATATCAGAAGATACAAATGTAATATCTGGTGATGATCTTTGTAGAGCCCAATTCACTAATTTAGTTCTAGTATGTTCCCCATTGTTTAGGTAGGTAAAGTTATTTTCAGTTGATGCTTCTAGTATGTTGGCTCCTCTACTGTCTGTTTTGTATGACCAATTCGTATGATGGCCATTAAAGTCACTTGCAATTATGGTCTTTTTTGATCTTAATGAAAATAAGGTGTCCCAATGAGCTTGAAAAGTTCTAATGGATAACGGACAGTACACGGAAATTATATTCTCTAAGCTATGACAGTTGAGTATTTTAACATGAATTATTTCTAAGCCCGCTATTATAGTTATTGTTTTACATAATTGTGATTGTAATGATCTATGCACTATTATGGCTACTCCTCCATATGAGTCATTTCTATCCAGTCTATAAATATTATAACCATTTATATTTAAAGTAGACTCTTTTTCTAACCAAGTTTCACTTAAAATAGCAATGTGATTTTTTTCTTGATGCAATAAAGTAACAAAACTATTTAACTTAGGTCTAACACTCTGACAGTTCTACTGAAGTATAGTGATACTGAATTCTTTATTTTTGCTATCAATTATTAGATACATAGGATGTAAATAAATTCCTGAATATATCTCCTTCTGAAAACACGTTGATTATAACTGTCTTAATTTCTTCAAATACTACTTTAAAAACCATTATAATTTTATCTGATATCTGCTTTTTAGAGAATATTATATTTTTAAGTTTTTCAAATATTTTTCTCCATTCAAATTTCCATTTTAACTTCTATTCATATATTCTGTTTTTGAGTTTGTCCATAATTTGTAGGTATAACACTATTTTCATTATCCATTGATGATTATGATATGTTCGATTTATTTTGCACAATGTTCCTAACTTTCTTTCTTTTGTTATGGTACTGTATAATGGCGTTCCTTCCTTTCTTTCATTTTCTTCTTCTAGAATATCATATCTGTTATCTGTAGCAAGAGCATTCGGTAATAAACAAGATTCTTGACTTCTGTAATCTAAATCTTTTTTCTTATGTAAGTACATTGCTAACGCCTTTTTATAAGTTATATTTTTTTCACTCATTATTATGCGAATCTCTTTTTCTTTCAAGAATGACGGACATGTTTTGTCTAATGCCATATGAGGTCCTTTACAATTTAAGCATATATATTCGTTGGTTTCACAATTGGGGTGATCTTTACCACATTTTGGACAAA
Source organism: Dendrolimus punctatus (assembly GCA_012273795.1). NCBI lineage: Eukaryota > Metazoa > Arthropoda > Insecta > Lepidoptera > Lasiocampidae > Dendrolimus > Dendrolimus punctatus. The sequence continues at coordinate 4,555,479 of CM022532.1, forward strand.
ATATTTGTTTATAGGGCAAAATTTTCTTGTATGGCTAAATTACCAACACCCAGAACATTGTGTAACCGGAAAAATGAAACGTTCTACTGGTAATCTTGATCCATAGCCAAATATGTATTCTGGACAAACAGGACTTTTAAAACAAACTCGAATGGATTCGCTATCAACCCATTTCCCGTTCATGTCTGAACGCCTTAATCTTTTCACTGAAATTATGGGCACTGAACAGGTTAAAGATTTGATAATATCTATTTCACTCATCTCTAACTCTACGCCTTTTATGAGGCCGTATGATAAGTTGTTTACGTCAGTCATTTGAGCTCGAATACCCATTTCAGATATTTTCGAATTATTTACGAGATTATCAGCTTGATCTTTAGAGCTTAAGGTTATAAAAACCCTGTAGAAACTTTTATATTTTATCCTTACAATGTCTCTAATTTTTTCCTCTAGCAATAATTTCGCTAAAGCCATTTGTTTAGGTAATGGATCTAGTGAGGTTAAATTTACTTCAAAATTATTTTCAAGTTCTGTATTTTGTGTATCTGATAATTCAACTAGCTCTTTTCTAGCTAATTTCTTTGGTGTTCTCCGTGAAACTGTCGTAAAAATCTCTTCTCCCTTCGTCTCTTTTCCCCTTGCTTCTCAGGTTGATCGTTGTTACAATCTAAATCCCGGTTCAAAATTTCTTGAATAGCACTGTCACATGCTTTAACACTTCCTAAATCACTCTTGTCAGAAAGATCACCACTACACTCTGTTCATCCATCTTAAATGTATTTACGGGTAGAACCCGCCTAAACGCACTCACTTATTAAACAATTTTAATCAACACCGCGTGCGCTCGGAACAAAGCACCGCGTGCCACCAGTGTCTTAACAGTCAGTACAATTATTTTTTCTTAGAGATTTTTTCCGTTCTATTAGAAGGTACGTATTGCAGTAGGTGTCACTGTTCTCAAATTGAACACCAAATGAAAGAAAATAATGTTTCGTTATACGCAGTTGTCTTAGAATTTTTTTTTTTATGTTTGCGTATAGGCAAACTGGCAGACGGGTCCACTTGATGGCAAGTGGCTACCGTCGCCCATGGACATCTGCAACACTAAGGGAGCCGATGCGTTGCCTACCTCGTTGAGACTTTAAAAATCTGTTTACGCCCTTTTTGAAGAGCCCCATATTGTAGCGCTCTGGGAAAACCGCAGGAGGGAGCTCATTCCACAGCTTGCTCACATATGGCATAAAAGAGCGAGCGCCACGTACAGTGGATAACTTCCAGGTGTCAAGGAAGTGTGGATGAACTCCCAGTCGCCGGCGAGCAGTGCGGTGGTAAAATGGCGATGTAGGTACCAAACCAAACAGCTCCTCAGAACACTCCCCATTATACAGACGGTAGAACGCGCTGAGAGCGCCTACGTCTCTTCTGAGACTTAAAGGTTCTAAGCCGCCTGTAAGTTCGGGATCGTCGACAATCCGGACCGCTCGGCGCTGCAAGGAGTCAAATGGGAGCAGCTGGTACTGAGGTAGGTATTTTAAGCGTGGTAGAGCCATGCTGCAATCATTGTCATGACTACAGCCCGTTGGGCCGGCTCGATCGGTGTGATACCACGCTCACACAAGATATCGGCGTGAAACGCTTGTCTAACCGTGTTTCGTACGATGAGTGAGAGTTCCGATGGCCCATTCTCCCCTCCCACCTATCTCATCCCTTATCCTTCCCTTGAATGTTATTGGCTTCGAAAACTGCTGGTCCATACGCGTTTATAAGTTGGTTCTGAATTGTGGGGCGTGTCACGTTGGTGTGGGGGTCAGGGAGACCCGATGAAACGGTGCACCGCTGGCCGCCCGTTGGTTGTAGAGGCCCGAACCCTTGTTATCCTGGCTTGGGAGGCTGTCCTTCCGCTGGCGAAAAATGCCCGACAGTTAGTCGCCGTGCCGGGTTGGGGGCCCGGAGTGGAACCCGGCGATTAATTTAGGGTTGGATCGGGGGCCCTTCCGTCCCCCTCGCCAGCGATACACATTACCCGACGACTTAGGATCTACTGGGAACCGTAGCTTTGCCCATGGGGTTTTCGAGCCAACAATATTCACTCTGTTTATTATCCCTTAAAATATAACAACTATGGCTATTAAAAAGAAAAAGAGGAACGTTTCTACAGCGGCCACCCCTTCCACATTTTGCGTGGACTTTTGTAACATTCGGGGACTTCATTCCAACTTAAATGCCGTCCACCACCACCTCGAGACGGTAAAGCCGGCCCTCCTCTTCCTGACGGAAACTCAGATATCGCCACCTGATGACACATCCTATCATGAATATCCCGGCTACAGTCTGGAACACGCATTTGCGTCCAAAGCCGGGGTATGTTTGTACGTCAGAAGCGATATCTTTTGTCGCCGATTAGGTAGCCTTGAAGACAGGGAGCTGTCAATTCTCTGGGCACGTGTAGATTGCGGTGGTCACACGTGCTCTATGCGTGCCTTTACAGGTCTCATAGTGGTGACTCTGAAGCCGAGAGATTATTTGGACACGTCCAAGAAACCACAGATAGCCTTCTACAGCAATATCCTTCCGCAGAGGTTGTAGTCCTTGGCGATTTTAATGCCCACCACAAGGAGTGGCTGGGGTCGCGTACGACCGACCGACGCGGGGAATTGTGCCGCAAACCTTGCCCTAGCTTATGGTCTCACCCAGATGGTATCAAATCCTACCAGGATACCAGATATTGAGACCCATACACCTTCTCTGCTGGATCTCTTGCTGACTACCCACCCGGAGGGTTACCAGGTGTCCGTCGAAGCCCGCTTGGGATCCTCCGACCACTGTCTGGTACGCTCTGTGGTCCCTGTAGTGGAAAACGGCCGTCCCCGTCCCTCTGGGACACGCCATGTATGGCACTACAAGTCGGCGGATTGGGACGGCTTGCGAGAATTTTTCGCTTCTTTCCCATGGCTGCAAATCTGCTTCTCATCAGATGATCCCACCATTTGCGCTGATGCCATAGCGGACACAATTCTGTCGGGAATGCACTGTTTCATTCCCAACAGTGTTGTCCGTACAGGTGGCCGTTCGCGACCCTGGTTTGATGCATCTTGCGCTGAAGCTTTGAAGCGCAAGCAATATACTTATCGAGCCTGGGTTGCAGCGCGTAATGGTGAGGATCCAGCTACATCTGATTTAAAGAAGCAGTTTAACACTGCGGTCAGATCCAGCAAGAAGTGTATAGCCGAGGCTAAGATGCGGCACATTCAGAAGATCGGCGACAAATTGATTAGCGTCCCTTCTGGGAGTCGCGCTTTTTGGTCTCTCGCCAAGGCTGTAGAAGGCAATTTTTGTAGGTCCTCCCTGCCACCTCTACACGGATCAGATGGCTCACTCGACTATGAGGTAGGTATTTTACCTACTTAAAATATTTGATGTTTTTATGTTTTTGCAAGCCATGTCAGCTAACAAATATATTTTAAAGTGTGTAAATTCTATTCCTCACCTTTTTCATATTATAAAGCTATTTTTAACTTTAATTACTGGATTTTTGATGAATTGTCGATTTACCAAAAACTTATTTCAAAGATGTCAATTATGTCAAAACCAAAAAGACATTCCGATCGATACGAGTTACACTCGTGAATGTATGTACTTTGTTTGTGTTTTGATTATTTTTCGATAACTTTGTTTGATTGCTGGACTCCGAAGACTTCGCTTATTACGTTTACTAGTGTACTGTGATCACGTTGAACTTACGCATGTACCCTGAACACCGATTTGCCTAAGGATTTGTTCTCTGAGGACTTGGGTTATGGCTTCTTCTGAAAGAGGTTGTTGTGTGCCCAGATGCGGTAAAACTTGTAAGTAAATCATCCTAACGGCACCAGATTAGATGTGGATACAAATGATGTTATGAAAATGTATACCTTTGAATATTTTAATAAAAGGAAACATAATAAATCACGCTATCGCTAAATTGTTGTTTTATTTACTAACAAATAAACATTTTTTGGAAAGGCTTTTGGGAACTGTAGGAGTTAAATTATTAACTTCCGCAATTTCCAAAAGTTTAATATAAAAATCAAAATAATACTAAACCCCCTGGACGGTTTTTGCCGTTGAATAGTGTCGTATACCGATAGAGTGCGATAGTATATACATTGTGACTGTTGACTCTATACCAGTATATATAAAGTACTCTGTGCGTGCCACTGAGATGATAAATATGTTGTCAACTTTCTTATCAATCACAAAAGAAAAGTTCGTGAAAATTGTTTTATCTAACAACCTTCGCTTCGTCGGTGTTCATGCGGAATAATCTGGGCTCGAGAATTACACCTGTTGCGTCCCCCAGTTAACTTTATTGGAAGTTCGAGAGGATATTTGAGTTTCATAATATCTTGTACTCAGAATGTAAGAAAGTTTTCAATAATACTTAAGTATAATTTTTTTAGGGTTCTGTGACCATATTTTTGAGGGACTCTGTGGTTCAACGGGCTAAGCCTTTATTAGCTGACCTCACTGCAACGCAGAGGCTCCCGGTTCAATTCCTGGTATGGTAAATTTCGGGAAGCAATTTCTATGTGTCTGGGATCGGCCCTAGAGTAGTCCGTTGTATATTGCCATAACACAAGCGTAACTTGCTTAATTTGGGAGTATACAATATGTGTGTTTGCCTCGTATTATTATAATTTTTGGAAAACGGGACACTTGTAATGACCGTTATGTCTGTTCGTCTATTTTTATGTCTTTGTATGTCAAAGTATTTTTTCCACAAACTCCCGTGATTTCTGGAAAACTATGGATATATGGAACTATGATATATGGATGAAATTTTGTAAGAAGGTATCCGGATACAACGATGTCTGTTATCACGGTTTTAGTAGCCGAAATGTCGAAATAAAAAATCAAATAAAATGCCACGCTTAAAAAGATTAAAATATAATTTTAATTATGTGTAAAAGTATTAATAGTGAAAACTTAAGAAAATACTATTTCATTTCAACTTCTCAGACTTTAATATCTTCATCTAATGTTTTCCTCAGGATCAGTGACAAGAATAAAAGAGGAAAATTATATCTAGCTATATTCAAAGTTAATCAAATAATGAAACATCATATTATAACTCGTGAGTGAGATAAGAAAATGAAAGAGAAACTCTTCATTGTGCACTATTGCAGTGAAACTTGCAGACCTTAAGTACTATTTATGCACAATGGGCAGACTGATTGCCATAAGCTCAATAAAACTGAAAGTTTAATCACTGACAGCCCGTGAAGTTTAATATAAAACTCATTTAATCCCTGTAATTGGGCGTCAAAGGGTCGCAGCAAAGGGTATTACAGCTGTGTTGCACTTTCAAAATATATTGCAACGGTTGTTGACAAATAGAACAAAGAATACAACATTTTATAAAGAATTTGTATTTCGGAAATGAGCATAAGCAAAATAACAAAAAATCATAGACGGATGCTTTGTTGTGTATTTTATTGGCAAATTAATTTACTCGGTGAAACATGCATCTACGAAGAGAGTGTTTGGTGACGTAGGTAGTTTGAAACGGCTGCCCCAAGATAAGTTAGCATCTTTATTAAACTTTTAGCTTTTTTTTAAGTCTATTTTTATGGTATTGTATTTTAAAAAATGGGTTAAGTGTGTGTCAATCTACAAATTAATTTAAAAGACCAATTGAAACTGTATGTAGCAGTATACATGTAATTAAAAAAATACATTATAATATAGGACGATGGGCACTGCAGTTTCTTTTTGTCATAAAAAACGAAACAAATATGTTTACTAAAAAATAAAACTCATAAACATTAGTAGCATTCTTTTTAAATACAATTTTGTATTTAATTTTAAGTTTAGACTATTTGTATAGGGTAAGGATAAAGGGGACCTTCTTATTCTTCTTCTTTCAACGCTCGATGACCACTATGTCATCGAGCGTTGAGCAAAAAGTTATAATAATTCAAAAATCTGGCAGAATGACGGTTGTGTAGAACTGTCGAAGTTGTATACGGATTAAAATATTAAGGCCCGCTTGCATAACGATCGTCTTTAAATAAAATTAGTTAATTTAATTTAATTCTCTAAACGAGTTTAATAGTAAATGCATTTATATTGTCTTGCATGAGGCACTCTCCCATGTCATTTAGTAAAATGTATTTATGCCATCGGTAAAACAGCCAGGTGTGTTCCGTTTCACGTTCACGTCATATTTTATCGAACAAACACGCGAAATTTAGCTTTAATGTTAGTTATTTCCTGCGTAAAAAGGGTTTTAGTTGGCCAATCTCAAATTGACATTTGAAATTTTGTTCATTTGGTTAAGTTTACTTCAGAATTTTTGCAACCTGAACAATGATGTTTTGCTGTGCGGTTATATTTTCGATTTTATGGGTATTTAGCATTGAGATAGATAAAGCAAATAAAATACGAGTGACGATCTGTAATTGACATTTAATTTTAATAACTTACAATTTCATAAAGAATAATAAATATTAATTTATGAAATTATTTGTTGAAATGTTCTTTAATGCAGAAGATATTGCTTTCCCATCTCACGTTCAGGATCCTTTTTATAATCAAAGAATAATAATTGTAGACAAAGATCATAAGTTTGTCTTCGCTGCTTCCATTATATAGGCGTTCAAGCTCATCCCATACTTCTTTAGCGCTTTTATATCGCATAACTTGTTTTAGAATCTCATCCGTCATGTTTGTCATCAACAGAGTTAAAACGGCACAGTCAATTATTAGAAATTGTTGTAAATTTATTTCATATTTGGCTTTAGCATCTGCACCATCAGATGCTGCAGGCTCATCGGGATTTTGAAGTTTTCCTTGCAAAATTTCTTCAGCGCCGGGTTTTGCCCTGCACGCTGTCTCAATACGATACCGCCAAGGCTTATAATTTTTACCATCTAGGAGCATTATTTTTACCTTGAAGCCTCTGCGATCGCCTTATCCATTGTGAACGTCAGGTCGAGTACAATGATAGATAGATAGATAAAACTTTATTGTACACCATTACAGAAAAGCTTACGAACTAGTATTATTATAGTAGGGTACAAAGGGCGGTCTTATCGCTAAAAAGCGATCTCTTCCAGACAACCCGTGGCAAGAATATTCCGATTTGAAGTGGCGACGGTGGTATACATAATTATTGTACGATTACTTAAATTTTATTAATAAATATATAACTATACTATATATACAAATATACACATAAGTTATATACATATATAATATATAGCGATAATATGCAACTATTTAAACATAATAGACATATAGCTATATACAATATAATATATACTAATTACATAAAATTACATATCATTATATTGCAGATAGAATTTTCTGACTAAGTTCTTAAATATTATTAGGCATTTTACTTGTCTGACAGCAACAGGCAATGAATCCAAAGTTGGATAGCCTTAACCGTGAAAGAATTATTGTAGAACGTTGTACTATGAATAGGAGTAATAAGTCTATGTTGACTGGAAGGGCGTAAATTGTGAGAGCAAGAAATAAATTCGTAGCGTTCTTTAAGGTACTGTGGAGTAGTAGGGATGAATAAAATACTGTAAAGCAATGAAAGAATATGAGTATTCCGGCGAATACGGATTGGCAACAACTTGAGCTTTTTTCGAAATTCAGAAACGTGGTCATACTTGCGTAACCCAAATATGAACCTTATGGAAAAGTTCTGGAGTCGCTCAAGTTTATTAAGCTGTTCTTGAGTTAAATCTAGATAGCTGGCGTAATCAAGTATGGGCAAAAGTAGTGACTCTGCTAGCTTAATTTTAGTGGCGATGGGCAGGAAGTTTTTCAGCCGCCAGAGTGATCTGGAGGAGAGAAACAAACGCCGACTCAACTCCGTTATATGGGGTCTCCAGGACAGCTCACTATCAAATATAACTCCTAGGTTTCTGAACTTATCACTGATAGGGATAAGCTTCCCATCAAAAAGAAAACTTGGCATACAGGTCCAGTCAACTTTACACAGCATCCGCGAGCTACCGATGATAATGACTTGAGTTTTCTCAGGATTCACAAGAAGTCCGTTCGATTTACTCCATTGCAGTATGCGGTCAAAGTCAGTGTTTATCGTTGCGACTGCTTGATTTAGTGTAGCAACCGGTGCCTGCGTGTAAATTTGCAGATCGTCTGCATAGAGGTGATAGGATGAAGTAAGTTCATTGGAAATTGAGTTTATAAAAACAGCGAATAATAAAGGAGATAGTACGCCGCCCTGTGGAACACCGGCAGAGAGATCACACCACGACGAATAGTCGTCATCAACTCGAATGCGCTGTCGGCGTCCATACAGGTAACTATGAAACCAGTCGATTACTTCAGGAGATATGTTAATAGAGCGTAGGATGCCGAGTAACACTTCAAAGTCAACATTATTAAAAGCACTGCTGAAATCGAGCAGCGATAACACAGTCAGCAAGCCATTGTCCATGCCATGCCGGATGTCATCTGTGATTTTAATGAGGGCTGTGGTGGTGCTGTGGCCAGGACGAAAACCAGACTGGTAAGGATTCAAAAGGGAATTACGGTTCAGGAAAACACTTAGCTGCTGATGAACTAAGCGTTCGAGGACTTTGGAAAGGAAAGGTAGTATGGAAATAGGACGAAATTGAGAAAAGGAAGCGGGGTTGGGTTTTTTTGGTAGAGGAGTAACCTGGGCTTCCTTCCAGGCAGCTGGGAATACACAAGATGTTATGGATGTGTTAAGGATATGGGTAAGGGTAGAATTAATACCATCCAGTATGGGTAGGATCATGTTGCGACTAATGCTATCACTGCCGACAGCATTAGATGTAATTGATTTTACAGCTTTATTAACATCACTATCAGTAAATCGACTAAAAAGAAAAGGAGAATGCTTGGGTGTTGGCTTGGACGAGATTCTTTTCAAAGTTTCAGACTTTATTACTACATCAAAGTCAGAAGTGGTTGAGAAGTGTTGATTTAAATCATCAATATTGAATTTTTGACTGACTGAGTTTTCTGTTTGTTTGCCAATCCCCAAAGAGCGTAGAAACTTCCATACTTTAGCTGGATCATCATTTTGAACTGATTCGTGAATATAACGGCGTTGAGCGTCCCTACACACTCTATTACAGCGATTACGAATGCTCACATAAGCAGCTTTGTTTGCTTTGGTTGGCTTCATTTTATATCGAGTTTTAGCTTTAGATTTCTTGTGCATCTGCGATTTAATATCATCGGTAAGCCACGGTGCAGGCAAGTGTTTGACCTTGATACGGCGTAAAGGCGCATGAGTATCATACAGCTTCATCAAAGCAGTATGAAACACATGAACCTTATCATCAATAGTGAGTGCACTGACCACCCCAGACCAGTCAACTTCCGTCTAATTAGAAATTACCGTATCGGTACTGGTGGTGGAGGTGTTGCTATATACTTGCGCTCCCATCTAGCATACAAAATCTTAAGTGCATCCTCACAACCCCCAACACCGGATAACGGTGAGTATTTATTTGTAGAAGTAGAACTTACGCATACCAAAATTTTACTAGGAGTATTTTACGCATCGTCTGTTCGCATTAATTACTTCTCCTCTTTTGAAACTTTACTAGAAAAGTTTTCTCCTTTATATATGCATAGTATCATCATGGGTGATTTCAACACTTGCCTCCTTAAACAAGACCATCGTTCTTCTGCTTTAGAAACTTTAACAAGATCCCTTAACATACATATTCTTCCTCTGAGTGCTACTCATCGTTTCCCTAATTCATCCCCTTCTCTTCTCGACCTAATAATGGTTTCATCACTACCTCACGTATCTCATTATGGTCAATGTTCGGCGGATGCTTTTTCCTATCATGACATGATTTTTCTCTCATATAACTTACATCCGCCGAAAGCTAAGCCCAAAATCATCCTGCAGCGTAATTTTGGCGGCACGAGCCTAGATGCCTTACTTAAGGACGCTCAGGAAGTTGACTGGTCTGGGGTGGTCAGTGCACTCACTATTGATGATAAGGTTCATGTGTTTCATGCTGCTTTGATGAAGCTGTATGATACTCATGCGCCTTTACGCCGTATCAAGGTCAAACACTTGCCTGCACCGTGGCTTACCGATGATATTAAATCGCAGATGCACAAGAAATCTAAAGCTAAAACTCGATATAAAATGAAGCCAACCGAAGCAAACAAAGCTGCTTATGTGAGCATTCGTAATCGCTGTAATAGAGTGTGTAGGGACGCTCAACGCCGTTATATTCACGAATCAGTTCAAAATGATGATCCAGCTAAAGTATGGAAGTTTCTACGCTCTTTGGGGATTGGCAAACAAACAGAAAACTCAGTCAGTCAAAAATTCAATATTGATGATTTAAATCAACACTTCTCAACCACTTCTGACTTTGATGTAGTAATAAAGTCTGAAACTTTGAAAAGAATCTCGTCCAAGCCAACGCCCAAGCATTCTCCTTTTCTTTTTAGTCGATTTACTGATAGTGATGTTAAGAAAGCTGTAAAATCAATTACATCTAATGCTGTCGGCAGTGATAGCATTAGTCGCAACATGATCCTACCCATACTGGATGGTATTAATCCTACCCTTACCCATATCCTTAACACATCCATAACATCTTGTGTATTCCCAGCTGCCTGGCAGGAAGCCCAGGTTACTCCTCTACCAAAAAAACCCAACCCCGCTTCCTTTTCTCAATTTCGTCCTATTTCCATACTACCTTTCCTTTCCAAAGTCCTCGAACGCTTAGTTCATCAGCAGCTAAGTGTTTTCCTGAACCGTAATTCCCTTTTGAATCCTTACCAGTCTGGTTTTCGTCCTGGCCACAGCACCACCACAGCCCTTATTAAAATCACAGATGACATCCGGCATGGCATGGACAATGGCTTGCTGACTGTGTTATCGCTGCTCGATTTCAGCAGTGCTTTTAATAATGTTGACTTTGAAGTGTTACTCGGCATCCTACGCTCTATTAACATATCTATATTTACGTTCAGTTTTATTCCACGCGTGAGTGCTTGCTATAATATATTTATGAAGGTACTACAATGTTTTAAAATTTGCGATTTTCGTTTTGCGTGGTTCAAGGAAGTATAGATAAATTAGCTTCCAGAGGTTTCTCGAGGCGTTTGTTGTGGTATTTGTATATTTGCAGGAATTCTAAACTTGATATTTAACATTCCTTGTACGATCAGCAAAAAGAGGTTCGTTACATTTTGAAGAAGAAAATATATTTACAATCAAAAATCAATGGTGAAAGTCAAATTAATTGAATTATTTACACGGCTAATTGTTGTGAGGTCTGACTATTTGGTTTTAGTTTGACAATTGATTTTAGTTGTGGTTCATTTTTGTTATTTATTGTTCAGAGTTATTATTTGTTGTTATTTGATATTATATTTGTTAATTAAAATGGTTCTGATGTTGAAACGTGGTCGAGGTACGCTTTTACTAGTCACACTATGATTTGGTGTAATAAACCAGGCTATTCGTTTTCGAAATCAGCTGTGTTGATTCTTGACAAGAAAATTTAATTTGTCAAAAATCTGATAATAGCACTTTAATTTTCGCCGAAATCGGCCTCGAGACTCTTTTTCGCTATTTAGCAAAGTTTAGGATTTGGCCCTGAAAGCCCACTTGAAAAATTCACTTTGTGTAATATAGCGACTTCCTGCAAAAAGCTTTAAAAATTTTCTAAATAATAATTATTATATTTGAAGCATTGATTTTCGCGCACTCTCAATACCTAATAATTTTTCTGATGCTATAAAATCAGATAACAACTGTAGGAGGATCTCCAAACATCACGAGTAACCTTTTAGCAACAAATGTTTTATTTACGAAAGCAAAAGCCTTTTCAACAATGTTATTTTAGGAATATTTCGAAGATCGGAAAAGTGGGTGGTGCTGTTAAGATATTTACCAAACTTAATTGGCATAATCGGGTCAGAGCTCAACTTGTTGACGAATATTTCCACGGAAAAATTATGGAATAATATCTTACAAGGTTTCTTTTTCAAAAGCTCGTGTACGCCTCTGCAATTGACTTGTACTCGGTAAAGAAATTTGATGCCACACGATCAAAGTAATAAATTAATATGCCCCCTTCTAGTAAACATATTTTAATTATTATATTGTTTAAAATGTCACCTCCGTCAGATACCGGTCGAAGGGGACGGCCTAAAAAATGTTGGTTTGACGTTGTGAAGGATGACCAAAGACCACGCGAAGTAGCATAGAAAAAGTAAAGAAAGAAATAATTTATTTGCAAGGAAAGCGATACAAAGATACAAAAACATTTATGCGTACATTTTTTATGACATTATATATATTTTACACCGCATTTCCTACAAATGAGGTCGGTGCAAAGTAAAACATAAAAATTACTATATTTTGAAAATTACTAAGCACCGACTTTAAGATGTTTTAGATAATATATATTAATAATAATAGCTTTAGAAATAAGTTATTTTATACATTTTAGTTTTTGAAGTTGGTTTTTTTAAACGATGTTTTTATTTTTTATTTTATACAGATAAATGAATATTGTTTTAGAAATTAAAGTCTTAATATTTTTTTTTGTCTGCAATTTTCAAAAAAAATCATCTAATATAACACATTCTACTTATGTAGATACACAATAAGGGCCACTTGCAAAACAATCGCCTTTTAATAAAATTAGTTAATCATATTAAACTGCGTTGCGTAAACGTTATACACAAAACGTATTGACAGTCCTTTAAACATATTTAGCGGCAAATTTTGCGTTGTGCAAAACGCTAATTGTATTTAAGGGTGTTAAATACGTATTGTGTTTCTTAAATAAATTTAAACAACCTTATGCAAGCGGCCCTAAGAGTACCAAATATATTATTTACCTCTAGCTTTCGTTTCTGAGGTAAACAATTCTACCAATAAAAAAAACAAAAGAAAATAAACCAAAATATAAAGTTAGGAGAAATAAAAAACAACTGAGTCACACAAACAGATATGCTTTTTACTTGCAAGTATCAAAATTGTTACTAAAAAATTTCGCTTTGTACTATTTTATCTTTCCAAAGGAATGGATATAGGATGTATATGTATGTATGTAGGATTCCAAACTACGCCTTAAGTGATCTATATGTTTTCTTATAGGTCGACCGTTACCGTCCTCCACGAGATACTCCCGTGTACCTACTTTTGTTTCAATAACCCCCTTTGACCATTTATCACCGCCAGCGTAATTTCTCATCCAAACCGTATCACCTTCATTTAATTCGCGTAATACTCCGCCGGAATACTCAATCTGCTTTTGCTGTGACGCACGCACCTTGTCCTCGAGTGACCGTTCACTACGTAACAGATCCAAACGAGATCGAAGCGTACGTCTCTGCAAAAGCATTGCCGGTGTCTCTCCCGTTGTACTCTGCGGGGTGTTTCTATATGCTAGCAGAAAAGTTTGCAAAGCCGTATCTAAATCTTTGTTTTCCCTATAGGCTTTTTTTATAGCTGATTTACACAATTTTACCGCATTTTCTGCCGCACCGTTTGATGCTGGATGATAAGTTGGTGAAAAATATTGAGAAATGCCATTCTGTTTTAAAAAGTCTCTAAACTCCGCACTAAGCACCCACAATCCAAATATAATTCATTGCGTCGTATGAAATATGGTTTAAGATTTTCGTCCAAGCATGATGATGGCCAACCTGATTCTACATACAGTAATATTTTACTAAGGTCTCTGTCTTTCGATGTTTGTATTTTTACATCATTATGCGTAACGGGTAAAAAGTTTTCAACAAAATTTAAATATGTTACTTCGACTTTCGTATCTGGTTGTTTCCCTTGAGGTAAGCGTGAGAGTGCGTCTGCACAATTCTTTTTAGACGTCACATATTCGATATTGTAATTATAGCCCGATAATAAAATCGCCCAACGCTGTAGTCGTGAAGCCGCCATAATCGGTATCCCTACTTTGTTTCCGAAAATATATGTCAAAGGTTTATGATCTGTACGCAGAATAAATTTACGGCCGTACAAATACTGATGGTATTTTCGAATACCAAACACGATGGCCAGGGCTTCTCTGTCTATTTGCGAATATGCTCGCTCGGCGGTTGTAAGCGAGCGTGACGCGTACGCAACGGGCCGCTCCCCGTCCGGCATGATGTGCGTTAGCACGGCACCGACGCCGACGCCGCTCGCGTCCGCGGTCAACACTAATGGCAGATCTAACGAGTAATGTACTAACACCTCACTTGAAACTAGTAACCGCTTAATATTTTCAAACGCTTCCTGACATTTAACACACCATACATACGGGACGTTTATACGAAGTAAGTTATACAATGGCGCGAGTATTGTGCTCACATTTTTTATAAACTTAGCATAATACATCGCCATTCCTATAAAAGCTCTCAACTCCGACACATTTGAAGGTGTTGGAGTATTATTGATAGCATTTACTTTATCGGGGCAAGTATGTACACCGTTTTTACTAATGACATATCCTAAGTAAGTAACAGATTTTGCAAAAAATGTACATTTTTCTTTTTTTACTTTAAGTCCATAAAATTGCAACCGTTCAAAAACTTTATGTAAAGTTTGTATGTGCTCCTGGGTATTTGATCCCGTTATTATTATATCGTCCAAAAACACACCTACTTTGGGTAAATCAGAAAACAATTGTTCTAATCGTCGTTGAAAAATACCCGGACTAGAGGCCAAACCATATACAAGTCTATTAAACATAAATAAACCCTTATGAGTATTTATAACCGTGTATTTTTTTGATTCATCAAGAGACAATTGTGCATAAGCTTGTGATAGGTCAATTTTACTATAACGTTCACCCCCTTGCAAGCGAACCAGCAAGTCTTCTACGCGTGGCAACGGGTAACGGTCGACTTCCAATACCTTATTTAAAGTAAGTTTATAATCGGCGCAAATTCTAATAGTACCATCTTTCTTTACCACGGGTACGATAGGCGTGGCCCAGTCGGAATGTTCGACAGGTGTGAGGATGCCGTCCCGCACGAGCTGGTCCAGCGCGCGCTCCACGGGCTCGCGCATCGCGTACGCCAGCGGGCGCGCGCGCATGAACACCGGCTGCGCGCCGTCGCGCACTCGGATGCTCACCACCCCGCCAGTGAATCGCCCCAGGCCCGCCTCGAACACTTTACAGTATCTGGAACTGAATTCCGAAAAATTAAACTCTTCACTTTTTATTTTATTCATAGTTACATTATCATCATAGGTTATGTTAGGCAATTTTAAATTTAATTCAGCCATCCACTGTCGGCCCAATAAATTGGTTTTGCCCTTATTTATAATAAATAAATCAAGGATTTTACAAATACCCTTATGTTTGACCAAAGGTTTTATAACACCTATTGGTTTAATTGTTTCCCCGGTATAGTATCTTAAAGATAAATTACAACTCTTTATTTCTAATGTATTAAATAATTTCTTGTAAACTTCATAATTTATACAGGAAATCGCGCTCCCAGTATCACATTCCATTAATAATTTTCTACCTTGCACATTTAACGTTACATGGATAGGCGTGCATTCAGCTATCGACAATTTGTTTATAATTGTAACATTTACCTCGTCACTAGATTCGTTCTCCAAATTATTTTCTGACCTCAAAAGCTCGTCTGATGTGGCCCCTTGCCAGTGAGCGGGTTGTGCTACGAGTGGACACATCCTCCGAAGGTGCCCTTGCTTGTTACAGACACGGCACACATAATTCACAAACTTACATCGAGCCTCGTCATGATACTTGCCGCACACCTTACACATTTGATAGCGCCGAGCCCGCTCATCCGACTTCGAGGTCGATGCTGTCGCTGCGGGGCGGTTATAGCTACGCGTACATGTCCTGGGTGCATAGACCGGCCGCCTATCTCCACCATGAGCGTCCCTCTGCCTTGTACTCGTTATCGCCAGACACTCCGCCGCGTCCCCTGTCCGTGTGCGGCCCAATGGCATGCTACTGTCGACTGCGGCCGCGTTCTTCTCCGCCGCCTCCATGCTCATTGCTAAACTATAGGCTTTTGCATAATCCAACTTATCCTCCGCAAACAGTCCTTGCCGTATTATTTCGCTGCTGATACCACAAACAAACTGGTCTCGAATACTTTCTTCTAGCCAAGACCCAAAGTCACAAGACTTCGTCATTTTTTTTAAAACGGCAGAATATTCTGAGATACTCTCCCCTTCTTGTTGTTTACGCTGTCGAAATTTGAAACGTTCTGCTAATATACTTGGCTTTGGTTGCAAGTGTTTTTCCATGATGGCCGTTATCTGCTCAAATTTCATACTACTTGGTTTACGCGGCGTACATAAATTTACCAACAATTCGTAGCTTTCGGCTCCCATTACCGTTATAAGTGTCGATACATATAACTCACTTTTGATTCCATTTACAATAAAATAATGTTCCAACCGCTCCACGTATAGCTTCCAGTCATCTGTTGCCACTTGAAACTCACTTATCTTTCCAATAGACATATTGTTAAAATTATAATTACTTAACGTCACAACTATATAAACTTGATTTAGTGCACTATTTAGGGTCCGTTTTTGATCCTCGTCGCCACTGAAAGATATTTCTAAATATCTTTTTAGGGCTTTTCAATGAAACAACGACTGGGCGTAATACTTTCTATTGCGAGAATGAATGTACATGATTTTCTATCTACCTACATGTTATAACTATTTTTTTGGTTCACATACATAACACTTTCAATGGCGTTTTGTTGGGCACAGTGGTTCGGAGGGCGGGCGACCCGCCCATTCACGCCCACCCGCTAGCCACATGGTTTATATAATGCTAACAAATCCACGAGAGACATACACAGTAGTAATTAGAATCTTTACAATGTCTACTTTCGCAACTTTATTCGTGAAAATGGAAATCAATACAGTAGCGCCTTGTTACTAAGGAGCCGCTAATCCGGTGATCGCAGTAGTCCGGACGGGGGCGGCCTTAAGAGGCTATGTAGACCTAATTCAAATCGGCATTTCATAAAATCAACCCCGCACGTCCGATATTTACTTCGATGGAACAGCGCCAAATAAAACTTCGACCGTGGCGAAATATTGCAATTGATCATACCGACGCGCACCGCGGCCATGCCGACTTGATTCAATTTATTTCATTCTACGGCCCACGAGAGCGAGACAAACTGTCCTAAAGTTAGATAGACCGTTTGTATGCGTAATTCCTATTGAAATTTTGACGTAACTTCCTAAGCGTCTTTAGCTCAACGGCTTACCATGCGCAATAGTAACTAGGAGGTACAGGGTTCGAATCCTCCTCTCAGGCTTTACGTTTTTTTTCCAAGAACTTTTTAGATAGGTAAATTTTATTAAAATTATTTCATTGTATTATGGAACAACAATGAGTTGAGCCATTTGGGCCATTTCAGCCATTTGGGCCATTTCAGTCATTTGGGCCATTTCAGCCATTTGGGCCATTTCAGTCATTTGGGCCATTTCAATCATTTCAGCCATTTCAGTCATTTCGGCCATTAGGACCATTTGGGCCATTTCAGTCATTTCGGCCATTAGGGCTATATCAGTCATTTCAACCATTTCGACCATTTCGGCCATTTCAGCCATTTCGGCCATTTGGGCCATTTCAGTAATTTCAGCCATTTCTGTCATTTCGGTCGTTAGGGCCATTTCAGTCATTTCAGTCATTTCGACCATTAGGGCCATTTCAGCCATTTCAACCATTTTAGTGTTTTTGGCCATTTCGGTCATTTCGGCTATTTAGGCCATTTCAATCATTTCAGCTATTTGGGCCATTTCAGCCATTTCGGACATTTGGGCCATTTCAGTCATTTCACCCATTTCGGTCATTTGGGCCATTTGGGGCATATCAGCCATTTCATTCATTTCAGCCATTTCGGCCATTTCAGGCATTTCGGTCATTTGGGGCATTTCGGTCATTTCGGCCATTTGAGCCATTTCACTCATTTTAGCCATTTTGGCCATATCAGCCATTTCAGCCATTTGAGCCATTTCAATCCAAAGACAAACACGTTGAGCACTGTCGACGCCAAATTAGATGGTGGCTGCTTGATGAAGGCAAATCCCAGGAGTTCGCTTCACCATCCGTCGAGATGTGTGTCGGAGCTGAGAGCGACCTAGTCCAGAGCCACTGGAACAAGATCCAAGCAGCCATTACTAAAGCGGCAAAGGCAGTGCTGGGTGTGTCTAAGGGTGGACGCAAGTGTGACAAGGAGACTTGGTGGTGGAACGACACAGTCCAGAGGGAGGTTAGGGTGAAGAAAACCCTTTTCAAAAAGTGGCAAGCGTCCAGATCTCCTGAAGATCGCGACGCATACAGGGCCGGAAAACGTGCCACCAAAAGAGCTGTAGCCAGAGCCAGACGAGACCACTTTCGATCGTTTTACGATAAGTTGGAATCGTCTGAGGAGCAGAAGCTCATTTATAAGTTGGCACGTTCCAGGATCAAAGCGGCACAGGACATTTCCAAGTACCGCTGTGTTAAGGATCCTGGCGGTAACCTGTTATGCGAGGACCTCGCGGTGAAGGAGAGATGGCGCTCGTACTTCCACGAGCTGCTGAATAAGCAACACAAAGAGGTACAGCCACCGAACCTCCCTCCGAATCAAGGACTAGTGCAACCGATAACGCCTGAAGAAGTCCATAGGGCTCTTCGCCGCATGGGGAATCGCAAAGCTGTCGGAGCCGATGGAGTCCCCATCGAAGCCTGGAAGGCGATGGGTCCTCGTGGTGTGGGCATTTTAACAAACCTTTTTAACCGCATACTACTCACCAGAAACATCCCGAGACAATGGAGACAGAGTGTTATCACCCCAGTCTTCAAAGGTAAGGGATCGGTGCAGGAGTGCGAAAACTACCGCGGAATAAAGGTAATGTCCCACACCATGAAGCTCTTTGACCGCATAATAGACTCTCGGATCCGGCAGGAGTGCACTATCTCGGGATGTCAATATGGGTTTCGTCCTGAGCATGGAACCATGGACCCTGTTTTTGCCCTAAGGATCATCATGGAGAAATACAGGACGAAGAATACGCCTCTGCATTTCCTGTTTCTGGATCTGCAGAAGGCCTTCGACTGTGTTCCTCGCATAATGATCTGGTGGGCACTGATGTCCAAAGGGGTGCCAGAAACCTATATTGACATTGTCCGGGATATGTACCGCGATTCCGATTCCATAGTTCGGACCGCTGTTGGCGACACTACACCCTTCCCCATTACCGTAGGCGTGCACCAGGGATCGGTCCTTAGTCCGTTTCTGTTTAGCCTGATATTAGACGAAGTGTCGACAGTATCAAAGATGCGCATGAGCAACCTGCATGGTTGCTCATGTATGCGGACGATATCGCGCTGGCAGATTCATTCAGAAAAATGAGATAGTTTCCGAGATGAAAATATATTTAGCCTAACGGGTCTAAATGATCAAACGGCTGAATGGCCCAAATGATCGAATTGACCGAAATGACTGAAATGGCTGGAATGGCCCAAATGACCGAAATGGCTGATATGGCCCAAATGGCCGAAATAACTGCAATGGCCCAAATGGCTGAAATGACTGAAATGACCCAAATGGCTGAAATGGCCCAAATGGCCGAAATGACCCAAATGATCGAAATGGCTGAAATGGCCGAAATAGTTGAACTGACTGAAATTGCTGAAATGGCCCAAATGACTGAAATGGCCCAAATGGCTAAAATGACCGAAATGGCCCAAATGGCCGAAATGGCTCAAATGGCTCAAATGGCTGAAATGACCAAAGCGGAATATCACAAAAAACCTATCCCATAATTTGGGATAACCCATAATATTGATTACATAAATCAATCCCATTATCCGGGATAAAAGGTTTCCCTTGTCCACTCTCGGTATTAAAGTTCCATGTATACCGAATTTCAACTAAATGGGTTCGGTAGTTTTTCCGTAAAAGCATAATAAACAAAAAGATAAATATATTTTTATCCGGGAAACTATTCCATATTTCGGGATAAAAGCATCCTATGTTCATTCTCACCATCGAAAAAAAAATATATATATATATATATATATATATATATATATATATATATATATATATATATATATATATATATATATATATATATATATAATGAATTTCAGCCAAATCGGTCCAGTAGTTTTTCCGTGAAAACGGAACAAACAGACAGACAGTTACTTTCGCATTTATAATATCAATAGGGAAGGGATAATATGAATTCATTGCTGTTCCATAATACAATAAAATTATTTGAATAAAATTTACATCTAAAAACTAATATCATTAGAATAGAATAAAGTTTAACAGTATCAAATTTAGTTACAAAAAGAGAAAAAAAGAACCTCTTATGTGGGGAGCTAGTCATCTACCTCCTCACTACCATAGTATTATAAAACCACTAGGCCAAACATGTTTAATATGTGTCGAATTTTCAATAGATAATCCACATGAACGTCTCTCACTTTAGGATGTTTTGTCTCGCTTCCGCTTGTTCTCAGCCGCATGATTAGTGTGACATCGGTACCGTGCGATCGAGCGTCGAGTTCGTTAGCTACGTACCTACTTATGTTATGTAGCGTATGTTTGGTGATATACAATATTTTACCACACGCACGCACGCCTTAAACTGGCGCTGTCCCATCGAAGTAAACATTGGTTGCGCGGGGGTAAACTATGTGAAACACCGATTTGAATTAGTAGTATACAGGCTCTTAACAGCAATAACACGTTGCGAAGCGGTGTACATAGACTAGGAAGTAAAATTAAATTTTAACCTATATGTGTGACCTTCAAAAAGTGATCTCCAGTGGAACTTATTTTGAATAAAAACTTTTGAATTTGAATATATGTTCGCCTGTATATTCTGTGAATTTTCATTTCTACTGCGTGTGAGCTGTAGAGACACATTTTTTTATTTGCGAAGCTAGCTGACTGGCATACGGCCACCTAATGGAAAGTCGCTTCTGTCGCCTGTAGTCCTTTGCAACATCAGGGCCGAAGCTAAGGCGTGGTGAACCTTTAGTATGAGATAGAGGGGACTGTATAGGGGAATGAAATAGGATCATAGACCCGTAGCCCTGACTGGGGAGTCCCATACACGGGTCGCGAACTATCCTCTAAGGTTATGCCCTTGTCGCACCCTATGGTCTTCAAACGGGATTCCTCTGGCTAAAAAAAGGGAATGAGATAAGGAATTCCGTCTGGTTTTTTTATTGAGTCAAAACTTTAGTTCCTAGCAAACACAATTGCCAGGGTCACAGGCACACTTTACTTATAATAATGTCGTTATAAATAAAAACTTGCTTAGAGTACTACGACTACTTAAAATTACACGTAATACAGTTGGGAGTTGTTGGTTAAAGTTGGTGTTGATTGGGATGTTTCCCCCCAGGGGGTGCCGCCCTGGTCTCTTCTCCGACCAGGTAGCGGTACAAGGGGATGCGTCCCCGGGGCCCCGAGCGGCCACTGTCACATTCCCCCTTCGCTCCGTGACAGTGGTGTCCCACCTTTCCGCCTCCAAATCCCAATGCCTGCCCTTCCTTACCAAACCTCCTCCCAAACGCCCTCCTTTCCGATGCGACCGCCAGCGTCGAGGTGTTCTCCGCTGGCTGTCAAGGACGGCGGTGGTGATGTCCACCCCACCACCGCCTCCTGACAGGCGACCTATCCTCCCGACCCGTCTGCCAACGCTGCTGTGTGCGCGAGGCGACGGGAAAGGTGAGGAAGGAGAGGGGGAGGGGTGTTGGCGCAGGAGCAATCCTTCGCAGCCTCCCCTCCCCCATCGCGAAGCCCCCCCCCGCCGCTGACGCTGCTTAGAGCGCGAGGCGGCGGAGGGGGAGAAAGGAGAGGGAGGGGTGATGGCGCAGGAGAAATCCTTCGCAGCCTCTCCCTCCCTCCTATCGCGAGGCCCCCCCCCGCCGCTGACGCTGCCGATTGCGCGAGGCGGTGGGGGGGGCGGGGTGGAAGAAGAGGGGGAGGGGTGTTGGCGCAGGAGCAATCCTTCGCAGCCTCCCCCTCCCCCATCGCGAAGCCCCCCCCGCCGCTGACGCTGCTACGAGCGCGAGGCGGCGGAGGGGGAGAAACGAGAGGGAGGGGTGATGGCGCAGGAGAAACCCTCCGCAGCCTCCCCCTCCCCCCCCATCGCGAACACACTCCCCCCGCCGCTGACGCTGCTGAGTGCGCGAGGCGGCGGGGGGAGGAGGAAGGAGAGGGAGGGGTGATGGCGCAGGAGTATTCCTTGCAGCCTCCCCCTCCCGGCGGCAGCGGGCGTCGAGGTCTGGGGGATCAACATAGACCTCCGCCCGCACTAATGCCGCGAGAGGGCGCGAGAGGCAGCCGCGCGTCCCTCTCAGGGCCGGGAACCATCTCCCGGCCGCACACAGGAGAGGCCGCTCTGTTACGAGCGGCCGGCCGCTGCCGGGTGCGGGTTAAGCTCACGCATGTACGCGACCCGCGCTGGGAAGAAGGCCCATGGGTTAGTGGTATACGGAGCGGTCGAGCGGCGGGGAGCCCCACACCCCGCGCATGAGGCGGTGACGGGCGGAAGAAGAAAAAAAAAAAAGAGGGAGCCCCGATCGAGGACGGGAAGGCGAGGGGGGGAAGGGAGGAGGGAGGGGGGAGGAAGGAGAGGAGGGGGAGGAAGGAGAGGGAGGGGGAGGAAGGAGAGGGAGGGGTGATGGCGCAGGAGCAATCCTCGCAGCCTCCCCCTCACCCACGAGGAGGATACCGCCCGTGACTCCTGGCAGCCACGGGCGGGCGGCAGCGGGCGTCGAGGTCTGGGGGATCAATAGGACCTCCACCCGCACTAATGCCGCGAGAGGGCGCGAGAGGCAGCCGCGCGTCCCTCTCAGGGCCGGGGAAACGTCACTCCCTGGCCCGCACACAGGAGAGGCCGCCTCTGTTTACGAGGCGGCCAGCGGCTGCCGGGGTTGCGGGTTAAGCTCGCGCATGTACCGTGACCCCGGCGCTTGGCAGAAGAAGGCTCCCCTGAGGTTTTAGTGGGTATACCGACGCCGGTCGTATTGATTAATCGGCGTCGGGGAGCCCCACATACCGGCCGCGCAGATCCCCCGCGCGGCTGACGATGCGACAACGCATTTCCTCATGTAACAAAAAATAAAAAATGATTGGGATGTGTTGGTTGTGGATTGAGATGTATTGATTATGTTTGGTAAAGTATTGTATTGTATCCTAATATACATATATAAAAAATATATGTGCACATAACTGCACTCCCGCCGTGGTTGAAATCATCTATTCGACATAAGTTGAATGCATTGATGTCGCCCCATGGGGATAGAAAGCCATGTTTATATATCTATAATATTGTAAAATTCTAAGCATGCCGTCTGTACATTGAAGCTATTTAAAAAGTGTGTGTGTGTGTGTGTGTTTGTGCAATTCACACACACGGCAAAGATGGCCATCAGAAAAGTAGCCTACTAGAGAAATCAGATTCCATGTTTTTACTTTGAACAAATGACACGGGAGGCTTATGATAACTAAAATAGGAAACAAATCTTCTAGTTTCAATTTAATTTAAAAACTTCAAAATATTTCCAACTCTTTTCTATATGAGCATAGTGTTTAAATTATAGTGTGCATTTAGCACGACGTCACGCTTTTTTGTTCCCATCGAAGAAATCACTACCGTGGATAAGAGTTTCACTTAAAAAAAACCAGCGGGAATAGACTATATAAACAATGATAATGTAAGTTACATATAAACAATGGGGAACACGATGCAATTTTTTTAAGTATTAAAACTAATAGGCAGATTTCGATGAGTTTTTCGCTGACCGACAGCAAATTCTTAGATTTAAAATCTGTGCTACTTTTTATCCTGGGAATCCCGTGGGAAGCGGGAACAGTTTGAAGTTGTTCTGGTATATAAAAATTTGCTTATTACGATACAGTTTTCACTAAAACGATAGTTTAGATTATTTTTGAAATGCCACGATATTTTGTGTCCCGCTAATCCCACGGAAATTTACCCGGGTAGGGTACGAATTAGTTAGATTGCATAAATATTAGCTGATTTCGACATGATTTCACTAAAACAACAACTTAAGTCTCTCCCTCTCTTAAATGATGCGATGCTTTATATTTCGGGAATCTCACAGGAATTTTCCTGAGAGTATTATTGTTTTGTTGCGCAGTTTGGATGTTTTTATATTATATGTAAAAACCCGAATTAGGTTTTAATGCAAGTAAAGCCGTGGGGTAAGCTCTAGTAATGTATATATATCTCTATGTAAGAACTCCGTCTGTTACTATAATGTTGTTCAGGCCAATTATTTTGATTGGTTCGTTCTTTTGATTATTTATGATTGGAATGGAGTCGGTTACATCGCGATTATTTGACATCTACCCTTCTAAGGGGGCTCCAATGTTGTTGCGATATCCTCTATTATACTTAGTACTAAGCACCATCTTCACGCGAGTGGGCTGCCGCAGTGACGTATGAAGTGAAGTTATCTGTGATCTACCCAACATCGCTAGATGGCTTCACCATGCTCCCGCCTGTGAAAGGTCGGAAGACTTTCAACCCCAAAATTACGGTTTTATAGAAAGTAACACAAAATATATTACGTCACACCACTTAATTATGGTAAATTAAACAAATATTATGTATATACGATATTGATTTTATATATATATATATATATATATATATATATATGATTATGAATATTACTTATCATAAGACAATGAATATCTCTATAGTTAGTTGATATTATATTCTTGGGCATACTATTGGCTAGGTAAAGGATAAAGTTTAGCTACAGGTCGCTTAAACGCTACCAACCTAGTTTTGACAGTAGCAACCCTAACAACCCCATCGGAATCCGGAAATACATCGGTTATAACTCCTAAAGGCCACGACAAAGGAGGAACATCATCCTGTCCAAGAATCACAACAGCTCCATTTTTAATGGAATGTTCATCCTTTTGCCACTTTTGCCTCACTTCCAAAGTGTGCAAATATTCAATTCGCCACTTCTTCCAATAAGAAGCAACGATATTATAAAGTAAATGTTTACGTTTGACTAAATTGACTGGCTCATTAGACAGATTGCATAACGGCAACTGTCTTAAAAGAGTGGTCATTAAAAAATTAGCTGGAGTTATAACTTCAGGGTAAGGGTCAGAAGTGACAACACTTAGAGGCCTAGAATTCATTACGCATTCAATTTGAACAAGCACGGTTTGTAACTCTTCATATGTTAAGAGTTGAGTTCTAATTACTCTATATAGAGTTATTTATATAAATGAGTTTTCAGACTCTTATGTTCGACGCCCACGCTCCACCAAAGTGAGGCGTACGCGGTGGGATCATCTTCCATTCAATACGACATTTTTCGAGTTCCCTTTTCATTAAAGTATTATGTTCTGAGCTAAGTAATAAATTTCATCTAGCTTTAAACGGGCACCAACAAAATTTGTTCCATTGTCGGAGTAAAGACAAGACACAGGACCACGACGTGAAATGCTTAAATGCTGCTAAGAAACAGTCGCTAGAGAGGTCTGTCACTAGTTCTATGTGAACTGCCTTGATTACCAAACAGACAAACAAACAAATATATGCTTTCTGCGCATGTTGACCACGTCGACGCTTTAAAAGAATGCGTATGGCACCGGTGTAGCCCACAGCTGCATGAACGAAAGCCTTAGCCTCATGAATTCAATATGAAGGCAAATCGGCCATTTTGGGCATTCGATTAGAAGGATGCACTCTGAAACAAGTATTGCATTCCTTAATCCTACTTCTTATGACTGTTCTGGCATCTAGTAACTTTTGTCTAGTGATCGACATCAGAAGACACGGACCAGTGTGGCAATTCATCACATGGAAATGTCTAATAATAAGATTGACTACATGTTCACGTTTTGGGAGAACAGCCGGGTGCTTAGCCTCAAAAGGTAAATCTGATTTAGTCAGACGACCTCCAACACGTAAAACTCCGTCAGTATCACTAAAAACTGAAAGATTTCTTAATTTTTTGCATGGTAAATTATTATTCTGAATTAACTTAAGATCATCAATAAAATGAATTTTCTGAATAGATTTGATTATATACTTTTCTGCAATAGCTAATTGCTTAATATTACATACATGAGATTTAATAATTTTTATAAAGCGTAAAATATAAACTGTTATTCGAAGAAGTTTGTCCCAAGATAATATACGTTGAGATAACTCATATAACACCGACGACTCAACGTTTACAGTCGCGGTCATAACATTGACTTTATGCTCAGGTAACTGATCGACATCCGAAGCAATAAACTTTTCAACAGGCCAATTAGAAAGCGCGCTATTAAGCCAACTAGGTCCATTCCACCACAAATCATGAGAGATTAACTGCGAAGGCAGCATTCCGCGGGAAACACAGTCACTGGGATTCTCAATTCCAGAGACGTGATAAAAATGACGAGAATCGAGATTCTCCTGACATTGTGCTACTCTATTTCCTACGAATATAGACCAGCGGTGTGGGGAAGAACATATCCATGAAAGTGCAATCGTGGAATCAGAAAATGCATAAATATCATCAATCTGAATACGGCCACGATATGTCTCAATGACTGTCTTAATTAATTTAGACATTAATGAAGCTGCACATAATTCTAAGCGTGCCAATGTAGTAATTTTCGTGGGTCAAACCTTAGATTTAGAACAAAGTAATTTTACTGATACGTCTCCTGCAACGTCGGTACAGTGTAAGTATATAGCACAACCGTAGCCGTCAAAACTCGCATCACAAAAGCCAACAATAATTACTCGGCTAGACGCTGTAACACCGACATGTCGCGGAAACTTTAACTCTGACAGCAATGAGAATTATTTTATAAGAATAGAATAGCGACGAATTATGTGGTCGGGTGGGGGACATCATCCTAGCCAATATTCCCAAGCCACAATTCTTTGATGAGTAGTTTGGCATATAAGATTACCGGAGCCACTAAACCTAAAACATTAAACAACCGAGCTACTACCGACAATATATTTATTTTCGTACACTTCTCAGTAATGATAACTGTCTTGAAGAAAAAAATATCTTCAGATGGATCCCAAGACAATCTCAGTACTTTAGAACTATTGTTTCGATTATCAGCAAAATCGACTGAATTTTTATGTAAAGTTGGAAGATTTTTCGTCAGGCTGGAAGAATTACTTATCCATTTAACGAGTTTCATACCACAAGAACCAAACAAGGCGATGAGGTCGCTAGCTAAATGAACAGCTGTCTCCTCATCAGAAACGGAATGAACTTAATAGTATATATAGAAATTATTTTCAGCAATGCGAGCGGCATCTGGAAAGCATGCGGCCATATCCAGAGCCAGCTGTCGCACGGTTTTCATAGCGAGAAAAGGGCTACACTTCAAACCAA
The DNA here is from genome assembly GCA_012273795.1 of Dendrolimus punctatus. Classification (NCBI taxonomy): domain Eukaryota; kingdom Metazoa; phylum Arthropoda; class Insecta; order Lepidoptera; family Lasiocampidae; genus Dendrolimus; species Dendrolimus punctatus. Next base: position 4,582,895 of record CM022532.1, read on the forward strand.
AAAGTAACCCGGTTAAACTGAAATGTACGAATCGTTTCATTAGTGTCGAAACGAAACAATATTATTAAGTATTTACGATGGTCATCTATAACACCAATTTGTAAATACATCTGTTGTACGTCTGCTGTCATTGCAACAGGATACAATCTAAATCCCAATAAAAGGATGAATAAGTCGCCCTGTAAATTCGGGCCAGGGTGAAGCACATCATTTAGTGATAAACCCGTATGTGTTTTCGCACTAGCATCTAATACAATGCGCGGTAATGGCTTATCGTCGCGGATAACCGCATGGTGAGGGATGTAATAGCCATCACTGCCATCACCATCTAAATTTGTCTCCGAAAGTTCGGACAAATACCCTTTATTTAAATACTTATTAATAACAGTATTATATTTTTCTCTCAATCCAGGCACTTGCTTAAATTTCTTCTCTAATAATAAAAAACGACGATGAGCTGTATATCGAGAATTACCTAAATTCCGGAGGGAAGAACAGAATGGTAGAGAAACAGAATATCGGCCGTCACTATCACGAGAGATAGAAGAGACGAACATGTTCTCACACTCAGTTTCTTCAGGGCTCATTATGATTTTTGATGGAATTTCTTCTAATTCCCAGAATCTTTGAATCGTCAATTCTAAATCATTCAAAGCTACAGCAGAGAAAGTGCACAGTTGCTGGGGAGAAAAATGATTTGTAAAATTTATTTCGTTAGGGAAATCGCCCATTAAAACGTATCCGAAAGAAGTCAATAAGGCAGGGGGTGCATTAGACCCAGACTCGATTTAATGTCCTAAATATATTAAGGGGAATAATTGTGCTCCAAGTACCATATCGATATTACCTGGAATATTCCACGTTAAATCAGCCATAGAAATATTATCTAAATAAGCCATTTCACAATTATTAATAAACTGTGAGGGCAACTGATCTCTAATACAATCGACGATTAAAGCGCGTAATTTATATTTTTTATATGGAATGATACGCGATTCAATATCTAAATTCACGTAGCCTGTTTGAGTGGACAATAACGACGTGGATACACTGTTTCACCGCCATTCCGCATTTCTTTTATTGAGGGCCTTTGGCCTCTTCGCCCCCACATAGCCATATATCGGTCGTGAAGATATCCCAATTCCAGTAATTACGGAGTTATGAAGAGGAATAATATTTAAATTTCATTTTTTACTGCAACTTAAAGTTATAAGTTATATTGTCATTACTCGTTAGAAACGCATGCGCACGAACTGCGGGGACTCCGTCAGCAGCGCGGGCGGTAGAGGGCCTTGTATTACGTTTAGTTACATTAAAATTATTTCGTGAATTTGACGGTGAATTAAACTTTTTATCGATCTGTGACCATACAGACATACACTGTATGGCAGTGTAATATTTTGACTTGATTTTGTACAAATGAAATTAAATCGTTATAAGAAGGAATTTCTTTATCGCTTATAAACATTTCAAATGCTTGTACCGTCTGAGAATCTATTTTTCTAAGTGCACAGTGCAACAGAATAAAATCCGATAAATCGGGTAATTTTAGTTGTTGTAAAGCTAATATTGAAGCTGAATATTTTTCTATAAATGAGCTCAGACTATTGGCATTATGTTGACACTTTTTCAAATCAAAAATATTATTTAAATAATGAGTACCTAAAGAACGTTTATCTTGCTACTTCTTTTTTAAACTATCCCAAATAATGTTATATGTGTCACCAGTAGGTACGATACCTGCGAGAACCTTCCTCGCATTATGTGTGAGTTTGCCAACTAAATATTGCACACGTTGCGAGTCACACAACTGCTCATTTTCATGGATGTTGGACTTAAATGACTCATAAAATAAGGGCCAATTTTCGGTGTCACCATCAAAACTAGGCAACTCAATAGGAGGTAGTTTCAAATTGTTCGAACAGAATGATTTTTTACTAACAGTATCGGAAATTGATGAATAAGATAATATTTTGTTTCTATTACGTTTTATTTTATTATATAACGTGTCAAAGGCAACTAATTCTTGATAACACGGTTCAAAATTTTGTTCCATTATCAACCTAATTTCATTAATTCGGTCAATAATTTCTTCAAAATCACGCCTATTTTCATCAATCATTTCCGACTCAGTCATGAAATTCTCATTCGGTTTCGGATCAAAGTCCGACATATTTTTGTATATATCAAAGACAGAATTAATCTTTGCAAAAATCGACTCTTTTTTGCTTATCAACATTTTTAGTTTTACTTCTAAAGTACCTTGTTTCAACGCCATAGTTAAACTTTATACTCTGACGTAGGTAGAACGAAATAACAAAGAAATATTATGAAAAAGCCTAAGTAGGTATAAATTTATGCACCAATATTACGTACGTGCCCTAGAATATGTGTATAACATATTTATAATTACCAATAATACGTAATTATAATAGATATGTATATATATGTATGATAAATAAGTATATATTTTACTAATAATTATGTACTTAAATATGTATATATATACTACGCATATCGAAATATTTCGTGCGTACTAATAATTATGTACATAAAACGAAATACTACTTGAAAATTAATATTATATTTTCAAGAATCTACCCACATAAAATTGTATTTTGCTGGAAAAATCCGCTCGAATTTGGACCATAAATAATGTTAAGGCGTATAAACAGCCCTAACACGTAGTATGTGGGCTATGATGAACAAAAGTTCGAGCCCAAAATTAAAATATGGTGATATATACTGAAGTACGCGATGCCGGGCAATCAAAATAAAAGCCCATACGACAACCACTGGAGCGGCTAAAAAATATGCCCACTCACCTTATCAAAAGTACGTTGTCAGATCAGTGATCACCAACAGTTCACCACACCTTCTTCGCCACGGCACCAGCACCAGGAACACAGGGACACAAAGGGGAGCCGGCCGGCTTATAACCTATTCCCAAACCTTACACTTGACGCAACACTTATTAGCTTTATGTGTTTGATTTAGGGTCGTTTTATATCACCAGATAAAGTTTATTCGATAAGTTTTTTAAATATTATATATGGACGTGCGCCTGCTCAACAAATACAGCAGCGATCACGGCGATTCGTATGCGAATGTCAACGTATTAAAATTTCAAAAGTCTAAGCACCATATTCACGCGAGTGGGCTGCCGCAGTGACGTATGAAGTGAAGTTATCTGTGATCTAATCTACCCAACATCGCTAGATGGCTTCACCAGTTACAGTGTCAGGAGTAAAACTCATATGTATGTTTAATTTTTTACTGTTTTAAATATTTAGGTGGCGAGATATGCTCTTCTAAAGCCTTCATAAGTGTTTCTCAATATATCTTTTGTACCATGAAGGGCCAAATATTGAAAAAAGTAAAATAAAATACTTTCAACGATAAGGAGCTTAAATAAAATCCGTTAAGTGGATCAAGATATAAAATAATTTTTAAATATTTTTTTCAAGAAAAACAGAAAATATTCGTTATTTTTGCGAACTCCTACGCTGCACGTAGGGCAAAACTGATATTTATAATTATAACTCAATTTTTGTATAAATGAAGGCCAACAGACATAACAGCTGTTATTTCAATAAAAAACGGAATTCTCAATCGGGATTAGCTGGAAATATTTAAGTAGGCGTTTAAGTAGGCGTTCCAAACGAAATTATTTTATCTCAAATATTTGGAGCATTTTTATTCATATTTTTTGCGTTGTTTTCATATTAATCCTTTACACGTGTAATACTACCACCTTGGAATTTAAATTTCCTCTATATTATTGTTCTTCATTTTATGGGACTACCGTTAGTATGGGATTCCACTTGCGTCGACACTTTGGTAGCGTCCTATCTTCCTGAGACGGGTGCAGCTGTTGCCCAACAATAGAACCTAAAACGCCGCAAATATGCATCCGTTGGCAGCTGATTAATATTTGTGAAAAATACCAGAGTTTTTCAAAGGCAGCCCGAGTATTCCTGTATATAGTGCGCCTATTGCTGGGGGTTTTGTCTGTATTTTGCAAATATATAAGGCCGTTAATACAGAGTTAGTTGGGTTTGAACAGCGCTCGAGGCCTTACTGAGTGTAGTTTCGAAACATCTCACATCCACGGTCTTTGTGCGCTTTAACTTATTGCTTACGATTTGGATGTGTTGTTTTTGGTTGCGTTTGTAATAACTGTGAATACGTGTGTGTACTTCTAATAAACTTTGTGACAATTACAATGGCATATTAAATTCGAATCCCACAATTATATGGCAATATAATCACGCCTCTTTCATATAGTGGTAGACAAATAGTAGATCTTCACTTTCCATTATCTTGGTATACGCTTTTTGTTTCATCTACTTTCACTAAGCTCTCCCTGGAAAATCTTTTAAAAGTATTGTATCACTTTTAGTGTTTAGAAATGAAGTGTATTTTCCTAGATTTGTTTAAAACATATAACAATAAATATTCTGACTGTGCCTCAAAAATTTGGAAATGTTTTTTTTTCAAGCTTAAATCTGTCAGCTGTTTCTAAACAGGACGGAACCTCGAATATGCCTCCTCTTGTTAAACTACGGTTATTTATCTATACTGAGCGTTGAGAACTTTTTAGTTCATCACAGGTTTGTATTAAACATAGAATTGTTTGTTTATAACTGACTGTGTCAGTTAAACTGTATTACAAAAATATTAAAATTATAAATCTCTGTGTACAAACAACTCGTTTCTCTTCCATCTAACATCTATACCACCAAAACTGAGCTTGCCAGAGAGTCTTTTACTATTGTCTCAGAAAACCGCTAAAAAAGAAAACAAACTTTTATAGTTTTTAACTTTGAAGAGGACCTATTATGTGTCAATCGCTCGACTTGCCACCCCTAAAGGTAAAACCTAGTGCGTCACTTATAGCGGGTCTGACCGCCGCCGTCGCCTCCCTTTGCAAAACCGTAATGTCCGGTAAGGACACGGCGGGGTGGCGCTAGGAGTGAACCCGGCGCTCCTTATACAGACACAGTGCCAGACAGCGCCAACCAACCTTCAACTGGCGTAAATGTATAACTGCAGGTGACAGCCCTCGGGGATATAATCAATCGTCACCGTGGCCATCGAGACGAGGGCGCGTAAGTATTTCACGGGTAGCCACCCCATAAATTATAAGAATTTATTTAGTATGATTGGTTAGATGATAGAGCCATGTTATAATAAGGCTAACATTATTTAATGTTAATATCATTTTGAAGAACTCGGGGGAAAGACAAACTTCTCGAGCAACATTGGTTTAGAGATATCGCATTTTTAAATTTGGAACATTGTGCTTCCGAAACCAATTTCACAATAAAACAAAAGTATACTGTAACGAGTGCGGAACTCGAATTAAAATGCCGTTGAAATTACTATAGAATTTATTAGAACTGTACAAACACATATAACATAGGTACAGATATAACTGGACGCAACCAGTACAAACTGCACTATTCAATAACATGCGCAAAGTCCGTCACTATATAGCTCATCGAATGTACACGTCTTGCTCGTATCGTAATCCTCGCTTGACTGCCTCACCACCCCCGTTCGGGCATCGTTTTATACTAAACTGTACAATACAACAATCGCCCGCGTGGACTGAAGTTTCCGAGAAACCGTAATCTGCACAGCTGCGGCCATAAACAAGTACAATAACAATAGAATGTTTTTCTTAATTACAAATTTTAACACAAAGTAAACAAAAGAAGTCCAAATGCGGGAAAGATAATAAACTAGGTGTGCATTTACTTTGTCGGCGTGTAACAATACGTTCAATCACTTCAGAAATGTGTCAAGCATAAAAATATTGAAAGAAAGAGACTATTTTATTTTGTAACACAACAATTTACAAGTGATATAAGATCTGTTGTGTGAGACTGGTGCCCATTGTAGATCTGTAAATCGCATTTACAGATTAGCTTTGCAAAAAGTGACAAGTTCTTCATTTTCCCTGGAGTCTTCACTTGCTACTAATAGTAGTCGTCGTAGTAGTAGTAGTAATAGTGGTATTTCGATTAATATTTTTCTATGAAAATTTGATAACTTATGTAAAAACTAATGAGAATAAATTGTAGAGATATTTATATTTTAATATAATGAATGTACTTTTGTATTATAATACTATGTAAATACTGCAAAACCGCTGTGTATTAGGCATTCTTTGTTTTGTAGTCAAAGAAAACCAGTCTCAAAAGTTTAAATTTCGCACTCATACAACATAATAAAAAACAGACGTTAAAAATATTTTCAGGACAAACTGAGAGTCACCTCCTTTTTTTGAAGTCTGTCAAAAATACCATCATACTTTTAACTACTAAAATTAATTTTATTTATTTATTTTATAGGTACACCAACATCATAGTACACATTAATAAGATTATGACATAATAATAAATATAACAATTAAATAAATACATACATGCCAAAAACAGGCGTACACAGCTTTGTCTACAGTTTGTCACTATTTCTAAATTAGAAGTACAGAATTTATATAAATTTAAATTGATGTAGATAAATGAGGTGAATAACTTAATTTACATGAAAATATGTGATTAATGTCCTTATTTTAGTTTTATAAATAGTAATTAGGTCATTCAGTTGTAACTTGAAACTATTTTTCCGAAGAAAGCAAAATAGTAAGAATTTGAGTTACTGTTTAAAAAAAAAATGCGTTATACGTATTATATATGACCCTTTTACTTGTACAAAATTATGACATCATTTTGTACACTCTTACAAATCTATATAAGTTCTCGACGTAAGTTTAAGATTATAAACATTGTCTCAGTTGATTTGACTATCATCCACGCTATTTGTACATAATTATGATCAATTGTTCAAGTGATGATTCAAATTTTTCATAAACTAGCGGCCCCGGCAGGATCTAGGACCGGATCCCAGCGCCACCTACCGGTTCCAATTGAGGATTTAAACCATCCGGGGACCTTCTCAAACACACAAAAACAAAATCACCAAAATCGATCCCAGTGAATAGGAGGATTCTAGAACCCGATCTCAGCGCCACCTACCGGTTCTAATTGAAAATCTAAACCATCCGGAAACCCACTCAAACACAAAAACGAAATAACCAAAATCGGTCCAAGTGATAGGATGATTCTAGAAACCGATCTCAGCGCCACCTACCGGTTCTAATGGAAAATCTAAGCCATACGGGCACCCACTCAAAGATACAAAAACCAAATCAAAAAAATCGGTTCAGGTGATTAGGATCTAGGTCTCAGTTGATTTATTTATTATTTTATTTTATTATTTATTTGATTTGACTATCATCTACGCTATCTGTACATAATTATGTTCAATTGTTTAATATTCAAACATATCATAAATAATAAATATTTGTATTGTATAAAAAAAAAAAAATCAGAATAGGATGTCAGTTCGTAAACTTTTCAGTTTGGTTTTAAATCTACAGAGGCTTGTTGCTTGTTGAGTCCATGATTTCAGATGGTGGCCTCGTATGGCCGACTAAAGTAAACAAGAAACCTTTACAAACATGAGGTACGTTGAACCATACGAAGTCTTTTGAAACGGTGAATTCATTCATGTTATTAGACACAGCAAGCTAGTAAACCGACTTTACCTTACTAATAAAGCAATATCTGAAGTATCTTTAAGAATAATAACAGGAAGTGTTCAGCCAAAATGGAGATTTAGGATGCTCCGACAGAAATCAACGCCGTGAGCACCTAATCTCGTTTCAGCTCCCCCAATTGTGTTAACGTCCGCACAGTATAAATGGTTCGGTACGTTGACATGGTTGCACCGTCTGTTTAAGGGATTATAAGACGTACCTGCAGATAGCATTTTATATTAGAGCATTTCTTCCACGCAGTGATAAGTTTTTAGTAATTATTTCGCTACGAAACCCCAATAATAATTTAATTGAATACACATCGTACTATAAAAGCTAAGTGGCGTGAAAGCAATGTTTATACAGAGACAAATGAAATGGTGTGGCCACGTTGTACGCATGTAAGACACTAGGGGACTTACTTATAAAAATCTCGTTAAGAAAGGATTAGCCATCTCTTAAATAAGAGACTCTTAAGCCCTTAATCAATGGCTGTTTCAAATAAAACTTGCCATCTTACCTCTTAGCAGTCACTTAATCTACCCCTCGATGTTGGTTATTCTTGACAGTTATTTATGAGCTACTTTACTACCACCTCTTATCCTTAAGAGGAGTTTATGGGTAAGATTTTCGTTAATCAGTTGCTGAGCAGTTTCTTAAAATTTAACAAACGATTATAAGTAAGGCCATAGGAATGCCTAAAGCTGTCTTTTAATCATAGCTTAAGGATGGAAAGCGCAAATCTGGCTGTCAATTTCTGCGTTACAGGGACGTACTTAGGCACCATCTGTCTGCATGTGACATCCCAAGTGACGGCTGGGAAGATCTTGCTTTGCAAACAAGGGAGTGTCGTAATTCTATTGATAAGGCTGTTGCTGCCTTGACGAGCAACGCCTTAACAAAAAGATCCTTTTTTTTTTTTTTAGCCAGGGGAAATCCGTTTGAGGACTAAGCCGCGACAGGCGCAGAAGCCTGGGGGGATGTTCGCGACCCGGTGAGAGTGTGGGATTCGCCAGATCGGGGGTGGCACTAGCGTGCCCGGTCAGAACCGGTGCCACGCTATTGCCACTCCCCAGTTAGGGATACCCACTAAAACCCCTGGGTGTTCCGTCCTGCGCCTTATGCCAGGGCTACGGGTGTAGGCTATCCCGTTTCCGCGTGCCCTGGCAGGCGTGGGCCCCGCTCACTGGGCCTCTTCCAATGCCGGGGGAGCTACTTCCCCGGCCCTACTCGGTCTATTCCAGGCGTGGGGCGGTCTGTAACGCGCCCCACGGGAAGAGAGATGAGCGCGCGCGGAACACTCGCGCTCTCATCTCGACGGCATGTGCGGGTGAGTGAGAACCCCTATACCCCTAGGGGCCCCACCCGCGCCGCCCGCTTACGGTGGCCGAAGGTCTAGGTCTGACCTCCGGCGTCGGCGCGTCCTCCTTTGTCGGGAGCGGAGCAAAGACGTGCGCTCACGCTTCCGTTCCGCCTCCTCCTTCGCAAACATGACGTGCTCGCAGAAGGAGGAGACGGCGTCCCATCCGGTGCGGTAACAAAAAGATCCTAAACTAACCTAACCCTAAAATCTCTTACAACTATACACACGACTCAACAGGACGGCTGTATTGCGCTCCAGAAGAACTTTAAAAATCAAATTTGGTTTCGCTAGTCACCTGCGCTCGCACAGCCGGAATTGACAAGGTTCGCCGTTGACGGATACATCAAGGAGGACTATATAAAAACCTATTCGATGTTTCTTTATAAAAGAGATGTGATATAAAATGTGCTCAAGACTGAAGTTCGTCGCTTTTGCTATGACGTCAAAATGTTGTAGAATATATGTATCTTTTGTTTTTTAGTTTGATGTCGTTTTTGTTACAAAAAAAATATGTTTTCTACTTTTTATTTGCTGCGTGTCTTCAATTTATTTTATTTAAAGTAGTATTTATTAAAAAATAATACTTTTATATCTATCTATCTAAAATAAATCTGTATTTGTGTAATCGATTTGCACAGTGCGTTGGTAGGATAATTCGGACCAGCAGATTCCGAAAATACAATTTTGGAATTATTGTCTGCTTGTCTCTCTGTTAGAGAATCACGTGAAAACTAGTGAATGGATTTAAATGAAACTCGACATAGAGCTTATATCCAAGGGTGTAATTTACAATTCTTTATATTCCGATAAATCACGTTGTTTCCGTGGTATAGATGAAAGAAACGGATTAGCAAAACAGATGTCACTGCAATCCTGTTTTTTAATTTACTAACAAATACCTTCGTTGTCATAAACAACATGTTATTCATTGTATTACTTCAAATCAAGTTATATTCGACCATGGAGTACACTATTAATATAATAGGAGAGCTTCGACGCTATGTTATGCTGGACAGCGTTGTCTAGGCTATATACATTTAGTTCCTTTGTAAAATAAATATGTAATTATATTACATGTTTCATACATGTTGTTAACGATAGAATGCATTATATGAACGGCCCGCTCGGTGTTGCTTGTAAAATGAAATAAATATAAGAAAATTAAATAGAAATAATAAATAATATAAATATATAATTTAAATATATGTATATAAAATGTAAATATCTCGCTATTTACCTGTGTTCTTTTTAAATAAATAATAAGCCAGTTGATTGCCTAGAGAGAGATCGAATACACGAACTTCACTCGGGATCGACCTGAGTTAGTTGCCCGCGACCACCGACCGTGCTTATACGTACCCCGCATTTCGATATTCTCAAAGCAATCAAAGGCTAACTTTCAAACTCTTAAAACCTTGTTTTTATTTTCTCCTTCGCACAATTGGACGTTATATCCGTTACACATGTAATATAATTCAATTCTAGTTTTTATGGAAGTAAAATAAAGCTACTGCCTAGAGTTTGACATGCGGTGTAGCCACGGGGCAAACTCTAGTGCTAAACTAAATTATACATACTGGTAATTAATTATCGCATTTTTAAAATTTATTTTATACCTTCCATATAATTAAACCTTCCCCGCCCGTCCTATTCTCGCCGCGTCAAAGTGATTTGAAAAATAACATTAAAAACGCACGACAAGAGATGCAACCCCCGTTCCGTCTCAGTATAAAGTCAGTCGTTATAAAAAATAACGCTCTAACAATTAAGACTGTGCGCACGTCTCGCGAAGTGACAATACTTAAATTAGTTAAAAACTCTTCGGACCTGTTGCTGACCTGGAGCAGAAGAAGTGAACCAAGAGCAACTGCATCCGGTGAGTTCCTTCCACTCCCATTGAACCAAATCTACAGTCCACGAACACCTCATGGTGATTTTATTTTCTCACCATTTTCTGGTCCACTTCGAGCGGATTTTTATTCCTATTTTTTCGAGATTTATTGAGCCAATAAATAACCTTGAAGGTACCTCTTTTTATATATTATATATTTGATGTTTATCTTATTTCTAATATATTTAATAGTATTTCACAAGTAAAAATTTCATTCTCTTATATACATTATAAACGTTTATCCCGGATTGTTCCCGAGTACTCTCGGAACCCTGGGATCCGTTTTATATACGTTTCCGCTATACTTTTAATTTATGCTAATTACATTGGTGAGAACACCGTATATCGGGAAATAGTTTGCAATTATTGCAACGTTTCTCTTTTACTTTTATAACCGCAAGATACTACGGTGGGATGAATTATCAATTAATTGTATAAATTGTTCATATTTACACCACATTTCTTTTTATTTGGTATTTCCATTTAGTTGTGATTTGCATCTATTTTTCGCATATAATATTGAGGTACTGGAATCATCTTTGTTCGCGAGTCGTAGTTGCGCAGCGCATATTGTAATTTTTGTATCTACCTACGGTATATTTTTTCGTTCACGTTTTGTGTTCATTACTTACGGCGGCTATAGGACTTTGTTCCGTATCATTTAAGTAGTATAACCGCAGTTTATATTCTTATATATAACTTCATTGTTACGAATAACTTTGTTTGTTCTCATAAGGGAGCGTTTACACAACCCGAATTACAACTTTTATATTTTGTGATTTATAAATTTTTGTTACATCGAAACAAGATTAATATAAACTTACGCGTATAACCCGTTAAGGGTAGGTTCTTCTTTTGCTATTTACTTATATTAATAAGTAAATAGCAAAAGAAGAACCTACCCTAAAAATAATGAAAAAATATTAACTTTTTAATTATTTTTTCCATTTGAGTTTATTTTAAATTCAACATGCCTAAGCCTAAGGGTGACGAAGTATATGAAAAATGTCTGGATGAGCCCCAGCTGGCTGTTCTTAAGGCAAAACGGGAAGTTTATTTTCAACGTATGCAACAACTTTATGATCATGCTAGATCATCTGATATTAGCCCAGATGATTTTCTTCATAAATGTTCTACTATTGATGAAATTCATTCTAAATTTGAACAGATATTGAATGATTATAATTCATTATGTTTAGAACTAAACTCAAAATATCAAATAGATTACAAGGTTTGGTTGGCATTTGAAGATTTGTAGTTTTGTTAAATGTGTTATGTCTCGCTATCAGGCATCTTCGCGAGAAACTCATCAGAATACTTCTACTTTTGTCAAACCAAAGCAGATTCTTCCTCCCATTGATCTTCTTTCATTTAATGGCGATGACAAAAAATGGCCATTATTCTACGCCCAATTCAAAGGTATGGTACATGAGAACGCGTCTTTATCCGATAGTGAAAAGGTATTTTATCTAATTGGAAGGCTTTGTGATAAGGCCACCTCTGTGTGCGCAGGGTTGCCACGAACAGGAGAGAATTATTGCTTAATGTGGAATGCATTAATACAAAAATATGATGATCCTCGTTCATTAGCATGCACATATCTCAATCAAATGTTAGATTTCAAACCCATAAATAATAATAGTGATGCCGGCTTAGAGTCTTTTCTCAATAATTTTAATTCATCCGTCGATGCTCTTAAACAATTAAAATTGAATGATTTATTGGATTTTTTAATTTTACATCTCGCACTTCAAAAACTTGATCAAGAAACTGTCAAGCTTTTTGAAATTACTTACCGGAAGGAACAGATTCCCAACTACAATGACCTGGTACAGTTCTTGAAAGAACAGACTAAGGTTTTGTCTAGAACTACTTCTAGTTCTAAAGTGAAATCACCAAAATCTTTTGTCGTAGATAATAAATCAAATAATCATTCTAATTGCATTTTATGTAAACAGTTAGAACATAAATATTTATTTCAATGTGAATCCTTTATGAAAAAGACTCCTAAGGATAGATATAGTTTTTTGAAAAATCATTCAATCAAATTCAATCGTATTGTCATAAAGGCTGATTTACATTTTCGTTAGTTAAGTAGCAAGTTAAGACTTAGAACTTACGAGTTAAGTCCTTATCGTCGATTGGACAGAAATTTTTCAGTTAAGTCGTAAGTTGACGATCAAGTAGAAATTACAAAACCACGTTCTATTTTTCGCGAGTTAAGTACACCTCGCTCGCATGTGCTTGCAAGCCGCAAGTAGACGTCACACACCGATTCTCAGTAGCGTTGCCAAAAAAGAAATAAGTAAAAAATAATGACATGAATTCAGAATTTTCCATTGTGGTTTAAAGGTATAGTTCAGTAGTTTATGGTTTAAAAGTTTGGCGAGTATGCTACAGTTTTTACGTTTTTGTGAGGTAGTTAAGATATCGCTTCATGTATTGAGAGATAAAAAAAAACTATTTATTTACACATTTAATACACATACGAAGTGAAATTTCTTTATGATTTATCCTTTTTGTTTTATATTTAGAATTAGTGGATCCGGCAAACATTGTCCTGCCCTGAAAATACACTGACGGACTCATAAACTGCATCAAAGTAATAGACGACTTTGAAATAAATATTTTAACCAAGTATGCAAACTTTCTATACAGATTTAAATTGAAACCTCTAGATTGGTTCGTGAACTTTAAAACAGCGTAGGGTCATATCCTTAAGTTTAAGTTTGTGTACTGGAAAGGATCTTAAAACTTTTTTTGAAGAAAAATAAGAAATTTAAGGAAAATTGGTTTAATTAAAAAATTGGTTTTAACAATAGACACAAACTTTATGCAAGGGTTTATTTATGTTTTAATAAGGTGTATTTTACCCCCACGTGCCCTTATTACGGATTCTAATCGGTTCCGCATAGATTTTATTAGGATTATTAAAAGATCTTGCGGAATATTGTCCCATTCTTCTGAAAATGCTGTTCTTAGTGCTGCCACTGTCGTGGGCAAAAGGTTTCTCGCATATACAGCCCTTTATAAATTGTCCCAAACATGCTCAATGGGATTAAGATCCGGGCTGCGTGCTGGCCAATTCATTGTACGTATCCCAACCTCTTCGCAATATTGTCGAACTTGTGCAGCAGCGTGCGGCCGGGCATTATCCTGCATTAAAGTAAAATGAATCCCATGTAAGGCACCACGTGATCTTCTAAGATCTCTGTTATGTACCGATGTGCAGTCAAACCCCCTCTATTACCGTTTTGACGGACCACGTCTATGAACACAAGTTCTGTTCGCCCGTTCATCGATATGCCACCCCAGACCATACACGAACCGCCTCCAAAAGGAACACGCTCCTCAATGCAACTTTGAGCATATCGCTCCCCACGTCGACGATAGACTCTTCTGCGACCATCTGCACCATATAAACATGTCCTACACTCGTCCGTAAACAATACGGAGGTCCATTGTTCTTCTGTCCAATTCAGGTGATCACGCGCAAATCTTAAGCGAGCTTGTCTGTCACCTACAGACAACTTTGGACCATTTGCTGGTCTAAAAGGGGTGATATCCGCTTCCTTTAACCTTATTCTTATTGTTCTTGCACTCACGTTTACTCCACGCACTTCATTAAGTTCTGTTTTGATGTTAACAGACGTGAGGAAACGATTTCGCAGTTCGAACAAAGTTTCGAAGTTGTAACAATAAATCGGTTATCACGACCGGTGGTTGCTCGAGTCCTGCCTGTACCACGTCTCCTTCTGTAAGAACCTATCTCCACAAACCTTCTGTATATTCTAGAAACCGTAGACTGGTTTAAATTTAAATTTCTACCAATCGTTCGTTGATCCAAGCCCTCCCGCACCAATGCTACAATTTGAGCCGCTTGTTCGGACGAAGTATCCATATTATGGCTCAAAAACTCTCGATGAGGTAAAAAACTAACCCAACAATTCTGCTGGTAACAATAATTCAATTGACAGAAGAATAAAAAATCAATGAGAATCAATTTAACACTTTGCTATAAATAACACGCAAATCTGATACTACGAGCAAATTTTCTTTTTCCAGCTATATTCATTTGTTTTACTGCAGTTCTATTTTTAATTTTTCCTTTTTTTTTGAGATTAAGAGCCAGTCTCTCCATATTTATATAATTTAATCTAAAAAGTTTGCATACTTATTTAAAAAAAATCATTTCAAAGTAATCCTGAACTTTGATGCAGTTTATGAGTCCGTCAGTTTAATAAAAAATCCGTAACCAAGGTATGATGTCCTATATCGGGTCATATTGTGAAACTAAACTATCCAGGGATCAGTTCAAATACAAAGTGTCAAATGAAAAATATTGTGTTTGCTTATCATCTCTACAGAACGCGTCATATTTAGTTCGTGGACTGCTACGTATTTCATCGTGATGGTAAAAACTTCTTAATGCTGGACTCGAGCCTCCTTACTGTTCGAACCCACATTATATCAAACGCTAGTTGGAAACTTGAGAGCGTTTACACCACAAGCTTTAACTGCTTAAAATTTCTACCTTTCAATCAAATTTATTCCATTTTGGTTTGGTTTGGTTTGGTTAATACCAATCGGTAGACTGCTCTTTTTCGTTGTGTTTATTATGGTTCGGAACGTTGTTGCTAATGGTACTAATTTCACGAGCGCAGGAATGAGACAATTTTACGTGGGCACGTGCTATGGTTGTATGCAACAACATTATCTAGTGTCATCATTTCCTTTCTGCCATTGATGCTTGATTCGACTACCACTGATCGTTTCCCTTCCAACTTCCAACAACCATCAATGTTATGTTCTGAACTTGTGGCGAAGTATTTGTTCCACTTTGTGAAGGCTTCGGAGGTCTCCCGTCACTCATCCACTTAGGGCAGTCTCTTACCCAATGTCCTTTCTGAGAACAATAGTGACACTTCTTCGCTTTTGGCTTTTTCTTCTGCACAGTATTATTTACAACTAGCGCCTCTTGACTAGTGTCGCTTTTAACTTTGAGTGCCCTCTCAAAAGCGCAAAGATGGCTTGTCAGATTTTCGATGGTTCGATCAGGTTTCGGTTGTAATAGCCAACTGCTTTTAAAAGGAAAGAAAGATTCTTCAAGAGTATCCAGAATTTTACATATTAATAGTAACTCAGGTAACTCCTTATTGTTGTCCTTCTTTAACTCAATATTCAGCTGGGTCCAAATATTTTTCAATTTAGACATGCGTGTGGCTATGTCATCTCCCTGATCTTTCTTATGACTGAAAAAGCTCATACATAAATTGTATGCTTTATCCTCATCAGTTCCATCAAACAATCTATGTAACTCAAGCCATACCTCTCTAGCTGTCGTAAATCTCATTACTTTTCTCAGTGTTTCTTCATACATATTGGTTGTTAGAAGCAGAAGCGCGGTCGCATCGGCTTTTATATACCGTTCTAAAAGGGTATTAAACGTTCCAATGCCATCTCCACCTTCAACTGCTTCTGTACTGAGAGGTAGGAATGAGCCCTCTACTACCTCTAACGCTTGGGGTACAATGCGTAACAGGCATCTGACCTTATATTTCCATGTATCCCAGTTGGACTTGCCCTCTAACAAACCAATCTGTATTTTCCCAGTGACACTCTCCATCCTTGTGCTGGGGCCCTAAACCTATTATAGGTAAACTCACCTATCTAGCAGATTGGATATGGGATGGTAGTTACGTTAGTAACTTCAGTTCACTGGTCACCATATATATATAATAGTTTTAATTGTTTTTGTTGCACTTTAAAACACAAGTCTATGAGATTTTAACTTTTCAATGACACTGCCAAAATATGTCCTGTTATTTTGTAGTTGTAGCTAGGTAACCAATCTATTTAAATTATGAACACTAAAGTTTTTCTTTAGAACCAGCTACAACTCCAACACATTTCAGGGCCTCCTGGTGTGCAGCAGCAGCCCTGGCTGTCAAGGCTGTGTCCGGAAGATGGGACTCCACTAAAGTATCAACACAGGCAAATCCACTCACAACCAAACGAAAACCGCCATCTTGTTTGTCAAAATTGACGTTGACATTCGTATTAGAGTTGCCATGTAAAAAGTTTGCAAATAATTCCAGGTTCAACTTTCGATAGCCAGACTATAATTGTGTATAATTTTTTATTAAAATTGTGCATTTAAATTTTTTGAGGTGTTTTAATTGTTTAAAAATGTTCCTTTTTATTTGTTCTACATGGTCATCAATAATATCAATAATCTGAGCTGCAAGTAATGGCAGTCCTCAGATATTGGGGCGCCATGAGGTTGGTAATTTGTTTAGGTTTAGTGGTTTCTGTAGAATTAATGTTGTAATAGACTGCACTCAATAAAATTAAGGAAGGTCAGTGATAATGTTGATCAGTATCATGTCATAGAAAGGGCTATTCTTTGTCTTCTCCATTATACCCAAATAAGAATGATAAAATTAAATCATTATTAAAATCTTCATACAGGCACTTCAGGTTGAAGATTTTCTCTATCTGAAAACAAACAAGAAATCAGTAATAAAGCAAATATTAGTAAGATATAGAAATAACTACTAATCAGATATAGGAACTGGCTAAAGGTTATATTTTATTATTATATGAAAAAATATTATTAAGTTAATATGAATATGCACCTTGTTCTTCATTCATTCGCGTTGTTGATGATCCCATACTAACAGACGGTCTAGATACGCTTGGCCTTAGGAGAGATTTTGCTTCTCTCTGCGTATTCTACCGACTGTATAAAGGGGAGTGTTCCGAAGAACTGTTTAGAATGGTGCCTTCGTCCTCTTTCTACCATCGCACCGCTCGCCATCGGTTGGGAGTTCACCCCCACTTCCTTGAGCCGCTTCGCTCATGTACGCAACGGTTCTGTAGAACGTTTCTCTTGCGTACCGTGGGGATTTGGAATGAGCTCCCAGCCGAGGTTTTCCCACAGCGCTACGATATGGAGTTTTTCAAAAAGGGTGTCATAAAATTTCTTCGAGGCCGGCAGCACGTTGGTGACATCTCTGATGTTGCAAACGTCCATAGGCGACGGTAACCGCTTTCCATCAGGTGGGCCGTCAGCCTGTTTGCTGTACTCCAGCTGTAAAAAAAAATAAATTCAGCTCGATCACTAAATTGTGCAATACTGTACAAACAATAATAGTTGCCTGTATTGAGGTCTATGAGCCTATCATGGCTTCTAATAATATTCGGAACCATTGTTTCCATACACCAAAACATCTTTGAATAACATTACAAGTTTGGATATGACAGTGATTGTAATGCTGCTCTTCTGCAGTGTGGGGCCTCAGCAGTGGTGTTACAAGGTCCTTGGATAACCACTATCACCAATTAGCCGTTCAACAAACTCATTTCCTTCAAATTTCCTCTTGACTGAGCTTTCTCAGTATATCCTTGCATCATATGTGCTGCCTCTACAATGACCAGAATGTCACAATTTTCGCAAAAATCCGCGTTTCAAACGACCTGTGTGTTTTGAATAAGATTGCATTGACTTCTGTTAAATTTAATGGCATTTGTATGTACCACCAACTTTTCGAAGCGAACGCGAATGCTACCTTACTCCGTAGGTCCACCTCGGGTATCCACTTGCAGATCAGCTCTTATTATTCCTATTACTTTGCACATATTCGTCTTACTGAATCTGTATCATAGCCTGAACTCATCATCTGTTAAATCATGCAACGGATTGAAACGAGCTCTGTATGTATCGATATATCGTAGAGATTGTCGAATTCCATGTTTTATACCAAGGAACAAGTAAAATGACAACAACAACACACATCAATATTAACTGTGGTACATACTAAACACAGCCTGTCGGGTAGAGCTGACTGAGAGAGCAGTAATAGTCCAAGAAATAACCACAAGAGACAATAGCGCTAGTGTCGGTAAAGGGCACAATAATGAAGTTATTGAATTATGTGCCGAGTGAAAATATTTAATGTTGTGGCGACCGAGGTTAGAACTTTCTGGCAGCGTAAGCCATTCTCAAGACGTTTAGAAAAAGGTAGAAGGTTGTGGAAGGAAAACACAACATTTTAGAACGGAATAGATGATGAGCGAAAGTTGTAGAATAGAAGGTTTGGGAAGGCAAAGACAGAGATAGATAAATAGGAAGTTAAAGATAGTTTAGATAGGGATACATCCCTATTATATCCCTATTTATATTATAAATGCGAAAGTAACTCTGTCTGTCTGTCTCTCTGTTCCGTTTTCACGTAAAAACTACTGGACCGATTTGGCTGAAACTCAGTATATATATATTTTCGATACCGAGGATAAACATAGGATACTTTTTATCCCGAAAAATGGGATAGTTTCCGGGATAAAATGATATTTGTCTGTTTGTTTGTTATGCTTTTACGGAAAAACTACTGGACCGATTTGGCTGAAGTTCGGTACGTATGTAAATTAAATACTGAGGATGGATAATAATACAAGGGATAATTTTCATTTTGGCCTTTTTGGTAATTTTGGCCTATTTGGTCATTTTGGCCTTTTTGGTCATTTTGGCCTTTTTAGTCATTTTGGCCTTTTTGGTCATTTTGCATATTGTTATTTTGGCCTATTTGGTCATTTTGGCCTATTTAGTCATTTTGGCCTTTTTGGTCATTTTGGCCTTTTTGGTCATTTTGCCCTATTTGGTCATTTTGGCCTTTTTGGTCATTTTGCCCTATTTGGTCATTTTGCCCTTTATGATCATTTTGACCTTTTTGGCCTATTTGGTCATTGTGGCCTAATTGGTCATTTTGGCCTAATTGGTCATTTTGGCCTAATTGGTCATTTTGCATATTGTCGTTTTGGCCTATACGGTCATTTTGGCCTTTATGGTCATTTTGGCCTATTTGGTCATTTTGGCCTAATTGGTCATTTTGGCCTATACGGTCATTTTGGCCTTTATGGTCATTTTGGCCTTTATGGTCATTTTGGTCTATTTGGTCATTTTGGCCTTTATGATCATTTTGACCTTTTTGGTCATTTTGACCTATTTGGTCATTTTGGCATATTTGGTCATTTTGGCCTTTTTGGTCATTTTTGCATATTGTCATTTTGGCATATTCGGTCATTTTGGCCTTTTTGATCATTTTGGCCTTTTTGGTCATTTTGACCTATTTGGTCATTTTGGCCTTTTTGGTCATTTTGGCTTTTTGGTTATTTTGGCCTATTTGGTCACTGTTGCCTTTTCGGTCATTTTGGCAATGTCGGTCAGTTTGGCCTCATTGGTCATTTTGATTATTTTGGCCATTTTGGTCGTTTTTGCCTACTCCGTCATTTTGGCCTTTTTGGTCAAGTTTTGTAATTTATTTTGTTGACAGATAGATGGGGGATGGTATAATTAGCGATATAAAATGAAGTGAATGTTCCATGGGCAAATGCATAAAAATGTAATATAATATTTTCTTAAGTTTTCGCGACTTGTACACATAATAATAACGTCGGATAAACCTAAATAAAATAAATTACCGCGCCTAAAACCGTTAAAACGTAGTTTTATTAAATGTAATATAATATAACCTTTAGCACTTGCTCTATAAACAAGAGACACGCACTAGAGGTTAACCCGCGGCGCAGCCGCGGGGTAAACTCTAATACCAAATAAAATAATAATGAAAAGAACATTGAAAGTATGGGTTCTAGAAGATTCTTGCGCATATATAAGCAGCGTAAGGCGCGCCTACCGGTAGTTCAAAGAGTTCAATTGAAGACAGTGAAGCGACAAATGCGATATGAAAGAGTTAGAAGAGAAGTTTAATTGAAGACAGTAACGAGTTTAGTTGTAGTGTGTATACTAAGCATTTTTAGTTCATAAGTTAATATTGTATAACTATTCAGAATAAAGCCAGCCGCTAAGGCGTTCGTTTTATTTACACATCAACGAGACACGTCGCATGGCGATCCTGCCAGTTGGCATCATGTAACAGTTACAATACTCTATAAGGCAAGTTATTTTGTGAAAAAAAATTAAAGAAGAAACTAAAAGAAGACATGTAAAATAAGAAAATGTATTGTTTTATTTACACATCAACGGCACACGTCGCATAGTGGTGAATTTTGTGAAAAGTTAAGTGGACAGTTCAGTGAAGGAGGAGTGTAGCGTAGTTTAAGAGAAGAACCAGAAGAGAGCTACATGGGGTAAATTCGAATGTGGTCACTGCAGCAGCAGAAAGTGGTCTACGCAATAATGGCGACGGTATTGTGAGTAAGACAATTGTCGGGACAGAGCGTTGTTAGTTGTGCGTGTGGGGCCAACTCTGCGGAGAGGAATCACGTACGGCTGTGTAAGTCAATAAAAGCGTTTAATTAAAAAGCTGGTGTTTCCTTCCAATCCTACGTAGTCCCGCTCGCACGTAACAATATTTTTTAATTATTTAATTGTTATTCCTTTTAAATACATAATACCCTAGTGATTTTACATTGTTTGCTTTTATAAAACTTTTTAGCATTTTCTTTAATAAATATCCCTTTAGCTACGGTAGGTGGCGACACCAATTCAATGCTTTTTTACAGATATATTTTTATAAACAGATTCAATCCCCTTATTTCCGTACTCGGTGAGAATCAGCTGTTTCAAATGTGAATAGCCATTTTGCCTTTAGCAGTCATTTAAACTACCTCTCGAGGTTGGTTAAATTTAACAGTTATTTATGAGTTGCTTTACCACCTTTTATCCTTAAAAGGAGTTTATGGGTAAGATTTTCACTAATCAGCTGCTAAAAAGATGGTTAAAATTTAACCAACGTTTATAAGTAAGTCCATGTATGTATTAAAATAAGAATAATAATGATTTAAAATAAATTATTAATTAGGTATCTATGTATTAAAAACTATAAGTACAAAAGTTAAGAATGTAACAAGTTATATTAAAAATAAATATTTATATCTAAGTTTAAAATTAACAGCAGAAAAGATAATAATGATTTTTATAAGAATGATAATCTTTCTTTGATAAGAGTTTTTTTCGATAATGGCGTTGCGCCCGTGCAACATGCTCACCGCCCTAACCGGGCTGAGGCCGAGTTTGATTTATGAACGAAACTGCACGCACAAAATAATTCTACTGTAAGTTGAAATATTGAAATTGTTTAACTCGAGAAAAGCTTAGATTATTACTTAAAATTTATGTATATTAATATGATAATGTATGGAAAAGTTATTTATTGATAAAATCTTTTATTAATTATAAAATATATTTTATTCTTAGTTACCAAACCTGAATATGTACAGTAGAAGAAATACGGCTAGCGCTGTGGGTTAGAGTGAGAGAGGAGGAGCCTTCCTACCGCTGCGGTATGCGTGTGAGAAAGGGAAGCCAGACAGACTGGTCACGTAACGCGTTACGTAA
Source organism: Dendrolimus punctatus (assembly GCA_012273795.1). NCBI lineage: Eukaryota > Metazoa > Arthropoda > Insecta > Lepidoptera > Lasiocampidae > Dendrolimus > Dendrolimus punctatus. The sequence goes on from CM022532.1 coordinate 4,605,114, forward strand.
CGACCCAGTTTACCCTCCCATAAGAAGTTATCACTTCAAAAAAAATATATAAAAACCATCAACCAACATGAAATTTAGCTTTATTCATCCACAAAAATTCAGACAAGACATTAATGAATGTCTTTCTGAATTTTTGAAAAACAGAGTGTAAACATTGTTTACTGAAATTACAGTGTACAAATTCACAAAATATGCTTTTATTTTTTCAATATACATGTAAGTAATGTAAGTATATCGCTATTTCTTCAAATAAACTTTTTTAAATTTACAAAAAAAATATCCTTACAAACTATACTATGGGTTGATGCAATAAAATAATAACAAGCTATTTATGCATTTTGTAATTGTTGATTTTGGTGCGCAGTAAACTGTTATCTATCTATGTAGGGACGTACAAAACGCACAAACGCGAAATGCGTCTCGAGTGAAGTTAGTTCCGTGAGTTTGTAAATGGATGATCTCACTCTCCTCTTTAAGCACAGTCATATATTAACGTTTTTTTTTATTGCTGGAGTTCAGCAGACAGGCAGACGGCCCACTTGATGGAAAGCGGTTACCATCGCCCATAGACATTTGCAACACCAAAAGTGCCATAAATGCGTTGCTCCACTCTTAAGGGAGACTGGAACCTGGTCACTTATGCCGGAACAAAACTCAAGGTTGTTATAGCGACATATTTTAGACCAGGGGTGGTAGCCATCCAGTCGGGCAAATGCCCTACCACCTGGCTGTGGGTTGTTTTGTCGCCTCTTACGATAGGCCGCCCGGCCGCAGGAAATTGTATTCTTTCTTCGTTCCTGCACAGATAAGTTTTATATACCTTACAGAGTACTGGCTAAAGAGATGGCATCCAAGCGAGAATGCAGTACTCTCCCCTCAGCTGTCAGTAAACCTTATAGCTGTGTATTGCGTAATGATGCGTACGAACTTCAAGAACGCATTCAAGTTTTGTTCATACTATACTGTGTTGCTCTCTTATAATGTATTTATTTTATTTTATTAGTTTATTTGGACAACACAACAGATAACAATCAGTAATTCATTTATATAATATAGTTTGTAAATTATTACATCTACATTGAGATCCAAGCGTGCTGACACATCCATGTTAAAATTATATTTTCGCAAATAAAATTATGTGAATAATGTCAGTAATATTGATTCAATAAATAATTAAAGCTAGGACATTATTTTAGTGATACATTATAAGGCAATAGATTAGGAAAAAGAAAGCATTAAACAAATTACTAAACAAGTGAAGAGGTGTGATCTTACAGTGTAGAAATTATATTTTTTTTAAAAGCTAAAGGTTTTGCATTAAATATGTCTAATTTTTTGTTTTTCAAAGAGAGTTCGTTGTAGACGCGAATAATTCTTGTCAACGGATTGTAGTATGATGTGTTGTTTTTACAAACTTCCAAGATGAATGTTTTGTTATGTACACGTTAATTACATTTCGTGTTAAGTAACAAGATACTTAGGGCCTTACTTATAATCGTTTCTTAAATTTAAAGAAACTGCTCAGCAACTGATTAGTGAAAATCTTACCCATAAACTCCTCTTTAGTCGAATATTTTGGGAACGACCTACGTTAATCATTCAAATTTCGTTTATCAGTGATCCTCTTAGGTGAACAACAGGTAATACACGTTTATACGTGAAGGAAATGATATTCATTGATTAGGGCCCGATTCTGATTCTCATACTTAAGAGATGCTTAATCCTTTTTCTTTAAGAGATTATTATAAGTAAGGCCGTTAATAAATAAGACGAATCCAATTTACCTTGCAGTAATTTATGCAAATAGACTAGTTCATGTTGTGTGCGACGAACGTGTAAAGGAGTAACTTTAAATTTTACGTATACTCACTTGTAGGCTTTGAACCGGGTGGTTCAAATTTATTCGCAAAGTCCCAGTCGTTCATGTGCTCCATCGGCCAATTGGAAGCAGCCTCCATTCCCGAATTGTTTGTGTAGTACAGCGATTTTTTGCAAGCCTCCAGCGGGAAGCCCATATCAAGCTAAAATAATTGTTTTATAACTTTTATGTGATAATAAATAATTATAATATTTTTATTATATGTTATTGAACCGATAATTCATCACAGACATTTGTTTAATTGTTGTTCAGCATGACCATGCAAAATAGATTAATGCTGTTTGTGATCTAAAGCTTTGTCTGCCTAACTCACTCGAAAGTAATCCCAGGTTCGATCGTAAGCTTAATAAATCTATGAAATAATAATTTTGTCGGCAGATTTGTCTGCTGTATATAACCTATAAAAACATTTGCTTGCTTAGTAGCTTAGAGATATAAAATGTGTGTTTTGTCTGCCAATTATAATAATTATTATTAATGATTCTAAGAATTGTTTGTTTTATAACTTATTCTGTCGTAACACACTTTAAAACTAGTATGGGGAGTATGAGGAGAGATGATCGTGGCATAATTTTAAATTAAGCACTACTGTATATTGCACTTATTTAGTTTAATACTAAAAACTAGTGTAGCCGCAGACGTCCGATCACCACGGCGGCCGCTCACAAATGATCGGCAAACGCGTAGCGCGTTGCCCCTGTCGGGCCCCACGTGTTTACCTCCGCGCACACCTCGCCTCACCTCACCGCGACACATGTCAACTCTCGAGTGCGCGTATTATTATTATTAAATATTGTATTTTGTTTAGCAGCTAAGTGTGTGCTCTATTGTAAAATATTAATCGGTATTTTTACTAAATAAATATGCATTCCTGAACTGCAATTCAAACACACAACATTGTTTCACTTCTACCTGAAGACCTCTAAACTAGTAAATCCTTTAATTATGATATATATATATACATATATATACAAACATATATATATTTGCTTAGCGTCACGGACTGACTGACTGACATATTATCAACACACAATCCAAACTAACTGGGGCTAATACCATGAAAAATTGTATGCAGGTTTTGTAGGCTAAGGATTTTAAAATTTTTGTGTGAAAATTCGTCATTTTTAAAGTAAGAAGGACCAAAATTTATATATTCTGGTTACAAATAAAGATACAGGCGTATCGGTGTTCTTGGATATTCAACAAATAAGGCGGTGCAAAAGGGGAATATTTGCATTAAGAAACCTTCATTTTTAAAGAAAGAAGTACAACATTTTCTATACCCGTATATGATTAGAAATAAATGTACACATGTATCTGTGTTCCGAGATTCAAACAGGGGGGGGGCGGTCTACTATTTTTGACTACTCAAAATATGATTATTTCTAATTTACGTGAGCGACGCCGCTGGCAAGAATCAGATCCAACACAATAGTAGTAGGTAATAATCCATTCACCAAAGATAGAAATATGACTATGTATACTTACGAGCTGCGGTCGTAGGAGGGCGCCGGCGTGTCGGGCGCGGCCTCCGGCAACGGCGTTTCGGCCGGCTGCAGCCCGTGGTCCACCTGCCGAAGGACAAAAACGTCCAATATTATACGGATGATTTACAGTTTCTTATCATCACTTAAACCGGTCCAAGCAGTACTTCACTCCGAGGCAACGACTTGCGCTGTACATAAAATAAAAAAAAACTTCGTTTAAAAAAACCTACTTCAAAAACTAAAAAGTAGCAAATAATTTATTTCTAAAGCTATGTATTTTTATAAATATAATTTATTATCTAAAACATCTTAAAGTCGGTGCTTAGTAATTTTCAAAATATAGTGATTTTTATGTTTTACTTTGCACCGACTTCAAGATGTTTTAGATAATTTATATTAATAATATAAGCTTTAGATATAAGTTATTTAATACTTTTTAGTTTTTGAAGTCGGTTTTTTAAACGAAGTTTTTTTTATTTTATATGTTACTATTTAGTGCCTAGCTATGTATGGGTAGACATACGAAAGGTGCCGCGCTTCTTAAACAATATAGGTCCCAAGAAACGGGAGCATAAAAATGTTCGTAAAATGTAAACTGCTGGGCCAAACTATGTTAAATTTTTAGGGGACCAAATGGCAACTACTCCGCATCAAACTAAATAGGAATCACGTAAATCTGATCATAAATCTCAGCGTAATCGGTGCACAGTCGAGAGCAGAAAGAAAGTAGCAGCCAAGATGGTCAAATAGATAACAACATCGAAAGTGATCATTAGTATCGGTACAACCAATGTGGTCTAATTGTTCGAATCAGTCTTCTTGCCCAAAAACATCGTTACAAGCAGAACGCCAAATAGATGAGTTCATTCAAGTCGCCAAAATGATCGATACACTCTAGAAAAATGAACTCTATTCTAGAGGGATTAGAGTCAAATCGAAATTATTTCATACTAGGTACATCAAAATTGTATTTCGAATTATGTATTTCAAATTGAATGACTTATGTTACGCGACGTCCATCACAGCAGTCATGGAGTATAGTAATATCACATAGGCAATCGTCATAGATAATAATATGATCCTGGCAACACTATGATATAATTGCTGTTTATAGCAATGTTGTAATATTATTATTTTGTAGGGTAGTTTCGTAGTATTTTCGTATAAAAAGGCGGTGAGGCGTGTAGACGGGGTTCATTGCTTACTGTGCGGTGTGAATGGTCATACCAAAGGCTGAACAATAAAGGGGAAACCCTGCCCAAATAGTTAATATTTGGTATCTTCGGTACTTTCTTACCCAAATCTCTGCAAGGCTGTTTACACTTATTAACGCAGCTTGCTAAAGTTGCATTGTAATAATCACCTTTCTTTTTTAAAAGGCTAAAAGGCGTTTGAGTCAAAAGTTTAAAAACACTCCTGATCACAGTTGTGTGTGTTTTTTTATTGCAGGAGTTCAGCAGAGAGGCAGACGGCCCACTTGATGGAGAGCGGTTACCATCGCCTATGGACATTTGCAACACCAAAGGTGCTACAAATGCGCTGCTGCTCTCTTAAGGGAGAGTGGAACCTGGTCACTAATGCCGAAACACAACTCAAGGTTGTTATAGGGACGTACTTTAGACCAGAGGTGGTAGCCATCCAGGTGGGCGAATGCCCTACCACCGGGCTGTGGGTTGTTTTGTCGCCTCCTACGACAGGCCGCCCGGCCGCAGGAAATTGTATTCTTTCTCCGTTCCTGCACGGATAAAAATATAAAAAAATAGAAATCACAGGTTGCTAAGTGGTGTATTTATTTTTAATACACTTGAATTTCAAATTCCGAACGCTTGGTACTTTATATCCCGGGAATATAGCGGAAAATTTTCCGGGAGTGGTTTAAAGTGGTTAGTTAGAATGCATAAAAATTGGCTGATTCCAATAAGATTTTACTAGAACGTTAGTTCAAGAATTACTAGGGTATATTATTTATCCTAGGCATCTCGATTTTTATTGCTGAGTATAGATCACGAGAATTCATATACGTATTTGACATTAAAACAATATCCAAGAAACGCCAATTATTTAGTGACAGTCAAATAAGTTTTATCTCGAATTTTAAATTTCTTGTGTATTGAAACTCTTTAGTAGATATTTTACCCAAACTCGCAACACATAGAAAATATACTCGCATACATAGTGTATTACGTCAAATAAAATGTTAAAATAAGTTATTATTGTAAAATAGCCTTGTCTGTACATTGAAGTTATTAAAAAAAACCAATTGGGATCAAATTGTTTGTTGATTGATGGAAAATTGAAAAAATGATGTATTTTTCATAAATATATGTTAATTTCTTAGGTTTTAACTATTATATTAAATATTGATAAAATAACTTTAATCTTTGCCATTTAAGTGATGAAAATGAAGTCGAGGGCAAATACTAGTTAGGTCATAAAAACGAAAAGGATTTTTAATTTAATAATATGATTTGAATTTTGATTTAGTATGAAATCATTTCGATTTGACTCTAATCCCTCTAGAATAGAGTTCATTTTTCTAGAGTGTATCGATCATTTTGGCGACTTGAATGAACTCGTCTATTTGGCGTTCTGCTTGTAACGATGTTTTTGGGCAAGAAGACTGATTCGAACAATTAGACCACATTGGTTGTACCGATACTAATGATCACTTTCGATGTTGTTATCTATTTAACCATCTTGGCTGCTACTTTCTTTCTGCTCTCGACTGTACATATGGAACGGAATGAATTTTTTTAAGTTTTCGCGACTTGTATACATAATAAAACTACGTTTTAACGGTTTAGCGCGGTAATTTATTTGATTTTGGTTTATCCGACGTTTCGGCCGTTTTTCAGTGGCCGTGGTCATGGACGACAAAGATGACATAAACGATGTCCTAGGTCTGATTCCCCCTGTGTATTGTCCAATAGTTTAAGGTGAAACCCAAACCAAAACTATTACATATACATAATGTAGTAGCCTCAATGGTTCAATTTTACAACTATTGCAGATGTCAATGACATTAAGATTCTGTAAACTACATATAAAATATAATTCTAGAAGGAATTTAAATATAATATTTATTTAATTACTGCAGATTATTATATCACATTTTGTTTTCACAGGTGCCAAGTGGAGGATAATAAAAAGTAATGTGGTCGTCAAGCCAGAAATATAGCTATAGCAGGATATTATATAGTTAAGAAAAAAATATTAGAGAGTAAGATTGAAAATATTAAGTTGAGAATGAGAAGATGAAATTAGAGATAACAAATTTGAAGGGAGAAAATATATAAAATTGTTTGTTTTAGTCATATTAATTCATATAGTTTTTAATTTATAAAAAAATAAGTTCTAAACAAAACATCCTAGTTTTTTTTACATTTGTATATTTGAATTTTTGTGTATAATTTGAATGTAAATATTAATTTTTAATAACCTAAATGTAGCTATTAGAATTACCTACATTATAAAAGTTTTTAATAATATGTAATGTACCTTTTATGTTGAAATTAAACAAGTTTATAGTATGATTTGTATATTTTATTTCTTGGACATTGTTCCTTTTATATCTAGCATAATTTAAGGAAAATATAGCTATCATCACAATACATAAATATTGACATCAACTTTAAGCAATTTACAAATCCCATAAATATATATTAAATAAATGTAAAAGTTTGTTTGTGTGAGTGGTTATTTGTCAATCACACAAAGTGTTTGAATGAATTTTCAATGAAATGTAGTAGTAAAAACAGCATATAATCTAAATTTACACAGGCAATTTTTTATTTCAATATAATTACATAGATAAAATATATAAGTAGAGGCAGGTATAATATTTATGTGCATTATTAAAAATAATTTTAAATTATTTCTTGTTTATGAGTAATATTATTTTCCAAATTTTCTGATGTCACAGTAACTACACTTTCTCTTGGCAAGTCAGTAGAGTTGAAGTATCAGGGCCACTTCCTCAATACTATAGTTTCTTCAAATATTATGAAGAGCTGCTGTAGCCATTATAACCTTCGTTATATCTTCTAAAGACAATTTCATTGTCCGTGATATAATTGGGAAGCGATGTTTCCAAACTGCAAATGTCCTGTACAAAGAAATATATATTTAAAATTAAAAATAAAATACAATTTTCTACTAGTAAACAGGTGGGTACTTTCTTTATTTTTACCATTTGACCTATGCTTTCTTTGCATGTAAGAATTTTTACATTTTAAATATGTTTCTGTGGTAAGCAATATGTGTACCTAATAATCTTAAGTGTTAGTTTTACAATTCAATTGTATTTCTAGTTTTTATGTGGGCCTCATTGTATCTGATTTCTTGCATAGTTGATGGGTTTAACAAAGGTGTAAGCAAGTAAGACCGACTTGGGTAGGCACTATCTCCAAGTAACCAATGATTTCCTAGTAAACTCTCTTCACACCTAGCTGCAATAATTATTGCATTAGAAACTCATAACAGTAAAAATTATATATTACTAATGGAAGTGACAATCTCAGCATAATATTAACAACCTCTTAATATTGAGTAGTTAAAAATAGAAGAATCATGAATAGAACCAGGCCAGCGAGCAACAACATTTAATAATTTAAGGTCTGCATCACAGACTGGTTGGACATTGATAGAAAAATATCCTTTCCTATATAAATAGGTTCCAACCTGAAATAGAAACCAATTGATTAATTTATCATTAATAATCTACATGTAGTAACAGTAGCTCTCTGATAACATAATTCATTATACAAAATAGTAAGTGTATACTTACATGGAGGCTGACTGTATGTGTGTACAATCAATGGCACCATATACTCTAAGAAACTGAGTGATATTATAAAATTAGTTTGTGGTCCTAGAGCCCAGAACAATATTTTTTCCGTACAATCTTGCAATAGCAGCAATATATACCACTATCCTACATGCCGTTGATAGGGATACACCAGCAGCAAAGTCAGCCACGGAATTTAGCATTGTTCTCAAATGCATAAAATCGTAGTTAGTAAAAGTTGGTGCAATTGGTGGACAGCCGTTGTTTGTAAAAATAGAATTGAATATTATTTTAGGTTATCTAATTTATTAAGCAATGTAAATAGTATTATTAAAAACACTTTACCGTCTTGATTTCACTCTAACAAATGGCATTATTTCGCTCAAAACCATTTCAACTTCAACGTGTTTTATTTATTCTAAATATAAACTCTGCATGAGTAAAATTGTGCAACAAGTTTATTCGCCGATACATTTTTCTATCCAAATCCGATAATTGAAGTAACATTTCAAAAACACTATCACTATCACTTGAAAATAATTCCATTATTACACAAGAATCTCTCAATATTGGGGGATCGCAAATAAAGATAGATTGAGTTCAAAAAAGGATTTGTCAAAATAAATATTACAAATGCAAAAGTTTGTAAGAATGTATGTTTGTTACTCTTTCATGCAATAACTACTAAATGGATTTTGATCAAACTTTCCAATAATATAGCTTACACATCAGAATAGCACATAGGCTATAATTTATAAAGATATAGTGTGAATTATCCAAAATATAACGATTTTCCCTCAACCCGCGGGTGAAATCCGCGCAGCTAATAAATAATAAAATATCAAAAAATTACTTGCAGCAACCTCTTGTTATATAAAGTTTAGGACATTAACAGAGTACGAGTATGTTGTTACTTCTACTTAATTTATTGTTTCTTAATTAAGTTTCATAAATTCTTTCGTTTTCTCTTTTCTTTCACCATATCCCAATTAATTGGGGTTGGCACAATATGTCTTTTTCTTCCACACTCCTCTATTCTGTCACGCCATAAATCGTCATATCATCCTTCATGCAATCCATCCATCTTTTTTTTGGTCTACCTTTACATCTGTACCCATCCAACTTGTAGTTTAACATTATTTTTGTCATGTGGCTTTCATCCCTCCTCATTATATGCATACATACCAACTCAGACTTCTTCCTCTCAATTATTCAGTCACAGTCACACATTTACTTGTTTCAAATAGAAACAAGTAAATATGGTAATTTGTACTACAGTCAAACACGGGTAACTTTGATTGGTTTGGGTAACATTGACAGTTAGATCACAATGTATTAAACATTTTTTTTAGTGTGCAATATTAATGCTAGCTCCCAGATTTATTTTTCATATAAATCACAGAGACACGCTTCGTAAACGCACCTATAAAAAAAGGTAGCTGTCAGTCTAAGAGAATGTCAAAAACTTAGGCAAATCGTAGCGCGCCAAAGTTTCGTTTCAGATACTGTGATTGAATCAATGTTACCCGGAAGCTTAAAAAATAAATTATATCTGTTTTTTATGACTGGCTCCACCAGTGTCAAAGTTATCCATGTGAGTCTGGTAACTTTGATAGGCACAAAAGGTACACGTTTTGTTATTAACTAGTATATTTAAATCAAAATAACTTCCTGTAAAGTAACGCAATCAGTTCCGGAACATCGGAAATGAAACCCTTTATTGTATAACAACCAACATTTCTCAAATATTAGACTGAATGTAGTGTTGGCCTGTCAAAGTAACCCCGATTGACTGTACCTTTAAGTAAGTTAGTTTTTGTGTATTTTTTCTATGGAGTGTTGGTGTACAATAATGAGTATTGTACTGTATGAATACCTGCACTGCGCTGTTGATGTAGCAAGAGTTGCCGAGGTTGTTGAGGCCCGTCAGTGCCGGTCCGTGCAGTGGACGCAGGTCGCTGCCGGACTCCTGCAGGGTGTTCCACTCCCCGGTGCGCTGGTTCAGTTCCAACTCTAGTTCCACCATCGATTTATCCGTCTGAAAGGGAAATATTTTTAAATTAATTTCACTTTCTGTTTTGGTTTTGATATACATTTTCAAAGTCAAGTTCTTATTCCAAACTAGCTTCTAGTTTTTTAAATACCCCACGGGAACACTTTAATTTTTCGCGATCAAAAGTATCATATGTGTTGAACGGGGATATAAGCTACCACCATACAAAATTTCATTTAAAGACAGAAACAAAATGTTTGAAAAAAATATATCTAAATTAGTTCTATTTCACTTCTTGCATTCCCCTGACTCGGTTTATAGCATTTTTGTTGATTGTACAGAAATTCGACCTCTACAGTTTTATTATATGTATATAGGATAAGTTTCACTTTGAACGTCATTGTCTAAATGTGCTTAGATAATATGTTTTTGCTTTTTTTCCTGGTATCACTGGCAATACTATGAGCAGAAGGGATTTAAGAAGATTTGATAGTTAACATTAATCCTTAAAGGACATCTCTTAATAAATTGATTTGCAAAGCCTGACCTTGGAGCTTAGAAATGTGGTATCATTTCAATCGTTTCAGAGTCTTGCTAGTATCAGTAAGGGATACAGCCAGTTGGTTTGTCTCATTAATTATTTAATAAACGTAAGTTGTTTTTTTATTTTATTTAAAAGGTTTTTGCATTACATGTTATTTTACAGAATCATATACATATCATAAACATTTCTTTTAATTTCGTTTCATTTTAAAACAAAATCTAATATATACAGCACTTCCTGTAATGTTACTCACAAATGAATTTGTTGGGCGAAATAAGTCGAATCAATTCCCGAAGAAGTAATTGATTTTCAAAAATCTAACGAAACCACTTTAATTTTCGACAGAATCGATCCTGAGATTCCTTTGAGTATTTGTCACTATGACTCATAGTTCCGGATTTACCCAAAGCTCCAGGCGTACTTAAAAAGTCACCTCACTCACTCTAAAGGGCTCGATGAATTTAATTAAGTTTAATACACTAACATAATTATTAACATAACATAATAACATAGGCACAGTTTTGTTTTATTTATATAAACAAGGGGTGATTTTGATTCATTTTGAATCATACCTTTTGCAACTGCTGCACAATAATGCCAAAATGTTTCAAATGATCAGCCAAAAACGGATCCTCGACCATATCGTCTTCAGCGTATGAGAAAACATCACCTTTGCCCTCAGCTGTTACAGTTCCAAGTTTCACTGCCAACGGATAACCTGTTTCACGAAAATGTTCTACCGGAAATGAAATCATTTAATATTTTCAAGATTACTTATAAACAGCTCAAGTAAGACCTCAAGATTGGGCAGTTTTGTTAGGCCTAAAAATTTAGAGCAGGTATAATAAAAATTTGTCTCTGGGATATAAAAATTCGAGCCAAGTACTAAAACATAATTCTATAGTAAAGACAGTCTGGTTGTCATTTTTCTTCTGGCATACTAATAAATTTATGAAAACAGGGAAATTCCCAAAACCCAACGTGGAAACCTTGCCCAATTCCCATATCTTACTATTCATTACAATTAATTTGCTAAGGCAAACCAGTAGTAAGCTACTGGTAAAGATTTGATATTTGTGTCATATTTGTACCAATAGTAAATATGTTTTTAAACATAATCTTTTTTATCAGTAACTAGCTTCTGCCCGCGACTTCGTCCGCGTAGAATAGTTAAAAAAATGTAAATTAAAAACCTCTCCGATTTTGATACATTCTTCGATAAATGGACTATCTAACACTGAAAGAATTTTTCAAATCAGATACGTAGTTCCTGAGATTAGCGCAATTTAAACAAACAAATAAACTGTTCAGGTTTATATATTAGTAAATAATAATAATAATAATCTGCAGACAAACACACATTGTATATCCCCAAATTAAGCAAGGTACGCTTGTGTTATGGGTAATATACAACGGACCACTCAGGGGCCGATCCCAGACACCCAGACTATTGTAAACAACGGAGAAAATACGTTTCCGAAATTTACTATACCAGGCATCGAACCCGGAGCCTCCGCGTTACAGTGAGATAGGCCGGCAAAGACTTAGCCCGCTCAACCACAGAAGCCGTTAGTATAAGATAAAACCCATAAAAGTAACATAATTTTTTACTAATGGTAGGGTAAAAGTTAGCAAAAAAGATATATAAACTATATAAATTCCTTTATAACATAGCTTATAGTGAAAAAAACAAAACTTACAGCATGATCATTCCCTCCAGAGCCGTCGAAGAACTGCCTCCCACATAATACAGTGCCATCGGTGAGATTCAACCAGAGGTTGTTGGTCAGGTCGCATTTGGCGCACTTCCAACCTGTGGGAGGTATCTTCACTCCGTTGTCCAACTGCTTCAAATCCAAAGCGTGGCTGGATAAAGAGAGAAAGAGATTGCAGTCACACTGGCGGACTTTGTGGTCTGAACATAGGCCTGCCTAGTGCCTAGTTTACTGGAAAGCACCACCAAGTGGATGAGATAGGACAATACGGTACAAGACAGTATGAAAAATATAGGCTGATTTTAACTTATATCGTAGATTACGATCTAAACATGACAAAAATAAATCGTTTTAATTAAATTAACTTATATTCGTTTATATTTTTGAGAAATAAAATTGTTATATTGCAGCCATTAGCCACGTGACAATAAACGCCGATCAGAGCGCGTGACGTCATAGCGTGCAAAACACGAGAAGTTATCAATGACATCTGAGATAACACTTCAACGAAACAGATGTTTGTTTTGCACCCTGTGACGTCATGCGAGACGCCATGACAGTTTGACGCGTTTTTGTGACGATATGTCAAAATATTTATGAAATTGCTAAATTAAATATGTTAATGTTGTTTTTTTGATGAAATATTAATATTTTGGCTAAAAATAAATAAAAATTGTCAAGTTCCGTATTGGATAGGGGACGAGACAGACGGATAAAAATGACGGAATATTCTTTTTCCCGAAACCTACAACCTGGGTGTCTAGAAGTACCGTGTGCAGCCCTGACCTGAAAAATGACCCCCCAACTCGCCTACATTTTTACCATAATCATCATAATGTCAGTCATCAGACGCCCACTGATGGACACGAGTGGGTGTGGTTTTAACGTATGTATACCTACGCGCCCCGGGAAAAATAATTTATGTCCTTTAGGCTGGTGTGCACCTAAATTTAACCGACGGTTAACAAAAAATAATCACTGTTTTTCCATACATTTTTGGCGATTATCTTATTTTAACCATCTGTTAAAAGTCGGTGCACACCAGCCTAAATAAAGTACTGGACGTCTCAGTGGTCGAGGTTGCGTTAGTAATGAATTGTGTTCGTTTGCGAAGTTTAAAATTGCCGCCCGAGGCATGGGCCCCGCATACCCAATAGGTAAGTATCGTATGTGCCATCTTAATGGTCAAAAGCGAACCTATATTCAGGGGTCGCCAAATGGCGGACCGCCGACCCCTTTTTGTGCGGACCGCGAAAAATGTCATTTTTCTCATTGATATATAAAAAACTACCTTTGTTGTTTCTATAATAACATTTGTTTAATAATAATTATTTTTTATAAAATGTCGTGCGGACCGCGATGGTCATTAATTTTTTTTAAACGGACCCCGAGCGAAACTAATCGGTAATCTCTGCTATACTGTAATAAAAACAAAAACGGAATAGTGGGGTGGGGTAGGTAAGATGGGATAAGGAGAGGGGAAAGTTGGGCAATTGGAATTCACTCACGATACGCAACACGATTAGCGAATAGTTTCAGTTCGATATGCTGTGAGAGCGAGGTATTACACCGTACGAGCCAACTTAGTGAGCTACAATCAAAATGAAGAGTTCAATATGGCTTCGTTACATACATGTAATTTTGTGCCCATTTTCTGGGGCAAAATTTTGCACAATCATCCCTATCCCTATTAATATTATAAATGCGAAAGTAACTCTGTCTGTCTGTCTGTTCCGTTTTCACGTAAAAACTACTGGACCGATTTGGCTGAAACTCAGTATATATATATTTTCGATACCGAGGATGAACACAGGATACTTTTTATTCCCAAAAATGGGATAGTTTCCGGAATAAAATGATATTTGTCTGTTTGTTTGTTATGCTTTTACGACAAAACGACTGGACCGATTTGGCTGAAATTCGGTACGTATGTAAATTAAATATTGAGGATGGACAAGGGATAATTTTCATTTTGGCCTTTTTGGTAATTTTGGCCTATTTGGTCATTTTGGCCTTTTTGGTCATTTTGGCCTATTTGGTAATTTTTTCTTTTTGGTCATTTTGGCCTATTTGATCATTTTGGCCTTATTGATCATTTTGACCTTTTTGGTCATTTTGGCCTTTTGGTCATTTTGGCCTATTTGGTCATTTTGGCCTTTTTGATCATTTTGACATTTTTGGTCATTTTGGCATATTTGGTCATTTTGGCATATTTGGTCATTTTGGCCTATTTGGTCATTTTGGCCTATTCGATCATTTTGGCCTATTTGATCATTTTGGCCTATTTGGTCATTTTGGTCTTTATGATCATTCTGACCTTTTTGGTCATTTTGGCCTTTTTGATCATTTTGGCCTATTTGGTCATTTTGGGCTAATTGGTCATTTTGGCCTAATTGGTCATTTTGGCCTAATTGGTCATTTTGCATGTTGTCATTTTGGCCTATTCGGTCATTTTGGCCTATTCGGTCATTTTGGCCTATTTGGTCATTTTGGCCTATTTGGTCATTTTGGCCTATTTGGTCACTTTGGCCTTTTTGGTCATTTTGGCCTATTTGGTCACTGTTGCCTTTTCGGTCATTTTGGCAGTTGTTCAGTTTGGCCTCTTTGGTCATTTTGATTATTTTGGCCATTTTGGTCGTTTTTGCCTATTCCGTCATTTTAGCCATGTCGGTCACTGTGGTCTTTTGGTCATTTAGACCATTTTGGCCTTTTTGGTCAAGTTTTGTAATTTATTTTGTTGACAGATAGACGGGGGATGGTATAATTAGCGATATAAAATGAAGTGAATCTTCCGTGGGCAAATACATAAAAAATGTAATATAGTATAACCTTTAGCACTTGCTCTATAAACAAGAGACACGCACTAGAGGTTAACCCGCGGCGCAGCCGCGGGGTAAACTCAGGTAATCTGTAAGATATTTTCAGATATATTTCTCAAAAATAGAGCAGGATATTATAAGAACTACAAATATTCAACCAGTGCAATGTAATTGAAAGTATACGAAATCTAAGCCGTCTCATACCTACATACTGCTAGCTTAGCACAGAGGTAATAATACGGAAATAGACAACAGGGAAAACATGGAAAGTGTTTATAATTTGGTGAATAACCCTATTTAAAAATTATTATACTATATCCTCACAACTATCAGAGATTTTTCCATTTAAAAATAACCTAGTAAGAGGTTATACAAAAAATGCAATTCACCGGATTATCAAAGGAATAAACACATTCGTCCTTATAAATCAGTTGCTGAGGTCCTGGAATCTTCACTTTAGACAAATGCGATTTTAAAAAATCTAAAGACGCCATAGCGATCTTTAAAATAGAAATTTATTACCGACATTTTTATATCGTAGTAACAAAAAATACAAAATCTGTCACTCAGCGTTGCCAGATGACCATGTCAAATAATGTCAATTATCCCCATAACCCCCAATTATTTTTGAAAAACCCAAAAATAAGCTTTTTGAGAAAAAGAAACCCCAGAACGGTTTTTAAAAACTGCTTTTTTCTTTCTCCTTTAAAATAATTAAAGGAGAAAGAAAAAAATCATTTATTCGTGGCTGCAATGCACATAGCACTGATTTTGCCAAAAAAAGCAAAACCACCGTCGTAGTGAAAACGCCACTAATGACGTCATCATTTTCGCTCACGAAGCGCTCACAACGACCCGTGTAAATAGGTCGGTTAAATAACCATTCCACTTGAGTTTACGATTGTGGCGCCAGCAAATAAGTGAAACGGAAAAAACCACGGTTGTGAACGTAATCATTGTCAGTCTCTAACGGAAAGTTGCCTATAGGATACGACGCATACAAGTAGAGAAGGCATAATAAATAAATAACGTAAATGAACGAACGAATGAATTGAATTATTATAATGAACTATTGAATTGAAGTATGTATGATTCACTACTAGAATATAATCCTAAGATAAAGTAATAATGCTGTATTATAACTTAGATATAATAATTAAAGTGATGAGAATTGTGTTTGTAGATGACTTATTGGTACAAAATCTCCAAAATTTCTCTCACTTAAATTTTTCCCCCGTATGTCCCCCCAAAGAATCTTTGCCCCGAATCTCCCCCAACATCTTTACACCGAATTTGCAGGAGATCCCCCCATCTGGCAACACTGCTGTCACTAGCGCCGCTCCGGAGTTTTTGGCGGGAACTGAAGGAGACGTTGTGCTGTGTAGTTTTATTTTCTAAAAATGTGTATAATTACTCTAAAATGAACAATAGTTGCAGGATATTGATAGTTTTTGAGTAGAAATTATGTGTTTTTGTGAGAAATGTGAACTGTATAGTCAGATGTGATCTTTCGAGTTTTCACAAGAACTCCATTGAATGGCGTCGGTTGTAGACTGCAATACAACTGCGCTACTATACGAAGACCAATTAATTAACATGTTTCCGACTGAAAGACTCTGATTCTATGGTCATGAATAAATTAATAATAATAATAAATAGCACCGCTCCAAAAATATTTTTTTAGTGTTGTTTGTTTCGATACTACATTTAAATTCAGTCAGTGATGTTTAGTCGATTTTATGGTAGCGGTATAGATATACGACAGGGCACATTTATTTGACATAAATTAATTAACTTTTGGGTGGTTATTAAAATAAAATAACCATCAATACTAAGGCAGGTGTTCCACTTGGCTTCGCACCCGCCTTAGTAGCCTTCTAGCCTATATTAAAAAAGTTCGGATCTGTTCTTAATATATAAATGTGCCACCATATAACTATAACCCAACCAAATTAAGAATTCGTGAATAGATAGATGTCTAACAAATCTATACGAGCTGACTAAAAAGAAGGAACCGATTCATTATATTAGACTTCGAATACGTTATTAAATTATTCTATTTATTTCGACTGATAGTGGCAGTCTCTGAAAGTAAAACTTTGTTTCATTATGTTATTTGTAACCTACTGGTAGGTTTGGTATTAATAAAAAATATAGGGACAATATCTAATGTGAATTGGAGCTTTTCATCATTATTAACAATAATATCTATGAAATATACTACAACTTACATGAAAATATTTTGCTCTGTAAATTACCTCATTAGTAAATTAATTAAAATGAAAAAGAAATCATTATTACCATTATAATTTAACACTGGAACTTTTAAATCATACATGATGCATATCCACTGCCGCCGACGGACGTATTGCCACCCCGCTGCTATTCTGATGATTACACACACCAAAATTTTACATAAATTCCTGTATCTTGCTAACCATTCATTTGAGTTAATATTGATTGAAATTTGACATAAGCTACATACAAGTAATATCAAAATTTAACCGATGGTAATGCAAGTTTACAATAAAAAATAGTAAGAGAAGACCGGAAATAAAAGATCTAGAGTAGTCGAGTATTTTGTGCACTGAACAATCGACTAGAACTATCGGTTTTGCAATTCCCATATCTACAGCCTCACTATTGTCATAGACATATCATGACATCTGCCTTAAAAGCTTAGTTGCCAAGCAAACTCCAAATTCTAGTCTAAGACTGTCTGTGTGAACTGGGAATAGTAAAGTACTAATGGCTTAAAGACCTAGTTGCCAAGCCATAAATATTTAAAAAAAAGTAAAGTACTAAAGTTCAAAATTCAAACTTCAATTTCGAAATTTTTGTATTATTTCTTAATTTGCTTATCTTTTTATTATTTTGAATTGAGTTATAAACCAAAATGGTTCTAAAATTATATTGCGATCTTATGTCACAACCATCCAGAGCTCTGTACATATTATTGAAAAGCGTTAAATGTGATTTCGAACCCAGGTTTGTCGATTTGCGAAAAGGTAAATACAATCTTTAGTCATTCATGTGGATTTTATTGAAATCATTACTACATCATACATCATACTAACTTTGTACAGACAGTTAAATGTTTACCTAGCTCACAGAAGGGAATTTTGTGATTAAGATGTTTTTATTTTTCATTGCCTGAATATTTGCATTTGCATGAATTTAAGTCATGAGAGGGGAGAGTTATACCTACCCCTTCTGCAAGCCTTATCGTCAGGAGGTTCTGAAATATCTGAATATAGATAATATGAATATCTTATCTGTGCAGGAACAGAGAAAGAATACAATTTCCTTCGGCTGGGCGGTCTGTCGTAAGAGGCGACAAAATGACCCACAGCCAGGTGGTAGGGTAGTTGCCCGACTGTATGGCTCCGTCCCCTGGTCTAGAGTATGCTTCTATAACAACCTTGTGTTGTGACACAGCATTACTGGCAAGCTTCCAGTTTCCCTTTAGAGAACAGCAGCACATTTGTAGAACCTTAGGTGTGGTGAATGTCCATTGGCGATGGTAACTGCTTTACACACTGGTGTAAAGCAGTTGGCCGTCTGCCTGTCTGCTGCATCCATTCCAAAAAATATTTTTTGTTAAGCATAACTAACATAACATAAATGTGGTGTGTACTTGGGGAGGCCTACGTCCCACAGTGGACTGAAATTGGCTGAAGAAGAAGAAGCATAACAAGCCTGTGTGACTTTACCAGTGACTAGAACAGCGAGTTAGATTATATAAGGAATCAATATAACAATGATATTGATTCTTAAATATATTGCAGAACAGGTCTGATTTTTTAATATGGGTAAACAATAAATGAGGTTATGATGAAAAAATATTGATGTATAATTTCCATCTCTATTGGCTGCACTTTTCATTCCATTTCTGTTGTAGACTTGTAGTACACAAATGTGCTCTGTTGTGATTTTTCTTGATTTGTCAATGATAAAGCTGTTGTTTTGTGGTTTTTTTGATTATTTTTCTGTTGACTACTGGCTTTCTTTTGGATTTTGATTAGATTGCTCAACATTGGATGATGTAAGTGTAATATTAGTGAATATATGTGAGGTTGTGTTTACCAAAAAAGATATATTACAGTAACCCTGGGCCATAGAGGTTAAAGAATGGGAGGTTTGTCTTCCTCCTCCCTTCTCCGCCCCTCCCCATTGCTTAAGTTCATGCACCAGATATTTATAGATTAACCATTAAATGCCTATACTCTTGGAAAGTGTTTCGACAGTAAACATTCTAATATTGTTATATATCCTTTGTAATTACAATCAAACTTTGACCATTAATTATTATTAGTATCTGCATAGAAATCTGTATTGATTTTTCTAAAATGAAATCAAGTGGGTAATTATGAATCTAATTTTGCTTACAGCGGAGCACTATTCTGAGGAGTACACTAAAATAAACAGATTCCAAAGAGTACCAGTGATTGATCATGATGGATTTCTTTTGACTGAAAGGTATCCATAAAAGCTGTGTTGTTTATTTATCATTTTTGTAATAGTCATAACCAGGCCTTTTTTGTCACTTCATTTTTGGGCAAAATAACTTTCGGAAATTGTAAGTCCATAATTATTTGGTTGTTGTTTAATTTTTTTTCAGTTTTGATGGTATTTTTGAATATTTTAGAAATTTTCTTTAAGGGCATCGCATGCCGCCCCCACGTGCCGAGATGCATGTTTGGATTTCATATTGTTACAACTTAGGTCAGCTTAGTTGAGCGAGAACCACGATTAAAGCGAGATGTGTACAATCGGGAATCTAATGGTGACGGATTTTGCGCGTTTTATTGAATTACGACCTTCGCATTACGTTTGGATTTGTTGTGTTCGGTTATATTTGTACCTGTTTTATACAGGTTTGTATAATTCAAATAAACTCTATAATAATTCTAACGGCATTTTAATTCAAGTCCCGCACTCATAACAATATATAAAACACCTAATTATTTTTTTATGTATGTAACATGAGCTACTACCTAGGGTGTTTCACGTGATGTAGCCACAGTGTATAATATGTCTTTCAGTGTTGCAATCCTAAAATACCTTGCAAGGGAGAACATAATACCAGATGCTTTGTATCCTCGCGAATCTAAATTGCAGGCGAGAGTGGAAGAATTTTTAGAATATCAACATGCTGGCCTCCGGTTGCATTGTGCAATGTATTTCAGGGTTATTGTAAGTATAACTAGTTTTCACTGTGTATATTGTATGCCTTCTATACAATTATTCAGTTATAGAACTTACATAAAATATGTATGTAAGTTCGGGTGGTTAAGTCAAGTTAAATTTGACCAACTTCCCGGTTTCCGATTGAGCTGAAATTGAATGCACGTATATGTATATCGCGTGACAATGCAATGATATGGTACTATGGAGCTGATCTGATGATGTAATCGGAAGGTGGCCATAGGAAGTCCTGTACTAAACAAGATAGACCCGTCATGTTTGGGCTCGTTTTACTTGTCTTGGTTAGCACTCTGCTGCTCCATGATATCCAGGATCTCATACATACCAGAACCACTTTGTGTTTGTTGAATCACCTGTCTTTAAAGTCACATAATACAATAGCAGTTGAGCTGTTTCCCTGACAGGTCTACACCTGCCATTATATTCTTTCATACATAGTTAGCTGTGTAATATGTTAAGTATGTAAGCACAAATAGTATTTTTTTTTCAGTACATGAATCCAATCCTCACTGGATCGCCAACTGATCCAAAATCCGCAGTAGGCTACAAAAAGCGTATGATATCTTCACTAGAAGATTTCAACACGAAATGGCTTGGGCGGGGCACAGATTTCATTGTGGGGAACAACATCACTGTTGCCGATCTTATTGCTGCCTGTGAATTAGAACAACCCAGTAAGATTTTTATTTATCGGTACTTTAAAAAAAGTTAATTCAAAGTCACATTATTAATATGGTCGCTTCTTCATCTCTTTTTTTATTGAGCTTTAAACCTTCTATAATATTTATCTTCTTTTTAATAAATATACCTCTGCAAGATTTGTGTATCACGCGAGTGTCAAATGTTCATCAATATTCAAGTTTTAGAATAATCTTCAAGTTAAAGCTTCTGGCAGGTTTTTGACTGACGTCAAATGAGGCACTTCTTCTGATAGCTTTGAAAAAGTTTCACAAAACAGTTTAGATGTTCAACACGAATTCCAGTAATTTTTCGCCACAGGAACTCTCACCATATAAAAACGATCAGCTCAAGGCTAACGACTTCACGCCAATATTCTGTAAGAGCGTCATATCACACTGGCCTAGCCTGCCCAGTGAGCTGTACAGGTAAATGTTCTCTGATACGTTTTGCGTTTGTAGTAATATTTGTATATTTACAGGACTTCTAAACTTGAATTTTAGTATTAAAAATTATGTTTAATATTAATATTTATTATTTGAATATCGTTTAATATTATTAGTTACATTTTAAGTTCCTACCTGTCTATAATAATGTATAATAAGTATTAATTTATTTACTTTTGTGCTGACAGTACTACAAACGCAATAACGTCTCGAAACTAATTGAAGACGTGAGTGGATGAAGGTGATATGTCGCATATTCGGGTTTTTGCTTTTTTTTGCGTAGATGAATGTTATAAGTCGATACCAAATGACTACAGACCTTAGACCATAGATATAAGGCATATTTAATAAATAAAAAGTTGCTAAAGGTGTTAAGTTCAGTTCAGATTCAAATAAAAGTAAAACTTCTATCTCGATTTACTCAGAATTGGAATTATGCGACTTATCACCTTCATCCACTCATGTCTTCAATTTACTGGTAATCGAGGCGATGATTCATGAATGGCACTATCACGTCGTTATGTTATATCGATGGGTGAAAGGCTATTTGTTTTAAACGACATTTTTGAAAATGTTCGGGAGAAAAAAGTTTGAAGCTTCAAATGACTCAGAAATTCTCATAAAAAAAGAACATCTATAGATTAAAACTAGAAATCAGGTTCTTTATATTTCTTTAATTTGAGACATTACGATGAAAAAACCCATCGTATTAAGTCTTACACAAAATGTCGCTTAAAACAAATATCCTCTCACCCCTCGATGTACAATCAATATCCTACAATGATGTTTGCTTTTAATCAATAAATGACAAACTCAACTATCATTGTAAGTCGTTTAAAATCGTTAGATTATTTGATACAAACTTCTAGACGGTGTGACAGATATGACAGTTCAGTTTTATTTATTGTCACAAATAAATATTGTTTTGATTCTAGGAATGGCAGGATATTTTCCAGAAGAAAACTTCCAGAACATAGAGACATGGTGGAAGAAGGTTCGAGATTATTTCAACCCTCACTATGATGAAGCTCATGTTATTTTAAATAAAATTGTTAATAAACAAAAGAAAACTGTTTCTAAAATTTAAAGTTTGAATTTTTTTTTAATGTATTTGAATGTTCTTCAACTGATGTTAGATCATGGATGATTTCTGACTTAGAATTTCGATGAATCAACCAAAGTGATTTATATAAACATAAATTTTAACCATTGAATATCATTTAATACCGTTATTTACGATGAGTTTCAAACACATTAATATTGTATTACTGACGATTCAGTTATTACCTACACTGATTTTATAAATATGATAAAGAAAGAAAGACAAAGACTTTATTTGAAGAAATAGCAACGTAATTACATTACTTATACAATTATTATGCTTATATATATATAGCATATTTTGTGAATTTGTATACCGCATTTTCAGAAAACATGGTTTGCACTCAGCTTAGTGATAAGTCGGAATTATATCCCACTGCAAACCCAATGGTTAAAGTTAAGCGCCAATTCAATTAATTTCAGGGGTATGTTATTTATTACACAAAATATGTCGTTTCATCTCTTCCCATGGCACTTGCGCTTGTTCACGTGGGAGTGGCCATGATTGTAAATGAAGACTTAAGGTGTGAATAGTCTTACACCTTTAAGCATGTCCACTAAAAAGGTAGCAAGCAGGAAGCGATGGCATTTGATAGGGCGAGTTTGTTTTACTTAGTTTATACTGTATTTAAAATACATTGCATTTACATGTTCCCGCGCTTGGGGGGTTAAAATAAGGAAATTATTAGTTTCAGCTAGTCTCGATGGTTTTGTTATATGGTATCTAGAGTTTAGTATAAGGTGATATGGGTTTTTTATTTTACAATATTGTAGTATTTATAAGGGAACGCAACATTTTATTATGGGTACCAAGCGGTATATACCTATTGTTATATATTTTTAATAAAATGGATCAGACAGATTGTCTTTCATTTTGATTTTCCTACATCTTTGACTCAGTTGATTGAATAATTTTTATTTTTGACTTGAAGGAAAGCGGTTACCTTCGCCTATGGACATTTTCAACATTAAAGGTGCTTCAAATGCGCTGCTGTCCTCTTAAGGGAGACTGGACCCCGGTCATAAATGCCGGAACACAAATTAAGGTTGTTATGGTGGCATAGATCAAGGGTGGTAGCCATCCAGTCGCACAAATGCCCTGCCATCCGGCAAAACGGATACGGTATATGGTACCTATCCACGTGGTATTTCGTGGCCAACGCATTCACGTTTCAAATGGCTGAAGAATTTTTGAAACCTGTCCAGACACATTTCAAACATTATTTCACCACTCGAATACTACATTATCCCTGATTAATATAGGCTATATAAACATTAGGGATTCCTACTAAAACTTCAATAATGTAACCCATCAATCTAAACAAAATATTAGGCGCTAGAATCTGGTTCTACGATTTTGATGAAATTTTACCGAGTCCCGGGTGGTTTAAATTCACAATTAGTCCCGGTAAGTGGCGCTGAAATCGGGTTCTAGGTTTTTATTTTCCACGGCAGGACAACATCTGCCGACACCGATAGTCAGTTATAAATTGAAAGTCTTATAATATATGCATTGAGATATTATATGATCTAAGAATATATGTCGCGGGTCGAGGTTCGTTCCTGGCCGTAACGCATGCACCACTTAGGGTGTTTTCTGACCTAATGTGCAGTGTTACAATTACCACGTGCTAACAACGATGAAGGAAAACATCGTAATGCAACTTGCACATCGAGATAACCGATGTGTCAAACCTGCCAAGCCGCCTTGGACAAGCGTGGCGGGTATACCGTGCATTCCCCTACCGTGGGAGGCCCAAGCCCAGCAATGTCACAGTTATGGGCTGTTGTTATTAAGAATATATGTAACTACGATTTAACGGCTTTTCGTTCACTTTTCACTCGAAAGTTGCAATTAAGTAGTTCCTTTTCAAATTAATGTTTAAAAATGTTTACATCACGTTAAAGTTTTTACGGCAATTGGCTTGGCTTATTGTCATGAACATATAAATAGAGGACGAATTTATGGTGTACCAATGGTTAATATCCCAGTCAATTGGTTCGAAAAAAGGGGTTAACTGGAAAATTTTCCGGTCGCATTGTCTCTACATATATAAAATGTAAGTACTTGGTGGCATGGTCCTGATACGAGGTGGCAAAATTGATATTGGGAAAGAGCACATCGAAATCTCCTAAATTACTAATTTTCAAAACTCTGAAAAATTTCCAGGTAAAACTACCTATCAAATGAACGTACTAAAAATAACATTCAAATTTTAAACTTGTAGCAAACTATTCGATTAAGAAGCGGCGCAAGAAACTTCAGCAAAGATGCTTAGCACTAATAATTTTATATAATGTTGAAATGGGTGAAAGGAAAAATAAAAGAAATTATCAATATCAATCAAGTTGGTTTGTGTTCCGCAAAACGCAGAAAGAGATCACAGTGTCTTGAGGTTTGGCATTTGGTATTTGATGGGTTTGGGTCTTAATAGTTTTGATGATCAGATCCCAAACAGGTGGTACTTGCCAATCTTCTTCACTATTGAAATTTGGGTGCTTTTATTTCAATCTGAAGAGTTTCAGGCGCCGCTTCTTCTCTTCAAGCCTAAGCATGTTGCGAAGCAGTGGTAAATTAGATTAGGTTCCTTTAGAGTGAATAATAAACAAAAGCAAAACTAAATAATTAAAATGAACAAGTTGGCGGTAGGTTAAATAAATCTTTAACAATACTCATTGACACCTGACATCTTTGTCCTCCGTGATCACGGCCACTGAAAAGTGGCCGAAATGTCGGAATAATAAAAATCAAATAAATTACCGCACTTAAAACCGTTAGCGTAGTTTTATTATAAAAATAATAAAAAATATTTAAGGACTACGACTACTCAAAATCGTCTTAATGGTAGCAATTTTACCAACCATTGAACACGAATTAAGTACTAAATTATATTTTTAGAAAATTGTTTGCGATTTCGCAAAACTTGTAGTTCGAAATAAATTAGAAATGTAAACTTTGTTTTTCAAATTTTTTTTGTTTATTATCTAAATCTGTATTAATATTAAAAGCGACCTTTGTAGTTGAGCGGGCTAAGCCTTTACCGGCTTACCTCACCGCAACGCAGATGCTCCGGGTTCAATTCCTAGTAGTATAAATTTCAAAACGAATTTTATCCGTTATTTACTTTGGTCTGGGTATCTGGAATCGGCCACAGCGTAGTCCATTATATATTATAGTCTAGTCGAGAAGTTTATTTTCTGCGAGTAATAGTCACCAGTCTCTTAAGAATATGGTTGATGGCTCATTCGATCCGGAACAGCATCTAGAAAAAGTAGTTTTTTGGATTTTTTCTCCCAATAAATATTACAATTGTTATTAACAAAAAAGTGAAAAAAAATAGCCGTTCAGCTTTTTGGGAAAATCTCAAAAAGTATGAGAGATACCTAAAATATTATAAAAGTTTCTGAAAGAGCAAGAAATTTTAGTAAAAATCTTCTCGACTCCCGAAATCGTATCACCAATATTTATATTTTTTATCTAACGTTGAAAATTGGGTTTCGCGCGGCAGCCTCGACATGCGCGCGCCGCTACTTTAATGAACGAAAGTTTTAAATATTTTTTTTGCAATTAAATATTAATTTAAAAATTTGAAAAAATTCAGGTATTATCTGAAAACTTCAAAGAAAATGATCCCGCGAGAGTAAAAGTTTTATCATCATTATTTATAAATTTATTGAATTGTTAATTAACCAAATTTATTGGGAAAAAAACCAAAAAACTACTTTTTCTAGATGCTATTCCGGATCGAATGAGCCATCAACCATATTTTTAAGAGACTGGTAACTATTATTCGCAGAAAATAAACTTCTCAACTAGACTATTACCCATAACACAAGCGTAACTTACTTAATTTGAGGATATACGATATGTGTGTTTGTCTATCGATTATTATAATGTACTAACTGTCCCGGCAGACGTCGTTCCGCCCGGAAAAGCTTTAATCGATATGTCGACAGCAGCGCCACCTACCGGGTCCAATTGTGAACCAACTCAGAAATCTTCTCTGACTCATACACAACAACTTTGCTAAAGATCATCACATGATCAAATGTATAGTTTACGATTCTATAAAGGACATACAAACATTCATTTTTATATATATAGTAGAAGATGTCTTTGAAGACCATGGGCCATAGAAATGGTCCGGACTTTTGGAGGGCTTGCGTGGGGCCATGAGAAAGCCAACAAGTAGAGGCCCCTTGACGATGGTGTGACACTGACCAGTGATTACCGGGCTATTGGGGTGAAATGGTAGTGGAACTAGAGATCCGGGACTATGGGGACTATGACGTTTCCCGTCGCAATGTTCAAGGAACATGGAAAAAGTGGGTAGACGGTAACTCACCACTCACTGCACGGGCCCCTAAAAATGCCGTACAAGATTGGCGAGAGGCAACATGCGTGTGAGTAACTCAGGGGTGTCGAGAGGTAGGCTGCAGGTTCACCAAAGCTACTTCTAATGTCATCCGCCATTTATCACTTCCACACCCGGAGCTTGAGTCTTAGCTCTAGCGACCTCCACTCCGCGCTGGCTGGCTAAGGCAAGCAGTAGACTTAGTTTACTTAACCACATAGGCCGTCGATAATAGAGATGTAGGCAGGGTTGGATTTGGGTAAGCTGAAAACGATAGCATAATTTTTTTTAAGATAGCATTTATAAAAAATGATAGTACACCTTATAATTTTGAATGAATAATATCTAAACATTGAGTTTACATAAAATTTTGTCCTCTTCCAAGTTTATCAGTTCTTCAATATTAGTTTCATCCTCAGAAATCTTAGAATTTAATCTTATTAACTCTTCGTAAATAGTTCATGGATAATCTGTATGCTTCGACTACAGATTAGACAACGTGATTACATCACAATGAACTTTTTTTAAAATGTTTTGTTAGCACCGAATGGTATTTAAATTATATAATATATTATATTAGTCTCATGGGCAAGATATTGAAATTATAGTACTTTTTCGTACTTTCGTTAGATATGGATAGTATATAGTACGAAGCATGAAATTGTAGTACAAATACTGTAATTAAAGTATGAAATCCCTGGATGTAGGTTTCTACTTCTGTATTTTTTATTCTGTGATTTGCATGGTAAGGGCGACACCACTACGCTGCGGTGAAACACCGCACTGTAGCGTTGTGACCTCGCCTTAGAACTCTCACGAGCTACGTAACTTCTTTCCATTGGTTCTGTATTGAGTTATTTTCGCAATGAAGTAAATTAACATAGGTCAGGAAAATCAATAGAATAGCAAATTATACCAGTAAAACATAGCACTGAAAAAGAACTATGAATGACAAACTTTAATTTTACAGTTGTTCTAAGTCATCATCACCCGAGCGTTAAATCTCGGTTGCATTCGGAGCGTTCACTCCGACGCCCAGGGTCCGCTTTCCTACTTTTTACAGTTGTTCTAAGTGTTATATAATAAAGTGTTTTCACAAACATGTATTGTTATGTTCTATATGTATCTGAAATTGATATATAAGTTGAGCTTAATGGTCCTTGACCACGTCAGAGGACAGGCCGGGCTTACAGAGTCATTTTAAAAAACCGACCAATTAAAAACAAAATTCTGAAAAACGAAATCCGGCATAATTAGATGGCGCCAGTAATATTTTTTCTCTCACATACTGTGCTATATTGTCGTAGGTAGTCGATGGTGAACCGATAATAATGTTACGAGTGTGGGTCTCGAATTAAAATGCCGTTGGAATTACTATAGAATTTATTAGAACTATACAAACACGTATAACACATATAACTGGACACAACCAGTACAAACTGCACGATTCAATAACACGCGCAAAGTCCGTCACTATATAGTTTATCGAATATACACGTCTGGCTCGTATCGTAATCGTCGCTTGACTGCCTCACCCCCCCGTTCGGGCATTGTTTTATACTAAACTATACAATACAACAATCGACCGCGTGGGCTGAATTTTCCAAGAAAACGTAATCTGCACACCTGCGTCCATAAACGAGTACAGTAACATTAGGATGTTTTTCTTAATTACAAAATTTAAACGAAAAAGAAGTCCAAATGCGGGAAAGGTAATAAACTGTAGGTGTGCATTCACTTTGTCGGCGTGTAACAATAATTTCATTATTCTTTGAACACGTGATTATATTACCTTAGATATTTAAATTATCTGTAATTCTCTTAGTGGTCTTAAATTTTCAATGTTACTTGGTTGCGTTAATTTTCTAACTACTGAAATGTAACCATATATGGTCAATTATTAATCCCTTTGTGTTTGTAGACAGCCTTCGTGTAAAACATTAAAACCGTTTATATAGATTCATATTGTTTTGGATTATAACTACTTGAGAATTCTCAGTATTAATTGAAATATATTTATTTGAAACATACTTAAGTTTCGACTGAGATTGAGGCGTTCGCGTTATTAAGTTTACACCTGGAACGGGAATCTCGGGGATTTTTAAATCGACATTTAATTCGAATCCCGCAATTCATAACAAAATGAACACGTCTGTTTCCTATAACTTCGAAAGCTAGCCCAGACGCAGCAACTTGGGAGCGCTAGCCGGTAGCCGATACCGGGTGTCCCAAAACTATGCCACATGAAGAAGAAGTACTTTAAATATTCTAGAGTTGCTTGCCTCATCTGGGAATTAAACCGATCGAATGTCAACATTGAGTATGCTAAGTGTATTTTTATGAAGCCGTTCGTAAGGGTCAGTAATATAATATATTATGCGCTGTGTAATTGGGGCTCCGTTAAC
This sequence comes from Dendrolimus punctatus, assembly GCA_012273795.1. Lineage (NCBI taxonomy): Eukaryota > Metazoa > Arthropoda > Insecta > Lepidoptera > Lasiocampidae > Dendrolimus > Dendrolimus punctatus. The sequence goes on from CM022532.1 coordinate 4,634,530, forward strand.
CCCCTAGCAGTCGACGCTCGACGAAATATTGTAGATAGTCGCAAAAGTCGTAAGGTCATGGATCTCTTCTGGGTCAGGCTCACGTAGACATCAGGGGGAAAGAGTGGGCAGGCTAGTTGGCCAAGCAGCTGCACCGGCAGACATACTAGTGCCTGGAAGATGAGACGCTGTCATAGTATCGTCGTAAGAAGCCTTCCATACTAACGGGCGACCCATCTTCCAGGGTACCAATGACATACTATATATATATATAATGGAATGTTGAAGCAGAATCGAGCATACGCATTCTGAACTTGCCGAATGAATAAAATTCCTTGGTGTTATTATATTTGTATGATGTGGACTTTGAAATTTTTAGAATAGAATAGAATACACTTTATTGTACAAAAATGCTACATAAAATCAAGAACATAAAATAGAAGTACAATCGGCGGTCTTATCGTCCATTGCGATTTCTTCCAGACAACCTTTGGATGGAGTATAGGAAGGACACAAAAGTCGATAGTCGCTAAACCAGCACTCGTATAATAATTTCGTTTATTAATTAATAAATAAATAGTAATATATATGATAATATTTTTTTTATAATGTATTTTATATATGATATTAATTTTTAATAAACGTGTTAGTGACAATCGGCCTTAACTACGTTATTTGATTGCTGTTAGTGGTAGTGCGGAGGTTCTTTGTTTAAATGAGTCTAGAAAAGCCAGGTCCGGGTATAGGGGCTTTCGTACAAGAACAATGGGGCAAGGTCTGTTTGCGTGCGCAGCCTCACGCCATTGGGCGGCAAATAGCGCTTGTTTCCACCGCCCTGTCCTGATAGAACACGAATCCTCGCCACAGTCGTCATCGAGGCTCTACACGGGAAGTAGTGTTCACTTGAATACTTGGAAGTCTTCAAAGTCTCGCGAAAGTTTTAAAATATTTGTTTCTTCTAATTTTTTTGATGTACCTCACAATGCAACATTCAAGTAAGTTATATTGTTTAATTTTTATAATTTGTTTTGTATTCATTTAAAATGTGCTTTTAAACTTTTTTTGACTTTATTTTTTATTCTATTGTGTCTTATTTTTAAAAGGCGTAAGCCGTGATTCCACGTGCTCATTTCTACCTTTCAATTGTATAGAAATAAAACTAAAAAAATTATAAAACGATCAAATATTTTTTAACATTTCTCACGAATAACTTTTTGACTGCTTTATTTTTTTTTTATTATGAAAGTTGGAAATTTTGTGATTTATATTTCTATTAGTTAAACACAATAATATTGTAAATTTTAAACAAAAAATATATGTATGGAAATTGAAAAACTGAAATGAACTCTCTATTTTTTATTACAGTGCAACTTTCAAGTAATTTTTAATATTTAATTTGTATTATTTGTTCTATTTTCAAAGCAGTCGTGTCATTTTTCTAAGTTGTAATTTCTTATGTATTTTTAAATCAGTGTTTTTTTTTATTATTATTATTAAATAGTCTTTATCCTTTTGAGAGTTAAGTTCTTATTTTTGTGTTTATATCTTGCAGTTATATCATCTATAATAAAATTGATAAATAAATAAAAAATGTATAATGCCAAATTATAAACAAGATCACTCATTAGCACTTGATTATAGGATATCAAGAGATCTATGCAAACATAATTGGCTCATGAAAAAATTACAGATACAGCCTCAAGATATAAAAAAAATTACAACCGAAATGGACAAAAGTCAGGATAAAATTCAGGATAAACCGAGCCGCCACATCAATTCGCTACCAATATCAATACCACTTCTGAAGTAAGTCTAGATTTTATCGTCGTTGTATAGATTTTTTTTACATATATAACTTGAATTGAACTCCATACTGAAATTTTATTTAATTGATTTTATTTACGTTTTTAGATATAGTTACCTAATATAATATTTAAAAAACTTCTGATAACGTCTTTCACATTAATCTAAAATACATTTTTAAAACAGGAAATTCAAGTAAAGTATTTGGAAACACTGTTTTTTATCTAATTGGTGAATTTAGGTATAATAGAACTAACAAAGTTGGGCAAATTCAACGTAGAAGTTAACTTAGTTAATCGTTACTACCTACTATTTAAAAAATAAAAACTTCGTTTAAAAAAACTACTTCAAAAACTAAAAAACTAAAATGTATAAAATAACTTATTTCTAAAGCTATTATTATTAATATTTATTATCTAAAACATCTTAAAGTCGGTGCTTAGTAATTTTCAAAATATAGTAATTTTTATGTTTTACTTTGCACCGACTTCAAGATGTTTTAGATAATAAATATTAATAATAATAGCTTTAGAAATAAGTTATTTTATACATTTTAGTTTTTGAAGTCGGCTTTTTAAACGAAGTTTTTATTTTTCATTTGTTACTTTTTAGTGTCTAGCTATGTATAGGTGGACCTACGAATGGTGCAGCGCTTCTTAAAAAATATAGGTCCCAAGAACCGGGAACAAAAAAATGCTCGTAAAATGAAAACTACTGGGCCAAACTATTTAAAATTTTAGTGGACCAATTGGAAGCTATTCCGCGTCGAAAAAAAGAAGAATCACTTAAATCGGATCATAAATCACGGAGTAATCGGCGAACATACATAAAAAAAGCAACAAAAAAAAGATCCCGACGAATTGAGAACCTCCTTCTTTTTTCGAAGTCGGTTAAAAATACTGGTAATTCTTGAAGTAAATCTAAATATTTACATAAATTAAAGTTGTCCGTTAAAACTAAGGCACGTAAAAATGTACTGCTGTTTAACATTACGCAATAACGCATGCGTGTGTACACCCGCATATATTCTCGGAAAATCGTGTATTCGTGTACGCACACACGCAAGCACTGATGTGTGCGCAGACGCAAGCTATCACGAACGCGAAAATATTAACCCCCCCCCCCGTTGTGTGCATGTGGGGACATGCACACACACAACTCACGAACGCGCACGCACGGGCACGCATGCATTCGCATTTTTATGTTAGTTACACAAAAAACTTAAAAAGTAATTGTTAGTAAAAAAAAGTGTGTGCGTACTTATGTAAACGCGTTAGAAGTTATACTTCTTGGCGTAACAAGATAAAAATCTTTCGCCTTATTCTACGTTTGTAGAAAAAACGACACTAACAATAGAAAAGCTAAAATGTTGACTATAGCTAACTTCAGGGTGTTGGTTTTTCTTGACGGTGGGCGCGCGCATCGTAAAAATTTACTCTCATAATCTTTCCCTAACGCGTCAAAAGAAGTATAACTTCAATAAAAAGTAAAAGTATTTAAATTTTGTTCAAATACTTTGTCATATGGATAATATCAGAAATTACGATATCCGTAAGAGAACCAATTTAACCGACATATATGGAATCTCTAAAAATTTCAACTACAGCAATAGATGAAATAGCAGTAAGAAAAATAAATCTATAAATGCAGCTCTCAAGTTCTGAATCAACTATGAGCTTTGTTATTAAATATTTGAGGCCTTTCTTCCTTTCTCAGACTGAGTAGCAGTGCTAAAAATACATCTTTCTTTTGCATTATTCAAAAGAAATCACGTTAGCAGCCAACTCAAAAGAGGACAGTCGAAGTTCAATTAAACGAAAGTAAATACCCCGTAAATTAGCGAAACTTTGCCCAGCTTTGTCAACAGAGTTAAGTCTTTTGGATTGCTAATGGACAGTAGTTTATATTTACAGTTAATTATCCCTAAAAACTTTACGTTATATTTTCACTGACTAAAATATGAAATGAAAAATATTTTCAGTTCAGCAAAAGCTGTACCCGTTCTCAGTGAAATAGTTTTTTTTATGTAATATATGTATAAACCAAAAACTTTCCGCATTAGTGATATAATTAACAATAAACATTAGGGTGGCGCAAAATACCGTCTTTTTTGGTTTTGAGTCTCGTGTGAAAAAATGTTAGTTTTGATGTTTGAAAAACTATTGCCCAAGGAGAGCTGAAAAAAAATTAAAGGTCGCTCCAAATTTTTAAGAATTATACCGTAACGAGAAAAAAATGGAATACAAAAATCGGGAAAAAAATTTGGAATGATCTCTTAAAATTTATATTTTGAGCTGTCTTTTGGCGGGAGGGAGTTCTTAAAACATCAAAAACTAAAATTTTTTCACAGGAAACCATTTTTTTTGTGCCACTCGAATAAAGATTTTGTTTCTTCATAGCTTAAAACGAAGCACAGTGGAAAGACTAAAAACAATGGCACACCAGCCATCGACTGAACATCATACGCACAACGCTAACGACAAAACGAAGACATATAAAACTATGAAACGACAACATGAAGGCGATATTGTTGAAATATTGAAAGCAAAACGGTCCACTAATTCGAATCCATTTGAACAGGAAAGCATGCCAAATCAGCATTATAATGATAAACCACATGAAAAAATGATATCGAGGGGTGAATAGTATCATGAATAGAGTATATTATTTACGCACGTACTGCGATTAAACGAGAGCGGTTTGAAAACGCACATTTTTTTGTCGGTATATATTTTATTTATTTATATATATAACATTTATTGTGTATTACAACCCATTTTGCGATTCATTTTTATATAAAAAACTAAAAATAAATTAACCTATAAATATAAAACTAAATATGAACTACAAACTATACTATGAACTATATAAAAACTAAAACTAAATAAAAAAGGGGGGAAAAATGCCTAAAGATTAATTAATGATCCCAAACCACTGTCATTTACCTGGAACGTTCCCAAAAGGCTGGCGGCGTTACCACGTTGTATGGCAATGCCTAGTCTTTGCGCAAAATAGATGCCAGCCATTTTTTATTTCTCCTATGTATTGTTACTAGTTTACGGGACTCGAATTAAACTATACAAATAAGTATAACACAGGTAAAAATATAACCAAATGCAAATCCAAAACTAATGCAAAATGTCATAATTCAATAAAACGTGCAAAGTCCGTCATTATTAGATTCCTGAATGTACACACGTCACGCCTAGATCGTAGTTGTAGCTCAACTGACACCCTCTCTAAATCAGGCCATCGTTTTGCACAAATGCAAGTGTGCCCGCCGGCAACGTCGACATAATTTCCTAGAATTAGCTTATACTTATAATCCGCAACACATGGATAACTATGCTCCTGAGCGGCCGTGAACGAGTACAATAGGACAATAGGTATAGGTAACGTATTGTAATAAATAAGTGAAAAAAGAAGAAGATAAAAGGATTATAATTAGTTCCAATGCCGACAGGTAATAAAATGTGCAGATCTGTACGAGGAATTTGTCTTTGTCGGAGCCTAAGTTGTAACAATACAAATACTGTGATGGCGCCCGCACAGCGGTACCGCGTTCGGTTTTTTGATATTCATTATCGACTGGGCGAGATAGAGGATAGTCGTATATAAGACATTTGTCCACCTCTTGTAAAAAATATTAAAGTAAAAATTCGGGATCGGCTGGGGTCAAGTTTTTGAATTATAAATAATGAACTATATAAAGGCATGTAATAATAAATAATTTTACACCGTTCAACGACAGACACGAGAAAACAATATAATAGAAGTAAAAGTGGTGTCAAAAATAAAATAACTTGACACCTGAGGTGTCAGTGACAAGCTACATGGCCATAGTTTACCAATTAAACGTAGAAATTAACACAAGATAATAATTAAAGAGCATACCGGGAAGCTGTCTCTCGTTGTTGTAAATTTTGAAAAAGCTTACTATCAAGTGTCTTTGATTTGTTAGTGAATGCACCCAGTATTATGGCGGCGGCGTCGATTAAGTTTTTTACTTTTTTAAACCAAAGCCGCGACATGCTACTCACAAGAAATCCATCTTGGTAAGGAAATAAAATAAGCAAAAAAGTGAAATAAAATAAACCGCTCGTGTTTAATCGTAGTGCGTTCTAGCCAGAGTGATGGATCGATCAACAACGTGAGTGTAGGCCAAGAGCCACAATACACTCGAGTTGGCAATCGCACTTTCATCTGACTGATAAATAATACTTTATACTACACCTACAAGGAAATTATTATAAATAATGTGCGTGTCGTTCAACGCACAATATGCGATAAACAAAATACAGATTGTAGTAGCGAAGGTCGTGATTAAATCATTCTTCAGATGGCAGAGACTGTATTCACTGTCGAGTGCTGATGTGAACTGAAGTGCACTGATTTATTTTGGAAAGGGTAATCTTAACTACAAATATTAACAAGTCGTTCTGCTAGTACAATGTATAGCACAGTGTGTGCGCGGGACGGATGTTGTGAGAGTGAGATAAAGCAACTATTAATATCTGCGTTCCCGCGCTACGCTAGTCAGTCAGACAACGCCAATCACGATCTCTCCACGTCCTCGCGAGGGACGCCAGGAGACATAGCCCCCCCACAGGATAGACTAGGCTTGGTGCTGGGAAGTTTCTTTCGCCGTTTCTTCTCTCCCAGCCATAACACGTTGCGAAACGGCAGTAAGATAGCGTAGGCCGCCGCGAACCGCCGATTCCGGTCCGTCGGGATCCTTCTTCTCGGGCTTTGTATTAACCGTCGCCCGTTCTCAATTAGCCCCTCTCATGGCAAAAGTCCTGCCGAGGTAAAACTCCCTAGGGAGCTCCCTCAAGCAAGTTGTCCCCGGGCTCGAGCGCCTTCGCCCTGCGAAGGCGCTCGCCCCAAAATCCCCGGTAAAGTTGTGAGGTCTTCGGACCAACAACATAAAGTCAAGTCAAAAAAAAAAAAAACGCTAGTCAGTAGTTCGTTGGCCGCTGCGATAACTAGACGTATACAGCTCCCATAGTATGAATTTGATATTAAAAAGAAAAAACCTTGTATGTATAAACGTCGCGTTTTAATAAAATGACTATGGTACCCTAATACCAAAAAGTTTTTTTTCTCTTGACATTACAGTAACAGACAGAAGGACGGCTATCGATTTTAATAAGGTTCCGTTTTGCCAAAGAGGGCTACGGACCACTAAAATTACACGTTTTGTTCTTAAACATTATAATAAAAAAATGATGCACGCGGGAGATGCATTCTCTATTTTCCGCGTAGGTGTAGTATTGAGTTTTTGTTTCAAGCGACATTTCATAGGAGTGATTTAATTTTATAAATTTTGATAAGTTGTTTGTTCTTCAGCCAATCATTATTCACTATTAGATATGTCTACTTAAGTTTGCACCATATATTCCAGTCCTCCGTTACCGTCATCCAACTCTTGCCAGCGAGCTCACGCTGGTGGCCGGTTTACCGGGCAGGAGCCCTCTAAGACAGCCTTGACAGTCATGGAAAAAAACTTTCATCAAAATTTAATCGATTAAAAAAATGTATCTACTTATTTTAAAATATGTGTATGTTTTATATAACACACAACATCTGTTCTGGTTTGTGTTATGCGACACAGTTCTAAAGCGTAAAATATTTAATCTATTATCTTGACAAAAGGGACAATTTAATTGAAGTACCATATAGAGAGCTAAAGCGAATTACTATTGTATTTGGCTGATAGACAAATGTTATAATCTACTTTTGTTTATTAAGTTCTCTGATTTTTTCTATATCGTCTAAAATGCCGCTTAAAACAAATAATTTTTTACCCCTCGATCAAATACTAAATCCAAAATTATTTTTAAAACACTAGAACCAGGCAAACATCATTTACCTCTTACGATATTGTCTGAACAAAATCGTGGGAAGATAAATAGGATGGATATCCTTAGAGAAGCTAACGATGGATCTTACTTGAGAGCAAATGAATATGAAAAATTCACAGTCGTGAAAGATACAGGCACAAATGCTCCTAGGATCGATACAGAATATTTTCAAATTCTTGAAATAATGAGTTCTTATCATCTGACAAGAAATGACTTTATAGAAATGATGAAGAAGAAAAATACTGCTGAACAAAGCACTGACACCAACAACCTGATCGAAGAGTGTAATAGTCATGGGCAATACAGTAAAAGTGACGGAGTTTTTGTTATCTCTGATGAAAGTAATAGCTCTAATGATATAAATATAAATGTTATAAATAATAAAGGGAACATAAATAACACAAAAATAATAATATTAGTAGTATTGACAAAAAACCAAGAAACCCGAACCACAATATATTACAAGCATGTATAGCTGAAAGCGAAAAGAATAAATTTGCACTCAGTACATTGTGCAACCTCTTAGCCAGTAAAGGGAAAGATTTAGACTGGCATCAAATAATATGCCTTATTAACTTAATTAATATGATCGCTAGTAGTTCATTTAACACAGATGAAAATAATATCAAAGAATTGGTTGTTAATTTATTGGGTAATTTGATGGAAAAAAATAAAAACTCAAATAACAAGTGTACGCGAACTAACAACGAAGCAATTGAGCAGAACAGAACTGAGACTAATACTAACAATACAACAGTGCTTTCTTATGAAACAGCAGCACAAATTAGACCAGAACTTGCTAATTGTAGGCACCAATCAAATCCAGTTATTCCAACAATTACACATCAAAAAGTATTTACTCACCCCATGAGGATGCCCATGAACAGACTATATACTCTTCAAAGTGTACCGGTCGAAGCTAAGAAAAATAATACTCAAGAATATCTTCATAAAATATCGAACGACAGATACTACAAAACTGCTCAAGCTCCCTCGGAAACTGTCACCAGTGATATGATTCCCCAGAACGTGCAAAGAACAAGCCAGGTAATTTAACTATGATTCTCACAAAATAAGAAGCCCGATTTGACAGTTCTTATTTAAACATATTTAGGGATTGCAACCTACAATCGTTAACCAAGTTAACCGATTATCACAAAGATCGATTAAAATTATACGAATTTATAATCATTTAATTTATTTTAAGTTAATTACTTTATGTGTCATACAAATACCTCACAAAATCGATTTGGAGCCGTACGGGAGGGGAAATATTTTAAATTCGCTTAATAGGTAATTAAACTCAACAAAAAAGTTCTTTTTAGTTACTTAGTAATGTATGTCTTACACACATATTGAAAAGTTACCAATTTCCCTAGTGAGTCTTTTAGTTAATATGTTTCGAGATATTCGCTTCCAAGTTCGGAAAAATCATGTCTCTTTCTCGTTAACTATGAAAGAAGAATAAATAAATTCTTTCTTTGAATAACATACGAGGAGCAGCAGTTTTTGAGTGATGATAACATTGGGCCTTTAATAATCACCGTTTGCTGGTTTTGTTAATTTTTTTTTTTTCAGGTTCCGCCGTTACCACAACCCATCTACCAGCCAATAAGATTTCAGAATAGAAGAAAGGAACACCCCTATTCATTTCAGGGCCCGTATATGGGCCATACGTTTCCGCCCCGGCCATTCAACCCTTCTTGGTCATATTATCAACATTAAGTACTTCTACATATCCAGTATACTCCAGCAACGGTCGTCCATCAACATCAGGCAAATTTCGATGCTGATGAAAGATACTAATGGTCAGGAAGCTTCAGTTTCCCGGACATTTCAATCAAGGTATTATCTTAACAGCACCTCCTCTCAGACGGTTGAAGAAAGACAGAAATGAGCATAGTTAATTTGTTTTCTATTATTATATTGTTCAGGGACTGCGAATATTGTAAGGAATTTAAGTACAACCAGGATATGCCCACGATTTCGTCTACGCTTGACTTAAAAAAAAAGAATGTGTGCTATAGTTTATGAAAACTGTGTCGGAATAAGTTAAATTTTATGTACCCAAACAATTACAAATCACTCCCAGAAAAATTCCCGAGATAAAAAGTAGCGCATAGTTCAAAAATCAAAATTTGCAATCGATCAGCGGAAACCGCATCGAAATCGGCTACGTAGTTTTTACGTGAATTCCTAACAAATAGGCAAAGAGACAATAAATCTAAAAGAAACTGTACGTGTTCTCCGTCGTTTATATACTTAGTCTATTCCATTTTTTTAATAGCTTCAATATACAGACACGGAATATCTAGACTTATATAATTAATATTATTTTATAATAAAAGCTTTGTTACGTGAAAGCGGAAAACGAGATTTCTCGTTGTTGTTATAACTAAATAAAATGTAGATATTTCTAATAATTTCGATTGAGGACTAATGATTTTGACTTGTCACATTAGCCAGTTTTAAGTATGTAAGTAATTGATATCGCCTCTTTGCGTCAATAATGTGCTATCTTGAAAAAAATAACTTTCACAAAACAAATGAATCGAAATGGATATTTTTGTAAACCAAAGTATTATACCAGATAACACGGGTTTTGGAGAAATAAAATTGGAATGGTAAGATTTTTATTAACAAATAAATAAAAATGAAAAAGGCAACGTGATCTTGCATGCATTAGCTATACGTACCAATATAATGTTGTTATATTATAACTATAGTTTCTAAGGTTAATTTTTAAATGACCCGAAGTCGGATACGGGTATCCAGGTAAAAGAGCTTTAAAAATTAGTTCCCTAGAATGTGGAAAAAGAATGCGCGCGACTGCTTGCAGCTTTTAAACAAGTTTGCCAGTTTTAGACTTCTTGAGGTGGTACCTTATGTAAATATAATTATTAAAATAAACATTGTAATCATATTGATGATACTTTTCTAATATAAATTGTAAGGGTTATCAAGTAAGTTTTAGGGTTAACAGAACTCGTATATTAGATTCATGTTGGTGATAATATATAGAGATGAGCGATTCTGAGATGTTTTACAAATCCAAAGAATCATTATCCAATCAAAATTGGAATTAAGTCAATGATCGACTCGCTTCTCTATTGAATTGAGATGTTTTCGAGTCAATAAGTTAGTCGTACAACGGCCTGCTGAAGGGCGAGACCCGTCGAGGGAGTTATACTCTTGAATCGTGTTTATTCAGCGGGGTGTCATATATTTGTGACTCGCGAGTCGAACTTGAAGCCTTCGAACAGTATGTGCATAATCAAGAGACATCAAGATGTTTGAACGTCTCGTCATTCCACATCTAGCTTGACGTAGAAAAAATATGTAAAATAATAATAATGAAATGAGTTCATAAACTAATGATTAAATTGTTGTGTCTATGCTCTATCGTATATCCTGTGTGGTGGATATATATTATATGTAATTAGATTACGTGCTATTATTATATTTTAATATGTTCTTGATCTAAACGTATGCCAAGGTATTGGTTTTGGGTCGAGACTGACATTTATTTACAGGGTAAAAAAGCAGGTTAGATAAATAAATAGGTTTGAAAAATGGCTATTTTCGTAAATGTTATCGCTAATTGCTTGTAACAATTAACGATTTCAAGACTATTATTACATAAGGGATTTGAAGTACATACGTGGGACAATCGGAAAGTCTTGCGAAAAAAAAACTGTAGGTAAATATTTTATTATTAAACATTTTCAAAGTACTCTCCACCAGCCTCTATACAAAGTATCATGCGTCTGAATCAGTTTCCAGTTCCGAACTTTTTCGAGTCCGCCGCAGACACCGCAATTACAGCCTGCTCGAACACTGACAGCGCATATTCTGGCAACGAAAATTGTATCTCTTTGAGCTGTTTTTTTATTTTCGGGAATAAAAAGAGGGTACATGGTGCAAGGACAGGGCTGTAAGGAGGAGTCTGACCGGAGTGCTGGCCAGAAAGTCCCTCGTTTGAGCGCAGTAAGGGCGGGCGCGGAGTCGTGGTGGAGCAGTAGCCCCTATTTTTTTTTGTTTGGTCGCTTGTTGCTTACAGCAGAGAAAACCTCTGTCAAGAATTTGGTAGTATACGATTCGGCGTTGATACTTCTTTGGTTCCGTAAAGGAATTGACACCAAGCAGATAGTTAAATTGAAAAACTCACGATCAAAGTCTTCCTCCCGTTTCTAGATCACTTCACTTTGGTATATGTTGATTCGTTTTGAAACACTAAACCGTCTACTGGCACTTCGTTTCTGGATTGTATTGATAAAGGACTCATCACATGTAATGATGTCGTAACACGCCGAGACGAGCCTGCTTCAAATTTGTTTATCATATCACGGCACCATTCCACCATCCATCATGAAACTACCCTCCTCACGCCAAGATGCAAATGTAGAGTCTCGTGAAGCAGTCAGCAGTACGTGCTGAATGTTATCTCTTGATACGTAACTCGCTATTGTCTTGAATTAAATTTTTCATTGCTAGCACATTTTTTTCCGTAACAGCCGTCAAAGGGCGTCCACTTCTTACTTCATTTCCCAAAGTTAGTCGACCGCGCTTATTTCGATGTACCAACAATACACGGTTGCCTTAGAAAGGCCTTTATCTATGAATAATATTTGAAGTCTATCGTACGATTCGTCCGGTTTCAGGCGACACTTGAAATCATATAAAATCATAGCGCGAAATTCCCGGCACAGATTAATTTTTCAATGAATCACGATAATTTAAATTAGCTCGCAAACAATTTGGAGGGAAATTTTGAAATTGGAACGTACCTATTCTTAGTCATAAATAATAATGTTTTCAAAATAGATTAAAACTGGCCAGTCTCTCATACATAAAAACTTTTTTTCGCATTACTTTCCGAGTGCCCTGGTATGGCTATATAAGAAAATGGGTTGGATTTTCAAAGATTGTTTGCAAAATAATTTTGGAAGGTCTTTCTGTAAATAGCTACTCTTTAAAAGATTTTCTAATAATAAAAATAACTATGTAAAAAGAATATATTCAATTGTATACGTATATTAATATGTGTTTTAACAATTAAATAATGTCAACAAATACCTAAGGTTAGTTAAGCAATTCAGGGAAGTAGGTATATTTGAAAATGGTTTGACTATTTCACAAATCGTTCGCAACGTAATTTTGAATGGCTTTTCTGTAAATAGCTACTCCTTAAAAGATTTCCAATCATATAATATAATTATGTGAAAAAATATAAGAGTATTTAGTAGTGTGCATTTATTATAATGGTTACTATCATAATGTATTTAATAATAGTTTCGGGTTTTTAAATTTTATTAAGGAATAAATACCCACAGTTAGTTGGTAGGTAAGTTAGCGAACTTGAAGTAGAATCACTATAAATAAAACCAAAATATATATTGGTATATTAATAATATTTAGAGATAAATTTAATAATTTTTCGGAATTTAACCTTAGATGGACTTTTGTAAATAGGTTATTTTAAAAGATTTTCTAATAATGTAAATATATGTATATTTATTGTATTATATTCAGTGGTATGCATGTATTAGGAGCTGGCGTTATATATTTACATATTTTAGTCATTATACCCGGTCTAATAATTTATTAACGTTTGCAAGCCTATCAAGTTGCGCATTTTTAGCAGTAAAATTCACATGATACACCAATGTTCCAAACAACGTAATATGACGTTCTGTGAGTCATCTAATGCATAGACTATGTTCTTCGTATATAAATTTAATCGTATTGAAATTCAATGTTTTAATTAAAAGAAAAGAACACGGCATTTATTTAGATTTATAAAGGTGTAATTTTGCTTTATTTCATTTTTGACAAGACGTGGGTTACGAGAATACCGTACCGTACTTATTACACAGTAGAAATTTTTGGCAAATATTGGCACACTAAACTGTTTAAAAGTATATAAATACGAACCGGCAATGTCTTTAAGTCATTATTAATTGATGAAAATTCAGCGGTGTCCTCTTGAATTATTCATCTTCTTCTCACTTTCACTCTTCTTCTATTTATTCATTCCACTCCTTTTGATTAAAACTTGATTAGTGATAAGGTAATGTACATATTATGTTAATACTGAGTACATTATATTAATAATCTAATATATAAAATTCTCGTGTCACAGTTTTCGTTGCCATACTCCTCCGAAACGGCTTGACCGATTTTGATGAAATTTTTTGTGCTTATCCGGATCTATGAGAATCGGCCAACATCTATTTTTCATCCCCCTAAATGTTAGGGGTACTCCACCCCTAAATATTTTTTTTTATTTTGTAGACAAAATTTTTAATTTCTATTTTTTTATGATACAACATACAAAAATACATACAACCCTAGATTTTCAACCCTCTACGATCAACCCCTATTTTTACCGGGCAGGATGACGTCTGCCGGGACAGCTAGTAATTCTATATTAAGATTAATATTTCTAATATTTAAGGCTAATAGTTGTATGATATAGATCGCAACAAAGAACTCAAGTGTGATAAAAAGTAGAATTTCAAGAACGTAATATATGGAAATATTACGAATTCTTACTATCTCTCTCTCTTTTATAGGATTGAACGTTGTTACGTATTTTGTGTTAACGTAACGCATTTTGTCTATGAGAGCCTTTGATTCGTTCAAAATCATTTGTATGGCGGTGTCTATCCCGTTTATATATAAACAACATAAATCTGCAGCGGTAATATTCAATTCATAGAGTTGGTATAAAGCGTCATTTTATTTTATGAAGTAAAAATTATCCAATGTTCTCTCTGTTACTGAAATACACACATGCACATACATACGCAAATGCAAAAATTTATTTACGTTTTCAAGTCTAAAACTACCCGAAGCTTGTTCTTGGGTGCATTTTATAGTGCGTATATTCATAACCGCCTGTCTTTTTTTAATTCATTTAGGGCAATGAACAATTACACCACTAAGAAAATTAAATAAATACACAAACTACACGTAAATATTTCTCGTGGCGCAACAAATAAATCCGTCTGTCTGTCAGTCAGTTACTACCCAGAGAATTGAGAAATGATTTGGCATGCAGTCGTCAATAGATGTGAAGTTCACTACAGTACTTAACTAATATCTGTTAGTGCTACAAGTTACCCGGTACATACATTGACAACTCTATAATTTTCCTTTTGAACAAAGAAGGGGTTAGAAAAATTATGTCAGCTTTTGTATTCATTATCCTGTTATTTGGAGCACGTTCACCTTCTAGTTCTAGATATCTTAGCAGCAAACTTATCACGCATTCACATTTATCACACTATAGTAGAATTATTTTCTCCGTGCAGTTTGGGTCATAAATCAAACTCGGCCTCAGCCCGGCTAAAGCGGTGAGCATGTTGCGCGAGCGCAACGCCATTATCGATAAAAACTCATACTTATCAAAGAAAATATTTATTTTTAATATAGCTTGTTACATCATAAACGTTTGTACTTATAGTTTTGTAATACAAAGATACCTAATTAATAATTTTATTTTAAATCATTATTATTCTTATTTTAATAAATACGTTGTTTTATCTATTTTTTTCATTCATTTATATCACTAACCCACAAAATGACAAAACTAAATATACTATCGATAACGCTTATCGACAACAATGATGTGTATCACTATGCCTGCCCATAGGGCCCGTGAGTGAAAGAGAGAGCGAAATACTCGCTTCACCGCTCCGATTATTTATGACCCAAACTGCACGGAGAAAATAATTCTACTATAGATTACATTCATATTAATAAGTTCTATGGATATCCATATTGCCATACTGGCCTCACGCATCGTAGGGCTTCGTAATATTCTTATTACTATTATGTTACCAACCTAATATAAGATACATTCAGCAATCATAATTTAGTTTTAACCCTTCAAATCATTGACATGTTGGGCGCCAAAATATACCTTAAAGAGTTACCACTTAAAATACAACACTCACCCACTCGCGGATTTAGTTTTTAAAATAGGTACTGACTACTAGTAGTTTGATTTCTTCAAAAAAAAATTACAAATCCCTGAGTGGAGGCTAATTAATTGATTGGTGTCCGAAACTGGACTTACCTCCTTTTCAGACTAGACCTTTCGTTAAGGAATTCTCCTTATAAAGCGCCAAATGAAACATTATAAATATTTCAAGTGAAATAAAGACGTTCTGTTAGTCCCAGGCACTTAGACGTAGAAAAAAACACACTTTTGCTCGGACTCTTATTATATTACAACTTTATTGTTGGAGCCTCAAACTAGTGGGCTATAGTGAACCTGGTTTTGGTAATATCATTAGAGCAGTCCAGTCGGCAGCTGGAGGGCTATGACTAATCACCAGAAGACTCGACTCAGTGGTGAAAATATTTAGTATTTATAGGCATTTATTGCTGATGGACAATTTGGCGATTGATGTGAAGGAGTTGTCGGCAATAAATGCATAGTAAAAGGTAGTAACAATGAGGCATGCTTAAAACACGTAACACAAGCTTTTAAACTTTCTAACGTGGTAGAGCAATGCTAGAATCAGTATTTTGAATAGCTTTTAGGGCGCGCTCGATCGGTGTGATACTACGCTCTCACAGAATATCGGCGTAAATGCGTTAGACAATGATGAGTGAGAGTTCCGAAGGCCCAGTTCCTCCTCCCCCTGTCCCATCTTTCTCTTGCAACTATCCGTATCCCATTCCCTTCACTTATCTTCTCTATTCTATCCACCCTCATTATACCATCCTTCCAATGCCGTCCTACAGAGCTTCCGCATTATGTGGACCGTCTGCCTGATTAACAACTTTGCAATTAAAAGAACTACCCACCGTACTCTACCCACACACCTCCTTAAGGCCTCTACGCGCACCATTACCTCCCGTCTTCAGTATTTATATAAATAAAATATATAATAGCAATACACGTTTTCTATATTCGTAAATTTTGCGTTGCTAACACTCCAATCCGTTTTGGTCCTACGTAACGGATCAAATATATTTTCACCTAGAAATACTGCGGTATTAGATATTAATACCCTCCCCCCCTCCCCCTTTCTTTCTGTAGTAATGACCCCACCCAAGTAGTAAAACATTCTAGTTGTACAGTGTAAACATAGATGTTCAGCGTCCCTACGTGTCAATTAAGTTTGGAAATTTGAGCTTACTAGATTAAGAGGGACTCCATATGACTTGTAGTTGGTGGAATTAACGAAAATTGAATAATTTGTGCGAGATAAAAAAAAACATTATTTCTGCTGATGTGAATGTACCACTTATTTTATTTTTTATATAAAGTTAACAGAAGATAATATTTAATTATTTCTTTTTTTAATAATTAGATTCTAATTTAATATTTGTAGAAAGTGCATAATATATTTTAATGATTAACTTATTTTTATAATAGAGCCAGCCTTTCACCCTAAAGTTAACAGTAATGTACTAGTTTATTATTTCTTTTTCATTAATTAATTCCCAGTTTAATATTTATAAAAAGCCTATATTATGTTTTTATGATTAACTTATTTTTCAAATATAGCCTTCTAATAGCCTTTCACCTACCCATATGTATTTACTTTTAATATTCCTATAATCTTATATAAATCCTTTTTGAGCATATTATGATGCTTTATTTGATATTTAAATTAGTTATTTGTCTAATAAATAGTTTGACATTAAATAAGCACATGCGAAAAATTTTGAAGCGAAAATTATGACTTCATCGTAGCCAAGGACAATGCTCGGCGATGTTGATACGCATAAAACATAATAAATATAATGTCGTGTAGATTACAATGAAATATCCAGTATTTAAGTGTACATATTAGAAAATGTATATATATCTATATAAGTAAAAAATAACGGTATTCATTCCTAATAGTCTAAGTACAACCTGCAAAACAGACTTGCGCAGACGCAGCTTCCAGGGTAGATCAAAACGTAACGGGTACTGCTGGTAACTTTAAAATATTTGATAATTAGTTTTAATCGCTTTCCAAGTTTACCATTCTTATTTTTACTTAATTACGAAACAAAATATTACAGTAGATATCGATTTAATATAACTTCTATAAAAAGCGGTTTAAAATTGTATAACATATGCTGAAGAGACTTATATCTGTGCAGGAATGGAGAAGGAATACTAATTAATTCTGCAGCCGGGCGGCCTGTCGTAAGAGGCGACAAAACATCCTGGAGTCAAGTAGGGCGTTTGCTCATCTGGATGGCTACCACACCACCTTGGTTTAAAGTATGCCACCACAATAACTTCGCATTATGTTCAGTGACTAGGTTTCAGTCCCCTTAGAGGCTGGTAAGGCCTTGACAATGCCTTTGGTGTTACAAACATTCATATGCGATAATTATTTTTCATTAACTACCTATTAACCTGCTTTATTGCTTCACATAAATCAATCCGGGTATTTTCAAGTCTCGTGTGAATAGGTACTATTAGATAAGCGTGCTCCATCTTCGACCGCATCATCGTCCGGCATAGGACATGGAAAAAAAGATAATGAAAATAATTATATTTTAAATTAAGGCAATATAGGGGAAACTATACCATTGTTGGTATCCTATTATTGTATTCCAAAAAGATGGCTAGCGATATTTTGTAGTTTGCATTATGCTAATTTACAAATTTATTATTGTATCTTCTCCGTGTGTTATTAAGCCGTCAAATGTAAGTCTGTGAAGTTAAAAATTCAATTTGTAGCAACATATGCGCGCAGGCGTAGCTCGTAGCAGCGTAGCGTGGTTGCGTACTCTAATTCAGTGTTCCGCAAACTTTTTGTGTTCAAGGTACATCTAGGAAAATGAAATTTTTTGAAGGTACACCACAAATAAATTTTGACAAACGATTATAAGTACATATACACAGTGAAAACTAGTTATACTTATTTTTCCGAGGCACGCCAATTAATGACCACGGTACACCAGTGCGCCGCGGTACATACTTGGGGAACACTGGTCTAATTGTCCCCCATCGCACAAAAAATATGTAGTTACTACTTGGTTTTCTATGATATTCATAAAGATATGTCAATTAATATTAACCTCTTGTTAAGTTCGTAATATTTAAAATTTCCGTTATATTATCTACTTACTGAAGAAAACATTGTGGTAGTTTCTAGTCTTTAGAAAACATTTCTGTTAAAATCTGTGCTATAAAGCGATAAAGCTATTGTATAACTATGACGAATGTAAATACAGTGTAATCTTCCATTTAATAATTATTAAGTCACTATATTCACTAGATAATTGTATAGGGTAGTCTGGAGGAGAAGGCCTTTGGCGACAAGACCGCCCATTGTTATTTAATTTTGTGTGCAATAAAGTTATTCATTCATTAATTCAAAGCGATGTATTTCAACAAGATTTATTTTATATTTACATGATAGGTATAGATAGATCACAGACTACTAATTTAACTGACAATTTAATTTATCGTTTTGTTTCAATAATATACTTATTTGCCTCCGAGAGTAAGAAATTCAAATTTAATTTATCAACTTTAAGATAAGACATTTTCAAATTAGATATTGTTGTTTTGTTTTTTATATTCAATTGTATTTTATAGGTGAGTTTAGTCTCCACTTACGTTTATAACTTTATTACATATAGGTATTAGAATATGTGTACATAGGTAGGTGTAAATATATTTTAGTTTTCTTTAGCGTATTGTTTTCTTGAATAATTTTATTTGTAGATAAAGTCATCTCTAATAGTAATATGTATAGATAGCACTTATAATATTATAATATTTAACTAGACTTTATAATAATCGTTCTTACAGTTATAGTGCATGCGTAGCTATAATAAGATTAGTGTAATGTTTACTTTCTCGATTATATTTATAATTTCCCCGGCTCGGTTGATTAAAGTCCCGAGTCGTTATAATGAGCTGAATCCTGGGATCATATGAGTAGCTGTAGACAATAGGCAGTGTTCCACCTGTTTGTGAACCACCTATTTGTAGATTTTCCGATCTTTATAAATACCTCTCTAATCTTTTTTCATCTTAAGGCAATTGTGATTTTTTGTACTAAATGAAATCAACTTAAATATTTGAATATAATTAGTATTGGAAGCAAGTTCCTTATCGCACGTTACTCGTACTCGTACGTTACACACGGGGCAAGATGATAAAAAGAAATGAAAAATGCTGACCGCTGTATATTATTATACAATTTCAAACATTAATGCAATGAACTATCCGTGCAGGAACGGAGAAAGAATACAAATTCCTGCGGCCGGGCGGCCTGTCGTAAGAGGCGACAAAAAACCCACAGCCAGTAGGTAGTTAGGGTATCTGTTCACTGGATGGCGACCACTCCTGGTCTAGAGTATGCGGCCATAACAACCTTGTGTTGTGTTCCAGCATTAGTGACCAGGTTCCAGTCTGCTTTAAGAGAGCAGCAGCGTATTTGTAGCGCCTTTGGTGTTATTTTGGTCCATAGGCGATGGTAACCACTTTTCATTAAGTAAGCCGTCTGCCTATCTGCTGAACTCCAGCAATAAAAAAAAGAACTTTGAAATAATATAATATCCATCCAAGTTCTTCGATGGTCCTCGAAACTTCATTTCAACCAGGTGCCCCAAAGGTCACGTCATAAGTTTTGATATTTATTTGAGTATAACTAACTCCGTTGGCTCAGCGACCCAAAGTGAGTCTTGGCCTCTGAAACGAGAGCACACTTTTGTGGGCTTGAAGTACGGT
This sequence comes from Dendrolimus punctatus, assembly GCA_012273795.1. NCBI lineage: Eukaryota > Metazoa > Arthropoda > Insecta > Lepidoptera > Lasiocampidae > Dendrolimus > Dendrolimus punctatus. The sequence goes on from CM022532.1 coordinate 4,654,882, forward strand.
CAGGTCAGCTTCCACTCTATCTTTTCTGCGATACGTAAGACAACTAGCCCGTCGTCGACCGACTAGTTTCCCCAAAGTATGCTTCTTTCACTCCCCGATCCTCCTTTATCTACCATACCATTCTACACGAACGAGCCAGCGGAGATTTTATTTCATTATAACGTTTTATTTTAAAAATGTAATATATCCTTAAAGAAAATTTCCTCTTTTAGGGTGAATCTCCTGAGCAGCATTATTGCCCGCACCATGTGTTCTTTATACTCGTGCTAGATCGTTTAATTTTGGTTACAATATCACCGATGTTCACTAATGTTACCAACAAGATGCTTGAATATTATAATATGAAAGAATTTGTAAGCCTTTATAAAGTGAAACGTATATCACGTAAAACTTATATACTTATCCGTGCAGGAACGGAGAAAGAATACAATTTCCTGCGGCCGGGCGGCCTGTCGTAAGAGGCGACAAAACAACCCACAGACAGGTGGGAGAGTATTTTCCCGACTGGATGACTATCACCCCTGGTCTAGAGTATAACAACTTTGAGTTGTGTCCTGGCATCAGTGGCCAGGTTTCAGTCTCCCTTATGAAAGCAGCAGCACATTCGTGGCATCTTTGGTGTTACAAATGTCCATAGGCGATGGTAACAGCTTTCTATCAGATGGGCTGTCTACCTGTCTGCTGAACTCTGCAATTAAAAAAATAAACATCTTGTATCTCAATGTTTTTTTAAATTAAATGAGTTTGATTTCATTTGACTTTAAAAAAATTACTATAGCAATGTCATCCACCGTGCAATGCAGCGATCCTTCTGGGCACGCTTCCCTCTGGTAGCAATATGGTACATAGTCTTTGAATAGCTTTTATTTTAGTTATAGTTTAACTTATATTATCATTTTTAATTTATAAAATAATATTTGGTTGTTTGAATAACTTTTATTTAGTGATTGAAAATTAAATTTAAGGGCCGTTAGGTTTATATAAGAATGTAATGCATTTTAAATTCTATTTTGTTTTACATAACAATAAAATAACATATTATTTAAAAAAAATATTTTAAAGAAATTGATTGATTAATTCTTGCAATGATTAGTTTCGACATTTTAGTTACCGTCATTTGGTATGAAACTCGATTGCCTTTAAGTTTTGATCTCTAATTCTATATAGTATCTTTGTATATATAGTGTTTGTATATTATAAAATAGCTTAGAGCTATTTCATGAGACAATGTTAGTGAAAATTATTAATAAGACGAGTAAGCATATAATGCCGAAATTTAGGAAAAATAAAATATAGGATATTCTAATATTAAAATTATGTATGTGTACTTTAAGGATATTTTTAGTACTTAGGTACGTGTGATTAGTATGTAATATATAAGATGTTTGATAATTATTATCGTATACAGTTTGGTGAAACGTAATATACAATGTGTAACGTAATGCAAGAACTTACTAAACACATTACTGCAATGAAATACACAATATAGTTGTTTGTAAGGATTCTTATATCATGACGTGCGAATCTCACTTGGCGCCGCTTCCGCCGCTACTGCGTTATTTTCTAAAGCTACTAAATCTTTTTCGTCAAAGTGTGAACCATGTTGTTGTCTCGAAATCAAATGCTAAAATGCCTACAAGGACCATCCTTACCTGGGGATGCAGAGTGTGCGTGGCATCTTGGTATAGAGGCCTAGGTGTAAGTCGATTGACCTCAACAAGTCAGTAAAGAACGTCGTCATGGTTTTTCAAAATATGAGTAGCCTATACGTCGTCGTCAGCCATTCGTACTCCACTGCTGGACGTAGGCCTCCCTAAGAAGGCGCCACTCATTCCTGTCCTCTGTTTTCCTCATCCAGCGCCTGCCGGCGACCTTGCATGGACGTCGGTCCATCGGCCTGGAGGGCATCCGACACTACGTTTACCAGACGCGGTCTCCACTCTAAGACTCGTCTTAGTCTTACTTATTCATATATATAAGCATTTAAAAAAGCGCAACTCTCAGTTTAATGGACTATACTAATATACATACATACATACATAACTTCACGCCAGGTCCCTTGCGGGGTAGGCACGAACAACAGAGCGCCACACAGGCCCATTCTTACACACCTCACTTGCTTCTTGACATTCATAGCTCTTGTTATGCACGCTCGTCTGTTCTTAGGCTCCTAACATCACCTTCTGCTAATACATGATCAATTTGATCATGGAAGGTGTGTCGTGGCCTTCCGCGATTCTGCATCCATCCACTTTTGCATTGTATATCTGTTTAGTCATTCTTTCATCATACATTCTTTCCACATGCCCGAACCACCGGAGCATTCCTTTCCTTACCTTCACCCCGACATTTATCCGTGCAGGAACGGAGAAAGAATACAATTTCCTGCGGCCGGGCGGCCTGTCGTAAGAGGCGACAAAACAACCCACAGCCAGGTGGTATTCGCATTTGCCGACTGTATGGCTACCAACCCTGGTCTAGAGTATGACGCCGTTACAACTTGAGTTGTGTTCCAGCATTAGTGACCAGGTTCCAGTCTCCCTTAAGAGAGCAGCAGTGCATTTGTACCACCTTTGGTAACCGCTTTCCATTACAAGTGGGTCGTCTGCTTGTCTGCTGAACTCATGTAATAAAAAAAGACATACAAAGAGGGACGGACATGACTTATAAATAAGAGGCCATTCACAAATTACGTCACACAAATTCTATGATATTTGGACCCCCGTCCTTGTCACAGTTGGTCACATTCGTGAGACTCCTCCCTCCCTTTTCTAACATCACATACTTTGCTATTTTACAACATAGCAGTTCCGCAATTAGTTTTGTTTCTATTTAATTTATCTTTTAATAATTTAAACATAATCATAGAGTAGAGTTGGAAATATTTTGAAGATTTTCGTTAAGAGTTCAAATTTGTTTTGAAATGTGACGGGCTGAAATTTAGGACCCCTCCCATCCCTTGTCGTCACAGTTAACGGGTGATGTAAATTTTCCGTTTCTGCCAAAATAGGCGGGGAAATAGGAACTCAATGCTTCTTTTTATTGTTGGTAAACGAGGTTGCAAACTGGTTTTTGAATCGACGCCCAATATACTTAAGATGTCCTGCATACTACTCTCATGCCTGCGTCGTGCCGGCACCTCGTCCCATCCGACGCCGCATCCCAGCCTGATAAGAGTGCCGGACCAGCGCAATGGTGAGTGGATGATTTTCTAATAGTACACACGTTTTGAATGTGCGATTCATCCAGACTAATGATATACGTGTTGCGTTCATTGTATGTTACGTTGTACTAATCTGTACTCAGCATTTTTTATTATTTGTACATTTTCTAACTTTGTTGAAATATTCTTTTGAACGGCAAGATTAATACTTTGTTTTGATTTGGAGATAATTATTTAAATATATATTTAAGTTTCATTATAAAACGATATATAACATCGCTCCACACAATCACAAACTAGAAAAATAGTACTCACACAAATAACTACTTTCGCTGTTTTATATTTGTGTTAGAGCTGACTATATAAATTTTTCAAGACGGTTATTTTCCTCTTTTATATTTATATAAGTTACTGTAGCAAGATGATAAGATGATAGTTTGACTACTTCTTGTTTATGTAAATATTAAATGTAGAATTCTCTGAAGACATCCTATACGGGCCCTGCATCCGTCCAAATATAATATAATAAAAAACCTACGCTCATCAAAAATGTCGTTGTGAGATTATAGTACCACTGAAAACACATAATTTAAAAATTACATTGTAGTAACTCCGATTATTTAAATTATTATAATTAAATTTCATTCATATCTATAGTTCAGGACATTGTAATTCTTTTGAAAAGTTCTGTATTGAGTACTTTGGAATATTTGTTTTTAGTGTCAGTTCAAATATATCATAGATTAACTTTAAAATTCGTAAACAAAGCTACACTCTTTGCACTTACGAAGGTATCATGGCATAGAAAAACATAGGCTATTTTTCTTAACTCCGTCTTAGGGCGTGTTCACATGACACGCGTGGACCACGCACACGCCCCGCACACGCGTTGTGCTCGCCTTTCACCCGCGCTCGCCACGCGCCAACTCAGCGCACGCCTCGCGCCCGCTTATACTACTAGATCACAGTCAAAATACCACACTAGCTATAGCGCGGGCGCGAGGCGTGCGCGAGGCGGGCGCGAGCCGTATGCGGGTGGACTTAGATAAATGAAATTTGAGATCTATTTATGTGTGATAAGACTTAATATACAAACATTGAATTTCAAAGCGGGTTAGACGCGGGTGCTGAGCGCGTGGCGTGCGCTTAGCGGGCGCGTGTCGTCTGAACGCGGTCTTAACATGGATAGTATCTACACATTACTATGTATCTATAATCTATGTATATAACTCCAAATCTGGAGGCCCTCATACCACAGAATAATAAATAGTTACTACGTAACTTATACTGGCTTCTCGACCGGCTTCGGATGACGTAATTGGTGACATATTATATAGTCTCTATGTAATTTATCATTACTCTAAGATTTTAGTTTTACTTTTAGTGTAGTTTAAAATATAATTAAGTTTATTCTTAGGGTTTACTTCTAAGTTTTTTTGTCTTTTATTAGTTTGTATGTATAAAATAGATTAACTAGTTTTTTTAAATCATTTATCAAAATAACAAAAAACAATTTACAATTGATCGATTTATACATAGTATTGGAATTTGGAAACCTCTCGGGTTTATTTTAATACAATGGTTGACAGCGTCTGTTGCATTTAATTATTTGAAATAATCTACTTAAATATTTAAAAAGTAGTAAATTTGTCATTAGTATCATGTAATATATGTACAGAATTAGGTCATTATAGAATATAAAATACATATCTCATGTAGTGTAATGACTTCTCTAGTCATCATTAAGTCTATATTATAGTAGTTTTATGATCAATAATCATGCTATCGCATTTTTCGTGGTTCTTAGATGCGTATCTTGAAAACTATTCTAGAAGGTTAACTTACGTTTGAGATAATAATCTGTATTCTCAAAAACGAATCGTGTTATTATTTTCCAATTATTATTTAATCGTCTCGGTTTGCGGTTGAATATTGTTCTAGCTTTGCAGTATATAGCGGCGATTGAATTATCCAATTTGCGGTTCGTCGTCATTCGCATTTACTACACGCCGCGTCGTCTCTAGGAACCGTCTCCTCCATCCGTCCATTGTCTTGAGTAAAGTAGTAGAGACGACACGGATATCCAGTAACTATAGGTCTGTTTTATTAGAACTTATTTTGTCATCCGGCCGGATTCCGGATAATAATGCATTTGATGGCTAAATTCCGGGATTTAATACAAAATTTTACCTTCAATAAATTTAAAGAAAAATGTCTGTGAGCTAATAATAATAATACCATGGAGTTGTATCAAATTCTCTAGAACTTTAGATATATTTATTTAGGTTATGTTTATATTTGTTAGGCAGTTTAATTTATAGTTTACTTAAAGTCATACAAATGAAGTTATATTATTATTACGAATAATTTTATTAAATAATTTTTTTTATAAATTTTATTAAAATTCAATCTATTAATCAAGTCAATTTTCAATTTTATTTTCTTAATATAAGGATAAAATAGTTTTATTATTAATGAATATTACAAACACAATATACTACTGGTTTATTAATTAATATTAGCCATTATTTAGTTGCCACGTGTATCGTGATAGCAAGCAGACAATCCGGCCGTCGGATGCCTGGCCATCCGGCCTTACAACTGGCCGGATATCCGGTATTTGGTATCCGGATATAAAACTAACTATCCGTTTCATTTCCAGTCTTGAGTCTGAGGTGGCAAATAGTTGTACCATTTACAGAACTACCTCAGCTTACTAATTTAACGAGCTATGTAGGTAATTTTGGATTTTCAAGAATAATCTCGATGTGGATTCTATCCATGAGAGAAATAATCCACATAGCACGTTAATAGAGTACACTGAGCGACTCTTTTTGGACCAACAACACAATCAGTGTCCACGTGTTGGTACTAGTTGGCACCTAACGTTATGACTCGACTAATTATTTATTTCAAATTTATTCTTAAAGTTTCATAGATTTTTAAGTTAATGTCCCTTAAGATCCGCAAGTTATATTCAAATTATAAATATTATAGAATAAAATCTATTTCTAGTAGTAAAACTTTCACAAGTATCTAATATATAAGTAACAATAGTCCTAAACATTACTTTCTATACTACTTTTTAACTGTGTCACATCAAAGTAAGTTTACGTCCCTTAAGATAATAATAATAAAAAAGAAACAAAAATGTTCACATATTATCGCACAGTATAAGGTAATATGTCAGAGACATTGATAATATAAATATAGACTTAGAAATATTTTTAAGCTAGAACGGACATAGGCTCTAGTAGATGATCTTTACTAAGGCTATGAGCCAATTTAAATAGGCTTAAAAGGCTATGAGCCAAATATATACGCACGTAAATAATATGAATAATTAGATTTATAAAACTATAATATTCTATCGACCTATCGTCTTGTTTCTCTCTTATCTATATATTATTTTTCGGTTCCCATTGATATAAGAGGTATAACCCTAATACATGTATAACTACACTGTATATGCGTACAGGTTCATAAGATTCTTACGAAGCCATCAGTAAGGATTCAATTCATTAGTCGAAACTTGGTCGGTATACAGCATGTGAGAACTTCCAACGGGGATGAGGACTGAAGACTAGAAAACACCCAATGACAGTTATAAGCCAGATAACTCGGTTGACAAGTCGATAATGTGGTAGTGACGTCTCCTGGTATTCCCTGCAAGCAGTATAGTGACCAATGAAATTCACCAATCGGTATAAGCATGCGGAGTGCGGAGTCTGGAACATGTCTGTTTAGTACTACTCGAGGCAACTGCCAAACGTGCAGTTACGTTAAGATATTAGGCCTATGGCTTGAGTAAACAGAAAATCTCCCGCACCCCGCATGCGGGTCTTAACTACCATCCAAATCACTTTTACGACCAATGAACATGAACCCTTATATTTGGCGCAGACGGTATAGAGTTAATAAATTAATAAAATTGCAACCAATATTTTATTTACAATTGACATTTCGCACCCTTAGAACTATAGAGATCTAAATAGAAATATCAAGTTCTTCAATTTTATACCTTATTTTTATGTACTAGATATTAAAATCCAAGTACTCAAATTTTTTATCTAAGTCTGTATAATGTTAAGCGTGCGACTTGTCAATAAAAAATGTATAAAGTTTACAAAGTATGTGTCTGATTGTCACAGGGTTGGTAATACGAGTAAATGTAAATGATATGTAAAAAACTATCTTATATATCTTCTATGTTATCTTAAGTTTATTTCGGTAGGTAATAGATATTTAGATGTTTATAGTCATATCTGAAATCATTATTGCTGTATATAATAATAATGTGTTTAAAAGTGAAATATGTACTCTTCAACTGATTAAAATACTATACTCTATTTTCATATATAGGTAGATTAGACTTATCTTAAACGTCTTTTGAAGTATTAGATTTAGTTTCCACCAAAATGAGAGAAGAGGGTGCAAAGATAAGCTGTGTATCGGTATGTATGTTTCTATCATTGCGAAGTATAAATTTGAACTGGCTGGAAATATTTCTGAATTTGCTTACTAACAATGAAGGTACGAAACGGTGAAGCGGAAAAAGATTTTGTGTATCCCCTCTTCTCAAACTGAATGGTGTTTAACGCAACTAGCAGAGCTGTTGAGAAGTTTTAAGCCTAAGTACTTTTGAGTATCACATAGCATCATTACGCTTTAGTAATATTATGATAAATATCAAAATGCCATCAGTGACATATCGTAAGAAATTGGAGCGCAGCGCTGTTTTTAATTCCTCACAAAGTGGAACAAAATGTCGACAGCAATATTCCAAGAGATGATAATAATCTATAGGGAATTTGGAACTTTATTTGCCATCGACCAACGAGTCCAAACACTAACGTTACAAAATAAAATGTTAAGACAAAAACCGGTCCTAGAAAATCGGCAAACCAAATTGAAACTCTAAATGAAGCATTAGCAAAGAACGAACAGTGCCATTTTACATAATCATTTGCTTGTAATCCAGCATCGATCAGTAAAAGTTTTTGGACATCTTTGGCAATAATCCTGACGAAGTTTTTCAAGACAAAACAGTCAACCAGTATATCCAAGTTTATAACCACTGTTTTTAAGTTTGGACATTATTCATCAACTACCATCAACAACAACAAAGAGGGGTCGCATTATTCATAGAAGTGCGACATTGTCGAGAAAAGGTATATCAGCATCTATAGCACTTTGCACGAGCTGTGTAAGGCGTATCCTTATCGAAACAGTCTTTGAAGTAATCAACCATCTACCATACAATTTACCCAACCTCCAATGATTATTTCTTGTTTTCCAATTTGAAGAAACACTGAAGATTGAGACGAAGATTTCCGTGCAACGAAGTAATTGAGGCAACAGTAGACGACCATTTACAAGCCAAAGACGGCGAATATTATTTCACTGGGTTAAAAGATCTTTATAACAAATTAAAGAAGCGTAATGAAATAAAGCGTACAGTCATAGAAATATAAATTTTATTTATATTCCTAGCTGCATAGGCTTAAAACTTTTTAGTAGGCTTCGTATGCGTAGAGAAATCGTGGATGTGAAGTTCGTAGAAAACGGGTATTAATTATGTATGGATAATATCTTTATTATTATTGTATAATAATATAAGGCAATGTATACGAAGATTATGTACCTATAATATTGTAAGTTCTAATATATGTATTAAAGCAGGGATTCCCAAAGTGGACAATATCGACCCCTGGGATCGAAATCGGTTTTCCGGGGGTCCAACACAGGTTCTTAAAACTTGAAACATTCAAGACAGTGTATAAGTTGTTTTACGTGTACCAACTTGTTAAAAGAACGACTAATATTTTAGTAGGAAGCATCATTTTTTTTACTTAAATACAACTCAAGTAAAACGTTACGTGTTTTGTATCAACACGAAAAAACTAAAGATAGCATTTTTACAGTAATTTGGCTTTGGAGTTCTGAGATATCAGTTAATTTTGTAAAAGGGGTCATTTGCCCAAAATAGTTTGGAAATCCTTGCTTTAAACTTTAAAGTATCATTGGTAACTTGAAAAAGAAGCAGACAGCGAATATGTAACCATGTAACGTTTCCAATAATCTTTCTGAAGGTTTCAGATACTTACAGTTAATTACAAGTCTTGATATAATAACGAATAAAACTACAGTTATAAAAGACTATAAGTCAAGTTTGAAATATATGCATACATTGAAATGATTTGATTTTTGTCGAAAGGAATTACCGGAATTACAGGAATTTTAAGACAATATTTTGTTCTGACTAAAATTATATATAAATTTAATGGTTGTTATAGGATTAAGAATGTGGAAAAATTTGATAATTGAATAAAATATGTATTCATTTTTTATTGATGATAATTACTATTAAAATTGTTATTATAAGTATGCGTATAATTATGTATTTCGTAGCATAAAAAATATTCTATTATTAAACATACTTAATTGGTGTCTATATATTAATATGTGTTATGTGTACCATTATAAAATGTCAATTTATTCAAATAAGCTTTAATGTATCTGTTTAATCAATAAATATATTGTTTACATTGTTACACCGACAGTACTCGAAACGATGGGTATAATTGTCAGAACTTAAATGAGGGAGCGCTTTTAGATATTAGATTCACGCGAGCGTTTATATTTGGATTGACTTAAGTAATTATTGAATTTTGAACCGCAAAACTTTTACGGGTTTATTCATAAATAGATAGGTTAGGTTTTTGTAGTGTACACATCCTTTTGTTTCAACACTCTCGTTTGATGCATTAGATTGCTGAAAGAAAACTTGTTATACTTCCGCTCGTCTTTTAACATCACCAGTATATTACAGTTTAATATAATTTTTATATACGACAAGACGATAAAGAATAATTAAAAAAATTAAATGCTATAAGGACAAGTTTCAATCATAGAATGCAATGATTGTTTGGGTTATTTCTGTAATAAGTATTTATTTAAATAATCTTAAGAAAAAAATTGCACGCTTCACGGGTAAAACTTGGGAGTCTTCTATCCTTTTGTTATCTCGTATTTATGTTCCATATTTTAAGTAGATATATGAAATTGATATGAATCTAATGGCGCATTAGGCCCATTAGGGTATATTATAGTCCTATATTCACGAGTAGTGGACTCCTAGATTTTGCATGAGCGTATAAATATAATATGGCATCATAGCTACAAAACTTTAAATCAGGTATTAATAGTAATTTTAACAATTATTGTCATGATTTATAGAAATAACATGACAGCATATTGTTTATTTTCTCTTAAATGCGTTTGAAGATAAAAATAATTAACCATTTGTCATTATACTCTGATTTTAAACTTTTTAAAATTATAGTTTCCTATGAGTAACACCTTCTAGGATTTTTTATACTTTCGTAGACTACGCTGTCGATGTAACTTTGTAGTAAATAAAATAATGCTCAATGTTGTGATTTAATGTTGTGATTCAATATTGTGATTCAATGTCATTAAATGTTTAAAATAAACATTTAGTTTTATTAAAAACCTCATAATAATGTATATCGTTTCTTATATCTTGAACTTTCGATTTGGTACGTAGAATCATAGTTTTTCTCTATAAAATTAGAAAATTATTCTGGTACATCCCACCTATGATATTTACAATCAATTACACTTGTTCATGATGTTCAAATATCCTCATCAATTTAAGGAACATTAATCTATAGAACATGGTAACCAAGATTATATACAAACACTAGATATAAAATTAAATTAGATATAAAATAATATACATAAATATCTTAAAAGTACAAAAATCTCAATATCCCTTAATTATAAGTTTCTTATTTAAAAAATATTTTTGATTGTTATTAGTTTACGCCATTGTTTCCCAATCTAGGGGCTCGAAGTCTTAAAAAATAACCTTTATATAAATCAAACGTATAAATAAAATAATTATTATAACTACGTAGTGAAGGTGTCTCAAGAGTTTTATTTAACTTTTTGATTTTATTGTGGGTCCCGACATAAAAATTGAGAAACAATGGTTGAAACAACAACTCCTACCATTTTACCTTTTTTTAATTTTAATACGCCATCAATTGAGTCTAGTAAAGTCGTATATGGGAATCTGTCATTCTTCTTATATATTAATGTAGAAAATGTTTTAAATAAAACATCTAAACACTCTGATTAACTGAAAGCGTATTAAAAAAATATATTCACATGAAAAAATGGTTAATAGCATGAATGAATAGTATTATTTTTCCATGCTAATAAGGACTTTTTATTCTCCACTTCGCATAGTCTACGGTACGCTGGCAACAAGAGCTTCAAGGGTCAAGTTGATTAAGATATATAACTTTCTAGAAAAGCTGAAAACTCATTTAGAGGATATAAGTTTATATTATCAATATGATGCACTAAGATTAAACTTCAATTCGAGTCTATTGATGCATCATAAAAGCTTTGAGAGAGGTAGATTGAATCAGGGACACGATTGCGAGGCTGCGAGGCTGCGAGGCTGCGAGGCTGCGCGGCTGCGCGGCTGCGCGGCTGCAACCATAGTTACCAGACGGCGGGGATTTTAACGAGAGCGGAAATTTTAGCAGTATACGTAGATACAAATACATTGCAAATAAAACTGTATCTGTTTTGGGGCAAGATCGGCACATGATGAAATTTCTTTAGACCACTTGATGATCTTCCCCCATTCTGAGTTTGATTATTAGGTTTTCATTAAAAATACTTATTTTTGTAAATATTGAAATTAATTCAATTTGAGTAGAATAAAATAAAAATACATAATATAATCTATACACTCACTTCAAGAGAAAAGTGAAAGTGGCGTGAACTGAAAGGAGATGTTGCGCTGTGCAGTTTGACTTCCTAAAAATGTGTAAAATTACTCTCAAATGAACAATAGTTGTAGGATATTTATCGTTTTTGAGTAGTAATTATGTGTTTTGTGAGAAATGTGAACTGTATAGTCAAATGTGGCCTTTTGAGTTGTCACAAGAACTCGTTGAATGGCACTAGCTAGGTAATCACCTACAGTTCAGCTGTGATACACATACGCATAAGAAAATGAAGAAACTATATTGTAAATTAAGATCTGGCTTAAAGGCCTAGCTGCCAAGCTATAAACCTAAATAAATAAAAAACATGAAAACTGTTCTATTTTCACATTGTTTAAAATTATAATTACAGCATCACTCACTTGTGTCACAACTTGTCAAATACTAAAAAGACCGTTTTGTGCTTTCAAATGGAATTTCACACCATCAACAGTTTGAAGAAAAAGCCTTACCGACTGATTTGGCATCGCCGTAGCCCGTACTTCTTTAAACGTAGACATATCCAGAGGTGTACGGCGTTCCCCCATTGACCAACTTACCCACATTGGCCTGACCTCTTTATCGCATACTGTGAATAATACTGGACCATGGTCATTGAATAAGGATAAATGACAAAATGATTATAATACACTGTGTATTATAATCATTTTGTCAAAAAATTGTCCGTCTGTTTTTCTACCGTTTTCTTTTCATATCCGTGCAAGAACGGAGAAAGAATACAATTTCCTGCGGCCAAGTGACCTGTCGTAAAAGGCGATACAACAATCCACAGCCTGGTGGTAGGGTATTTGCCCGTCTGGATGGTTACCAGCCCTGGTCTATAGTATGCCACGATAACAACGTTAAATTGTGTTCTGAAATTAGTGGCCAGGTTCCAGGCTCGCTTTAGAGAGCGGCAGCACATTGGTATTACAATTGTATATAGGCGATGGTAACTGGTTTACATCAGGTGGGAGCCATCTGCCTGTCTGTTGAACTCCTGCAATAAAAAATAAAAAAAGTCAGACGTCATAGCTCCCATATTCCCAGACCCCTAGTACCATTAGCAGTTCACCCCAATAGCCCGGTACTTTTTGTCCTCATTTCCCACATTAGTGGCTGGCCGGGGCTTGTCCTTGGCTGTATTACTATATGGTGTAGATAGGGATAATCGCCGGTCAGTGTCACGACACATTTAAATAGAATTTGTCAAAGGGCCTCTACATGTTGGTCTTCCCAAGCTCTCGAAATGTCCGAGCTATTTTTATGGTCTGTGGTCTACAAAGACATACAACAAAATAATTTATTTTGTGTTTCCAATTTATTAAGTTCCATAGGTGAAATATGTTCGTGGTGCATGCGCGCACGGATTTAGGACGGTAAGAAAAGTTGAAGGGCGACCCGTCGCGTCGGGGCGGTCTGATCCCGATCATTATACTATTATCTTCTCAGCAACGCGTGTTTCCATAAAAATATTATTGATAAGGTGACCAACTGTACTCATTTACTGAGTTTTGTACTCTTTTTTCGCAAACCGTAGGGGAAAGCAGGTAGGATTCGTACGTTTTTTGTTCTGATCCTTATAAAAAAGAAACTATTAGCTATTACAAAATTATTTTAATAGCGGTATATTACCCATTTATCTGGCTTTAATATTATGGAAGTGCAATTTTCATATAAAGCAACACGGAGAAGTTACGACCGTTTTCCTAAAAAATGGAAAACGCACGAAAGCACCCCATGCATGGGGTAGCTTCGTGCATAGCGTGGGGCACATTCGTACACAGTGGGGAACCTCCGTACAATCAAAGAAAATGCCATTTATTCAATGTAGTAAAATCCTTTAATGAGGTCAAAGTTAAAACAGCATCAGCCGTCATATAGTCAACTAGTAATTATTGTATTCAGAGTACCTATGTAACGAACACAAATGAATTTTTTCTTCTCTAATAATTATGAAACTAATGATCTTCATCTAGTAATGATCAAAAATATTGTTTTAAGTACTTTAATACTTAAAAATAAGTCCTGAAAATATTAATGTAACATAATACTTTTTCCATTAATAAAAGAACTAAAAATCAACATTATAAATTTTATCACATGTCTTAACATACATAAATACATAACTTCACGCCAGGTTCCTTGCGGGGTAGGCACGAACAACAGAGCGCCATACAGGCTTATTCCTACACACCTCATTTGCTTCTTTGACATTCATAGCTCTTGTCATGCATGGTACCAGCACTGCGTTGTGTATGGCAAGCTGGGCTTTCTGGCTGAGTATCTTAGCGCCTAGAAGTTTAGTAGGCTCCATTCATACTATTCCTCAAATTTACGCTTCTTTCTATGTCAGCGCTGTACCTTCCATCCCTGCTAAAAGCACATCCAAGATATACAAACTCATTCACTTGTTCCAGCATAACATCATCGACCATTATCCTTGCATTCATTCTGGTTTCATCTCTTTCAAACACCATAACCGTTGTTTTCTTCGCATTCAAATATAAGCCTCTCGCATGACAGTCATCTTTCATCATTGTGACTAGTGTTTGCAGTTCTGATGGCGATTAGGCTAAAAGCACGGCATCATCCGCATAAAGCAAAGTGCTAACAACTAAATAATTTTTTTTGCAGAGACTTAAAACATAAAGTTGAGTTGTATTTATCGTGAAATTATACCAAAATTGCCCATAGGTACAATATCTACTAGTACCTATTATACTAGAGGAGGATTCGTACAGTACGAATCTACCCCACATATAACTGCACGAAGGTACCCCATCCAGATAATTCAACAAATTAATTTGAAATAAACATAACCGCTATAGTTGAGCTAAAATATCTATTTAAATATTAAAGTAATATTTTAAGGCATAAACTATAATAAATCACTTTTATAATTTGAGCATTACTTATACCAGCCAAGCGAATTAAAAGATGACAAGGAAAAATACTTACGCAGAGCGAATTCACGTATCGACTTACATCATCGAAGCCAATGGCCGTATTGTAGCCCCATCCCGCAGGTACCCGTATCCTACAAACGGCAATCACGCACACAAATGCGAACATTTCAATGTTGCAAAATGGGGGAGATATCTCCACTGTACGAATGCTCCCTGTGTACGAATCCTACCTGCTTTCCCCTACTTGTTTCAAATCCTGTACTCTGAAAGTACTCATTTGTATATTAATTAAATATTTAAAATTATAATAGAAATAATAGAAATTTCCTTATGTTGTCCAGGCACTAATGCTGCTGTTGAAAGGGTATTTTCTCTAGGGAATGATTATTAGAGCAGTGATAAGTCGCAACTTTCTGTAAAAACACTATCTGCCGTCTTAACAGTCAAATTTAATATGTAAAATGAAAGGTGTTCGGATGTGGCTACATTATTAGACGAACATCCTTATTTAGCAAAAAAAAATCCACTCCGAAGAAAAGTATGTTTTTAAAAGAAAATAAAGTTTATATCGTTTTTTCTTCTTTTTTTTCACCTATGAAATACTTGCAAAGTGTACTCTTTTTGGACAAAATATAGTTGGTCACCTTATTATTGAGTCTATTAATTCCATTCCGTACTTCTAGTGATAACATATACATAAGTATATTATGTTCGAATTAGTATTTACCTGTGGCTTTTCTCGCTTAATTAGTGTTATTCCACGGGACTCGTATATTTTTTCAGGGCAATAAGTAACCTGTGTGCTTTCAGACTATCTGATCTGGGATCTGTCTCTGTGGCAAAGTAGACGGAAAATTTTGGGTTTAAGAAACGTAATGAGATATAGCTTAACCGAAACCGGATATAACGACATTGAAGGGACCGTATACCTCAGACGTCATGTCCGATAGTTGTTATAAGAAATATGCACAAGTAAATAGTCATATTATTTATTTATTCATTATATAGATACGGAAAAAAGCTAAACTAACTTAAAAATAAGATTAAATACAAAAATAAAGTGAGTAATGCTATAATAATCATATTAATAGTCATTAACGCTTAACGCGTTACTGACTATTGATCACATGATCTAAACCAACAGTTTTAAAATCAACCTGTAATTCATGCGGTCAACTATCGCACTGAGTAAGTCATAAAACATGCAAGGTTAAATCTTTGCCATTTTTTGCGGGAAGAGGTTTGGATAAGGTAGGAGAAAAATAATCCTTCTTAGGCTTAATAATAAGCCTATAGCAAAATATTCTTTCACATTATTAGAATAGAGGTGAAAATTGTACGTAATATTTTGTTTTGCTGGAATAGGTAAACGGTTAAGCCATTAATTAAAATAGTTTATCAGAGACTTCAATACGTTAGCGGTTATGCCAATTGCTAAATTTCATGTACTGTTGAGTTGGGATTGTTCACTTTTTTTCAATCTAGCTATTTGAAAAACCATTTCAAGGAATAGTGTCACTTATGATTTCTGTCTAGTTAAAATTCCAAAAAACGTACGATCTTCTTGTATTTTGTAAGAAATACGTTTGACCTTTATTTGACCTTACTAAGTCCAATCAGGTGGGCCGTCTGCCTGTTTGCCTGCTTCAGGTGTAAAAAAAATTCTAGCTGTAAATTATTTGATTTAAGTTCTGCAACATGGATTTTTCCCTAAAGATCACTTTAAAAAATTTAACGATAACTATAGCAAGGAATAATGGTTGAACACGAAAAATTATAAGCCTAGCGACAAAAAACACTAAAATGATCACGATACGACGTAATGAGTAATGACAGTGACATTTAAATAGTAGCACAGATTACTATGATTAGCAAGTTTTATTATTTTTGTTTTCGAGGCAAAGAAATCAATGTAAACTTCTCCCCCATGACGTCATCGGAGAAATAATTTTAAAATCGAATTATAAAAAAACTAACGCTCAAAATACAAAAATATTCAAATTAGTATCTTAAAATACCGTATTTTACGTAATAAAAATATAAAATCAGAGAGTAATTTTTTGTGAACAATCCCCATTGTTGGAAGGATGGCGAGGTGTTCTAAAAATGCTTTTCCCGGCGGCCATGTGGCGGCCCGGCGGCTCGAGCTTGGTACGGATCTTGAAATGATGGACTGGTTCAAGGAATGTATTCTTTATATTTTCAATCAGGAAGCTATTACATCTGTTCCGTGCGCGGCCCGATACAATAATGATATCGTTTGTTTTTCGAGGCGTTCGATGTAATTCGATTTGAATTTTTATATTTCTTAATTTAAACGACGACTAAAAAGGTTTTAGTCGTTACATCCCGCGGGCCTCCGAGGAAATTTTCGTCACTTTCGTTAGCAAGTAAGCTATTTATGATATCTATTTATTCATTATCACGTGGGTATTAGGCTCCATGACGACAGCTTTCATGTAACAATAATTATTGACATAAGAAATATTTTACAGTTTTTCCTTATTACCTCCCACACAGCACTAATTAGATCTTTATTCGTAATTAGATCCTTCATAGATAAACAAATTGTATCTAAAAAAGAAAAACAAATTTGTTATTTGTCTCGCACAAATAACGAATTTGTTTTTCTTTTGTTTTGACTATATTTCCCAGAAAAAAATATCGGGAGGATTCAATATCGTTTTTCAACGAGGTTGTTATTTTATTTGCTCGACTGTTGTTAAGGCGACAGTAATTAGTATCTAATATTGAGTTTCTTTATAATTCCTTCGTTTTGTTAGGGTTGCGTGGCCATTTTGGCAAAAAGAGTTCTTATATTGTCAACTTGACCCTTCGTCTGTTTAACTTTTTTTATTGCTTTCCTTCAGCAGGTAAATACACGACTAGAGTTGCCACCTTTTTTTGAAGCAAAATTAGTATTTTTGTTTTTAAGCCGTAAAATATGGAAATATGGGTGAAAAAAAGTGTGTGTTAAAAATGGTTGTATGCAATAAATAATTGATTTGATTTAATTTGACGACGAAAACTGAACTATGTACGTAAGTTTTGAGAAAAAGGTGCTTCACAGAAGACTTGCTACGCTTCAACGCGTTTGTATCACCCCTGGTGTTGCAAATTTCTGTACGAGACGGTAGTTAGGTACTTTCCATTCGGTGAGTTGTCTGCCTATTACGTAGCCAACATTAAGCAACAAAAAAGCGAAGACGAGTTTTTATATTTGCAAAGAAAACTTCAATATACCTAAACTCTCCTTTTTTATCAACGGATGTAAAAGTTGTCGGAATATTAGACATATTAGAAAGCATTTATTATTAGCTCGTAGAAAAAAATCCAAGTGAAATTATTGTGATAAATATGTTGTCAACTTTCTTATCAATCACAAAAGAAAAGATCCTGAAAAATTGTTATCTAACAACCTTCGCTTCGTCGGTGTTCATGCGGAATAAGCTGGGCCCGAGAATTACACCTGTTGCGTCCCCCAGTTAACTTTATTGGAAGTTCGAGAGGATACTTGAGTTTATAATATCTTGTACTCAGAATGTAAGAAAGTATTCAATAATACTTAAGTATATTTTTTTAGGGTTCTGTGACCATATTTTTGAGGTCTTCTGTGGTTCAACGGGCTAAGCCTTTGTCAGCCGACCTAACTGCAACGAAGAGGCTCTGGGTTCAATTCCTGGTATGGTAAATTTCGGGAAGGAATTTCTGTGTGCCTGGGATCGGCCCCAGAGTAGTCCGTTGTATATTACCCATAACACAAGCGTAACTTGCTTAATTTGGGAGTATACAATATGTGTGTTTGCCTCGTATTATTATAATTTTGGGAAAACGGGACACTTGTAATGACCGTTATGTCTGTCCGTCTATCTTTCGGTCTTCGTATGTCAAAGTATGTTTTCCACAAATTCCCGTGATTTCTGGAAAATATGGATATATGGATGAATTTTTGTAAAATGAATGAATGTCAAAGAAGCAAGTGAGGTGTGTAAGAATAAGTTCGTGCCTACCCCGCAAGGGACCTGGCGTGAAGTTATGTATGTATGTAATTTTATAAGAAGGTATCTGGATACAAAGGTGTCTGTGATCACGGTTTTAGTAGCCGAAACGACAAAATAAAAAATCAAATAAAATGCCGCGCTTAAAACGATTAAAACATAATTTTAATTATTTGTAGTAGTATTGATAGTGAAAACTTAAGAAATACTACTTCATTTCAACTTCTCAGACTTTAATATCTTCATTTAATGTTTTTAAAAAAAATCTTGAATAAACGAGGAAAATTATATCTAGCGATATTCAAAGTTAATCAAATAATTAAACACCATATTGTATCTCTGAGTGAGAAGAGAAAATTAAAGAGAAGTCTTCATTGTGCACTATTGCAGTGAACCTTGCAGACTTTAAGTACTATTTATGCACAAAGGGCAGACTGATTGCCATAAGCTGAATAAAACTGAAAGTTTAATCACTGACAGCCCTTGCAGTTTAATATAAAACTCATTTAATCCCTGTAATGGGCGTCAAAGGGTCGCAGCAAAGGGTATTTATTACAGCTGTGTTGCACTTTCAAAACATATTGCAACGGTTGACAAATAGAACAAAGAATACAAAAATTTATAAAGAATTTGTATTTCGGAAAGGAGTATAAACAAAATAACAAAAATTCATAGACGGATGCTTTGTTGTGTATTTTATTGGCAAATTAATTTACTCGGTGAAACATGCATCTACGAAGAGAGTATTTGGTGACGTAGGAAGTTTGAAACGGCTGCCCCAAGATACGAGTAAGTTAGCATCTTTATTAAACTTTTTACTTTTTTTAAAGTCTATTTTTATATACTTATTGTATTTTAAAAAATGGGTCAAGTGTGTGTCAATCTACATATTAATATAAAAACTAATTGAAAGTGTATGTAGCTTTGACATAAAAACATAAAAAATATATCTAATATATAAAATTCTCGTGTCACAGTTTTCGTTGCCATACTCCTCCGAAACGGCTTGACCGATTTTGATGAAATTTTTTGTGCTTATCCGGTATCTATGAGAATTGGCCAACATCTATTTTTCACCCCCCTAAATGTTAGGGGTAGTCCACCCCTAATTTTTTTATTTTATTTTTTAGAAAAAAATTTTAATTTCTATTTTTTTATGATACAACATACAAAAAAAAATACAACCCTAATTTATCAACCCTCTGCGACAAACCCCTATTTTTACCGGGCAGGACTACGTCTGCCGGGACAGCTAGTCTAATATATAAAATTCTCGTGTCACAGTTTTCGTTGCCATACTCCTCCGAAACGGCTTGACCGATTTTGATGAAATTTTTTATGCTTATCCGGTATCAATGAGAATCGGCCAACATCTATTTTTCATCCCCCTAAATGTTAGGGGTAGTCCACCTCAAATTTTTTTTATTTATTTTTTAGACAAAATTTTCAATTTCTATTTTTTTATGATACAACATACAAAAATACATACAATCCTCAATTTTCACCCCTCTACGATCAACCCTTATTTTTTACCGGCCAGGACGACGTCTGCCGGGACAGCTAGTATATTAATAAAAATAAAATTCATAAACATAAGTAGCATTATTTTAAAGTAGAAATTTGTGTAGGATAAGGGCTACTAGGACCTTCTTATATAGTGGTCATTCAGCGTTGAGCATAAAGTTATAATAATTCAAAAATCGGGCAGAATGACGATGGTTTAGAACCTTAGAAGTTGTAGACGGTTTAAAATATTAAATATTTTTAGTAAGGCTTTGAAGTGATTTTTATTGTTTACTATTATTAACGTTTTCTTTAAGATTTAACTTCTAGTTCCAGTACGTTGTTCTATGTTCTGGTCACTATCCATAAGCAAAGTTTGCATATCTCATGAGAAAACTAGATTCACCAAACTGCACTACTTGTGGTGATTTGGAAGATATCCAACATTTCATCCAATAAAAAGGAAAGACAGGTACTGATGAGATACTTCAGTCTAAATCCTATAGATATTGGTGCCATCCAAACAATTCTGTCCGAGCCCTTATCAGATATATCTCAACGGCTGGGTGGTTTAATTGGAGTCCTTTATCAGTGACGCCAGTGCCTTTGTTTTTATAATATAATTTATTTAGAGTAAGTTAGATAAGGGTACGATGGGGTTTCACAGGGGCCGCGTGGACCAGTGGGGGATCCGGCGGACTACCTACCCAGTTGGTGAAGAGGGTACCCTCTCCTGGGGGTACTCTAAGTGAGATAGCCAGGCGTCAGGGTGTGACGGAGGTAGTACCTATGGTCTAGTTCCTCTGGCACTCCATAAAAGCGCATACAAGAGGGGCGCAGGTTAGGTTTAGTGGTTATTTTGACGGTCGACCATCCCCCTTCCCTCCGCTCGGAGGCCACGGTGGGCGTACGGCCGGTCAAGAGTCCCACACATCCCTCGGTGTTTAAGGCTTTAGCCTTCCCCCAGGCTCGAGGATGGTGTCCAAAGAACATTGCCCCTGCGTCATAAAAAAAGGGTACGATGCGGTTTACGTAACCGTGTGGTAAAAACTTCTATGTTATAGAAGTAGCGCAACCAAGCTTCAAGCTTTTCACGACTATTTTTTTTAAACACAGGTAGTCCTCCTTGAGCAAAGAGGACTATTGCGTAAAGCTACGTGGAGGACTATCTGTGTTACCCTCCATAGCGGAATGGTTCGTTTTAGTAGCTCCGTGTTTAGATGTAATATAGATGCATCAGTGGACTGAGAATTGAGTGAGCCCTGGATGCGGCGGCCCGGCGTTGCCATAGCAACCGCCTTACAGCCAGGTGCATTTCCAACAGAGCCCCGGGCACCCGATATTCGATGCTACCAAAAGGCGTTTCAGGGAAACACTCGATGTCATTAACAAGCATCGGAGCAAACTGCAGTTTATTCAATTACATACGTTTTACATGGAATATTGTGTAATATGATTTTATAATTCAATAGCCAGTTTTAATTAAAGTTAATTGAATGTTTGGGTACTTTAAAGACCTTTGATGGGATGATTGGATAAACATTGTTTATTGCGATCTTTTCCAGGTAGTCCGCACAGACATATACACATGCGTACCAGTATACAAAAAGAAAAAGAAATATGCATGTATCAAAAATATGTACAAACAAGAGATAGTGCTACATTGACTCAAAAACCATTGTTCAGCATTGAATACTAAACAGCACCTATACTATTATTTAAACGGTAATTTTAATTATTTTAATATTTTCAAAGTGAGATGATCTTTTATTTACTTACTTTTACGACCGTTTTTTACTATGCAAAGAAAGTTAGAATATGTTGTAACATATAGTCAAGGCCAATTACCTTGACTATAAGTATAAGTAACATCAAAGTGCCTGACAGAAATGTGACAGTGGTTCGCTAAAACTCATCTAGCGAAGCAAGCTAGTATAGAGGAGGTGAATATAAATATGCTGATTAGCAATTATTTTCATCAACAAAAATGACCTGACCGATTTTAAGTTTGATTTGTTGGCCCTTATTTTGATAATATATTAAATTTTAAAGTCTGTTTCGATTTCACATGCATATTTTATACTTTTACAAACGTTTATGTACTTAGATTTATAGATATTAGGTACCTATTTAGGTTATTTATGTTATGACTTTTTCTCCGTGCAGGAACGGAGAAAGAATACAATTTCCTGCGGCCGGGCGGCCTGTCGTAAGAGGCGACAAAACAACCCACAGGCAGGTGGCAGGGCATTAGTCCGGCTGGATGGCTACCACCCCTGGTCAAGAGTATGCTGCCATAACTTTGAGTTGTATTCCGGCAAGTTGCAAGACATGTATCAGTATACAACTGATATACAGTTGTATATCAGTGGTCAGGTTCCAGGTTCTTCTTCATGGCCGGCGGAACATTGGCAACACCTCTGCTATTGCTAATGTCCATAGGGGACGGCAACCACTTCTCATCAGTTCGTCCGTCAGTCTGTTGCTGTGCTTGAGCAAAAAAAAATATGCAAGGCGAGTCACATGCATTATTTATAGTAGGTTAGATGTTAGATAGATAGATAGATAACACTTTATTGCTCACCAAATATACAATTTCAAAATACATAATTACAATATTGTCATGATAGAAACAAGGCGGCCTTATCGCTGAAAGCAATCTCTTCTATGCAACAAAACTTAAGGAATAATTTGATCTAAACTAGCGATGTAGGTGATGCAGATAATTAAATATATCATAAACAAACATACTTAAACTACATAATTTATAAATTTAATACATATACTTAAATTACTTTATAAATTGAACACATACAAACATGTGGTACATATATTAAATAGTCTATAATATAAGAATTAGGCATAATTATTTAAGGAAAGGTAGTGTTTTCTGAGTGCGTTCTTAAATGTAGGCGATGTTTTGGCCTCTCTGACAGTAAGAGGCGCATTCCAAAGTTTGACAGCCTGCATTATAAAAGAGTTATTATAAAAGGATGAAGTGTGTGCAGGTGTAGTGAGTGTACGATACGAGTGTGCAAATTGTGGGAAGTAGAAAGGCGAAGGAATTCAAAACATTCCTTAAGGTAGGGATAGGACTAATATTATGTAGTAATGAAATGAGGTTGTAATGAATGAAAAGTTTCTGTTAATTGCTGACAGTCCAAACAGAGGGGTGGTTTTTAAAAAACGTAACACTAGTATTATTTCACTCGTCATAAAATTTCCATACCGGAGAAATTAAATCAATTCTTAAGGAATAAGCTCCATAAATATCTTAGTATAATCCCTTCTATGATTATACTATAATTGGGCAATTACTTTGTTTAGGCCTGGTTTGAGTCTCTGAAAGTAATACCGGTGTTGCTAGGTACCGCGGTGAAGGTTAAAGTTACCTTGAAAGTACTAGAATGTCTTGTTTTTTTTTTAAATAGATGATTACATTTTATTCATAATCGTATGAAAGTTCTTGACTAATTGTCTGCGCTCACTGCAAACTAATCTTATACACACATCGTATACATGTTTATTTAGCTTCTTAGGGTTCTGTATCATTGTGCTAGACTGGCTGTGCCCGCGACGTCGTCCGAGTTGAATTTATTTTCAAAACCCCGATTTTGAAACATTCTTCATTGGTGCTCCGCTCCTATTGGTGTTAGCGTAATAATATATAGCCTATAGCCTTCCTCGATAAATGATGAATTTTTCAAATCGGACCAGCGGTTTCTGAGATTAGCGCGTTCGAACAAACAAACAAACTCTTTAGCTTTATTATGTTAGTATAGAAAACTAAACCATTTACTTAAATTTAAATTTCAAAGAAAATTGATTTCAATATGATCTGGTGGCTAGATTTTGAGATATAGATAACTATCAGATAAACTTCCTACCGAGATACCTATAATACGTTGGCAATACGTTGACGGCCTCTGTGGTTGAGCGGGCTAAGCCTTTGCCGGCCTACCTCACTGCAACCCAGAGGCTCCGGGTTCGATTCCCGGTATAGTAAATTTCGGAAACGTATTTTCTCCGCTATTTACCATGGTCTGGGTGTCTGGGATCGGCCCCAGAGTGGTCCGTTGTGTATTACCCATAACACAAGCGTAACTTGCTTAATTTGGGGATATACAATGTGTGTGTTTGTCTAAAAAAAAAAAAAAAAAAAAAAAAAAAAAATGCCCTTGGTCTTGCAGTTCCGTAAACGGCGGTAACAACTTTCCATCAGGTCGGCTGTCTTCCTGTTTCAGGCAATAAAAATATAATATATATATAGTTTTTAAGGTTATTATAGCTCATTACATCCCGGCACCCGAGCAGTAGGTACTGAAACGCCTAGCTCGCTCGCTCTTAAGTGAACCACTCAGTGACAACCTGCTGCTCGGAATGATTCACGTATAGCCTAAACCAATTCCTGACTGACTATTCAGCAATTCATCCACTATGGTCACGTGGTCTTCACCCGTTGAGCCCGCGAGGTTCATTCGTTGTTAACGCGGCGTCCACATGTCAGTGTCGGTGCTGGTCGGATACCCGGTGGCTCTAATGTGTCAGCGATTAACAAAACTTTTTCATTCATTACAACCTCATTTCATTACTACATAATATTATTATAAACATGCGGTATAAACTTAAAATAACTGAAGGTGAAAAAAAATTTAAAAAAATCGCTATTAACTTATAGATTTATGAATGTTCTCAATTTCCTGTTAGTGCTTAGATCTTTCGGTCCTTTTCATTTAGTCAGGTTATTCGTAGAATGATTAAAACTTTACATGACAGATAGCACTGCTAGCATCCTTAAGTTTTTGGTTCACATATATTTGTTTTCTAAGTTATTAATATATAAGTAAACATTTATAAAAACATAAATATTTATAAGAAATAAATATTTTTAATATATATTTAATATATGTTTGAATACATTTAATTAAGACTCTTTATAACTAACCAAAGTAAATGGAGTCATTGAAAAAAAAAGTGCCAAATTACGACAGTGTCAATACTTGTTAATGTAGTTAGGGATGGCTTATTATGATCTTATTAAATTGAGTTAATCGATACCTTGACGATTAATGTATCGACAAACGCCACGTAAATATTTTTTAAATGGAGTAAAGTATTCTTTACAATGATATGTGCATTAACTTATGTAATATACACATTGGTCGCGTCTGCATGGGTAACAAATCTTCCCAATGCAAACTATTTCAACGTTATTACATATTTATGTGCCATATTTTATGGACTAAGATGTATCAATAAAATAATCTATTTGTTATATTAAGACATAAATTGGATTTTTTTTAACAACAACAACAAACCATAATGCACCAATATTCTTACCAATTTAAACATTGAAAGCTGTGCAACTTTTTTTAAATTATACTGTAGTTTAAATTATTACTTAGAAAATCTAAGAACTTAATCAAATATAAAAACACAATTTAAAACAATAAGTTATTAGCAAGTTTACTATTCGGATCCAACAAACAGAGGAGATAGTAAGGGTCCGAACCAACTCCGACATAGAAAACCTCGTGGCCGAGCCTAGAATAATTGAAGAGAGAAAGGCTCAATATCTCCGCTAGCTCGGTCACGTAGAACGGATGGAGGAGGATTGGAATATGAGGAAAGCATACTTGGGGCGACCAGTTAGTATCACTAGAAAGATAAGAGTGGATCACCTAAACGAACGTCAAAACTGAGAAGTCTAGACACTGTTCAGAACAGAGGAAAGTGGCGCGCTTAACATACTTAAGCATATACTTGTATATGATGACATTCTTTTTATTGACAAGTAACGTTAATAAATATTACATCTTTCATTCTTTCAAAGTAGATCAAAATTATTTTGTTTACGCCAGTGATATTTTGATCTAGAATTTTGTCGTACTTACGTCTCACAACACGACTCGCTTTAGCTCTATAGGCTCTTGAATGGACTATAGTGAGAGTTGTCGGCCCTATTTCTATTACGTGTCGCTGCTGAGCAAAAGGAGTAGTACAGTTCTATAGAGCGAATGAGCTATATCCCTCTTTACATTTTAATAAGCCGTTTTGCAGAAATTAGCCGTTTTGTAGAAAAGAGCGGACGTAGGACGTGGGTCCGCTACTTCGGAGACTTCTGCATCTCATCCTTGCGATGGCAAATCTTCATATAGTTTCATATTCCAAAATCGCCTTCCTTTAGATTTTAATATGGGAGATTCCGTCTACCTGTTGTTAGTCATAAGATACCTATGCCTATAATTATCCTTAAAATTTACAAATATCTGACAGGATTTATTTTATCGATTATTCGATACTGAAATGGATGCAGTATTTACATAGTGGATAATAAACTCTTTGTACCTGCCATAGACTGCAGCTCGTTGCTTAGCATTATTCTGTTATTAATGACATTATCAAAAAAACTCAAATGAAACCCATTTTTATTTAATCAAATATAATAATATTTAATATTTCTAAATACATAAAACATGCATATTCAAATCAAGTGCCGACTTTCGTCATATTCAACTTATATATATTAACATCTGGGATAGTTTTCTGTTTGTTTTATGAAGTGGATTATTATTAACGATCTATATGTAGTTTTGGACTCTGGCGAATCTATTAAGGAAAACTGCTTTTGGATATCGAAGTTACTGATTTATATTATGTGACCTGTGAATCTGTTTAATTGGACCGACCAAACACACTATAGGATTTTTATATCAACACAAAACTTGATGTGCAGTGATATGTATTAATTAAAATTATATACAATTTATAAATAATATGAAATTTTATTTTAAATACAGTTGGAATTCCTGGTGGAAGAAATCTCCATACCTAAACATACAATATATAGAATATCGGTCTTATTCATAGACAGAGTAAGTTTGAACGCTTCTTTAGAAACAATAAGCGTTCAAACTTACTCTGTCTATGAATAAGACAAAGTATACACAAACCCGCTATACGTACAAATACATACACACACACACACACACATACACACACACACACACACACACACACACACACATACACACACACACACACGCATGCATATATTAGGTACGTTCATATACGAGTTAGCGCCATTAATATTCGCTAGATGTGCTAGTAGCACGATTCTCCCGACTGAAGACTCTATCTCCATATATTCAATATACTCTTTGATTATAAATCACACATGTCATTCGCCTTACATACGTCAACATAAATATTACAAACACATAAAATACATAAATTAAGTACATAAAAAGCTGTAGAACATAAAATATACATTCTGAATTACGCAAGAGACTTTAAATTTAATATATTAACAAAACATTTGGTTAATTTATTGCGTGAGTCGATACCCACCTGGCCGATCTTTCTTAAGTTGCTTTTCAGTTAATACATATGTATGCAAAAGTACACGCTTGGCAGAAGACTTCCAATTTACTCGACGCTGTGAAGCCCTTTAACTATAACGCTTGAAAAGTTTGTATTCTCATCATTTTCAAGTTTTACACTGCAATTTATAGAGATTTTCTAACATTGTGATCAGTTTGTTAGCTTAATTGGAACCGTTCGAGTCTAGGATATTCCTACCAAGATATAAAGATTTAGAATAAACGTGAAAAGTTGGTTTGTTGTGCTTAAGTTTACAATCTAAGGAAAATCTTTGTGCAATTTGGCACACATACAGGTTGAATTTTTAAATGGGCTTTCAGGGTCACGTGCTACGCTTTCACATAATATCGACGTTAATGGCTAGTCTTTTTATAACATCAGATCTGGTGAGTGGTTCCAGGGAAATGAAGAGTAAACATTACTTAATAAAGAATGCCGTGCGCCTAAATTCTTGGAGAAAAGCTTGTATACGCGTCTAGCTATTACATTTTCTACAGGCGCTCAAATTTTTTACATTCCCCTTACGCAATTTCTGCGTGAATTAAGGACCGATTTTCAAATTGTTTTTTTCTTTAACTCCCGATAGTCCTGTACTCAACAAGTGAGGATCTGATTTTTGGATCGCAAGGAATCGAGAGCAACCGTTGTCGAATTTTGTGTTATGCATATGTAACATTTTGTTATTTGCCGAAATAGTTTTATATCACAGTAATCGATGTTAATTTTTTTTTTGCAAAATATGACTACATCCTTATTGAGACGGATTTTCATCTCATATAAGATAGAGTATATATTTTCTTCAAATATTGACGTAAACCTATGTATACAATATCAGAGAACTATACTACGCATACTTCGTAAAATTCCGAAATGTTTGTTCCTAAAGGACTTAAAACTTCAGTTTCCCCTAAGTGAAGTTGTCAACTGCAGTTAGGTAATTAACTTCTGCGATACTGCTTTCTTTTACACATCAAAGTGAATGGAGAAAATTCTTTTGAATTTCGTGAGCTTTCAAATTAACTTTGTACCTTGAATGTTTTGTAACTTCCTGTTAGTAACTGTAATTGTGTAAAATATTTGAATCAATAAGAGATTATTGCTTCTAAGCGGTAACATTTTTGATGTCCTTAGAAAGACATATTAAGTTTTGGCTGTCCTGTTATTAATATCTACTTAAAAACACTAAAAATCCATTGAACTATCCTGCGTGCATAAAATTTCCATTTCTCACACAGTAAACAGTTAGTATTTGAGATATAGTATATTTTAGGTAGAAAAATATATAATATTTTCTTAAGTTTTCGCGACTTGTATAATAAAACTACGTTTTAACGGTTTTAAGCGCGGTAATTTATTAGGTTTTGGTTTGTCCGACGATGTAATTTTAAGTTGAAGGCTCGACTTGATATAATAAAATCCTTTATCTTGGACCCTCATTTACATGTCATGGAACCCCAATTTATATTTTCACTCACATTGACCCTTGGAATTCTTAATCTTTTTTTTATATTAAATTGGTTTGCGTTTGACCACGATCACCTCCAATGCCGGACGATGATGCGATCGAAGATGGAGCACGCTTATTTAGATAGTACCTATTCACACGGGACTTGAAGATACCCGGATTGTACGTTTCAGGAAACACGGACTCTGGTAGTACATTCCTCAAGTCTGTGGTACGTAGAAGGAATGTGGAGGCAAAACGTTTAGTACGCACTGGCAGCGTTTCCACCGTGAAACGATGGCGTAGACCAGAGCGCCTTGTAGTCCGAAGAAGGAATGGTGTAGTCAGGTCTAACAGTTCAGCCGCGCACTCTCCGAAATGAATCGAAACGATAATCGAGTCCTGGGGTCGCAAAGAACCACTTTGGGTATCAATGGATAAAAGCAATGATTTACATAACACTACAAGCGATGCATTGTCGCCGTTATTACAATATTGTCACTATCCTCTTCAGTACCACCTATTTTAAGCGTTTATTGTAGCAACACCACCAAGGAAGTATGAAAATATTCATGAAATTGTAAAGACATATCGTTTGAGGAGATTTACATAGTAAGAACCTTTCATACGTAGTCTACGTTTCCGAGACTAGACGTTTTTAAATTGACTTGTGAACTTTGTATGAAATTTGATTCTCTGTTAAAAGTTTACAGCAGATATTTCTTACAAAATATTTATAACATGTTATTTTGTTGTCAGTCAATTAGTTTCGGTCCGCGGGTATCGAAGGATTCCATAGAGATGGGGTTCTATGGGTTTTTCTTTCTTTGTTTTCTTGTTGTATAAGTTTTTTCTTTCTTTGATATTTAAAAGAATTTTGTTGAAAATATTTTTTGGCCTGCCAAGCTAACTTTTTAGGAAAGTTCCCCTTTCATAGTTTAAAATGGGGGATTATAAATTTTTATGACTGGGTCTTTATATTTCACGATCTATTGACTTAAATAAACAGTTATTAAGGCAAATTATTACTTAATCAAAATCTGACTAAGTAATGATAGTAACGACGGTCTGTGATTGAGCGAGCTAAGTCTTTGCCGGCCTGATAATAATTATGGTAATTTTCGGAAACGAATTTTCTCTGTTATTTACTATGATCGGAGTCGATCGGCCAACAGTTCGTTGTATATCACCCATTAAACAAGCGCAACTTGCTTAATTTGGGATACCAAATATGTGTTGTGTATATAGAACTATTAAATTAATAATTAAAATTACGGAATAGATAGTATTTTAGAAAATGGATGATGATAAATGTGATGACAGTGAAAAATAGCACTAATGACAAATCTGATTGAATATGGCCATTTTCTTGTACGCAAATAAACTGCATATATTCATTTGCCTTTGCATATTCAGTCCATTCAAATATATAAAGTAAATATTTATATTTTCGTTTTATTTAAGCTTTTTAATTAGCTAGTACTTACTTCCGTTGCCAGGTGCTGGGGTATTTGCCCGACTGGATGGCTATCACCCCTGGTCTAGAGTATGCCGCCATAACAACCTTGAGTTGTGTTCCAGCATTAGTGATCAGGTTCCAGTCTCCCTTAAGAGAGCGGCAGTGTATTTTTAGCACCTTGGTGTTGCAAATGTCAATAGGCGATGGTAACCGCTTTCATCATTGGCCTGTCTGCTGAACTCCTACAATAAATAAACATGATATTTTCTCTATAACTAATGTGTGAAATCATCCGTACATATGGTTATAAATAAGACATGAATTCAAACTGATGGGACTAGATTTAATAAATCGATCATAATATGCAGTTCCTGGTAAACCTTTGAGTAGCTGCACCCGGCCCTCGCTTTCACCCACTGACCTAAATATTAGGAGCCCTATTTCAACTGCATACCTAGTTCGCAGTTCTCCCTGGCGGAGGTAGGGGGCTTTATTTAATTTTGCTTTCAGAGAGTTCACTTTCTATTAAAATCCTCCTACTATTGAAAAGTTGGTTTCGACGCTAATATATTTTATCAAGTTTGGCTCTAACATACATGCAGATGTACGAATGAAACATTAGGTCCTGTGTTAAGTAAAATAATGATCGATATCTATATCTTGGACTCATTCGGGTCAAGTGCACGCACTTTGCCCTACGAAGCCTCACTGTGCGTTAAACTAGAAGAATTTGGGAAATAAAAAGATTGTTTTGAATAGGAAATTTATTAGGCTATATATTGAAATAAAAAAAGGAAATACTCGAATCTTACTTTTTTACAAAATTAATAATAATAACAGAAAGTTAGAGTGCGTCCACTTGACCCGCTTTCTGGGTAAGTAGACGATGTTAGGGTAACTGAATGTATTCGTCGGTTCGACCAGAATAATCCTTCTCTTGATAACATATTTGCTTCTAGGAATAGTAATAATTATTATTTTGTTCAAAATTAACAAAAATATTACAATAATCAGATATTCGGATCAGATTTATCTGTGCAGGAACGGAGAAAGAATACATTCCGCGGCGCCTTCGTAAGAAGCAAAACAACCACAGCCAGGTGTAGGCATTTGCCCGACTGGATGGCGACCACTCCTGTCTACAGTATGCACCATAACAACTTGTGTTGTGTTCCGGCATTAGGGACCAGGTTCAGGCTCCCTAAAGAGAGCAGCAGCGCATTCGTAGCACCTTGGTGTTGCAAATGTCTATAGGCGATGGTAACCGCTGTCCATCAGTAGGCCGTCTGCTTGTCTGCTGATCTGCTCAATAAAAAAATAAAATGGCTTGGTATCAATCATCTATATATACTTTAAATAAATGTTGGTTTATACCAAACGTTGACGACATAATACGTTGGATGAACGGCCCACTCGGTCACTCTAAAATTAAATACAAATAATATAAATATAAAATTTATTTTTATTTAATTCAGTAATAATCTGTGTGTCTTTTTATAAATAAATAATAAGCCAGTTGATTACTTTGAAAGAAAACGAGCGACGATGCGGAGCACGTCTGTATCGGTCGGTAGTCGCGGGCAACTAGCTCGGGTCATTCCCGAATGAAGTTCGTGCGTTCATCTTTCTCTAGGCAATCAACTAGCAACACCAACCCATTTATATAAAATAATAAACTTAACCTTGTTAAGTTACAATCTTGTAAGTAACGGCATTTTCTAAAATACAAAAAAGATGTGAATAAATTAACAAAAATACATTTTTACAAATAAATTAAGAAGTAAACGTGGTGCGGCGTACTGGCGGTATGTTGTGATATTTCACCGCACTGGCACCTCTCATTGACCAGAACAAATACGCAGCCTCCCGCACTACTTTCTGGAGATACAGGCATTTTGCATACTTACCCATTACGCTCAGTTCGAATGACTCTACTATTCATTAATTTGCCTTACCATCGGTAGAATTTCGACATAATTTGTATGGAACATAACCGATATAAAGGGAAATGAACAGTCGGTTAGATATAAGAACAGGACCGGCCCTAGCTATTTTGCCACCATAGCCAAAACTCAAAAAATACAGCTCTCACCGAAGTTTAAGAAAACTTCGTTAATCAGACAATTAATTCTCTTATAAATATATTTATCTAACATATTCACAAAAAAAACCTTAAAAGTAAATAATCTAAACTATACTAAAAATAAAGCTATACTTACGAAATAACATAAACCTGTAAATAAAAAATTGACTCCAAATCGCTGTCGGCGGGGAGCGTGCCCAATATTCTGGCCGCATTTCCACGTTGGATGGCAACGCTAATTCGTTGCCCAAGTGCAGAAAGAATTTTGTATATAATCACATCAGATTAAAAAAAAATTAAGACAGTAATATGAATACAGTTTTTATTAACGAAAAACTGATTTATTGAATAACAGAGTTTATATTTCTTTTTTGGGCTTTTAGTTCAAGTGTTCTTGCATACATTTTTGCCGCCCCTACATTTTGACGCCGTATGCAGTTGCCTACCATTTCGAGCCGCCCCTGATACCGTCTGAACTGGCCCTTAGTCAGAAATTTAATGATTTTACCTAGTTCTAAAACATACAGTATTTGAGACATTAAAAGCCATCTTCAACACCCTATGTACATGAACACACACTTGGTTGATTTTTGGTGTTCTCCTCAGGCTTATAAAAATAGTTTTTAATAACACCGTTCTTGTCATTTGGCTTGGGAATCTTAAAGATGTATTGAACATAGCGTAAATACTGGAGTATTTACGCTATATTCAATACATCAAGAAGAATTCAATGAATCCTTGAGAAATAAATTTTCGATGAAATTTTATTTTCTTTCTACCTCTTTTAGATTTGTTTAGTATTTTGTACCTTCTAATTAAATTGTTAGATGTCAATAATGGGGCGAGACGTCTTTTACCAATCTTCCCACTTATTGCCGTTAACAAAAAGAGTCGTACCAAAGAACTCTAATGTCCCACAATACGCGTATGGGGTGGGGTTAACACGTTGTCACATAATAATCCCTCAGATAAAATACAACGGAAAGATTTTTGTACGAAATTTGCCTAGTATTAACGAGCTCGAGACGTTGCAAAATATCATTAAAATAAGTGAAGCAAAAACTTTGTACCCCTTTTTACGTTCAAATTTTGTCTTGTCTTTAAAAGTCTAATGTTACAATCATAATATTTTTTTTGTTCCATTTTACGCCACGATGGTTCTCTTTCTGTACAGACTATAGGCTATATAGATTATAGAAAAGTGTGGTGCCTTGCCCCATTGTACGGGACAGTAATTTGGTTAACATTTTGACCTCGGTTGGACAAAGTTTCGTGCGGGCCTTTATCAAAGCCTAGATATATAGTATGTCCTAATTGCACCGAGCCAACCGTCGCCTAGATACAGCCTAGCCTTGGCCTGACCTGGGCCTCCCCCGACCTGCTCCCTGTACGATAGGAGGTCGCGCGCGGGACACGTGTTCCCAGAATTCCATCGAACTTATTGCGAGTTATACAGTTAAAATGTTATATCGTACACATCTTTATTTTTAATATACGCAATTCACGAAATCCTTATTAATATATATTATAACAGGGTCCGTCACAATGTGCAGTTGAAAACCAGCGTCAGACACTTCTGTCTGGCATTTGCTGAAGTGCTACATCATCGCTAGACGCATTGTTTGCTACGTATAGTATGTTCATGTTTTCTCTCTAATGTGAAACGTCTCATAATGTACCCAAATAAATGTAATTTTTTTATTTCTTTTTCTACACAGATACACTTTTTCAAGGCAAGCGAACCCGCAGGCGACACCTAGTATGTATATAAAATTTTAATCGTTATAAACCAAATGTAAGAGTTTTTCCATTTTAAATCCTGTGACATCAAAAATAAGCCTGTCAAGGAGGCCAATAATTGATTCAGCCATGGCTAAGCAGTCTAACTTACGATGAATGTGCTATATTCACTGTCTGAATAGTGTGCTACAAAAATGTGTACACATATATACATACGCACAAGTCTGCGCGCTGTGGCTATAAACATCAACATTGGTCTTCAATGTATAGGCTTCGCCTAGTTTCGGGTCGGTAGGTAACAATTGACAATAAAGATTATTATTATATATATTTTTTTTATTAACTAATTTACGGACTCTAGTTCCGTACACTTTTTACAACTTAATAATTGTTAGAGTTTTTTGAATTTATACACGATTATTGTTTATGTGTTATTATGTGTGACATTAATTTTATGATTTTTGGGTTGTGATGTGTACCTTAAGAATAACTTATATTTTTTTTTCTTATTATTATATTATTACATATAAGTGTGGTGTGTATGTTTTTTGATGTTTTTTTTACTACTCTACGGACTGGAGTTCCGTACCCTTTTTTAAAGCTTTTTTTCTAGTTTTTTTATTTTAATATAGCACGCTTATTATTTTAGTTCTTGTGTGTGAACATTAATTAATTTGTGTTGAAGTTTATGTATCTTACGAGTGACTTATTATATTAATTTATCCTAATTTTAATACTAAACTTATACTAGTGTAGAGTGTATCTGTTACATGCTGGTGTTGTGAGGAAGTGCATGTGCAGTGTGGGCCTTATGTCTACACTTATATATTATCCTATCTAGTACCATGTGTGTTGTTTTTCCTTTCTGTGTCTGGGTTATTAATTTTAGGCTCGTTGTGTGTCTTGTTTGGTTGTGACATGTGCGTGTAATGCAATGCGGTGGTAGTGCGCGTTGGTTTGAGTATGTGTATAAGTTTTGTTTTTTAATGTTTTACCACTAAAGAAATGTCGAGGCTTGTGGGCGTGCATTACCTAATGTGTAAAGCTCTCGAGTCTCAAAGACGCGTTTGATTACAGTAGTGAGTTCGAATCCTGGGCGGGAAGCATGCACCACTTGGGTAATTATGCGAGCCTATTATGCGCATTGTTTCAATTACTACGGGCTGACGGTAAAATATCGTGATGTTACGTCTATCCTCCGTGCCGTGCTATTACTGGCGTGAGTGTGATGTTAATTTTTTTGTCTTTTTGGAGATATTTCCAAAATTTTCAAAGCATTACATATGTGTTTACGCAATGCTTTAATACAAATTTCTAAAATTTTATTTGTCTATGTTTGTTGTTTCTGTAATATTTATTATTGTAATTGATTAGTCGTTATTGTATTATTATTATTATGTAAATAATATAAAATAAATAAAATACTTAGATAACGTATGCTTGATAAACGATGTACATTAGATAGGCATAAAATATTATAGGCGATACAGCTTGTACTAAAATGCGAAACATTATTCAATTTGTTCATAAATATGCTCTGTCACGTATAGTTCGTAAAACTTCTGTCAATATTGAACTTAGTGTTTGAAGCTGGCAGAGTGCAAGCTTTAAATGCATCAAAACGTTCCTGTTCCA
This sequence comes from Dendrolimus punctatus, assembly GCA_012273795.1. NCBI lineage: Eukaryota > Metazoa > Arthropoda > Insecta > Lepidoptera > Lasiocampidae > Dendrolimus > Dendrolimus punctatus. The sequence continues at coordinate 4,691,006 of CM022532.1, forward strand.
GAATGTAATGTATTTACGTTCAGTTTTATTCCACGCGTGAGTGCTTGCTATAATATATTTATGGAGGAAGTACTAGGTACAATGTTTTGAAATTTGCGATTTTCGTTTTGCACGATTCAAAGAGGTATAGGTAAATTAGCTTCTAAAGGTTTTTCGAGGCATTTGTTGTAGTATTTGTGTATTCACAGGAATTCTAAACTTGACATTTTAAAACACCTTGTACAATCAGCAAAAAGAGGTTCGTTATAGAACTTTATTCTAAAAAGAACGTTACAGTTCACTTATATGAGATACAATAATTTATATTCTAACATAAGTCCTATAAATCTAAGGGCGAGTAAGCGTTGATAAAAAATAACAATGATAAATAGCCGAATAGAGAAACATAATGATTGGATTCCCTGAGTAGCCTGTTAATAATATTTTCACATAATATTTTTTTTTAATATTAAATTTTTGAAATATAATTTTTTAATTTCCTTTTATATGAATTTGAATTTTTGCACTCCTTTACTTCTTTTGGTAATTTATTGTAAAAATTGGCTCTTTCGCATAAAATATTTCGTTTGCCATAATAATAATATTATTTTTTACATTATAGAATATTTACAATCAAAACTCAATGGTGAAAGTAAAATTAATTGAATTATTTACATGTATAATTGTTGTGAGGTCTGATTATTTGGTTTTAGTTTGACAATTAATTGATTTTATTTGTTTAAGATATTATTATCATTTTTGTTATTTATTGTTCAGAGTTAATATATGTTGTTATTTGATATTATATTTGTTAATTAAAAATGGTTCCGATTTTGAAACGTGGTTGAGGTACGCGTTTACTAGTCTCACTATGATTTGGTGTAATAAAACAGGCTTTTTTTCAAAATCAGCTGTGTTGATTATTGATAAGAAAATTTGGTTTCTTCAAAATCTGATGACAGCATTTTATTTTTTTCCGAAATCGGCCTCGATACTCTTTTTCGCTATTTAGCAAAGTTTAGGATTTGGCCCTGAAAGCCCACTTGAAAAATTCACTTTGTGTAATATAGCGACTTCCTGCAAAAAGCTTTAAAAATGTTCTAAATAATAATTATTGTATTTGAAGCATTGATTTTCGCGCACTCTCAATACCTAATATTTTTTTCTGATGCTATAAAATCAGATAACAACTGTAGGAGGATCTCCAAACATCACGAGTAACCTTTTAGCAACAAATGTTTTATTTACAAAAGCAAAAGCCTTTTCAACAATGTTATTTTAGGAATATTTCGAAGATCGGAAAAGTGGGTGCTGTTAAGGTATTACCGAACTTAATTGGCATAATCGGGTCTAAGCTCAAGTTGTTGATGAATTTTTCCACGGAAAAATTATGGAGTAATATCTTACAAGGTTTCTTTTTCAAAAGCTCGTGTACGCCTCTGCAATTGACTTGTACTCGTAAAGAAATTTGATGATACACGATCAAAGTAATTAATTAATATGCCCCCTTCTAGTAAACATATTTTAATTAATTATTTATTATAATGTTTTAAATGTCGCCTCCGTCAGATACCGAACGAAGGGGACTGCCTAAAAGATGTTAGTTTGACGTTGTGAATGATGACCCAAGATCACGCGAAGTGGCATAGAAAAAGTAGGAAAACGAACCCTGGGCGTCGGAGGGAACGCTCCAATGGCGATCGGGATTTAATGCAAAGATGATGAATATTATTTTTAATTGGCATGTGTCAGAGAAACTTTGGTTGTGTTTTTTTTATTGAATCAGTTCAGCAGGCAGGGAGCCTATCTGATATAAATTCGCTCCATCACCTTTGAGAGCAAGGAAATTACCGCTATACGCCGGCAGTTTAACAAGTCAGTTTTATCACCCTTTTTGGGATAGGATGAACTTGGACAGCCTTCCATGAAGACGGAGCAGAGCTGGTGGTATAAAAGAGTGTGAAGTGCCGGGTCAGGACTCGAGATAGCTCGTTCGGCTCGGCCCACTTCTTGGCGTCGAGGGAGCTGAAAGCTCTATGAATCGCTTCTGATTTGATTGATCTTTTGGGTAATGCGAACAAACACTGTGAAATAATAGGCGAAGTTGCTCCTCGGTTGTCAGGTGTCGCCTTGGCCACAAAGATACTGCCGACTTTCGTATGTTGCGGTATGACAGAGTGGTAGTCCGCTGTACGCAATGATGGAGATGACGGCCGATAGAAATTGCCCTCAATAGCTTTAGCAAGCGACCAAAATGCTCGCGTTTCAGAAGGAAAACGAGCAAGCCTATTCTTGGCTTTTCTGCTGATATGCTTAAACTTTGCTCTCGGAAACTGCTTTTTAAGGGCCAAGTGGCGATATTGTATCTATCCCAGTGTTATAAGAACCCAGGAGAAGTTAGCTCCGTTTAGAGATCATCTCCGATCAGAAGTTTTCATATTGATGTCTAACATACGGATAGTGATAAACACAAAATAAAATGTTTAACTTCATTAGTTCATTTTGAAACTTTCGAGTTGGAATTAACAAATAACTTTTTTTCATTACTATATTTCGAATTTTTAAAATATTAAAACAGGTATCCATTTGATTAAGAGACGTATTTTTTTCATTTTTCATTGTAAGCATTGGGACATGGGATATTGCAATTTAGGTATAGAAAAATTCATGTTATTGTGTCATAAGTCATTATAAAGGAAATTTTTATACCGTTTTCTTAAATGTTGCATACTCTTTCTTTTAACATCTTAAACATGAGGGCAGGAGGTAACCCCTTAAATTTGTCAAGGAGGAGATTGTATACAAGTTATGACGTCATTTCTTTAAAATAGCGTATTATTTATAGTTAAACTTTAATTATAATTATTTTTGTGCTGTTATTTTTAATGTATAACATGTTTTTATATTGCTTTAGGTAAATTAAAGTCTTAATAAAAATTTTGTCTTGGCAATTGTCAAATACAAGATAGAGTACCAAAAATATTATGTACCTTTAACTTTCGTTTCTGAGGTAAACAATTCTGACAGTAAAAATAATTAAAAAAAACAAAAGAAAATAAATCAAAACAAGTCAGGAGATACAAAAAACAACTGTGTCAAACAAACAGATATACTATTTATTTTAAAGTATCAGAAATGTAATTAAAAAATTTCGCTTTGCAGTGTTTTATCTTTCCAAAGGAATTTTTCAATGGCGTTTTGTTGGGCACAGTGGTTCGGAGGGCGGGGGACCCGCCCATTCCCGCCCACGCGCTAGCCACATGGTTTATATAATGCTAAGAAATCCACGAGAGACATACACTAGTAATTAGAAGATTTACAATGTCCATTTTCGCGCTTTATTCGTGGAAATGGAAATCAATACAGTAGCGCCTTGTTACTAAGGAGCCGCTAATCCGGTGATCGCAGTGGTCCGGACGGGAGGCGGCCTTAAACACCGCTTTGAAGTGGGCGGAAAATAATGAATCTGAGAGCCACGTAGTTATGTCGACTTACGCTGCGTTCCACAGGAGGCTAACAACAGCCACGCTCACGAACGCCAAATTCAAAAGTTTTTATTCAAAATAAGTTCCATTGGAGAACAGTTTTGGAGGTCATAAATGTAGCTCAAAATTTAAAAATACTTCTTATTTTATGTACAACGCGTTATCGCTGTATAAAGGTGAAACAGCGGCAAGAAACTCCCCAGCAACACGTCTAGCTAATTTTTTTTAAATAATATCTATTATCTATCCCAGGCTCTTTTTTTTAAATATAGAAGCTGTATTACAATTACTTTTTAAAGAATTAATGGAGTTGTAACACACAAAATATTGTTATTGTAGCAATAATAACATACTAAGAATTCATACTGCGACAAATCTCCATAGATTCCTTACATATTGCGTAAAATATATACGTTATACAGAAGATAGTACAAAAGGCTGGAGCGAGAAACTATGTAAATTCAGTTTTGTCATTTAAATATTCTTCAATAGTGTAGAATACCTTTTTAAAAAAGGTATGCAGTATGCATGATTCGTTAGGTGAAATATACGCCAGCCTTTTGATCACGGGTGGCATCAAGGTTTTTGCAAATTTCTTTGAAGGAACTCCTTGCCGATAGCCCCACAGACCTAATATTTGAACTCCATATCTGAGCCGTTTGAGACCGTTTTTGAAGTACCGTTGCCAGTCAGTCATTGGAAGATGTGACAGCGCCAGAGTGTCGACACATGTCGCATCCCGAATAGGCGCCCATCCCAACTTCCAGTATCATGGCATCGTCGTGTATCAAGCCATTAGGTTCTAATACGGCCAGTACCTTTTTTTTTACCAGGGGAAATCCGATTGAGGACTAAGCCGCGACAAGGGCAGAACCTTGGGGGGATAATTCGCGACCTAGTGTGGGATTCGCCAGATCGGGGGTGGCACTAGCATGCCCAGTCAGAACTGGTGCCATGCTATTACCACTCCCCGGTTAGGGATACCCACTAAAACCCCTGGGTGTTCCGTCCTTCGCCTTATGCCAGGGCTACGGGTATATGACCTAGCCCCTCCACAGCCCTAGCAGGCGTGGGCCCACCTCACGAGGCCTCTTCCATTGCCGGGGGACTCACCCTTTGGCGTGGGGCGGTCTGTAACGCGCCCCACGGAAGGAGAGATGAGCGCGCGCGGAACACTCGCGCTCTCATATCGACGGCATATGCGGGTGAGTGAGAACCCCTATACCCCAAGGGGCCCCACCCGTGCCGCCCGCCTACGGTGGCCGAAGGTCAAAATCCACCCTCCGGCGTCGGCGCGTTCTCCTTTGGCGGGAGCGGAGCAAGGAAATACGGCCAGTACCTACGCTTACATGAGCCCAGCGGATGAGGTCATCGTGGCTGGCATGGCGACACTTTCGGCCGACTCTATGAAACATGATAATAATACGGGTCCACTATAATCCCAATCTGGTAGGGATGGGGTATGCAACATGACATTAGTACATAATTAAGTATTAATTTATTCCAATCACAGTTGCTCGGGCATGTTTAATAAAGTTCCTGGAATCGTTTAGCGAAAATCTGTTTTGCACGTCAATGCAAACAAGGTCGTGTCGGTCAAAGGGCTGCTTCGGTCGGTAAGCCTTTGTACGCTCTGCAGGGATATATTGATTCAATACCTATGTAGTTCATGTAACATAGATCTACAATAGGTCTTTATACAATGCAGTCTGGGCGACTGATAGTTACGAGGGTCTTAATTAAAACCAGCAGCATTGATCGTGCAGGAATTGACTTTAATAACATAGTTTTTGACAGGAATGTGAAGAAACGTTTTGTTGTGCAGTTATTTTTGTTTAAATATTAGATAGATAGATAACAATTTATTGCTTACTAAAACAAAGAAATACAAAAACAAAATGCATATTTACATTACTTCTTCGCAAAACAACAGGCGGACTTATCGCTAAAAGCACAGAGTATTTTATATATACTGGTAGCTAAAAGCGATCTGTCCTGGGAACCTAGCTTAAAATAAATTCTTAATTAATCTGGCGATTCATATGGAGTGGAAAAAGGTAGTACATTTTAAATATACATAATTACACTAATTTATAAATTTATTACATACATGCATGACGTGCATGACAAGACCTATGAATGTCAAAGAAGCAAGTGAGGTGTGTAAGAATAAGCCTGTATGGCACTCTGTTGTTCGTGCCTACCCCGCAAGGGACCTGGCGTGAAGTTATGTATGTATGTATGTATGTATTACATACATAAATATAACATTAATATATATATACAAAATAATGTAAAATAAATATATTTGTTAGCATTAGAGGTGACAAGCATTTTATATTACAATAGATAAATAAGTAAATGTTTAATATATTAGACATATTTATTTAAAGACATATAGTACTTTTTTTGTTTAAACATTATAGATTAAATTAAATTTTAAACATTACAATATAGATGTAGAATATATACATATAATGAAATTGTAGACGTCGAATTTCTGTACAATAAAAAAATTTGCTAAAAACCGAGTCAGGGGGGTATAAGAAGTAAAATAGAACTAATTTAGTTTTCTTTTTTAATTTTTCGTTTCTCTGTTTGTCTGTCTGTTTGTACCGGCTAATCTCCGAAACGACTGTACCGATTTACATGAAATTTTGTATGGTGATAGCTTATATCCCTGGTCAACATATAGGATACTTTTGATCCCGAAAAATTAAAGAGTTCCCGTGGGATAGTTAAAAAGCTTTATCTACTTAAACAGCTTATAACAGACTAAAAGTAATTTCTTTGCAACGTAAAATTATAGAAGCGGATATTTTAAGAGGGTGTGGTGTCGGTGAGAGAGTATCTTATATATATTAATATATAAAGCTGATAAGTTTGTTTCTTTGTTTGTTTACTTGAACGCGCTAATCTCAGGAACTACTGGTCTGATTTGAAAAATTCTTTCAATGTTAGATAGCCCATTTATGGAGAAAGGTTATAGGCTATATACCATCACGCTACGAGCAATAGGAGCTGAGCACCAATGGATGAATGTGTGTTTAAGTGGGTTCCTGGATGGTTTAGATTTGCAATTAGAACCGGTAGTTGGCGCTGAGATCAGGTTCTAGAATCCTCCTAATCACCTGGACCGATTATGGTAATTTTGTTTTTGTGCCATGAAACAAAGTCTTTTGGGAATTCAGAAAATATGTCGGTACGAAGTTTGCCGGGTCAGCTAGTTATTTAATATAAAAGTTAGTTAGTGAAACGCCAGTACAAATCCAGAAAGTTTAAGCATATATTACACTAGGCGCCCGGTGGTAGGGCAGTTGCCTGATTGGATGGCTACCACCCCTAGTCTTAAGTACGCCATAACAACCTTGTCTTGTGTTCCGGCATTAGTGATCGGGTTCCAGTTTCCCTTAAGAGTGCAGCAGCGCATTTGTAGGGTGTTGCAAATGTCCATGGGCGATGGTAACCACTTTCCATCAAGTAGGACGTCCGCCTGTCTGCTGAACTCCTGCAATAAAAAAAAGTTGCGCCCGCGGTATCACTCGCGTGTTGATGGAAAATCGTTATATTTTGGATAATTCACACTATATCTTTATAAATTAGAGCCTGTGTGTTATGCTGATGTTTAAGCTATATTACTGTAAGTTTCATCAAAATCCATTCAATAGTTTTTGAGTGAAAGCATAAAAAACATACATCCATACGTCCATTCTTACAAACTTTCGTGTTTATAATATTTATAGAGATATAGAGATAAAGATTAACGAAGTGGAAATAAATTTAATGCAGTAGCCAGCAAAGTCTGCGGTCATATAAAATAATCGTGATCTTAATGTATTACAAAATCGAAGACATAAGCTTTAAATTCTTTCTGGATGACAAGAAATCTTAAAAATAAAATAAGTTATCCGAGCAGGAATGGAAAAATATACTAATTCCTGCGTTGGGGCGGCCTGTCGTAAGAGGCGACAAAGCAACCCACAGCTAGGTGGTAGGGCATTTGCTTGACTGGACGGCTACCACCCCTGGTCTAGAGTATGCCACCATAACAACTTTGAGTTGTGTTCCAGCATCAGTGGTTATGTTCCAGTTTCCTTTTCGAGACCGGCAGCACATTAGCAGCACCTCTGGTAGGTATTGCTAATGTCCATAGGCGACGGTAATGACTTTCCATCATAGCTAGGCCGTCAGCCTATCTGCTGTGCTTCAGCCATAATAAAAAGAAGTTATCGATTACTATATTCGATTAATATGAAATCTATACATGAAAAATAATAAAATTGAAGTGTTTGTTCGTAATGTCAAATCAAAAATATGAAAAAATCAGGGGTATAATCGGACCAATAGTTTCCAAAAATTGAATTTTGTCTGTCTGTCTGGATGTTCCGGCTAATCTCAGAAACATCTGGACTGATTTTGTCGATACTTTCACTCGCACATAGCTGATTTTACAAGGAGTTACAAAGGCTACTTTTAAAATTAGGGTTCCTCGAAAAAAAGTCCACACGGACTAAGTCCCGGCATAGCTAATTAATAATATGAAAACAAACCACACAATTCATCCATTCAAAATAACTAAGCCTCTACAATTGTAACAAATATCAATATATTAAATTTTCATCTCACTACTTCTTATATATAAAAAATGAATGTTTGTCTGTATGTCCTTTGTAGAATCGTAAACTATATATTTGATCATGTGATGAACTTTAGCAAAGTTGTTGTGCATGAGCCAAAGAGGGTTCCGAGTTGGTTCACAATTGGACCCGGTAGGTGGCGCTGCTGTCGGCATATCGATTGAAGCGTTTCCGGGCAGGACGACGTCTTTCGGGATAGCTAGTCTTGTATAAACTGGTTCAAGAATTTTTGAAAATGTAACCGCCTCCTTTAGAGGGATTATTTTATTAAATGAAAAAGAACAATGATTTGTGGTGCCCTCTAGATATATAGGAAACTGAAGAAAGAAGGCAGAAAATTGTCATTTCTAGTATCGAATTTTCCTCGCCATGGGGTGTGAAATTATGAATCTAACGCACACTCCACATGCTGGATCTAATTATAAGAAGCTATACAAAATTAATAGTGTTGCAAGCACCCTTTGCAGAGTCCAATTTGTCCATCATCAGACCCAATAGTTTGCTTAATAAAAGGCCGGACTGTGAGCTAGTACACAAAGCACACATCTAGTGCATGTTAATTCAACACGCGCCGGGATTACCAACGTTTGAAGCGGTTGCCGTCCACGTATTGCCACGGATATGATTTACAATCCAGTGGTTTGTATAATTTAGTGCACGCAAATATAAATTAGGGTGGCTTAACTGGAAGTTAAATCTATTTGTGTAATTATGGATATATTTACATCATAAAAACAAAGTCGCTCTTTGCATCTCTCTATAGGTGGTATATCCGCTAACCACCTCTAAACTAGGGGATAGATTTTTAGGCGGTTTCACCATCAGTTAGGTAATTTTTCAAGAAAGGTTTATATCTACACTAGCTTTCGCTCGTGATATAAAAAAAAACCTATTTACGTTTTTATGTAATTAAAATAGAGCTACTTACTAGGAGTTGACGCGGAGGAAAAGTGGGCATGGAGCCCTCGATCATATTTAAGATACTTCAAAAGCTTGGTATCAGCCGTATGTTCTCACATAGTATTATCGACAAATATACCAACACGTCTTCTATCAAAGATCTTGAAAGATCGGGATGGCCGCGAGCTATCAGGATACAAAAATCCAGATATATAGAAAACAAAATATTTAAAGAGAGAAAGGAAGATTCCCGCTAGGACTCTGTTGCGTATCATAAAACTAGACTTGATGAAGCTCGGTGCATATCGTCGATATACAGGACATGGTCCAAATTAAATATGAATGATGAAAACATTTTCACGATTGAAGAGCACCACTGAAAGTAAAATGACAAAGTATACGCTCACAGTTCTAAACAAGCTACTCAAGTGGTCATGAAGGTACAAAGCTTCGTTTTTATAAAAAAGGAGTGAAGAAGAGGTCAGCTTAAGTATATCGAAAGATCGATTTGGATCATGTTGAAACCGGTCAGCATCACAACTTTAAAAAATTTAATGTGAACTATCCGCAAGACTCTTAACCTCACAAGGCATCAACTACCCAAGCTTGAATGGAAATCAAGGTTCCTGACTTTATAAGAGCTAAAGACTAGAAGACTACAAATATGGCCAGTTTTCGAGGACATGGCCTGCTCTAAACGACACACGGAAATTAAGTATCTCAAGAAATATTTAGAGCAATAGTGGCTAAATTTCCAATACAAACATTGCTTAAATTCATAGACAGCCAGACAGATGAAAGGCTCTGTCAAAGTCAAAGATGGCCATTTCGAATAGAATTACTTTTACTGAAACTGCAATAAATATGTATATGTTTCGTTAAGATTACATTACTTCATATAAAATAATGCATTTCATTTTAACAGAACTAACGACGGGACTGTCGTGCTAACAATATTTGAATGAATTAATGAATGAAAACACTTTATGTTCACCAAAAATTAAAACTATGTTCTTAAAATTAAGTATAGTACATGTTGAACAAAGGGCAGCCTTATAGCTTAAAGCGATCTCTTCCAGGCAATCCCCTAACTAAACTAAGGAAAAAAAATACAACACTGGCGGTGAAAACATTTATTCCAAGCAGTGTCACCTATTATTATGCTACTGTAATATTTGCGAGTAGTGGTTTGCGATTGCATCCCCGATCTAACGATAGGTCATTCTCAATTCGGCTTTGGTCGGATGCACATGTCAAGTAGCTCTCTAAGGCTAGTTAATTATTGTGCGAGAATCATAACTTATTAATTAATTGTACTTTAGATCGGCATTGTTCATTTAAAATTCAATTGTAACAGTTCTCAAAGTGTTACATGTTTTGTAGTTGTCAATGGCTACAGAAACCAAAGAAAGAATTGAAAAAAAACAATAACACAAACTCACTTTAACATTACCGTATTATTCAGTATTTCGTACTTTCTTAAACAAAGTTTCGAACGTAGGCTTTAGATGATTTCTGTTTGAAGACCCACGTGAAATGCCGGTTCCACGAAGTTGAAACCAATTAAGCGCTGGCAGGCCGAAATTTTAATTACATGTACTTCGAATATGTCACCGTATAAGTGTAAAAACTTAGTTTCTCATAAATCTAGTGAGCATTGTAAACTGTCGAGAAATGTGTGAAATGTGAACGGATGTAAAAAACAAAGCGGATGTTTCTGGCCCTTGACGGGCACTGTTTTAGCACAGTTCGTGTGATTTAGGTATGGGCAAATTTTAGAAAGTTGAAAGCCAAAGGTTGTTAATAAAGTTGCAGGCAGTAGATGGTATATAGTGAAACACTAATATTACTAATATGAAAAACATAGACTCAGAGAAAGACTTGGAGGAGTAAGAGGACTAAAAGGACTAAGCTGACTGGAATGACTCAAATTACCAAAATGGCATATTAAAACCTAACCTAACCTATCCCACTTTTTGGGATAACCTTTACATAAATCTATCCCATTGTCCGGGATAAAAAGTATCCCTTGTCAACTCTCGTTATTAAAATTACATATCTACTGAATTTCAGCTAAATTGGACCGTAGGTTTTCCGTAAAAACATAACAAACAGAGGAACAAATCTATTTTTATCCCGGAAACTATGGCATCTTTTGGGATAACAAGTATCGTATGTTTATTCTCGGCATCGAAAATATATATATACTTAGTTTGAGCCAAATCGGTCCAGTAGTTATCACTGCAAAAACAATTTTATTTAATCAAAATTTCAAAATATTAAAGTCTTGCCCATACAATAGGAGACAGGAAGGCTGTTGTTTGGATGTATTTGCGCTCTATCTCCGGTAGTGGGGTTTCCCAACAGCCGGTTCTCCAAAAGCTACACAAATTACAAACCAATAACATAAAAAAGCATACGTATTTGCATGTGTTTTTTAGGTTCTTTACTCAATTTACTCTTGGATTTATAACCTGACTAGGCATTTTACAAATTGGCGGTTCTTACAATATTTCACTAACATGGGACAATATACTGCGCACACGAATCCAATGTATGAAATGTTGAATTCAGTTTTGATGTTTACAATTTCATGAACAATGAAATTGAGTGAATTTTACATTTTACAAACGCTGTCATGCGTATGAAACTGTTTGCGAGTTGATACTTTGTGCTCAAAGGGGAAATACAACTTTTTGTTCTAATATTGTTTGCAGTATGCAAATTTCAGTTCTGCACTCCCGCCGTGGTTGAAATCATCCATTCGACATAAGTTGAATGAATTGATGTCGCCCCAGGGGGATAGACAACCATGTTCATATACCTATAATATTGTAAAATTCTAAGCATGCCGTGTCTGTACATTGAAGCTATTTAAAAAAAGTGTGAGTGTGTGTTTGTGCAATTCACACACGGCAAAGGCGGCCACCAGAAAAGTAGCCTACTAGAGAAATCAGATGGGTTAGGTCAGATAGGTTTTTACTTTGAATAAATGACACGGGAGTCTTATGATAACTAAACTAGGAAACAAATGCTCAAAGTTTCAATTTCATTTAAGAACTTCAAAATATTTCCAACTCCTTTCTGTGTGAGCATAGTGTTTAAATTATAGTGTGCATTTAGCACGACGTCACGCTTCTTTGTTCCTATCGAATAAATCACTACCGTGGATAAAAAATGTTTCACTTAAAAAAACCCCGCTGGTTTTTTTGAGTGAAACTTTTTTATAATAGACAACTTTTTATACATAAACAACTAGCTGTCCCGGCAGACGTTGTCCTGCCCTGAAGAAATAAAATTTTGAACCCGATTGCAGAGCCACCTACTGGATCCAATTGTGAGATAAAAACTATCCTATCTTTTAAGTTGGATCAAACTGCACACGGTGTGCAAATTTGATTGAAATCGGTTGAGTAGTTTAGGAGTCCATCGCGGACAAACATCGTGACACGAGATTTATATATATATTAGATGTTAATGTAAGTTATATATAAACAATGGCAAACACGACGCAATTTTTTGAGTATTAAAACTACTAGGCAGATTTCTATGAGATTTTCGCTTACCGACAGCAAATTCTTAAATTTAAAATCTGTGCTACTTTTTATCCTGGGAATCCCGTGGGAAGCGGGAACAGTTTGAAGTTGTTCGGTTACATAAAAATTTGCTTATTAGGACATAGTTTTCAATGAAACGATAGCTTGCATTATTTTTAAAATGCCACGATATTTTGTGTCCCGGTAATCCACGGAAATTTTCCCGGGTAGGGTACGAATTAGATTGCATAAATATTATATTTCGACACGATTTCACTAAAACAACAACTTGTCTCCCCCTCTCTTAAGTGATGCGATGCTTTATATTTCGGGAATCCCACAAGAATTTTCCCGAGAGTATTATTGTTTTGCTGCGCAGTTTGCATGTCTTTATATTATATATAAAAACCCAAATTAAGTTTTAATGCAAGTAAAGCCGTGGTGTAAGCTCTAGTAATGTATATATGTATATATCTATATCTAAGAACTCCGTCTGTTACTAGAATGTTGTTCAGGCCAATTATTTTGATTGGTTCGTTCTTTTGATTATTTATGATTGGAATGGAATCGGCTACATCGCGATAATTTGACATCTACCCTTCTAAGGGGGCTCCAATGTTGTTGCGATATACTCGTATGCCGAACGGTGTTGTGTCGGCACATGATGCGACAACATTGGAGGTACAACCCCTTACTTCAAGCATCACATAAAATTATCAATAGAAGAAATAACCTGACTAAATTTAAACGTAAAACAATTCAACGGTTTTATTCATGCAACTGTCATTTTTGGTTTTCCCATGTTATGTTTTATTCTATTAACTTTTACCTGGTGATTGAAAAGTAATACAGTACAAAATAATCATAATTTAATAATAATAATAAATTTATTATTATTGGCATACAAACATATACATTCTATCATTCTATATCCCTTAGATAATCAAGGCACATTTGTGTTATGGGCAATATAGAACGGGCTACTCTGTGGCTGATCCCAGACAACCAAACTATACTAAATAATGGAAAGTTCGGTGCAGAGAGCCTACTATCAAACATCATTGTTCGTCTTTGTTTTAGCACTGTTTTTGCTTGTGTCATTTTTATATTGAAATACATTTTCCTTTGTATCCATTTTTTGTTTGTTATGTAGACTATATTACTGTAGTTTCAAAGGAATCTTAATACTTTCTTTCTTTTCTTAAATTTCACCGACACTTTCAGGCTGATCGGACGAAAACGAACGACAAAAGGCGTTTCAGAGCCTACTCTGAGGCCCAAGCCTCAGTTATAGTGTCAGGAGAAAAACTCGTATGTGTTTCATACGTTAGTTTTTTAACTATTTTGGTGGCGAGATACGCTCTTCTAGTCTTCATAAGTGTTTCTCAATGTATCTTTTGTACCATGAAGGGCCAAATATTGAAAAAAGTAAAATAAAATACTTTCAACGAAAAGGAGCTTAAATAAAATCCGTTAAGTGGATTTAGACATAAAATAATATTTAAATATTTTTTTCAATAAAAACAGTAAATATGTGTTATTTTTGTGAAATCCTCCGCTGCACGTGCCTTGTGTACAAAGCCAATTTTTATAATTATAACTCATTGTTTGTATAAACGAAGGCAAATAGACATAATAGCTCTTATTTCACGTAAAAAGGGAGAGTCTCAATGAGGATTAGCTGGAAATATTTAAGTAGGCGTTCCAAACGAAATTATTTTATCTCAAATACCTATTGGAGAATTTTTATTCATATTTTTGTGAACCGATAATAATTACTAATTACTATCACCTTGGAATTTAAATTTCCACTATTTTATTTTTCTACATTTTATGTGCATCCTACGATATTCTCCTCTGTGGAGGCACCCGAATATTCTAAATGTTGAATTCTATCATAAAAAATTACCTTCTATATCAAATTTACCATTTGATTTTGAAGACCGCATGTGGACCCAAGTTACCTTGCCAATTATGCTGGGTGGCTTAGGAATACGCAAAATCTCAGATGTAGCTCTACCTGGTTATCTGTCCTCAGTTTATAGTACTATGGATCTCATTGGCAAACTAATAAATTCGTCACTAATTGAATTTGAGTAAGTTTTGGGACGTGACGCTCAACAAACTGGTGAATGAAAATCTCTTGTCCTTCAGTGCCAACGAAGTTGAGAGAGCCCGCCTCTTAGCAATCTCAAAATGGGAGTCAGGGTTGTAGCTTCAGGCGGTGCCGTCATCGAATTTAGGCAGACTCCTGGTTGAAACCATACTTAGGATTGTTGCCTCTATTAGACTTGAGGCAGCGGCTGTAGTCCCTCTTCACTGTCAGTGCGGAGATAAAGCCAGTGGTTTAGGCCTCCATGGGTTGTCCTACGTTAGAAGTGTCGGTAGAATACCGCGCTATGCTGCACTAAATGTCATTATCCAGGGGCTCTTATCACCGTCAAGATCCCAGCCATTCTAGAGGCAAATGGCCTGTGTGCCGGGACGATGACAAGAGACCGGGCAGGATGTCTTCGGTGCCATAAAAAATGGGGTGACTATTAGTGTGGGGTTCCACCTGCGTTGATATATTGGTAGCGCCCTATCTTCCTGAGACGGTTGCAGCTGCTGCCCAGCAAGATCTAAAATGGTGCATTCGTTGGTAGCAGTACAATATTTGTGAAAACTCCCAGAGCTTTTTAAAAGTAGCCTGAGAATTCCAATTAATGGTGTACCTATTGCTGGGGCTTTTGTCTCTTCTTTTGGTTTTGCGAATATATAAGGCCGGCCCGTTAATACAGAGTTATTTGAGTTTGAACTGCGATCGAGGTGTTACTGAGTGTAGTTGCGAAACGAAAATCTCACATCTACGGTTTTTGCCTGCCTAACTTATTGCGATCTTCTGCTTACGATTTGGATGTGTTGTTTCTGGTTGCGTTTGTAATAACTGTGAATTACGTGTTCTAATCAACTTTGTGACAATTACAATGGCATATTAAATTCAAATCCCACAATTATATGCCAATATAATCAGATCTGTTTTATACAGAGATAGGCAAAGAGTAGATCTGCACATTCTATTATTTTGGCATACACTTTTTTGTTCCATCTACTTTCACTGAGCTCTCCCTGGAAAATCTCTTAAAAGTATTGTCACACTTTAAGGCTTGTGTGCACCGATATTTAAGCGGTGGTTAAAATGAAATTATTTTATTTCATCACAGGTTTGTGTTAAACATAGAATTGTCAGTTTACAACTGACTGTGTCCACCAAACACCAAACCACCAAAACTGAGCTTGCCAGAGAGTCTTTTACTATTGTTTCAAAAAACCGCTAAAAGAGAAAACAAGCTTTTATAATTTTTGACTTAGAACAGGACCCATTACGTGTCAATTGCTCGACTTGCCACCCCTAGACGTACAAACCTAGTGCGCCACTTATAGCGGTTCTGGTCGCCGCCGTCGCCTCCCTTTGCAAGACCGTAATGTCCGGTAAGGACGTGGCGGGGTGGCACAAGGAGTGAACCCGGCGCTCCTTGTACAGACATAGTGCCAGACAGCGATAAAGAGCGTCAACCGGCGTAAATGCACATCTGCAGGTGACAGCCCTCGGGGATATAATCAACCGTCACCGTGGCCATCGAGACGAGGGCGCGCAAGAATTTCACGGGTAGCCGCCTCATAAATTATAAGAATTTAGTGTAATTGGTTAGATGATAGAGCCATGTTATAATAAAGCTAATATATTTAACGTTAATACCATTTGAAGACCCCGGGGAAAAAGATGAACTAGTCAAGCAACATTGATTTAGAAATATTACTTTTTTAAGTTTGAAACCTTGTGCTTTTAAATCCATAAGTTTCACAATCAAACAAAATTATTACATTCAATCACTTCAAAAATGTTTTAATCATGAAAAATATTGAAAGAAAGAGACTTTATTTTATTTTGTCAGATAAGAATTTATAAGTGATATAAGATCTGTTATGTGCTTAGACCATTAAAATGGTCAAGTCTATTTACCTTAGACCATTAAAATGGTCTAAGGTAAATAGACTTGTTATATTATTAACCACAGAAAAATTTCCTTTACATCATAATGAAATTCATGTATTAAAAACTATCTTAAGTAGTAATAGTAGTCGTCGTAGTAGTTGTAGTAATAGTGGTATTTAGATTAGTATTTTTCTATGAAAACTTGATAACTTGTGTAAAAACTAATGAGACTAAATTGTAGATATAATTATATTTTAATATAATGAAGGTACTTTTGTATTATAATACTATATAAATACTCCAAGCCCATTGTGTATTAGGCATTCTTTGTTTTACCAGTATATATAAAGTACCCTGTGCTTTGTTTGGTAGTCAAAGAAATCGCATCTCAAAGTTCAAATTTCGCACTCACATAACATGATAAAAACAGACTTTAAAAATATTTCCAGGACTAGATCAACATCTCCTCCTGTTTTTGAAGTTTGTCCAAAATACCATCAAACTTTTAAGTACTAAATTAATTATAATTTTATAAATAGTAACTAGGTCAATCAGTTGTAACTTGTATTCCGAATATAGCAAAATAGGAAGAATTTGATTTTCTTTTCAATTAAAAAAAGATTTCAATTTCAATTAAAAATTTCTGTTCAATTAAAAAAAGGCATTAGACCGAGTGTGGCTATGTGACTATTTTACTTGTACAAAATATGTCATCATTTTATACACTCTTACAAATCTATAAGTTCTCGACGTTTAAGATTATAAACAGTGTCTCAGTTGATTGGACTATCATCTACGTTCTTTGTACATAATTGCGTTCAATTGTTCACGTGATGATTATCATAAATAATAAATATTTATATTATGCAAAAATAAAAAAATCAGAATAGGTCAGTTCGTAAACTTTTCAGTTTGGTTTTAAATCTACAGAGGCTTGTTGAGTCCATGATTTCAGATGGTGGCTTATTATATACTGACGGACCGATAAGGTAACCGGTAAACAATAAAATAAATAACCGACCAAAGTAAACAAGAAACCTTTACAAACATTACGTTGAACCATACGAAGTGTTTTGAAACGGTGAACTCATTCGTCATTCAAGTGTTCTCGTCCACCATTCCGCAATGCTTGAAGACAAAAGTCTTCGAGCAGTGCGTCCTCCCCGTCCTGACCTACGGGGCCGAGACGTGGACACTGACGGCAGGATTGGTCCACAATGGTTCCAAGTCACTCAACGAGCTATGGAGCGAGCTATGTTGGGTGTTTCTCTTATGGATAACATTAGAAATGAGGATATCCGTAAGAGAACCAAAGTAACCGACATAGCTCGCAAAATTAGCAAGTTGAAGTGGCAGTGGGCCGGTCACGTCTGTCGCAGGACCGATGGCCGTTGGAGCAGACGAGTCCTGGAATGGATACCGCGTCTCGGTAAACGTAGTGTCGGACGCCCTCCAGCCCGATGGACCGACGACCTACGCAAGGTCGCCGGTAGGCGCTGGATGAGAAAGGCAGCAGATAGGTATGAGTGGCGCCGTCTTGGGGAGGCCTACGTCCAGCAGTGGACTGTGAATGGCTGACGACGACGAACTCATTCGTCATGTTATTAGACACAGCAAGCTAGTAAGCCGACATTACCCTACAAATAAAGCAATATCTCTAAGTATAATAACAGGAAGTGTTGAGCCAAAATGGAGATGTAGGATGCTCCGACAGAAATCAGCGCCGTGAGCACCTAATCTCGTTTCAGCTCCCCTAATCGTGTTTACGTCCGCACAGTATAAATAGTTCGGTACGTTGACATCGTTGCACCGTCTGTTTAAGGGATTATAAGACGTATTTGCAAATAGCATTCGATATTAGAGCATGTCTTCCAGGTAGTGATAAGTTTCTAGACTAGAATTTATAATAATTAGTAATCGCTACGAAACCCCAATAATAATTTAATTAAATACACATCGTACTATAAAAGTTACGTGGCGTAGAACAAATGTTTATACAGAGACAAATGAGATGGTGCGGCCACGTTGTATGCATGAAAGACACTAGACCGCCTAAAGCTGTCTTTTACTCACAGCTTAAGGAGGGAAAGCGCAAACGTGGCGGTCAATTTTTGCGTTACAGGGACGTACTCAAGCGCCATTTGTCTGAATGTGACATCCCAAGTGACGGCTGGGAAGATCTTGCTTTGCAAAGAAGGGAGTGTCGTAATTCTATTGATAAGGCTGTTGCTGCCTTGACGAGCAACGCCTTAACAAAAAGATCTGCCCTAAAATCTCTTACAACTATACATACACGACTCAACAGGACGGCTGTATTACGCTCCTTGCAGAAGAACTTTTAAAATCGAATTTGGTTTCGCTAGCCACCTGTACTCACACAACCGGACTTGAGAAGGTTCGCCGTTGACGTATACGTCAAGGAGGACTATATAAAAACCTATTTGATGTATCTTTTTAAAAGAGATGTGATATAAAATGTGCTCACGACTGAAGTTCGTCGCTTTTGCTCTGACGTTAAAATGTTGTAGAATATATTTATCGTTTTTGTTTTTGTTACAAAAAAATATGTTTTCTACTTTTTTTATTTGCTGTGTGTCTTCAATTTATTTAATTTAAAGTGATATTTAAATTACCTTAAAAAATACTTCTATATTTATCTAAAATAATAATCTGTAATTGCGTAATCAACTTCCTCAATGCGTTCGTGGGTTAATTCGGACAAGCAGATTCCGAAAATACAATTTTAAGAATTAATGTCTGCTTGTCTCTCTGTTAGAGCATCACATAAAAACTAGTGAATGGATTTAAAATTGTGCATAGAGCTTATATCCCAGGGCGTAACTTAGGATTCTTTATATTCCGCTAAATCATGTCGTTTCCGTGGTATAGATTGTGCGGTTATGAGTTCTTGATATCTTAAATTGTCCTTTATTTATATTTATCGCGTGTTCTCCTACCGGGACAAAATAAAATAAAAAATGTTTTTTTTAAAGTAAAATTATGTAATCATTACACAGTCACGTACACAACTAAGAGAGGGCAATGAACAACGGCGCACAAGTACACGGTCAAGAGCCAACTGACAATCGGCCTACGTCGCCCCTGGTCGCTACTTGTGTCCCTACATCAACCCCCTCCTTAAAAAAATTTTTTACAATAAAAAAAAATAACAAAAACAAATTACACAAAAAAAAATATATAAGTCATAAACGTAAACTAAAAATAAATTTTATTAACTATATATTTTTGTTTTATTGAATTTCAGCTTAATATTACTCTAAATTAGAACACACAAGAGGATCTGAAGAAATTATGTTGTGAAAACAACTTGTTGCGGGTTTCGCGATATGCTCGCTACTTCCACATTATTTCCCTTTCTTACTTGCTTTCGTAGCCAGGACTTTGCGTGGGAGTTGCATCTCCGGTATAACCAATATATTATTATTATAGCTAATATCGCTAATACAGCTGTCGCGATTTTTCCAACCATTATCACATTTTCATGAAACTCTTCATTGCCGGCAGAGGCATTTTGTGCTATAATAACGTCTTTGCTCTGTGATTTGCCCATTATAACTTTTTGTTAGTCCACTTGTATCGAAATTTTCAATAAGAATAACGTTCAAATAATTTGACTTAGGTACATTTTAAAATAATACAAAACGATGACTCACTAATGTCCTAGTTATAAATTAAATCTGACCGGCGTTTTTATTGCGCGGCCTGCACGAGTCGTGCGTTGCCCTTTTGTATTATTTTCTGCACTAGTGTTCTCTTGCGACTTTTCCTTTACAATTACATTTTTCTCTACAATAACATTTTTACCTCGACTTTGACCTGGGTCCGAACCAGTTGATTCAAAGTCGAGCTCATAAGCAGGTTTTAAACGATCTATCGATATAAGTGACTGTCTTTCAGGCAATTGTATTAAAAATGTCTTATCTAAACGTTTTATAACAGCAAATGGCCCTGAATACGGTGGTTGAAGTGATGCTTTTACGTAATCGTTCCTAACAAAAATTTTTTTACATAATTTTAAATCCGGATGTACAAAAATAGTTCGTGAATCCCTATTAATTACTGGTCTGGGTTTTAAGTTATTTATTACGTTTCGTAAGTGCTTAACATATTCATCACCCTCGGTGATTTTATCGTTGCTTGTTTCAAAAAACTCTCCAGGTAACCTTAATGTTCTGCCAAAAGTTAATTCCGCTGCACTCACTCCAGTATCACGTCGGGGTCACCAGTGTGCGGTTATGAGTTCTTGATATCTTAAATTGTCCTTTATTTATATTTATCGCGTGTTCTCCTACCGGGACAACATAAAATAAAAAATGTTTTTTTTAAAGTAAAATTATGTAATCATTACACAGTCACGTACACAACTAAGAGCGGGCAATGAACAACGGCGCACAAGTACACGGTCAAGAGCCAACTGACAATCGGCCTACGTCGCCCCTGGTCGCTACTTGTGTCCCTACATAGATGAAAGAAACGGATTAGCAAAACAGATGTCACTGCAAGCCTGTTTTTTGCAATTCACTAACAAATACCTTCGTTGTCATAAACAACATGTTATTCACCACAGAGTACTTTATATATACTGGTTTATTCACTGTATTACTTTAAATCAAGTTATATTCGACCACGTTGTACATTATTAATATAATAGGAGAGCTTCGACTCACCGCTATGTTATGCTGGAGAGCGGTTGTGTAGACTATATGCAGTTAGTTCCTTAGTAATATAAATATGTAATTATGTTACTAAGAAATCTAATATTGTTACACACACAAAGAAATGCGCACTGGCTGTGGTAAAATGCAGATTATTACCTTTCCTGCATTCGGAGTTCTTTTGTTTACTTCGCGTTTAAAATTTCCAATTAAGAAAAACCTCCTATTGTTATCGTACTTGTTTTATGGCCGTCATTAGTGTCGAACTAATCCTTGTTGTTATTGCATCGCGTCGAAGCTTGCCAGGTGTGCGGAATAACTCAGTAAACGCGTTCCTTTGTTTTATTATACAGTTTAGTATAAAACAGTGCCCGAACGGAGGGGTAGGGCAGCCAAGCGATGACTACGATACGAGTAAGAAGTACATTCGATGAGCGATATAGTGACGGACTTTGCGTGTGTTATTGAAGCGTGCAGCTTTGTACTGGCTGTACCCAGTCATATTTCTGCCTGTTTTATACAGTTCTAATAAACTCCATAGTAATTCTAACGGCATTTTGATTCGAGTCCTGTGTAGCTCGTAACAATATGTAAAAGAAATACGTTTTTATGGAAGTAACATAAAGCTACTGCCTAGGGGCAAACTCTAGTCCCTATTAATATTATAAATGCGAAAGTAACTCTGTCTGTCTGTTCCGTTTTCACGTAAAAACTACTGGACCGATTTGGCTGAAATTCGGTACGTATGTAAATTAAATACTGAGGATGGACAAGGGATAATTTTCATTTTGGCCTATTTGGTCATTTTGGCCTTTTTGGTCATTTTGGCCTATTTGGTAATTTTCCTTTTTGGTCATTTTGGCCTATTTGGTCATTTTGGCCTATTTGGTCATTTTGGCCTCTTTGGTCGTTTTGGCCTATTTGGTCATTTTGGCCTTTTTGGTCGTTTTGGCCTATTTGGTAATTTTGGCCTTTTTGGTCATTTTGGCCTATTTGATCATTTTGGCCTTTTTGTTCATTTTGGCCTATTTGGTCATTTTTGCCTTTTTGATCATTTTGACCTTTTTGATCATTTTGACCTTTTTGGTCATTTTGGCCTATTTGGTCATTTTGGCCTATTTGGTCATTTTGGCCTATTTGATCATTTTGGCCTATTTGATCATTTTGGCCTATTTGATCATTTTGCCCTTTTTGATCATTTTGACCTTTTTGGTCATTTTGGCCTATTTGGTCATTTTGGCCTATTTGGTCATTTTGGCCTATTTGATCATTTTGGCCTTTTTGATCATTTTGACCTTTTTGGTCATTTTGGCCTATTTGGTCATTTTGGCCTATTTGGTCATTTTGGACTATTTGGTCATTTTGGCCTTTTTGGTCATTTTGGCCTATTTGGTCAGTTTGGCCTATTTGGTCATTTTGGCCTATTTGGTCATTTTGGCCTATTTGATCAGTTTGGCCTATTTGGTAATTTTGGCCTTTTTGGTCATTTTGGCCTATTTGGTAATTTTGGCCTTTTTGGTCATTTTGGCCTTTTTGGGTCATTTTGGCCTATTTGGTAATTTTGGCCTTTTTGGTCATTTTGGCCTATTTGGTCAGTTTGGCCTATTTGGTCATTTTGGCCTTTTTGGTCGTTTTTGCATATTGTCATTTTGGCCTATTCGGTCATTTTGGCCTATTTGGTCATTTTGGCCTTTTTGATCATTTTGGCCTTTTTGGGTCATTTTGGCCTATTTGGTAATTTTGGCCTTTTTGGTCATTTTGGCCTATTTGGTCATTTTGGCCTTTTTGGTCATTTTGGCCTATTTGGTCATTTTGTCTATTTTGGCCATTTTGGTCGTTTTTGCCTACTCCGTCATTTTGGCCATGTCGGTCACTGTGGTCTTTTGGTCATTTAGACAATTTTGACCTTTTTGGTCAAGTTTTGTAATTTATTTTGTTGACAGATAGACGGGGGATGGTATAATTAGCGATATAAAATAAAGTGAATCTTCCGTGGGCAAATACATAAAAAATGTTATATAATATAACCTTTAGCACTTGCTCTATATACAAGAGACACGCACTAGAGTTTACCCCGCGGCGCAGCCGCGGGGTAAACTCTAGTTTT
Organism: Dendrolimus punctatus; assembly: GCA_012273795.1. NCBI lineage: Eukaryota > Metazoa > Arthropoda > Insecta > Lepidoptera > Lasiocampidae > Dendrolimus > Dendrolimus punctatus. Next base: position 4,714,302 of record CM022532.1, read on the forward strand.
AAAAATAAACTAAATTATACATAAAGTAATATATATTGTGTAACAAATCGCTGCCAGAGGCAAGCGTGTGCACAAAGATGGCTGCATTGCCATGCTATATGGCAACGATGATTCCTTGCACGAAATACGAACAAGCCTTTTGATCATAGGTGGCATCAAAGACTTTCTTACATATTTTTTAAAAGAACTAATTGGAAAAATTTTAATTGCTTGAATAGCTTTAGAAATAATATTTTAAGCGCCTACAGAAATTGTGCTACTGGCACCCTTTTAGAAGTTTAGCCTTGGCAAGAGAGTAGGTGGTCGGCGCCTTTTAGCAAGGGTTGCACGCGATTTTCCTGGGATCCGATTATCAGATTCTGGCTTGGAGTTAATGGAAACACCTCGAATAAACAAAAAAAGTTGAACCATCGATGCAAAATTGACGGAGAAAACGTTTAATATACATACAAATAAAACATACAGTAGAATTAAAAACCTCCTCCTTTTGGAATTCTATTAAAAAGTAATACAGTCTACTTGCACCCTCTAGGTTCATATGTCTGGGTGCGCATCCCTGGGACCGCCGGGTAAAGACGGCCCTGACTAGGGACTTGTAATAGAGTGTTTACTATGGTAATAAAGTTGAAAAACCTCGAACGTCTTATTTAATTTTCTAAACGTTTTGCTGGAGTAGACCCCTTTCCCAGACAAAATTGTGTTAGGTTGTATCGTTATAAACGTATGTCAATTTAAACTGCCACATAGTGACGGAGTGCCAACGGCGATTTTGTGCAACTGAGTTAACATCGCAGGGTTGTAGCGATAAGTCCTTTGAATTTATAAAGTACATTTTCTAAGGAAAATAATTTGCTTATAGTGATCTCAGTTGAAAGCAAAACACTATATGTAACTAATGTATGTGTGTGTCTTGCTTTGAAATAACAGGAAGATTGTAAGTGACGATACACTTCCATACAAAATTTCATCTATACAGAAATCGTAGTATACGAAAGTAACCTGGTAGTGTACGAAAAAATGTGTGTTACAATTATAGATGTTTTAAATTTTGATGGTAATTGTAGTTTTATATAGTATTTTATTGCTTGAAATAATTATTATACATGTATGTCTCTGCAGACCACGGCCATAAAAATGACCCGGCATTAGGGCATGCTATGGGAAGGCCAACACGTAGCGGACCCTGGACAAATTAATCTAAATGTGGCTTGACATTGACCGGCGAATATCCCTGTCTACATTATATGAAAATGCATCCAAGGAAAAGTCCCGCTTAGTGTAGGACTATTGTCGAGAATGAGAACAAAAGGTACCGGGCTATAGGATGAACTGCTAGTGGAACTACGAATCGGGGACTATGGCGTCTGCCCGTCGCAATTTTCAAGGAACATGGAAAAAATGGGTAGCCGGTGACTAGACACTACATGGGCTTCTAAAAATGCCATACAATATTAGCAAGAGGCACCATGGGTCTGAGTGGCTAAGGGGTGTGGAGAAGATGTGGTGGGCTGTAGGCTCACCGAAGCTACTTCTGACGTTATGCCATTTATCAATTCCACCCCTGGAGCTTGAATCCTAGCTCTAGCGATCTCTACTACGTGCCGGCTAGTTAAGCAAGCTAAAAGATCTATTTGGTTATAGACAATTGGACAGACATGAGTTGTCAGGACTAATATAAGGATATTGTTTTTTTATTTACCTGAACCGAACCCTAAAAATGTAATATAAAAAGGTAGAGCTTTTTTCATAGTCTTCAAATTAATATTCAAATTAGGATGCAAGCAATCAAAAGTCTTTATAAAGTAAAACAGTTAAACAAAAATTGATTCTCAACCGTTTACAGGAAATGTAATTTAAATAGTTGAATCAAATTTCTAGTACTAACAACTGCACTGATGGAGCGTTCTACCTTTTTTGCACTCAATTTTATGTAACTTTGTTACACAGCGTCAGGAGCTACAGCTTCCAGTCACAAAATGTAAAGAAGCTACATACAAAACAAAATAAATGCGGGCAAATATAAACGTGAACGGTTAACTCCGATGCTTATGCGGCGTACACATTGAGTCAACAAGCGATGACCATCTACTAAAGCCAGCGAAGCGCGTCAAAGGGGGTTTGCTGGCTTTGGTTGGTTCAATCTGTACCTAAATACGTCTCGTTGACCGCTTGAGATATTTATTCCTTTGATGTTACTGCTGCATGGTGGATTTTCGGTAAACATGCATTGCTTAATGAGTACACAGGTAGAAATGTATTTTATGGAATGTGAATTTAATTTACAAAAAACAGTCAAAATAGCTTTTAGATTATAATTTGGATAGAGAACAAGTAGCTATTAGAAATACTTATAAGTAATTACAAAAGCATAATATAACATACGATAAAGACGCAGTCATTGAGGTACTTAGGTGGCTTAATAATATTTCTATTATGCATCCAGAAGATAGTCAGAAGAGGGCGCTGAAGGTCCTAAGAAACATAAGGCGGATGACGTAGTCAGTCAGGCCATCTTTCGAACATCGCATGAGCAGCTTATGGTACAAATTTTAATTTACCCGCACCGCTTTAGTTATATTGGTAATATTTAGACTTGTGTGCCAGTACAAGCGATCAGAGTCTTCTGAAGAAAGCTTTTCTAGTCCAAAGCTTTGATTCTGCTATGCATACAAGAAACTTACAGACGTCCGCCTTGCTCGACTGTCAAGCAAGAAGTAAAATTAGATAGAGATTTAAATTAGATACTGCACTGTACCGCGCACCGCCATTACTCCGATCAAGCCACTCAAATGAAGTCAACGCTAGACTAAACCTCTTTCTTGTAAATTATATATAACGTAACATGAGTTTTACACTAAATGAATAAATGTTAGTTATATAGTATTGAATTACATAATATAATATTCAGTCGACAAATTTTAATCCTGAATTTATGATTATTAACACTAGTAGGTTACTACATATTCGTAATGGCACTAGCATTGAATCTTCTGCGTATTCTATGAGTAATTCTGTTATCTACTTTTAAAATAGTTATCGGTTCCATGGATTTCAGCCTGTTTTACATATTATATTGACGGGAAATGGTTTGTGCACACGGGGTGTCTGGTCAGGCTTTTAATGCATTCAGGTACTGACGCTTATTCTGTTCGCTGTATATATCTGAAACTAATATATAAAGCTATAGAGACTGTTTGTTGGTTTGTTTGCTTGAGTACGCTAATCTCAGGAAATATTAGTTTGATTTGAAAAATTCTATCATTGTTAGATAGCCCATTTATCGTGGAAGGATATAGGCTATGTATCATTACGCTAAGATCAATAGGAACGGAGCACCAAAGAAGAATGTTTCAAGATCGGGGGGCATTTTTTCACTTACGTTTTTCAACTATTCCACGCGGACGAAGTCGCGGGCAGAAGTTAATATGTATATTAGATATTAGGGCAGAATATATATTTCACAATATCCCAATAGCCGCGATGCCTCGGAGCATTTGTTAGTGAGATTTCTAAAGTTTGCGTAGTGGGTTGCAAGAGTGCATCGATGATACGGAGCACATCACAACTATGTAATTAAAAAAAATGCTTAACTGTTTATTACGTTAAATTAATGATCACCAAAATAACATTTGTAGTTTTATTAATATTCATTTTTAAAAGGTGCCATAAGTTATGACCCAGTATGTAGCTTATTTGTAATAACTGATGTTCACTGCGCCCCGGGTTGGTTAATTCACAATTAGACACGGTAGGGGCGTTTAAATCGGTTTCTAGATTTTTATATTTTCAATGCAGGACAACTTCTGCCAAGACTGCAAGTTATAGACAGATAAAGATATACGAGTATATAAGAAGATATTAAAGTCATCCCATAAACTTAGGTTCTCTACGAAGCAAATTGTTGAAGAAACGCATGTTTTTCAATTTATAATGGAATTGACCCTTTTTCTTCAGTCTTCCCATGTGTTGTAGAGTCCTTATCAAGGGTAGAAATCTGTACAAACCATTCAACTCATCACCCAAACAGAAGAGGAATGATGATTCAATGTAATCTGCAAAAAAAAAACATTTTTTACAGCTAACAAATAATTAAACATTAAAGACAAAAAGGATTTATGGAGACGATACCAGGAAAATGATAAAAATCGACTAAAAATGTTACTTTGAAAAGATCTTAAATTCTCCATACAATTCTAGAAGGTGCAATAGATTGTTTTTAGCTTTTTGCTAGAAATTTATTTTTAAAGCAAATGAGTCAACATTCGATAAATGGCTGCTTTGAAGAATTTGATTTTTGAGTTTATACTCTGTTCGTCTAGTCTAGAATCTAGACTAACGAATTGTTTATTTTATTTATTTATCATCTTATTTCAGATATCTCGTATCCATCTAATATATAAAATTCTCGTGTCACAGTTTTCGTTGCCATACTCCTCCGAAACGGCTTGACCGATTTTGAAGAAAATTTTTGTGCTTATCCGGTATCTATGAGAATCGGCCAACATCTATTTTTCATCCCCTAAATGTTAGGGTAGTCCACCCTAATTTTTTTTTTACCGGGCAGGACGTCGTCTGCCGGGACAGCTAGTATTACTATATTTGTTACGTTAACTTAACACGTTAGTAATTAATATTTAAAAGTTTTTCAGGCTTACATATAATAAGGGCTTTTTTGTGGCTTCATGCAGTGCCCTTAAAGGAAATTTCGAAAATATCAAAAAAATTAAAGAATTTGAATTTTTTTATGCGCTTACAACTTTCGAGAATTAGCGTGCCCCTAAAACAAGTGACAAAAACAGGCCTGCATGTAACTTACTATTACTTCCTATCCTATGGACACCGCTTCGCAATGCTAAAGCTTCTAAAAACTCCTTGGCAACACATCTACCGAATAATTCTTTTAATTCATATTTATCTATCTCAGGCTCTTTTTTATGATAAATAACTAAGAGATATTTACTTAGTTCTCTAAATAACTACGTTCGTCGTGCAGTTGTTAAACATTAGGAGATAAAATATTTACTTGAGCTGATAGCAGTCGGACTCTTGTTTTCCCACCGCATTTTGCACTGCGCGTAATCCATGAAGCAGTGGTTTTTGAAAACGAGGGTTGGTTCCCTGGCCACGATTCCAGGGCGGCCACACACTGGCGCGTAGGTTTCTGGACATTTCTAAGCAGGATAGCAACACAGGAACATAACAGAAAACTTTTTAGTATCATAATAATTCGCTAGAACTCAAAATGATGTTTTTTAAGTTTGTATGTTGGTAAACTGGTAACTTTAAACATTAGGTACATATTTGTTTTCGTCCTTCTTGAAAGGCTCCATATTGTAGGGATCAAGGAAAGTTGCGGGAGGGAGATCATTCCACAGCTTGCGTACTTTGGCATTATGGACCACAAATCACGTATATTGCAAGACTACAAAGTGTTGTTGAAGTTGGATGAATCTTAAAATTAAGTACCAAATCAAATAATTCATCAGAGTACTCGTAAAGGAGAAAGAAGTACTGACTATTGCCTAGTAAAAAAGTAAATATGTATTAGCATAAAATGTTTATGAAATGATGCAGATGTGAAGAAGCATTTAATGATGGGGTCATAGGATTTTTTATATTATTCTGTTGCTTTTTGACGTTTGATTATTTAAAACTTTATAAAACGTCATAAAAACGAAAGAAGAATAACACGTGAGCCAGTCATGTCGTAATTTTCGTAGCTTTTTCCAGTTACGTTTTTTTGTTCGGCGAGTGTTATATCAAGTAGATTTAATTTTCATCTATAAATAAAGATTGCGGATTACCGTTGGGCATTTATGAAAACAAGACGACAGAGTAGGTGCGTGGTTGTAATCTTCGCTAATATTTTTAGGTATCGTAATCCAAGGTTTGAAGACCTTTACCGGACCAGCTATCTTCAAATGCATTCGACGAGTTTCGTTTAGTTCATTGTCTAACTCTTTTAAAGGCAAATCAAATACATGTGTTCCAGCAAAGAAATTGTCTATGGTATTTTTATATCAATGTTTCTATCAAATGGTGTATCTACAATTATTATATTTTTCAGTTTCATTCTGGCTATAGGGTCAAACGGTTCTCTATTTTGCGAATACTTTTGTCATTCTCTACATGAAATTATAACTATTTAGATTAATTTCACTTTCAGGTTTTTCTCCATTGGTTTGTATATCAGGAATTGTTGTTGCATTAATATTGTCATTTTTAGTTGTGTTTTTATTATCATAACTAAACCATTGCAAATAAAGTATCTGTGATTTCGAATTGCTTTTTATTTACGCAGTTGTATCGAATTAGTTCACAATTATTTTCAAACAGTCTGATCTGATATCCATTTCCATTATCTCTAATCCCACACACTTTCTTTCCAAGATTTGTTTTTGAACAGTCGTAAACAAAACAATTTTTTTTTTGGTCTGCCGTTCCATTAGCTTTTTTAACATCGTAATTACTCAAAACAAATCCTTTTTCGCAATATTCGATGTTTATTTTTCCATACTCTGAAAGTTAATTAAAGCTCTCTGTATTTATATTAAAGTCCACTGCACACCAGTCCTCGTAGTGACGCAGTGAACAAATATTGAAAACCGTTTTTATTACAGTCTATCGTTTGATGTAAAAGGGACCGAAAAATATTGCGAAGCTTGTAAAAGCGAAGGGAACAAAAAATAAAATGCATCACGTTTTATGTGTGAAAGATTATTTTAAAATTGCATTTACTCGTGTTGTTGATACACTTGGCTGCTTCATTACTGAGCTACGAATAAGATTTAAATTATATTTTTAAGCGTGTTAATTTTTCCTTATATCTATATATAACAGAATCATTTTTCACAAATTATTGTGTTCAGCATATATTTTTATTTGTTTATTGCTGATATTAGAAGGGTCAAAAAATTGATTCAAATTATCAGTCATTTTACTCCAATTAATTAAAAATCAGAGTATCATAACATAAAGAAACTTAGCATAGAGCTGATTCTCAAAGTTCATACAATAAAGTATACCATAACATGGAAAATGTTTAAATATTAGTTGCACAAATAAAACTTTTGAATGCTTTTGACCGACTCCAAAAAGAGAGGAGGTTCTCAATTCGTCGGAATCTTTTTTTATGTATGTTCACCGATTACTCCAGATTTATGATCCGATTACTTGATTCTCTTTTGTTCGACGCGGAATAGTTGCCATTTGGTCCCCTAAATATTTGACATAGTTTGGCCTAGTAGTTTTCATTTTATGAACATTTTTTATGAAAAAGTTTCCATTCCGCGCGGCACCTTTCGTAGCTAGACACTAAAAAGTAACAAATAAATAAAAAAACCGACTTCAAAAACTAAAAATTATAAAATAACTTATTTCTAAAGCTATATATTATCTAAAACATCTTGAAGTCGGTGCAAAGTAAGACATGAAAATTGATATATTTTGAAAATTACTAAGCACCGACTTTAAGTTGTTTAAGATAATTATAAAATTACCGCGCTTAAAACCGTTAAAACGTAGTTTTATTATGTGTACAAGTCGCGAAAACTTAAGAAAATATTATGTTTAAGATAATATATACTTAATAATAATAATAGCTTAAGAAATTACTTATTTTATACTTTTTAGTTTTTGAAGTCGGTTTTTTTCAACGAAGTTTTCTTATTTTCACTTTTGAATTTAATTTACTATATTTTTTATCTGATGATTGAAAAATCGGCCCTTACTTTTATACTATCTATAATCCCTTACCAAAATTACGTTCAGCTTCACACCCATATTTCAACAACTGACACTCGTTTTGAATAATCTCAAACGATATCCTTCATTCTCTTGTCTTATGCCACAAACTCTGTTTTCCAGTTTATCATTACAATCCAAAGTCTTACAAAATGTTGATTTTTCATTTTGTATAATTGTTGCGATTATTTCTGTGATCAATATTGTAATTACAAAAAGTAACATAATGTGTATGTTTTATTATGTTTGAATAAGTAAAGCAATTTATAAAGGCGAGTTCATATTATCAGAAGGGTGCTGCGATGACATCATCATTATCATCGGATCATTAAATTCCGTTTGGGTTGGAGCACTCACTCACACTTTTCTATTTATTTTTTTACTTCGCACAATCTTAGGCAGCCCGTGTTTTAAGACCACTGCCATGCATGTCATCCTTCACAACGTCAAGCCGGCATTTTTTGCACTTCTTCCTTCTATCGGGACCTGGCGGAGGTAATATTGCTGATTTTTGTTTCCCACATAATTAGGAATTTGGCCAGGACAAACTTTTGGTTGTTATGATGGCATATTCTATATCAGGGGTGGTAAATACAATTGAGAAAAGATCGTATAGGTTCGCTTCTGACCACTGTCTCACCTGATGTGGAGTTATGACGCGGCCTAGGATGAAGCACGCTTACCTAGAAGATATCTTATTCACTCCTGACAGGAAGACTCCTAGTTTATATTTGTTAGTAAAAACATTCGTAATAAATTTGCTGGTGTCAGTTTTTGTTCGGCAGTGCGCGCCAGAAAAGATAAAGTGAAGCGCTCCATGTAACATCGAGATATCTCATGTGTCGAACCCACTAAGCCACCTTCGATATGGGTGGCGTGTATAATGTCCGTTCCCCTAAAGCTAGGGAAACTAGCCCAGCAGTGGAAGGTTATGGGCTATTTTGATGATACGTATTATATAAGTAGAATAGCCTAGTAGTGGAAAGTTATTAGCTGGTTTGATGATATAGAATATTAACAGATTATATTCCGGATTTGTATTCGGAAAATGAGGTAAGTATAAAAAACAGTTTTATCAAAGAAATAAAACCACTTTTAGTTGAATTCTTCATTATATTTCACACGAAACGTATAACTGAAAAACGAAAGTGGCAATATTCCGGATTTTGACACGGCACAACGTCGTGCTTGCGACACGAGGGCAGCTAAAAGTTAACGTCTCAACAGTTGAGACGCTTGGAGTGAAAATGTTCTCATCTACGATCATTACTGAACTAATATTAAATTGCTGGAAAATCAGATCACCTCCAAACGTCGAAATATGAACACAATGCCACTTCCAATTTACAGTTTGCTTTTTTTACCTTTACTTATAAAGTTATCACAGTGTTTATGTAAAATGAATGTGATTATTATTTTATATACCCACGCCTTTATTATATTTTATTGCCGATAACAATTAATTAAAATCGGTTTGCTGTGTTTTGCAGTCCAACTAACGAATAATATACAACAACGAGATTGTCATTTACTATTTTCAATTGAAAGATGACCAGTTGAAGTTGTTTGAATGTTATAATAGCCTTATTTTAGGTCTAGGTCTTCGATTAATTACACTAGCCCGCAAAAAGTAAAAAGTGTTCTATACTTTTGACCAGATCACATCTATTTTAAAGCATTTCAATGTTACTGAATACGAATCTGAGATCAGTTTGGTCCATACACCCATAAAATTTGAGGGTGTATAAATCAAACTGATTCCATATTCGGTCTCATCAAAACAGCGTTGCCAGATGACCATGTCAATTAACCCCAATTTTTTTCAAAAACTCCAAAATAAGCTTTTTTAGAAAAAAACCTTAAAATAGTTTTTACTTATTTTAAAGGAGAAAGAAAAAAGCAAAACCACCATCGTAGCGAAAACGTCACTAATTACGTCATCATTTTCCCTCACGGGGCGCTCGCAACGACCCGTGTCAACAGGTGCGTTAAATAACCATTCCACTTGAACTTACGATTGTGACGCCAGCAAATAAGTGAAACGGAAAAAACCGCAGTTGTGAACGTGATCATTGTCAGTCAAAAGTCAAAAAGACATGTTTTTGATAAACAAGTGGACATAACATTTTGCCGAATTCCTTAAAATTAATAATTATAAACTAATATATCATTACTCTAAAGTAGAGTAATAATACGGTATTGTGACTTAGATATAATAATTGTACTCATAAGAATTGCGTTTGTAGATGAATTATTGATACTTAAAATATCTCTCTAAAATTTCTCACAACAAAATATTTCCCCCGAAAGTTCCCCCAAAGAATCTTTACCCCCGAATCTCCCCCCAGACGTGAAAAAAACCCCGAATTTGCAGGGTGTTTTTTTCACATTGTGTTTTTGTGACAAATGTGAACTGTATAGTGAGATGTGATCTTTCGAGTTTTCACAAGAACTCCATTGAATGGCGTCAGTAGACTGCAATACAACTGCGCTACTATACGAAGACCTATTAATTAACATGTTTCCGACCGAAAGACTTTGATTTGATCAATTAAAAAAAACTAGAGATCACTTTTTTCTTATTAGGGGCCGATCTTATTCATTTAAATTAACTGATTACGAGCAAATGTTTAGCGCCATCTATTTGTTACACATTTAAAGCACTGCACATAGTTTCATGATGTTTACTAAGATGTCACTTTACGAATTATGTTATTAAAACCAAAGTGTTATTAGGTTTATTGGATTTTAATACATTTTTAACATTGAATTTTCTCTTTTCGTTTTAGTAATCATTAATAATAATTTGTTATTCTGTAGGTTCAATCGACACTCAGTTTAATAACAAAACAGATATGTCATTAGTCAATACTTCAAAATAATGTCAACTGTCATTCCTTATTCTGGCATATTGCCTTTTGCCTTGCCTCATTTTTTGTTTTCCGATTCTTAATTTCTTACTTACTAATACTTACCATCTCAGAACTCAGATCTCGCCTCAGGTTTCGAAGTTAAAAAGAATTTTCAAGATCGAAATTATTGCATCAAACTCCTTTATTTCTCTTTACTTTATTAATGAGAGATGTAAATCAAACCAAATCCTAAATATTTCCTCAATCATGGCCTTAAGAACTGAGACTGTAAAAAGTAAAATTATAAAGATTTATGAATTAGACGATTATGAAAAACTCATAACAGGTATAAAAGTGGCAGCATGTATGCTCACAGAGTCTCATCAAGTGGGTAAGTCGAGAGTACGTATTCTTTACAAATGATAACTTATTTCATAATATGTGGCAATATTCAATAGATTCTAACTACTTTCAAAGTAATGGTGTACATTTTTGACTACATAAGGCCAAGTTTGAGATAAAAAATTACTTTGCAAGCGTGACCAAAAATTCTATATGTTATATGAATAATTAGATTACGAAATTGTATTTACTCATTACTTTGTTAGCAATTACATTTGCACCTCAGTAACAACTGACATCGATTATAATTATTTTTCAGTTTTTATCATTATGTATCTTAATCAACATCCTCAATAATCCTGGAATTGAGTAGGCTAAACCCTTGCTGGATTACCTCCCTGCAACTCAGAGGCTCTGGGTTCAATGGTAAATTTCAGATTTTTCTCAGTTATTTACCATGGTCCGGTTGTCTGGAATTGGCCCCAGTAGTCTGTTGTATATTACCGTACACAAGTGTAACTTGCTTAATTTGTGGATACAATGTGTATTTGACTGCAATTATAATATTTTTTTACATTTCAAATTTGTACTACATATTGTGTATTAATATTGCATCATAGTTAATATGGCAAAAGCTAAACTGTTAGAAAAAATATGATGTAACAAATTTGCTATTAAATGATATATAAAGGTCTGTAGCCAAGTGGCATAAACATTGATTGGATATTTATCTTCTTTACTAAACCTTTCACTTGTGTATGTAAGGATACCACTGCAGATTTTTATATATGTGAGTCCATAGGTTACAAACTTTAGAAAGAACTAGGTTATAATTTGGTCTGCAGTTGAAATCTGTTTTTTTTCATATTTAAGTGGATGAAGCAAGTGTATTGAAGAGGTTGAATGCTTTAACCCTGGATGGGCCTCGGATGGCAACTGTGCTCATGCTGTGGAGTGGGTCCATTTGAATCTAGGGTGCAACAGACAGCACATTATAAACACCACTGGCATACACACAATTTGAAGAGAAAGCTGTTTGGGAAACAACCATTATCCTTAGGACAGTTTAATTCTAGACAAGGTTTGGAGTTTGAGCTTATAATTTTAACTTTTTGTATTCCAAAATAAAAGGTGAGTATTCTATGGTTCTTCCTCTCTCTTTTCTTTCACCTTCTTATTTGGTTCAGCACATTATTTTTTTCATACTTCTTTAAGCTGTGACTTAACATCTGGTACACAATTTTAGTAGTGGGTGGCGTAGTGGGTAGGGGAGGTATACTTACCCCATTTCAACCTTTAAGTCTGGAGATTTAATTTTTTTTCATTATAACATAACCTCACTTATTTTTGTTGTAAAATTTTGTCACTTTTGATAATAAGAAAGCGTGATTTGAGTTTATGAATGTACACACGAATTAAATATATAACCAACAAAACTTTTTGTAAAACTAAAACTGTTTTTAATGTAGAAATAATTCGCCGGCCGCTGTGCCGCGCCAGCGGCTGGTGAATGCCAGAACTGACTGGTTACCATTTACTATTTATTTTATACACACAAACAGTATGAAGCCTTAAAAGTGTCATATGAAACATTTGTTTTATTTATCAATTTAGTCGACAACTAGCAAGTTGCTTTTTTAATATCATAATAAATCAATATATTAATGATATCAATTTTTAAGTACATTGCAGAACATTTTTTCTTTAATATTGGTTTAATATAAATAAATGTGATTACGTAAGAAATCATCTTTATTGGTCGCCATTTTGAATGGTTACTCTTGTGGTGTATATGAATGTGCTCTATTGTGTTTTTCTTCACTTTTATCCAATTAAGCTGGTTTTTGGTTATGGATTCATTTATTGGATTTTTAAGTGAGGTTATGTTTATTAAAAAAAATATCAAGGTCTCCAGACCTTAGGGGTTGTAGTAAAGGTAAGTATGCTTCTCCCATTCATTCATCACATCCCTACTTAAAATTCGTGTACCGGATAGCTATAGATTTACCCTTCTTTATTCTGGCGTACAGGCTGATAATATTTAAACAAAAATATCATAATTTTATTTACAGAGGACTCAAGTGTATCAGGTAGTGAGTCTGATGAAGAGGATACAACTAAAAATCCAGCAAGTGATCTCTTTGCAGCTGCCACTAGGCATTGCAAAGCATTCTTCACAAATCCAAAAGGACAAGTGTTTTGTATTTATAGATGCGCCTTGCATCATAGGAAGGTGAGACATATTTTATTACTATATAATAGAGATTAATATTTGGAAAAATAGTAGATTTTGAAATCAAATGACTATTGGGGGAATGAGTGCTATGTATTGAATTTTTGTGTTACTTTGTACTGTACTTAATTTTTGCAATTATATTTATATAATAAATAAATAAGTACCTTATTGATTATATGAAACAGCAATTAAAATTATTTCTATAAAAAAATTGGAAAGTAAGATGATAGCAAATTGTATAAACACACACTCTTTTTTATATATGTTGCGCAAGAACTTGTTGTAAAATGTGTTAAATACATAATTACAGGAAGAATTATCTACAGATGGTGATGGCACAGCGTGGGTGGAGCGTGTGCAACGTTTGGCATTACCAGGATTTCAAAGATGGGCAGTGCTCATGGTTTCTGGGGGCCATTTCGCTGGTGCCATATTCAGTGGTGGAGTGGTCGTACTTCACAAGACCATGCATTCTTATGTGACAAGACGAGGCCAAGGTAGTTTTTATTTTTTTAAGATAAAAATAAAACTTTTTATTTTTATTGCACGAGTTCAGCAGACAGTCAGACAGCCTGCCTAATGGTAAGCGGTTACCATTGCCAATGGACATTTGCAACACTAAAGGCGTTACAAATACACTGCAGCTCTCTTGAAGGATTCTTAAATTTATGAGTTTCTTAAACTCTTATATAGTGTGTATCCAGAAAGCAATTCTTAACTTGTACAAGTTTGTGGTACATTTCTCGAAAGAACTATCAAACCTCTAGATTTGGCATTTAACATAGTAATTTGTGATTCAACCTGTCATTTATAATAATAAAAAAATACTGTCGTGTCAAAAATTATAAATAAAGAAGACAAATTAGGTAAAAATGTGCAATGCAAATGTGGCATTGCAGCTATGCTTTGACAGCCCGATGATAGATCAATTAATAATGTCCTAATGCGTTACCACCTTGATTTAGCTTAAAATCCACTTCATTTATAAACAAGTTTTAATCAATTTAACTTATCAATATATATATATATATATATATATATATATATATATATATATATATATATAATCGGCAGACAAACACACACATTGTATATCCCAAGTTAAGCAAGTTACGCTTGTGTTATGGTAATATACAACGGACCACTCTGGGCCGATCCCAGACACCTATACCATGGTAAATAACGGAGAAAATACGTTTCCGAAATTTACTATACCGGGAATCGAACCCGGAGCCTCTGGGTTGCAGTGAGGTAGGCCGGCAAAGGCAACGCCCGCTCAACCACAGAGGCCGTCATATATATATATATATTTATGATTTATTTATAAATAAATTATGTTCGTGCCTACCCCGCAAGGGACCTGGCGTGAAGTTATGTATGTATGTATGTAAACTATCATTGTATTTAATTCGGCAAAATAAAACGGCACTTATAATAATTGTGGTATTATTTTTGTTTAAAGTAGAACATTTTCTATTTTCATATCGATAACTTTCGATTTGTTTACGTATAGTGTCGATGGTTTACTATTTGGTGCGTTACATCACCATTACCTCACCCACAACAATAAATGACGATTATGTCATTTGTTTCATGTGGACTTTACTGTCAAGAAATATGTAACTTGATAGATGTGCAAATGTCAAAAGTTAAATAATCGCTTGGAAACAATATAGTAGTTTGAAATACCTACCAAATATTGTTATAGGCCAAGCGCAGGCTACGAGAGACCAGCATGGTAGTGCACCGAGATCGTCAGGGTCTAGCCTAAGGAGGTATAACCAAGCACAGTTTTTGAAGGTATGTGTTTAGATAATACACGTACAGGGCCTTATTTATAATAAAAATGTTAAGAAACGATTAGGCATCTCTTAAGTAAGAGAATCAGTATCAGACCCTAATCAATGAATATCTTTTTCTTCACTTATAAACGTGTAATACCTGTTGTTTACCTAAAGGGAGCACTAGCGATGCGCAAACTAAATCACCAATGAGATCAGTGATTTATAAATCTTTTTCCATAAAAGATGCAAATCACTCTTTTAAATCTTTGGTTTCGAATGATATAATTTATTCAGTTGACCGTTTTAAGCTTTACAATAACGCCACAGAATTTAATTTACTGTGTATCATCATTGTATTTCTTAGAGTGCGCATGTTATCTCTTTTCAATTCACAATATCCTGTATCTATTGTCTCATACTACATCTAAGTATCTGATTTGTTAGTTTTCATCATTCCATGTGACTAAAATCAATCTTAACGTAGTGAGTTAAAGATGTATTTTCCAAACCAAAGATTTAAAGAGTGATTTCGAATTTTGAAAGATTATACATCTTTTAAATCAATCACTCCTGAGTTACACATCTTTAGGGAGCACAGATAAACGAAAATCCAATGAATAATGTAGGTTGTACCCAAAATATTCAACTAAAGAGGAGTTTATGGGTAAGATTTTCACTAAGTTTCTTTTAATTTGAGAAACAATTATAAGTAAGGCCCTAATTGTTCATTAAATAAAAGATGATTAAAACTTGGTAGTATACTAAGCAAGCAAGCAGCTTGAGGGAGGCCTTTGTCGAAGGACAAGCTGAGAGGGAGACAAAACTAGATACCAATTAGCGGATTAGGTTTTCTTTTTTTTTTCAGCAATAAAGGCTATTTTAATTTTATTTAGTATACTAAGAATTATTATAATAATAACAAAACGCTTTGAACAAAATGAATATTGAACAGCTACCTAGGTGTTAAATTTTCATAGGCAATTCCGTAAATAGTAATACCAATTTTGTTCTACTATCATACTTCCGCGAGGATATCGAAGAGATGTTGTCGATTTAGTAGGATAAGAATTTTTGATACTATTGGAATGGAATCTTTGAATATCTTCGCAAAGCCTTGATAGTGATGTGGCAGAATTGGGCCATTTCCTTTTCCAGCATGTCCAGGATATAATCGCCAGTTGGTCGGAAGATTTAATAGGCTGTTCTCTAGTACTTTACCGTGCAGTGGGCTCCGTGAACCAAGCGGCCATCTTTGGCAAAAGTTCTCCGTTGAATAGGGACGACTTGAAAGTCAGACAATTGCCTTTTCCAACTAGAAAACCGACGTACAAAGAGGTGCAGAGGGTGCATGAAACTGTTGCTAGCATTGAAGTTTATGGTAAGTTAGAGAACTAATTTTACATTAAACAGAAAATAATAAAGCTTTTAGTTTTTATTTATGCTTCCATTTTGCGGTTTATTTTATTCAGAAAATTTTCGTGGCGGTACTATCACTTGATATATTATGTACTAGCTTCTGCCCGTGACTTCGTCCGCGTGGTGCGGTTTTTTAACTATCCCATGAGAACTTAAATTTTTCGGTTTTAAGCGTTTTTTGTCATTGTACAGAAATTCAACATCTACAGTTTTATTATATTATGTATAGATAGAAAATGAAATTACTTTCATATTTTTTAAAAATATTCAATTGTTCAAACTGTTATTATGGATCTTTGTGTCTGAAATAAATAATAATTATTATATGTCCTTGAAGACCACTTACTAACTTCTCTATTAGCTATTGGTCCACATTTTTGATTTATAACTGGTTTTATTACCAGGCACTCTAAATCAGTATAAGTTTAGTATTAAAATTAGAATAAATATAATATAATAAGTGAGTAAGGTACACACTAGAACCAAAATAACTAATAAGCATGTTTAAATTCTAAATATTAAATCTAGAAATTATGTTGTAAAAAACGGTATATAACTCAAGTCCGTAGAGTTGTTAAAAAAGAAAAGAAATTAACAGGCGCTGTTCATCTGTTATAAATAATTTTTCAGACACAATGGAGTTATTCCAAAAGGCACTTATAGCGTCAACTGCAAAGACCACAACGAAAAGCTCTTCAGATACTACCATAAGTAGTGCAAAGAAAAGTAATAAAGCTAGCCCACATAAGAACATTGATAGGGCCAAGTCAAGGTAAAGTGAGCTTTATAAGATCTCTGTGTTTTATAGTTTTAATTAATTATCTAATAATTTTCATTAGTAAAGAGTCATAAATACAGTGTAAACTCCATGTAACGTCACTCGATTCAACGACAAACTCCCTTAATCGTTCAAATCACTTGGCTTTGATTGGTTTAACTGGTCTTCCATACAATGATACACTCTATATAGCATTACACCCACTCTAAATAACGACGACAATTGTAGTGAAAATTGCCTTTTAAGGCCAAAATTAGTAAAAACTGTGCAGCTGTGTGCAAATTCTACTGTCGGCATCATACATACTGAACTTCCTTAGAAATTCCGAAATACCGAAATTTCTAAGTATTTTCCATCACCAAGGTGCCTCATAAGAATTAGACAATTAATATCATGTAGGACGTGTAAGTCGTGGTCGCGTAATGGCTAGAGCACACGTCCCAGACTAAAGGGTGTGGGTTCGATCCTGGTCGGGAATGCACGCATCACTTAGGCAGTTTTCTGGTCTGATATGCATATTTACCATGTGGTAACAACGGCGAAGGAAAACATCGTGATGCAACCTGGACATCGCGATAACCGATCAGTCAAACCTGCCAAGCCGCCTTGGACAAGAGTGGCGGGTATATTGTTCGTTTCCCCTATAATAAGAGGATTGAGCCCAGCAGTGGATTTATGGGCTGATATATTTAAGAAGTAAGAAAGAGAGTTGGTCTAAAAGAGAGTGTCGGGGTGAAGGTAAGGAAAGGAATGCTCCGGTGGTTCGGGCATGTGGAAAGAATGTGACTAAACAGATATACAATGCAGAAGTGGATGGATGCAGAAGTAGTGGAAGGCCACGACACACCTTCCATGATCAAATTGATCATGTATTAGCAGAAGGTGATGTCAGGAGCCTTAAGAACAGACGAGCGTGCATGACAAGAGCTATGGATGTAAAAGAAGCAAGCGAGGTGTGTAAGAATAAGTCTGTATGGCGCTCTGTCGTTCGTGCCTACCCCGCAAGGGACCTGGCGTGAAGTTATGTATGTGTATGTATGTATATTTATAATATAGGATGTATTATCTTACAGAGAACGCGCGCCCCGCGAACTCCCAACTCAGTTAATATCGAGTGAAGACGAGGGCCCATGCTATATTGATTCCGAAACACCAGTTGGTTGGATCAAAACATTATCAGAACAAAGTAACAACAGGATAATAACTAACTCGAGGAAAGATTTGCTCAATGACTGTAACATTGGCAATGATGCCTCCACTGAGAGCGATAGAGAAAATAAATTAGAGAAGGGAGACGAGAAAGGCCAAGTGAGAAAGAAGAAGAAGAAGAAAGAAGAGAAGCCGATTGTTTCGGTGAAGAAAGTACCCGAGAAGATACCTGCGAATGTCAAGAAGGTATGTTATTTTGTAGTTTACATGTGACACGCAATGTTTTTTTAGATTATTAAACCTCTAATCGGTTATAGCCTAAGTATATAGAGCCTTTCTTTTTGGTTTTTTTTCTAAATTTAATCTGAATCAAACGGGTTTGCTAACAAAGTTAGTTAAATATATTTTGTTAAATTAACCGGTTTATAACGTATTTGAATGGTTTTTGCCACATACCTTCAAAACGCAGTCGTATAAATACAGCAAGTTTTCAGTCAAGTCAATGAGATAGTAATTTCGTGGAATAAAGTGGTTAATTAAGGTTTATGTAATTCCCTGCCAGGGCATTTGGAGTTCCCATAGTCCTGGTATAAGGCGCAGGACGGAATACCCAGGGGTTTTAATGGGTATCCTTAACTGGTGATTGGTAATAGCATGGCACCAGTTCTGACTGGGCATCCTAGTGCCATCCCACTCACGGCAAGCAAGCTTCTATGCTTGTCTCGGCTTATGGTCCTCAATCGCATTTCCCCTGGTTAAAAAAAAGGTTTATGTAATTCAGTTTTAAGGTTTACACTATGAACGAATTAGTTGACTATAACTGGTTATAAGTGATTAAAACAATTGGGATTGTTCACTTTTTTTCAATCTAGCTATTTCAAAATCCATTTCGAGGAATAGTATCCCTAAACATTTCTGTCTAGTTAAAATTCCAAAAAAATGTACGATCTTCTTGTATTTTGTAAGAAATGTGTTTGACCTTTATTTGACCTTACTAAATCCAATCAGGTGAGCCGTCTGCCTGTTTGCCTGCTTCAGGTGTAAAAAAATCTAGCTGTACATTAATTGATTTAAGTTCTGTAACATGGATTTTTCCCTAAAGATCACTTTAAAAAAATTAACGATAACTATAGAAAATAATAATGGTTGAACACGAAAAATTATAAGCCTAGCGACAAAAAACACTAAAATGATCACGATACGTGATGATTAATGACAGTGACATTTAAATAGTAGTGGCACAAATTACTACGTTAGTAAGTTTTATTATTTTTGTTTTCTAGGCAAAGAAATCAATGTATGACGTTATCGGAGAAATAATTTTAAAATCGAATTATAAAAAAACTAACCTTTAAAATACAAATATATTCAAATTAGTATCTTAAAATATCCTATTTTACGTAATAAAAATATAAAATCAGAGGGTAATTTTTTGTGAACAATCCCCATTTTAAATCGGTGCCAAGCCTTGATAATAATACCTCTAGTCCATTCCTGTCTGAACCGCCATTACTCTTGCCACATGGTAAATTAGTAAAAGGCCAAATGACGTGAGAAGAATGAACCGTAGGGAAGTTAATATAATAATACAGTGTGGTAAGTTGATATTTATTGTAATTCAGATGTGGAAACTGATATCTGGCAGTGAGCTCAACTCTTTGGATACGATATTCGAGTCTTGGACTGAGGGTGATTTGGAAAGTGCGTGCAACACTCAGGACCCGACAGATGGCAACACTGCACTCCATAAGGCCGCGATAGCAGAGAAACCTGAAATGATTACGTGAGCGTTGGACTTTATTTACTACTTTTATAGAATTGAGCCGATGTCAAAAATAATACGTAGTTGCTTTAGAAGAAGTAAAAAATATATTTTCAGAAGAATTTATTTTAAACAAATACTTTTGTTAACATCATCTAAGATATATTTTATAAGCTGACCACCTTATTCATAATAGTTATATGAATTTTATAAGCTTGTTAAAATGGAGTTCAAAAGAGTTTTTCATAGTCACATTAAAAATGCAGTTACTAAAGACACTTTTTTTAACAAGTCTATATATCTTGTATAATTATTATGACTAAAGCGTTTGTAAATTGTAAAATTATGATAAAAATAATGAAATAATTAAATGAGAGAAATCAAGCGTTTCAGTAGGACTGTATTTTTTATTTGAATTTTTTACTTATGAAATTATGATAGTTGTTCGACTCGATAAGAGGTCAGGGTGCTTTAGCAAAATTAAATATCACCCATAAACCCCCTGGTGGACACAGAAAAGCGTAACATCATTTGTGCTCTATTTTTGTAATAAAAAAATAATTTATCATAAACTTGGGAGAGGGAGGGGGGGGGGTTAGGTGGTTTTTTCATCAACATACTTCTAGATTACTAATGTGTGTTTTTTATATCTATTTTATCACGAAGTTGTTTATGAACAGGCAAATTTTGATAGCGGGAGGTAACCCATGCATCCGCAACAATTTGCTGCAGACTCCATACGCGGCCTCCCCACACCATGAGACCAGGATCGCCTTCAGAATGTTCCAGGCTCAACATCCCGACAAATATAACTATGCCAAAGTAAGACATATTATTGTCGCTTAATTTTTATCATACATTATTTACGATATGCCTTGTTCATAATAAGGCATATCGTAAATATAATAAATTATTATTTATTATATTTACGCTATTATTTATTTACTGAATTCATGCTTAAAGAAATCTCCTCTAAGATTGATTAATTATATTTGAAGATTCTGAACGTATTCAAAATGGTAGACCTTAAAAATAAGCAAAAATGTTCGAAGGACTAATAATAGTACAGCAGAAATAAGTCTTAAATATACCTTTAAAATTTCAGTCGCAAATTCCGGGGCCCATCACACCGGAACTCTTAGAGCAAGAGAAAGAAAGAAAAGCGGAGCAGAAGAGATTGAAACGACAGCGCGATAAAGAGAAGCAGTTGGAGAAGATTAAAACTAACAAATTCCTTCAGTTGACCGATAATGAAAAGGTAAGGTACATTGAGTTGTTATTGAAAGCCAATTCTGCTATTTCAATATTTTGACGTTGCGAAGATATTCAAAGTATGATTCCATTGCGATAGTGTCAAAAAAAATATTTTAATTTTTAATTATTGCTGTCAGTAGAAATAGCATTTGAAAAGATACCAAAATTTTAAACATTTATTTCGCGAGATTTCTCTTATATCGCGGGCTTCAAGCCAGAGTGGCGTATAAAAAAATGCGTTTTTTTTTATTTCGTCTACGATTTATAATTTTATCGATACACCACCTCTGTTTTTTTCTTCATAGTAGGTGAATTAAAAAATTAAGCATTTCACGTAATCAAGGAAGTACTTTCATAGACACATACAAATTTTCAGTTATAGAGATACATGAAAAAAAATATCTTTTTGTATCTCCTGAAAAGTTGGCTTATACGCCCCTCTGGCTTGAAGCCCGCGATACACATTTTGGAGAGTATGCATTGGAGCTTTTCAATCTTAACCCGCCGTCTCCCTTCCATCATCGGACAATCGCGGAAGGCCACGACACACCTTCCATGATCAAATTGATCGTGTACTAGCAGAAGGTGATGTCAGGAGCCTTAAGAACAGACGAGCGTGCATGACAAGAGCTATGAATGTCAAAGAAGCAAGTGAGGTGTGTAAGAATGGGCCTGTGTGGCGCTCTGTTGTTCGTGCCTACCCCGCAAGGGACCTGGCGTGAAGTTATGTATGTATGTATGTACAATCTACATATCTTTAAGTCTTATGTGAATAGGTACGTTTCGTGAAAGCCTACCTTTCGTGACGTCATTTCAAGAAATTACAGAGCTGATGTTTTAATTTAATAATTTCTTGATGTAACATTACAAAATAGATAGATAGATAGATAACACTTTATTGTACACCAACACAAACATGAACTTAAAGACTAAAATTATATCTGCTTATGTACAAAAGGCGGTCTTATCGCTAAAAAGCGATCTCTTCCAGACAACCCCAGGAATGAATTGAGATGATAATGGCGATGGTGGTATACGTAACATATAGTACGAACTACTTACATTTTAATAATAAATACATAAATGATATATATACATATATGAAGAAATTTTATATATTACATAGATATAAACTTAATATACATACCACACAAATACATATCTACAAAATATATAAATGAGTTTAAATATCATATTGCAACGACGGGTAGAATATTTTTTTTATAGTTTTAAATATCCCTAGCGATTTTGCTTGTCTGATTGTAACAGGAAGCGCGTTCCAGAGCTGTATAGCCTTAACAGTAAAAGAATTGTTATAAAAAGTTGAGTTATGCGCAGGAGTGTTATAATTACTAAAATTAAATACTAGCTATTGTGATGTTACACTAGGGGGGGGGGGGGGTTATAAATGTGACCAGCTGTGTGACATGGACGGGGGAGGGATCAAGAAATTCATGAAATTTGTGTGGCGATTTGTAGATTGCCCGCAATTGGACATAATTTATTATGCTCCAATTTAAAAAAATGCTGTTGTAATTACTAAAGAGCTTTTTAGAACTGTAAAGAAACACATAAAAACAAATACAAATAAAACTGGATGCAACCAGTTAACATTGCACGATTCAATGCAATTCATCACGGACAAAGTCCGTCACTATATTGCTAATCGATAGTACTACAAACGACTTACTCGTCTCGTAGTCGTGGCTTGACTGCCCCACCCGTCTGTTCTGGCATTGTTTTATACTGAACTGTATAATACCGACAAAGGGGCCCCCGTTCACGCACATCTGGTAAGCTTCGACTCAATGCAATAAGAACAAGGATTAATTCGTTCGACACTAATTACAGACATAAAATAAATTCGATAACAATAGATGTTTTCAAAGTTTATACACGAAATAAATAAAAGAATTCGTTTTTACAACATGCAGGTATGCCGTCTTTGTCGGTATGTAACAATATTAAACGGTTGGTCAACATAGGCGGAGTCATAACAAATGGATCTGACATTGTAGCTACAATTTTTGGTTCAACCATATTTCAATTCTATGACTACATATTATCGTTTATTCTTTTGCAGGTGAAATCAAAAGAATCCAGGTGTTTCCTCTGCGGTTCTCAGTTACCGAAGAAACCCTTCGAATATGACGCGTATAGGTTCTGCTCCGTCCGTTGTTTACAGAATCACAGGAACATCAGGCCACTTCATATGAGTGCGTGAAATATATTTTTTGATATATGCTCGTATATATAAATAAATATAACTTATTTCGGTATAATTTTCCTGAAAATCTATTAAGCTTTTTTATTCTGGATTTGTCTTTTAAAATGTTTTAAATACCATTCTTTATTATTAATAACATTTTACCCACTATTGGACCCGATTTTCCCAAAATGGATCAATACAAAAATTATAAAACAAGGAGCTATTGACACCATACTGAAGAGAATATAAAACTACTGTTCAGCAAAAATAACCTAAGATTTATTCAGATCTGACATAAAACAGTATGAAGCAAACGCTATGCAATATCTTATTTAGGTCTAATTCCTTGATCATTGATAATGATGCTAATAATATTTAGTATAAACTAAGAATTTTCTTTAATTTAAGTCGCCTGGAACAGAGCTTAAAGCAATAAGGCCGCCCATATTATTATCTATGACTCGATTACCTTACTGGCTTACCAAATTAATTTGGATAACATTTTAGTTATAAGATGATTACTATAAACATTATCTACTGTAATATTTAAATTTAGATGTGGCTTAAATTGTCTAATATATTTAAACATCATTAAATAGTATAATTCATTGCAAATATCCTCTTGTACCTATGTCGTTTTGTAATTCTTAATTTTGTTGTGCAACAATGTGTTATGTATGTCACCGTCAATTCGTAAATATAGTTTGATTATAATTTATCTCGCGAGATTGTAAACTGTCGAAATATTGTAAAATACTGCTTACAATTTAACATTTTATTTTTCGATAGAAAATAATCTATTGACGTGAAATCGTCAAATTGTGAAATGGTATGCAATGGAACATACTTCGCCCGCTGATTGGTCGGTCTTACGGTAAGTCGTTGTATAGAGTTAAATGTAAAAACAGGTATCACTCGAATAAATTAAACGCACTTCCAAAAGAAGACATTAAGTGTGTATTTATGATTTAGTAGATATTTAATCATTCTGACATAATGGTAAGAAAAATATTTTTCCTGTTTTAGAAATATAAAAATATCAAAAAAGAAACTTTAAGAGTAACTAAAAAGCAAAAAATAAAATCTTCACCATCTTGTAGTCGGTGCTAAATAAAACATAAAAATTACTATATTTTGGAATATTTTGTTGTTTTAACAAAGTAAATGTACAGTAATTTTTGTGCTTTCCTTGGCAGCTTTCTCGAAATCAATTTGTTCGAATATTTCGAAAATAGTTGGTGCGTTTCGGCATAAGTGGGTTTAATGTGCTACATTTAATTTAATAAAAAAACATTAATATGTGTCTTAAATTTAAGCAATATTAACACGATATTGAACAAAGTTGTAAATAAATATACTTTTTAACAGATTATGCTATATTATTGTAGTTTAGAACTTCAGGGGCCCAATTCTGCTATTACTATGTCGTCAAAATCGCCGGGCACTATCGTCTCAATCGTTTGCCTTATTTCGGTATTCTGTTAATTGTTATGAGCGTGCTATAACAATTAACAGAATATCTCTTTAAATATTTATAAATGGAAACTCGCGATATGTTTAACATTTTTGGTAGCTTTTTAATTTTGTTACATGCCGACAAAGGTACACGCACATCTGCCTGTAATAAAGCGCAGTTTATTACCTTCCCGCATTTTGGATATCTATTGTTTACTTTGTGTTTAAAATTTGTAATTAAGAAAAACATTCTATTGTTATTGTACTTGTTTTATGGCCGTCATTAGGTAGGTGTGTCGAACTAATTCTTGTTATTGTATTGCGTCGAAGCTTGCCAGGTATGGCATTGGTGCATTATAAAATAATGGCCTAGTGGCAGTCAAGCGACGATTACGATACTAGCAAGACGTGTGTAGTACATACGATAAGCGATATAGTGACGGACTTTGCGCGTGTTATTGGATCGTGCAGTTTGTACTGGTTGTATCCAGTTTTATTTGTACCTGTATTATACGTGTTTGTACAGTTTTAATAAATTCTATAGTAATTCCAATAAAATTTTAATTCGAGTCCTATGTAGCTCGTAACAATATATACATCTTCTTATTCAATAAATGTTCCCATAATTTAAGTGAAGTGAAGCTTTTATGAGAAATAAAATTCTTTGAACCAAATATTAACGTTTTAAAGGATACACGTCATCAAGCAATAAATTATGCCTTAATAAATATTGTTTGTGTAATGCATGTATGTGCTATGTATATTTGTATACATGACAGTTATCTTTTGATAATCGATTAATTATTTTCTAGTAACGAACTCAGCTCGAAATTATATATAATAGTTCCACTCAAACTTAATATTCGGACTAATACGGTTGCACTGTATGTATTTTTTATACTAACAAAATTAAAAATAGCGGACAGTAAAAAAAAATTGACATACTTTTTATCATCATACAAAACGTTAGCCTCATGGATTTGTATGAGCGTACAAGATTCAGAAAGCATCTGTGGATTTTTTAATTTGAAGACCTACACCTTACATGCGTTTAATAGTTTAGTTGTGGTATAAAATCGTGTTGGACATTTAATGTTTTTTTGATATAACAATGTTGAGTCACAGTTTCCTAACTTAGCCATGGTTTTATCAATAAATAAAATATAATTTAAAAAAGGTTCATACCCAAAGTGGTGAGTCAATCTGCACGGGTCGACTATGTTCTGCTATATGTGAGTAGCAGATACGGACATCCGGCACATCACTAGTATGAATTTACATTGTTATAATTATAATGTAAAGAAAGTATTGTAAAATTTAATCTAATTTAATAAAATGCTGAGAAGCAAATGGATGTCTTATTTTTTTAACCTTTGCAACTGTTGATATTACTTTAGATGGTACACCGGTATCAAGTTACCGTCAATGTCAATTTACTACTATTTCCCTAAGAGAGTTCCCACAGGAAATGATGGAAGGGAATGGAAAATGGATTCGGCAAGTATAAGTAAAAAAAAGCTTTAAGGGGCCTATTTAGTGTCCTGCATGGCAGTCCGACTGTGAAAGTTGTCGCAGCCTGCATTGCGTCCTGCAACACCAAGAAGAATGCCTTCTGAGTCCTGAAGTTTCGCGTAATACAGAATAGTGAATGAGCTTCTTTAGTCTTTTAGACATCCCGAAGACAAAGGAGTCTATGCTAACGTTTTCACCGATCCGATACGGCGTATCAAGCCGGTGTGAACAAAATCACAAATGCACTTAGTTCGCAAGCCTAAAGTTCTTTTTGGCTTGTATTCATACGTCTAGTATGGAGAATTTGAAGCGAACCGAGGTGTCGTCGCCTACTTCGTTGAGATTCTAAATATCTGTTTGTAGAGTCTCAAATTGAAACGTACAATTAGTTGGCAAGTAATAGCGAAAGATGATAATTCTACAGTTTGCACACGTATAATGCATTGTTATATTACAATACACATTTATTTAAATTCTGATATGGATAATAAAGGTCAGGTATTCGCACATTACACCGACTCAACGCCAATCCAACACGCTTACGCAACTTCTAGTTGAAAGATGCTGCTGTTGATTCTAACATTCGGTGCCAAAGAATTGTCAACTAGGCAATCAACGCATCGGTCACCAGTGGACAACTTGGCGACAATGAGTGGACAGTGCGTCGTCAACGAGTGGGAAGCGCATTGTAAACTAACTCGACCTCAACCAGATCTATCAGTCGTTACTCGACATCTAGAGCAAGCGTAAAACGTCTCGCTTCACATATCAAGAACTATCTATATATTAATAGAGACAGGAGCGCTCGAGGTGCGAGCACTGCGCAAAATCTGCGGAGTGACGCTCACGGACCGCGTTCGTAATACCGAAGTAAGAAAGAGAGTTGGTCTGAAAGAGAGTGTCGGGGTGAAGGTAAGGAAAGGAATGCTCCGGTGGTTCGGGCATGTAGAAAGAATGTATGATGAAAGAATGACTAAACAGATATACAATGCAAAAGTGGATGGATGCAGAAGTCGTGGAAGGCCACGACACACCTTCCATGATCAAATTGATCGTGTACTAGCAGAAGGTGATGTCAGGAGCCTTAAGAACAGACGAGCGTGCATGACAAGAACTATGAATGTCAAAGAAGCAAGTGAGATGTGTAAGAATAAGCCTAAATGGCGCTCTGTTGTTCGTGCCTACCCGTAAGGCCTGCCTAGCCGTAAGCACATTGTCGACTCGCGACCAATTCGTCGACAACGAGGGGCAAACGGGTCGGTGACAGTCAATAGGTGAACAACGCGTTGACCACGCGTCGTATACCTTAACTTACAAGTTGACAAATTCACTCTTAACTAACTTAAGATAGAGCTTACATTTCAATGTCATACTGTGAGTTCAGGTGAAGTTGAGTCGGTGTAATGTGCGAATACCTTAATACTGCTGTAGTTCTGACTTGGAAAAGAATATCTAAAATTTCTTTGAAGTATCTGAGGAACCATAAAATTTGACGTAATTTATAACATGAGTCAGTATAATTTGCACAATCAAGACTAAAATGATTCCAAATCGATTAGTAAGACAGTTTTTAATTAAATAAAGAGCTACAATCCATCATGTTATTAATAATACGTCTTTGTTACTCATTGATGTAATTAAATATATCATTCAAAATGAGTTGCATTGAAATTTATTATTTGGCTAACGAGCTGGCGATGTACGACCATAGGTGATGATTGCTGCCGATTAACATTAAGAAACCGGCTTGTATGTCAGTCGGTTTGTTTTTATTTTATTTTTAATACACGAGTTCAGCAGACAGGCAGACGACCCACCCAATGGTAAGCGGTTACCATTGTCTATGGATATTTGTAACATCGAAAGCGTTACAAATTCGCTGGTCTTGAGGAAGTCTGGAACCTGGCCGCTAATGCCGGAACCCAACTCAAGGTTGGGTGGCATACTCTAAACCAGGGGTGGTAGTCATCTAGGCGGGCAGGTACCCTACCACATGGCAATCAATCTAATGTGTATAAGTAATCAGACTTCTATAGAGCAACAACGTCCTCTATTTCTTGTCATTTGGTAACAGGACCCTATCATTTCTGGCCGGTTTTAACGATGAAAATATTTTCTTTTTTGATTTCCCACTTATACGACTTTTGAAACTTACTACTACTAAGTGGAAAATTACTTTTTACAATACTTACCAGTATAGGTAAGTAGAGCAGGGCGGGTATCCTTATTAATTAAACAAAACGATTTTTTGAAAATATAAAGTTGAAAAAATAATAAATACATGAATCAAGAACTGCCTGTGAGGTGTTGTGGTAGGCCGCGAAGTAGAGGTATGAAAGTTCCCTTGGAATAATAATTTTGCCGGTGAAAACTTTTAATATTTAATGGAACGTAGATATCTGAACTTGAGATCCACGTACTGCTGAATCAGGTCTAGCTGTAGGTGGAATTACAGCGTACGACACCGCTTACACCTCGCGATTGTAATGTTTCACAGGGTAAAGTATGACACGGTTAATAAATCATTTAGAGAAGCAATATAAATATTTGTATAATTAAATCTAACGTGCTTACATACACATTTATCTTATCTACTAAACAATAATCCATACAAGTAAGTGTAGGTACCTTTAGACGGAACCTACGTGTACCAAACTTTGGATGAAATGAAGCATTTTTACAAACTTGTGTCCGCAACCTTATGTAAAATGGTGGTGGTGGTTTACGTCTGGATGCGTAATAGTAATATATACTCAAGAAACTATTCCACACTCATGCGTAGTAAATAATTCGATAACAAAATACAAGTTCTCATAACGCACTGCGCGTGATCAGCTTCCTATTTTCAAATCGGCTTCCTTTAGCCGGCTTCACTCTAAGAGCTCGGGGTTCGGTTTACCTATTATGTTCGTCTGAGCCGTAGAAGTAAAATATGAATCATTCCATGCGTATTGTAAACCTTATTATGTTTTAAACATGACTAATCAAAAGCAGTCCGCTTAACCACAAATTCGCGTACAGTTCAATATAAAGCGGTCACTTGGTGAATTGTGCTAAGTTCATATCGTAATGTTAAGCGGCCCAAGCCGCAGACCAGTAAACGCATAGTTAATGCAACCAAATGGAACTGCGCACCGCACTGACCGCATACGAACATTGCCTTTTAAATAATACGAAACGTTTTGAATAATCCAATTTTTATTACATCACAGTTTTTAAAATATTTTTAAGAATGAGTCAACGAGATAACAGAAATGAGGGGTATACTAGTAGATTGTTGTATCTACTTCGACACATAGAATAGAGAATCTTGAATGTTTTTCAGGGGGGGGGGGGGGGTCAAACCTGAAAAATGTCGCCCCCGTTCTCCTACATTTTTACCGTACTCATCATCAATCAGCCATCGGACGCCCACTGATGGACACGCGTGCGTCGTGCTTTTTAGACTATGTTGGCCCCTGCGAAAAGTTATGTATTTGCTTACTGAGACGTCTACACCTTAGGTTGAATATATAAGCTTGCGCTGCCACCCAGGAAAACAGGGTGACCGTTTAGAAGAGGTAGAGGCCATTGGTAAAATAAGAAGGTAAAGGATTGCTTGCAGTCCGGATTCTTTTTTTTTTTTTTATTGCAGGAGATCAGGAGACAGGCAGACGGCCAATTGATGACAGCGGTTACCATCGCTATGACATTGCTACACCAAAGGTGCTACGAATGCGCTGCTGCTCTCTTTAGGAGCCTGAACCTGGTCACTAATGCCGGAACACAACACAAGGCTGTTATGGCGACATACTCTAGACCAGGGTGGTAGCCATCCAGTCGGCAAATGCCCTACACCTGGCTGTGGTTGTTGGTCGCCTCTTACGACAGGCCGCCGGCCGCAGGAATTGTATTCTTCTCCGTTCCTGCACGGATAAAGATTCGTTGAACTCTCAAACGTCTTCCGTTTTTATTTTAGAACGTCTTTTGATTTGTTTTATACTTTAGCGCCTTTTAGATTGTATGTTTCAACTACGCTTCACCCGCAACATGTACCACGTTCCACTGAATAAGCTAATTATTACATGTCCTGCCTAATAACTTAAACCACTCCCGGGAAAAATCCCGCTGGATAAATATAGCCGAAATATAAATTATCACAGATTTTATGACAGAGAATTATTTACTATCGATCAGCGAAAATGTTAAACCGGAATCCGATTTTTTATTCAACCGGACCACTTTAAACAGCCTCCAGGAAAATTCCCGTGGTGTTCCCAGGATATAAAGTATCGCAGACATTAAATCCGGAAATTTGCTGTCGATCAGCGTAAACCGCATCGTAGTTGGCCCAGGAGTTTTTACGTGAAACGCGAACAAACATAAGCTGTAAAAAACAAAAGACAATTCACAATTTTATAATATTATAGTGTTGTATAGACTTTGTTGTGGTTTTGAATAGATCTTGGTTCTTTCTTCTTTCAAAAAATTTATTCAATTTTGGGGTAGATCGGACGAAAACGGACAACGACACATTGAATTGAATAATTTTGAAGTAGTTTAAGCATATATGTACATACAATTTGCATGTCTGACCGGCAAAAACATGTGAAACTTAAAGTGGTAGGGCATTTGCCCGACTAGATGGCTACCACCCCTGGTCTTAAATATGTCGCAAAACCAACCTTGAGTTGTGTTCCGGCATTAGTGACCAGGTTCCAGTCTCCCTTAAGAGAGCAGCAGCGCATTTGTAGCACCTTGGTGTTGCAAATGTCTATAGGCTATGGTAACCGCTTCCCATCAAGTGGGCCGTCTGCCTGTCTGCTGAACTCCTGCAATAAAAATAAAAAAGTAACATAATACGATCCATGTATACACCATGTTTTTTAGCAAATAAATGATTGATTGATTGACATATGATACGATTCACCATGCATATCGCATAAGGAACTGTCCATGTTGAGTGCAAAATAATAAATGATCGTATCAGAGAGTACTAATGAACCTGTAAAAAATACTTAGTTCCTACTATATGTTACGTCTACTACCATCGCCCTTATCATCTCAATTCATTCTTGGGATTGTCTGCAGAGATCACTTTTTAGCGATAAGGCCGCACTTGTTACATAACTAGATATAATTTTAGTCTTTAAATTCATGTTAAATGCTTTAAATGCTCTTTAAATGCTCCGGTGGTTCGGGCATGTGGACAGAATGTATGATGAAAGAATGACTAAACAGATATACAATGCAAAAGCGGATGGATGCAGAAGTCGCGGAAGGCCACGACACACCTTCCATGATCAAATTGATCGTGTACTAGCAGAAGGTGATGTCAGGAGCCTTAAGAACAGACGAGCGTGCATGACAAGAACTATGAATGTCAAAGAAGCAAGTGAGGTGTGTAAGAATAAGCCTAAATGGCGCTCTGTTGTTCGTGCCTACCCCGCAAGGGACCTGGCCTGAAGTTATGTATGTATGTATGTAAATTCATGTTTGTATTGGTGTACAATAAAGTGATCTATCTATCTATGTACCTACGCTTTTCACCTTTCAGCGCTGTACGCGGTAGATAGAAGTGTTTCAGCGGAGATAACAGGCTATGAAAGCCTTTACAATCTTAAATCACTGCTGATATAATCGGAACGGAATAAGTGTAACCGAAATCGTCCAAAGAAACGTCAATGGAGCTGAATAAATGTATTAAGTCCCTAACACCGTTGTTCTGGTGCAATGAGCAGTAATCAGGGTAATAATTCCAGCTCTATCACGTCTGAAAGGTTTAATAAGTTCACTATGAACGTATACGTCACCCGAAACCATGAACGACTAATACTAGGAACGCAAATCCCCCACTAGATGGCTCTACAGGTCATTCTCGTGCGGTTTTTTGACGTTTTATTCTTTACCAGAAATTTCATTGTGTATGGCTGGTGTGCACCGACTTAACCGATGGTTAAAATTAATTAATGGCTAAAAATGTATGCATAAACAGTGATTATTTTACTTTAACCGCCGGTTAAATGTCGGTGCACACCAGCATTAAGTCGTGGTACCGTAATGGTTTTTTTATATTTTTTATTGCAGGAGGTCAGCAGACGGACAAACAGCCCACTTGATGGAAAGCGGTAACCATCGCCTAGGGACATTTGTAACACCAAAGGTGCTACAAATGTTTGGGATATGGATAGCGCACATATTCCAAACTCAAAAGGCTGCGGGTTCGTATACTGCTCAGAACGCATGCACCACTTAGGCAGGTATTCGATCTAATGTGCATATTGTTACAATTACCGCGTGCTAAGAACGGTGAAGGAAAATATCGCGATGAAACCTGCACATCGAGATAACCGATGCGTGAAACCTGCGAAGCCGAAGAATCACAAGCGTGGCGGGTATACTGACCTATACTGAGAGGCCAGAGCCCAGCAGTAGCAGGTTTATGAGCTGTTATTAATAGATTTAGAATATATTTTAGACCAAGTCATTATGATGAGATTTTTTCCACAAACACAATTCTGGCTAAAAACAATCATTATGATCACAGTCAATTTAAATACAACACATTTTTGAAAATAAAAACGCATCTTAAAACATCTATCCTTTTATAATTTTACAGTAATTTGTTGTATATGTTTTTTTTGTAATGTAATGGCTGCATAATGCCTTGATGTTCTTTAAGCGTCAATTCTCTACAAAGTTTTAAGATTAGAATTTTTTAATGTTTTTTCTTCCATCTAAATTGTGTTTTATTCATTCATTACAGCAAGACCGCTATATAAAGGGTTCATATCAAGCTCTTTTATAAATCTAATTGATTTATTAACATAATTCCTGCTGAAGTGTATATATAGGGATATATAGTAGGTATAATATTAATAACTAAAACGGGACTATTATATTATTATATATAAAATTAATTTAATAATTAAACTAAACTATAAAAACGAAACCTACAATTAAATACTAAAACTAAATAAAAAAAGAGAGCATAATTATAGATAAAATATTAGTCTCAAACCATAGAGATATATAAATAACTAAAATATTAAATTATTATTTACGTTTAAAATAAGATAAAGATATATGAATATTATATATATATATAGTGTTTTCACACGTTTTGCGTCTATAACCAGTGTTACGTATATATTTAGGAATATTAGATTAGTCTCAAATTTTATTAATGTATTATTTCAATTTGATAAATTCAGAAATAAAATGATCTATTATTAAGTCAAGTTGTCGTGAACGGGGTATAATGAGTATGTATTTATTTTTACATATAAAGAGATGACGCAAGTTTTAAAAATTACCTAACGAAATTACATAGCGAAAATCTTATTACTATTGCATAGAACGAAATTGCATACTATATAAGTTTACAATAAATGACGCCGCAAAAAAAGAAAAGAAATATTCTCTGTTGAGATAACTGAGATAATAACTCGGAATAACAGACAAAGCAATATTTATTAATTACGTTCTTATAAAATATATTTAATTATAGCTATCATAAATCTAGCATCAATGAC
Organism: Dendrolimus punctatus; assembly: GCA_012273795.1. NCBI lineage: Eukaryota > Metazoa > Arthropoda > Insecta > Lepidoptera > Lasiocampidae > Dendrolimus > Dendrolimus punctatus. The sequence goes on from CM022532.1 coordinate 4,748,308, forward strand.
ATTCTGTCATCACCTGCGTCATAAACTTATCTCTAAAACTTTTCAATTGTTTTCCAATCACTTTCCATGACAATGAATTCAATAGGGGATGACACGCTTTTCTATGAGCGCTCGTTTAACGACTCTACAAAGCGTACACTATCATTAGCGCAAAGTTCTAGATGAATGTAATTTTAGGAAAAAAGACCTTACAGAGCAGTCAATAAGGTAGGTGAGGTGAAAACAGTTCTAAGGTGCGTTTCGGTACGGTGCACACGGAGTCGGCAGTCGCGCGCCTACCGACTGTGGTTCCGGTGGGGTCGATCACCACGCAGTGTGTGCGTTCCTTAACACTAAAACATTCGGAACTTTACTCGCGTGCATAGCGTACGCATGGTTCGCGCCAATTTTTGACATAAGAACTGTTAGATTTTTTCAAAATCGAATCTTTTGTCCTTGAACATATTAATTGGAATAAAAATATAAAGTTATTTATATGCATATAATTTAATTTTGTGACAAAAAATTAATTTTGTGTTAGTATTTTTTTTTATTTTTTTATAATTTACTAATCTGTGTTCTAGTGTTGTGATCGTGACTAAGTTAATTTATCGATTATGTTTTGGGAATAATATATTGGGATGATATTTGTGTGAACTAAAATGTGCTTAAGTTAATTTTTAAAAATACCAGACTGATTAAAATTGTAAACATGAAGCTACGATTGGGCATAGTCTTAAACTTTTTAGTTTTCGCATTAATGAGAGTTGGTAAGTATATTTAATTTCATTGGTGATAAAATTACTCATTTAGATACTTAAGTAATGAACTAATTCATATTATAAAATTTCTAAAATCCTGTAACCTAAGCATTTTAATTTCCTTTTCAATACAATCTCTTTTTCAAAAATATATAAAGTAGCTATATATTCTTAGACTGAAAGTTTTCTGTAATGGTGTACAATAAAGTGTTATCTCTCTATCTATTTATCTTATTTTAATTTTCAACTACAAAGATTAAGGACTTTTTAATTCAGTTTCATCCCCCTGAGGGTGAAAGTGATAGAGTCAAACGGCGTTAGTATTAAATTTCATCAAAATTAATCAATTAGTTTTACCGTGAAAGCGTATCATACAGACAGTTGTACGTTATACCATTAGTATCGACTGAAGCACAAGAACATTAGATACTATTGAATAACGGCAAATTAAAAATAATTGCATACTTAGAACATATTAATGAACATATCAATTAAAGATCAATTTGGTAATTTGCGTAATTAATGTTCCTATTAAATATATTTTTTTAATGTAAAAAGTAATGTCTTTTTGCAAGATTCAAATACGCACAATTATATAATTACGAAATTGCTTATTAATTAATTTACTTACATAAAGTAACTGAATCATACAATATGTTAGACCGGTATGTGTATCATATGCGGTATATGATTAAGGAGGTCGTCAACATAACACAAGATTACAAAACGTTTTTAGTATTTTAGTAACCGTTTTTATTAAAATATTATAAAATTGAGAAGAAAGGATCAACGATTCTTTGTCTCTTAAACCTCAAGGGTATTAATTCTCCATTTAACTCTGTCCTTAAATTAACATTTTAGAAAGAAAGTGCGTTTTGATTGATTTATGTATATATTTGAGCTCGTTTTTATTTGTTATTTTTCTTGACTTCTTTTTGATAGTTATTCCATGAGTACGGTAACTAAAAAGGACCATAAAACCTAATTTTAAATACTTTGTTATCAGATAGTCAATAAAATAAAAGGAATAAAAAAATAATTAAATAACATAATAAAACTATGTTTTAACTTTAACTTACTTTTTTAATTTTCTAAATTAGATTAGGTTCCTATAGAGTAAATAATAAGCGAAAAATATTTAAACTAAATAATAAAAATGAACAAGTAGGCCGTAGGCTAAATAAATCTTTAACAATTGACATCTTTGTTTCCGTGATCATTCCATGATAAGTGGCCACAATCCGACATTTTGGCCATTAAATATAATATAAAAATCAAATAAATTACCGCGCTTAAAAGCGTTACAACGTAGTTTTACTATGTATATTCGTCGTGAAAACTGAAGACAACACTTTGAAAAATAACATGTTCTAAAGTTGGATTATTTTACTTTACTTTATTAATTTTGACAATATTATTTACTCATTCAATTAACTATATTTGTACTTGACATAATAATTGCGACTATGTATTATATTGACATTAATTAATTACATTATTAGTATATTGACGACATTTGACTTGTAAATGCTGTGCACTTATTCAATGGATCCACACATCAGAACTTCATATTAAAATAATTTTAAATATAACATTGGGGTTGTCTGGAAGAGATCGCTTTTTAGCGATAAGACCGCCCTTTGTACATAACTAGATATAATTTTAGTCTTAAGTTCATGTTTGTATTGGTGTACAATAAAGAGTTATCTATCTATCTATCTATCTATTATAATATGTGTGCTGTTGGTGAGTCTTAAATAGATCAATAAATTGGATAAACTTCTGCACTGATGTAGACCTATGAAACGCTGGATTCATCATCCAGCGTAGATATACGTCTTAGATATACGTCTTTTGTCGGGATCTGACAGAGGCGTAGGCTTGTGATCCCTTTGATCCCTACAATTTTCGGTAAAACAATATTATAATATATCAGCGTAGGCGAGGCAGTCTTGCTGACTGAAAGCTGCTGTCAACGTAGGTGTCCTAACACGGTTCATCCGCGTAAAATAACTTATCCACCGCAATATATTAATCTTTGTTACACGCAATTTATGTTTGTATTATACGTACGTATTATACTCTCTAGGTTCTTATGATAATCTGATCTTATTCGGAGATTTTAATATAAATTTTATGAATAAAACAGATGGGAAAACCTTAAAGTTGATTACTTTTTTAACTTATTTTGAACTTTCACAAATTGTTACTGAACCTACTCATTTTACTGACACTTCTAGAACACTCATTGATGTTGTTTGTACTAACTTACGCTCAAAAAAAAATCAATTTTGATCATATAGGCTCCCTACATGGTCACTGCCTTCTAGTCTGCGAATTTAATATCAAGCGGGAAAAACCTACACCACGAACCATGATGTACCGACCACTTAAACATATCTGTGTAGAAAGCTTTAAGACTGATCTGCAGACTGTAAGATGGTACCTTTTAACGACAATGGGTGACGTCAATGACATTGTTGACGTTTTCAACCACATTGTCGTATCCTTATTCGACCTTCACGCGCCTATAAAGTCATCTGTTATTAAAAGCTGTTCTTTCCCGTGGATAACTGAGACGATAAAGATGATGATGAAATTGCGTGATAGAGCTCTAAATGATTATCATAGAACTAAATTATCAACTAAAAAGACTTACTACAAATCCTTAAAAACCACTGTGAATGAAGCGCTTCACCAAGAAAAAATAGCTTACTTTAAGTTTAATATTAATAACAAACTAAAGAATCCAAAACTGTTATGGAAAAGTCTGAAACAGTCTGTCATACCCAAAATCACTATGGATCTTCCGCCAATTTTTAACGAACCGAATGTCATTAATAACCATTTTTTTAACATACCTGGTACTTCAGAAGCGTGTCCTTCTCTAATGTCATATTTTCTTAACAACAAATTTAGTGACTCTGTTTTTAGTATTCAGCCAATTAGTCTAGACGCATTACAAAAAATATTTAATAGTTTAAAATCAAATGCCAAGGGATGTGATTCTATAAATCTTGACATGCTTCAGTTGACACTACCTTATACTATGGAAGTAATTAGATCTATTTTAAACTTATCCATTGAAACATGTATATTTCCTGATATCTGGAAAACTGCAATTATCCGTCCCATTCCTAAGACTCAAAATCCCACTGACTTAAAAGACTTAAGACCGATAAGTATATTGCCATGCTTGTCAAAGACTTTAGAGAAAGCAGTTTGCTTACAATTGACAGAGTATCTTGAATGCAATAATATTTTGCCGGAGTTACAATCGGGCTTTAGGAAGGGTCGCGGTACGGTGACAGCGCTACTAGATGTTACTGACAATATACTATGTGCACAAGACGAGGGCATGTGCACTTTGCTTGTTCTCCTTGATTTTTCCCGGGCGTTTGACTGCATAAATCTTAATTTACTTCTATCAAAATTAAAATATTATGGTTTAGATCAGAAGGCAGTGCGCTGGTTTACTAGCTATCTAAGTAACCGATATCAATTTGTTAAACTTGATCATAGCAATGGTTCCTCTTCTATATCTGAGAAGTTGGCAGTGAGTAGAGGGGTACCTCAGGGATCAATTTTGGGTCCTCTTCTTTTTATTTTATATTCTGCAGACATCACTCGACAAATAAAACATTGCAAATTTCACATCTATGCCGATGATACCCAGATTTATATATCATTTAAGCCGACAGATGTAGATTGCGCTATAGTTAAAATAAATGAGGATTTGTCGAGAATAGCGCTGTGGTCTAAACAGAACTGTTTAGTGCTGAACCCCTCCAAAACCAAATATCTTATTTTTGGCAGCAAATGTAATATATTAAAACTTAACCCAACAGTTGCAGTTACGGTTAATGATGTTACTATTGAAAGGGTGTACGAAGCCCGAAACCTAGGCCTCCAAGTAGATAGTGAACTTAGATTTGAAAATCACGTTGCCAAATCAGTAAAAATATGCTTTTATAAACTTAAGGTATTATATAAAATTCGGCCATATCTAAGTCATAGTTTGAGAATCCAATTAATTGAGTCACTAGTTCTGTCCCAGCTTAATTACTCAGATATCGTTTTTGGCCCTCACTTACTCGGTAGAACGCAGAAACTCATCCAACGAGTACAGAACGCTTGTGCACGCTTTTGCTTTGACATCCCATTTAGAAGTCATGTGACGCCTTTTATAAACAACTGTTCAATGTTGAAAATGAAACACCGCCGTAAATTGCATCTCGCCTGCCTACTTTTTGGAGTTATTAAGCATAAAGCTCCTTCATACTTGTACAAAAAGCTTTCTTGGTTCGCTTCAAAAAGATCGACTGGACTGCGGCAATGCGCTATGCAGCTTACGACGCAACGACATGGCACAGTTGCTTTTAGGGGTAGTTTTAGGTATGCTGCCTCCAAATGCTGGAACAATATCCCACCCCCCATAAAAAATATGCAAAGTATTCATGGATTTAGAGTTAAATTAAAAAAGTTCTTATATGCCCACCAAACGTTCCAATCTGATCTGGTTCATGATACCAGTGCTATATAATGGCGCCCATTTGGAGGTTGTGCCTCACCTATCCTGTATTTGTTATGTCGTGTGTGTTTTTTTAACATTGCTTCTTTTGAACTCTTATCTGTTCTAACTATCTCAAACTTTACTTTTTTTTTTCTTTTTACAATTGTTGTGGACAATTTTTTTTCCTTCTTTTTTTCTTTTTTGTTTCACTTTGTATTTTAATTGCTTCAGTGTCTGTGTATGTCACTTAAATGGCCCTAGCGGAAGATCAGCGCTGGTTAAGTTAACCAGCAACATGCTGAGCTAGGACCAATTTAGAGCTACACTTTATTTTTATTTTTTTCTATTGCATTGTTTTATATTGTACATTTATTTATTTATGCTTGTATATTGTATTTTAATTTATGTTGTAGTTCTAAATAAACGTTTTTTCTTTCTTTCTTTCTTTTTCTTTCTATATAGAAGGACAATTGTTTATATTAATAATTATTTATATGTAATTACACACACCTTTGTCTCTAAATCAATTGTATTGCAATTTAATGTGGGAAGTAATAAGTCTTCAAACCTAAGTTGGTAGAATAAGATATCGTTACAAAAATGTTACAAGAATAATATTTGTGAAGCATACTGCAAATCAACTAAGTACTAGCGCACGCTATTTGGTTAAACAGGTCGTGAGCACACACATATATTTCATACATTGTTCAACGGTCGAACCGACGATAATAATCTTTAAACACAGAGTATAATGAAAGGGAAAACTACGGTAATGTTTGTAATTTTGTACATTGCAACATAATAAGAACTTACCGAATTGCGCTCAGATCGGTATCTAACTTATCGACTATTTGGTTTCAAGATCACACGCTACTATGATTTTGATGAAATAATTTATCGATAATTTCGGTAATGTGACTCTTTTTGTTGCGGCAATATTTTTTGCGTAGTTTATGCTATTGGACAATATATATATAACTCCACGCCAGGTCCCTTGTGGGGTAGGCACGAACAACAGAGCGCTATACAGGCTTTTTTTACACACCTCACTTGCTTCTTTGACATTCATAGCTCTTGTCATGCACGCTCAGCTGTTCTTAAGGCTTCTGACATCACCTTCTGCTAGTACACGATCAATTTGATCATGGAAGGTGTGTCGTGGCCTTCCGCGACTTCTGCATTTGTCATTCTACCATAATTCATTATTTCCACATGCCGGAACCACCGGAGCATTTCTTTCCGTACCTTCACCCCGACACACTCTTTCAGACCAACTCTTTTTCGTACTTCGGTATTAAAAACGCGGTCCGCGAGCGTCACTCCGCAGATTTTTCGCATGCTCTCTATTCTATACCCAACTCTCGCTTCCATACGTGAGCCTAGGTACCACGAGCACCGCGTTGTGTATGGCAAGCTGGGCCTTCTGGCTGAGGTCCTTAGCGCTTAGAAGTTTACCTAACGCTCCATTCACACTATACCCCAAATTCACTCTTCTTTTTATATCAGCGGTGTACCTTCCACACCTTTTAAAAGAACATCCGAGATATACAAACTCATTCACTCCAGCATAAAATCATCGACTAATATCCTTGCATTCGTTCTGGTTGTTTCTTTTTCAAACACCATGACCTTATGTTTGACTCTGGTCACTAAAGTAACTTAACATCAGTTCAAATCCAAAGCCAAAAAGGTCAGATATGTAAACTTACGTACATATTTATATATCGATTGATATGGGTATTTACTTCTGTAAATTTACCTTGTATTTTCTCAATTACATAGGGCGCATACGTTAGAGGCTTTGTCATCTAGTGGTGCAAGCCTGAATTTAATCTCACACTTAAATTCGTAAATTTATTACACTGCTTATGGTCATTTGCAACGTGAGATGTAACTAAGTACTAGAGTCTGGATCCTGGCTACTGATGCCGGAACACAAGTAAATGCTATTATAGCGGAATACTCTAGATGAACTTTGTTAGATACCCAGATGGGCAATTGCCCTACAAACCGCCATTAAATCTCATTCTAACGTTCAGTTATATTTGGAATGGGACAAAACAACTGAAAACAATAAACATAAATAAATGACGTAACCTACTTGAAAAAGGCTCAGCGGGCCATAGTTCTATAGATAAAACCCGCAAGAGTTAACTTGAGACTTTTCTCAGATAGCGCTTACGCTAGGTAGTGATGCGTCGATGGCGAGAGCGGTAAGATTGAGGGGGGGGGGGTCGGAAGTGGAGCGCGCTTTCTGCTCAGGTCTCAAGTTAACTCTTGCGGATTATATATAAATAAATACTAGGAAGAAAATGTTCTGTGGTAAAAAATGCACTTGAGGTCATTTTTTATTACACAGTTGTTGATCATTTCAACTTAGCAAGCAATATTACGTCTTTAAATTTAAAAACATTATAAAGTTATCGTAGCCGTGGTAGCGTAATGGTTAGGTTACGCGCCCCTAAATCGAAGGACGCGTGTTCGATCCTGACCGGAACGCATGCACCTCTTAGTCAGTTTTCTTATCTAATGTGCATATTGTTACAATTACCACGTGTTAAAAACGGTGACGGAAAACATCGTGATGCAACCTGTACATCGAGATAACCGATGTGTCAAACCTGCCAAGCCGCCTTGGACAAGCGTGGCGGGTATACTGTCCGTTCCCTCTATAATGGGAGGCCCGAGCCCAGTAGTGGGACATTTATGGGCTGAAATTATTATTATATTTATAAAGTTATAAGTACTTTACAACTGTTCCCAACTAAATATAGTACTCGACATCCCTTATTATAAGACCATTGGAACTTTACATAACTTCCCTTTAGTGGCAACACTTAAAACGGACCATATGTAATAATATAACAGTTCACTCGACGATGATGACAAAATAAACGTGAAATTTAACAACTGACCCAACATCCCTTAAGCAAGGTTTAATGACTATCATTTACAACACAAAACAGTTGCGGCCAACATTTTAACCCATACACAAAAATAAACGTGACTTTATTGACATTACCAAGGGTTTAAAAATACCCACCCTCGTATGGTCAAGGAAAACAACGGACCAAAATGTAAGCTTATTTGCAAATAGAAATGTGTAATTTCGTCTCGCAAATCGGCTATGGATTGTTTTGCTCCCGGAAGCAAAGCACTGAATTGTTCAACATTTCCTGGTTGTAAAAGTATTTTAAAATTAGAATTTCTCTTAGTTATTCTGTGGGTCAATTTTTCTTCTTTTTTCAGTTGAGTTTTTAGCGGGAACTGAAAGGAGATGTTTTGCTGTGCAGTTTTATTTTCTACAAATGTGTAATATTACTCTAAAATGAACAATAGTTGTAGGATATTGATAGTTTTGGAGTAGTGATTATGTATTTTTGTGAGAGATGTGAACTGTATAGTCAAATGTGACCTTTTAGGTGCCCTTCCAAACTCGGCTGCAGGCTGCGAATGCAGGCAGCACATGCGGCGGCTGCACGAAGCCGGCTGTGGCTGCACGATTGGTTCTCTATGTAGTAGTATAGATTTCTGTGAAAAACATACCGATCGCGGCTGCGGCTGCACGTGCTGCCAAGCCTCGGCTGCAAGTGCTTGCAGCCGCAGCCGATCGCAGACCGGTAGTGCTGCGGCTGCAAGCCGATTCGCACGTAGTGACGTCACTCCAACCTTATTAAATCGACAATAATGCCTAAACTGATCGTCATCATACTTCAAGTGTTTCTTAATTAGTATTGAATAACTTCCATCAGTGGGTCTACATATTATATAACGACGTGTGGCTACTCTTCTCTGGCTAGTTAACAATGACAACATGTCATCATCATCCTCTTCCTCTTCTAATAAAAGATATAACATCAAACTATTCTCACGACTATTCCTCACGTCCGACATTCTGAAACATTGGAAGCGACTGGTCGCCACCTGCTGCCTACCCCGGCACGTGCAGCCAGCCTCGGAATCACTCCTGGCTGATCCTGCATCCGCAGCCTGCAGCCGAGGTTGGAAGGGCACCTTTTGAGTTGTCACAAGAACTCCGTTGAATGGTACCAGCTGATAACCCATAGTTCATCTGTGCTACACACAGGCTTAAGAAAATGAAGAAACTATTGTAAACTGAGATCTGGCTTAAAGGGCTAGCTGCCAAGCCATAAACCTAAATAATAATCTTTTTTCAGTTTTAAAAATAGCACTGCGGAGAGTATATGTATGGCCAATTCATATATCACAAATATAGTAACCGCTTCTCATCAAGTGGGCCATCTGCCTGTCTGCTGAACTCTTGCAATAAAAAAAGGCCAACTCAAATCACATTATATCTTGAAGAGAAGAGTCAAATCACGTCTTCGACATCATCAGTGGTGATGAATCTTGGATCTATGCCTACGATCCTGATTCCAAACGACAATCTACAATCTTGGTCTTTCAAGACGAGCCAAAGCCGACTAAATTTGTTCGTTCTCGAAGGACTTCAAAGAAGATGGTGGCACGATCGTTGGAAAAACCGGCTATGTTGCGACTATTGCACTTGAAGATCGTAGAACGGTTAACGCAGAGTGGTACACCACAGTTTATTTACCACAAGTCATCGCCGAGCTTCGAAAATCTAACTCAAAGCGACGCATCATCCTACACCACGACAACGCAAGCTCACACAGCGCTCGTCAAACGATTGAGTATTTGAAGCAGGAAAAAGTAGAAATTGTTGATCACCCTCCATACAGACCTGACCTAAGCCCTAACGATTTCTTTACATTTCCTAAAATTAAAAAAGTCTTCGTGGTCAAAGGTTTCAGCCCGGTGAAGAAGTAGTCGAAGCTTTCAAGTCAGCCATTTTGAACACCTCACTTTAGAGTGGAATAAATGTTATAACAACTGGTTTGAGCAAATGGAAAAGTGTATTAAGCTACGTGGTGAATACTTTGAAAAACAATAAAAAGTACTTAAAGGTTCTAGTTGTGCTTTTTTCTTCAAACGACAAAACTTAAAAGGCATGCCTCGTATTATGATTTAAAACACCGATGAACAAATCGTTAGAAAGTTGGAAAGCTTTGAAAAACAAAAACAATTTTGGAAATGCAAATTCAGTAAACATCGTAAACCCGAATTCATAAAACAAGCGTTCAGAGCTAATCAGAATACGAAATCAATTTCATTAGAAGTTTTGTCTGTGTGACCTAAAAAAATACAATATCGGTTCCGACGTAACTTTTCCCTTTGAAATTAAGAGTTGGTATTGAATTCAATAAACTCATCGTGCCCTTATGTCGTTATACACTTCTTTTTGTTTTTTTTTGCTTTATCTGTGCAAAATTAGTAGTAGGAGAATTCGCCACAAAAGCAGGCAAACGAATCTTAGTCCATACAGCTAACTTTGATGTTTAATTACGTGGATAAGTAGCGCAGTCAAATTGTAGGCTACAACTGACGGCATTCTTCCAAGTTCTTGTGAAAACTCGAAAGGTCAGATTTGACTATACAGTTCACATTTCTCAAAAATACAAATGACTACGCAAAAACTATCAATATCATACACACATTTTTAGAAAATAAAACTGCAGACTACACACAGATGGACAGCTAGAATGATTTCATAAAGGATCAGTCTTTACGAAAATAGCTACGAAACCTTAACAAAGAATTCTTGTAAGTGAATTAATTCACTTCAGTTTATCGAACAGTAGTAATATTCATAGAGGGGATTTACAATTTCCTTTGCCTGCGTTATATCAAGACGTATCAAAGAAAGTAGACCATTGAAGAGTTGTGTAAATATTATTAATAGCTTATAGAGTAATATAGTTAGGCGGAAGATGTTATGTAGAATAAGAAAATTAGGTACGTGAAAACGTGACTATTGTTAGATAAGTATAAAACAAAAATATATATGTGACAAATATATTTTTGCGAATCAGTAAGATTTGATTATATGTATATATATGTGTAAACTATTATATATTTTAGACGTTTCAATTCTGTCTTTATTTTTAATGAATCCGAAAACCGATTCATGTGAACATAAATTATTTTTTTACTATTTTCTAAGTTTAGAAATAAGTTTAATACAGTAAATTATTAGAACTAGGCGTGTTGCTGACGAGTTTCTTGTGTCTCTTCTTCTGTTCCTGCCACAACATGTTGTGAAGAGGTGGTAAATTAGGCAAGGCTCCCATAGAGTAAATAATAACCTAAAACAAAATTAAAACGAATTAAATAATTAAAATAAAGAAATAGGCGGTAGGCTTAATAAAACTTTAACATTAGTTATTGACACTTGACATCTTTCCGTTAATGTTATGGCTACTGAAAAGTGCCCGAAACGTCCGAATAAATGTAGTCGTCTCTAATCAGCTCTGCGCCTTTCAGCGATATACTCGTATATTTAATTTCATAGATTACTCTAACATTAGAATTATATACATATATTTTATAAAATAATAATAATATAATACATGTGTCCAAGTTATGGAATGAACTATCCCGCGGTTTTCCTAGAGCGCTATAATATGGGGATCTTCAAAAAGGGCGTGAACAGATACTAAAGTCTCAACGAGGTAGGCAACGCATCGGCTTACTTAGAGTTGCAGATGTCCATGGGCGACGTTAGCCACCTACCACCAGGTGGTCAGTTTGCCTACTAGTTAACATAAAAAAAATAAAGATCATATTTTTGGTTTTTTTACATATTCTTCGATGTTTTAATCTTTACATAGGTACGCGTGCTTTTTATTTGATTGATACATGTTTACTCATGTGAACGTTATATATTTGTTGTTTTCCGCTACATATAAGCCAAAAGTCCACCCTAAAGAAAATTTCTCTAACAAATACCTCGTAATAAATCTTCCTTATTCGCTTTGCAGCTTCCAAGAGTAAGATAAATATAGGTAAATTACACCAAGGCGAACAACAAAAAACAAAGGTTGGGCATAAAATAAGCAAGTTTTCCATAAATCGATATTCATACAAATTATGTATGTACGTGATACCGTCGAACTTGTGTTATTCGAATTATTTTCCTGATGTAGTTAATATCACAAGCAGAAATTTTGTTTAGCAAACTTAAACAATCAGCTACTCATAAAAAACGATGACTAATGCTAAATATTCAACTTTTATACATACATACATAACTTCACGCCAGGTCCCTTGCGCGGTAGGCACGAACAACAGAGCGCCATTCAGGATTATTCTTACACACCTCACTTGCTTCTTTGACATTCATAGCTCTTGTTATGCACGCTCGTCTGTTCTTAAGGCTCCTGACATCACCTTCTGCTAGTACACGATCAATTTGATCATGGAAGGTGTGTCGTGGCCTTCCGCTACTTCTGCATCCATCCAATTTTGCATTGTATATCTGTTTAGTCATTCTTTCCACAAACACACGCATTCTTTCCACATCTACTTTTATATAGTAAGTAATGTGTTTGTCTATGCTTTAGTGTACCCTGATTTTTTTTTCTATCTAATATGGGATTATAAAGAGAATATGTTATTAATATCTTTTCTCAATTAGCTTACTCTTTTTTATTGAATACTTTAAAAGTTATATTATTTTATGAATTAATTGTGTTTTAATAAGTTTATTGATCGAAACGATTATTATGATTAAATTTGCATGTAAGTTTTATAATTAAAACTAGGCGATAAGAGCGTTTAAAACGTGATGATTCGAACAATTTCGTGTACTTACATATTTTTTAAATTGTACAATTTGAAGTTAAAGAATAATTCACAACACCGAAAAGTTAGTTATTTCTTATTCCTGTTACATATCCTTAGAACTATGTACCTCTTATCAACAGTATCGTATAACAGAGTATCCACAGTACTCCGAACATGATTACGAACAGGGTAGACTATATTTACATAATTATTAATTATATATAAGATCACTACTATTTTACTAAAATTTTCCGCTTTCATTTTTTTGTACTAATAATGTATGGATTTCTATAATCTATTTCTGTTATGTAAAAAATCTTTATTTTAAGATATACGGCAAAAATTTCATATCGAGACTTCAAGGCGTCTCAGACTTATGCATCGTTTATGCTACTGGCGGCATTTTATTTTAGAACTCAAAAGCTCCGCATATCTAGGTGCGACTGTATCTACTATACAGTATTTTTGGCACCGTTTATTTTTCCGTAATCGAGGTACGGCAACCAATCAGTACTTACCTCTCCCCTGATTACCGAATCCTTCTACCATGACGCTTCATAGACCTCGGAGTTATGCACGTACGATAATAAGAAAATATAAAATCTAGCTCACAGGGTATTGTTTTCACGATAAGATAATGCTGAAATATCTATATTGGAAAACTATAACATACAAATAGATACGCATCTTTCATACAGCTGGGTTTTATTAAGCATGAAGCCTTCATATAGCTGGTTATAGTAATATATTATTTTCCTAAGATTTGAATTGAAAAATAACCATCTACAACAATGATTCCCAAACTATTTTGGCCGAGAGACCCCTTTTCCAAAATGCACTTGATACCTCAGACCTTCATAACTAATGTACTTTTTAAAATTATATCTCTATTTTTTTCGAAAAAGTTACATTATACTTACCAATTAAAAAAATTCCGGTTGGTTTGTTGCTGTATGTAATTTGACATCATTTTCTCATTAAAATTTAACATAATACACAGACATAAAAATCAGTAAATATCAAGTTTAATTAATTACATGAATTAATTAATAACAAATTACCTAAAAATACTTGAGTAAGTAATTATTTTTTGATAAAGAAAACACATTTCTACACGTTAACACATTTGTAAGTTTTACAGTATCTTGAAAGTTTCAAATAAGAACTTGTGTACATTATAGAGATCGATTTTTGGATCTCGTCGACCCCCAAAATCAGTTTTCGTTTATGTCGACCCCAAGGATACCGATTTTGACCCCAGGGGGTCGATATCGACCACTTTGGGAATCCCTGCTCTACGAGAATGTTATTAATATAAATGAAAACGTACCACTTGTACTCACATATGGAGGGTTGATATCAAAATAAATGCCGAGGTACGTACGATATTATTGAAATCAAATAAAAAAATGAATTATAATAATATAATATAATCGGCAGACAAAAACACACTTTGTATTAGGGTTGCCAGATTTTTTTTCAGCTTATAAGGGGCAAATGTTTAAATAGGCAGAAAAATACGGGAATTTAGTGTTTTACGCGGGACAAATAAAAAACAAAATTATATAGTGACATTCTTTGTTTTTTTTGATAAAATGTTCATTGCTACTATTGAAAGTAGTGTGAACATTTTGAAAGTATGTTATCGGACATTTTTTTTTAATTATTAACAATTAAAATGTATAATTAAACCATAAATTCTCTGGAACTTTCTTAATCCGAGTTTATATGTATGTGAAGTTGCGAACATTGCGTGCGTGAGTATTTTTGTCTCGCGTAGATCGATCGATTTAATAATAAAAAACGAAGCACGGTTCGAATACGGGACAGAGTCAGTCCCGCCGGGACATTTTAAACTAAGCCTAAAATACGGGACGTCCCGGGAAATACGGGACGTCTGGCAACCCTACTTTGTATATCCCCAAATTAAGCAAGTTACGCTTGTGTTATGGGTAATATACAGCGGACTACTCTGGGGCCGATTCCAGTCACCCAGACAACAGTAATTAACGGAAAAATACGTTTCCGAAATTTACTATACCGGGAATCGAACCCGGAACCTCTGGGTTGCAGTGAGGTAGGCTATCATAGGCTTAGCCCCCTCAACCACAGAGGCTGTCAAACCGAGGCCGTGAATAAAACAAGTGTTATATAAATTTCAAGTATCGGTTATTACTTGATAGCAGCGAATTATTAGTTTTGCGGATTTTTAGATATTGCTCAACTTTAAAATACTTAAGGGTCAATTTTCCAAACGACAGATAAAAGTTATCAGTAAAATAAATTATAACATATGCGCATTCAAAAGTGAAACCATTTAATTGCTTTACAAATGCAACAGACATTTTAAAATTTTCCATGTTGTACTTTATTCTATGAATAACTTTCATACTGTGATCGAAAAATCGTCCCTAAACTATATTTATGCATAAGTAACTTTCATAAAAATACCGAATTTTATATATCTAACCTTAGTAGTTCCTAAAATAGTCAACCAACATACCGAAACACACCGCAAAACCGTAAAAATACGAAATAAAATATCAAGAAAAACATTATTGTTTAACTGAAAAAAACTAACTCTGTAAATTGCTGTTAAGCAATGCGGACAAGGATAAACAGCGGCAATAAGAAATCCAAGACATTGCATAAAATTTACGTTAAAACCACTAAGTCGAAACTAACTGCCGGTGTAGGCGATAGAGGCGTTTAACCTAATGCTTGTTGAAAGATAGGACAGATTCAAATTATGGGTTTTTGTTTTGTCCTTGGAGCAAGAGGATTAGGACAAACTTCGGAAGCGCCTTGAAACTGTAAGAGTTCGATTCATTCTTCTACATTGTGGATATTAAAAATACAATGCAATATTTTATAGGCTTTTTTTATTGCAGGAGTTCAGCAGACAGGCAGACGGCCCACTTGATGGAAAGCGGTTACCGTCGCCTATGGATATTTGTAACACCAAAGCTACAAATGCCCTATTGCTCTCTTAATTTATATACTATATATACGTTTCTTACTACAGGAAATCCGCTTGAGGACTACCGATCGGATAGTCACGGATTAAAATTGTAGAATTCGCCATGTTGGGTTCGTAATTACTCGCTAAAAGCTATCTTACAGCTCGGGAACAAGAGGGGTCTCTGTTCCCGAGCTGTAAGATCGCTTGCGAATGCTTTTTCAGTCCGGGCGATGGCTGGTCCTTCCAGGTTTAAGAAAGAGAGCTATGTCTGGATAGGTGGCCGGACAGCTCCTTGATCTTACAAGGTAAGAGGGAGTGCACAAAACATTTATGCGCTCCCATTCCTTGGTTGTTATATGCGTGTTCTCAGACGTTAGTTACCCTGTTAGTAACCTGCACGATCGTAGCATATAGTGAAGGGTATGTGACTAAATGAACATAATAAGAACTATTACAAGCTTTGGTGGGTTACAGGCGAGACACTCACTACTTCAATAGGATAATGTCCTCATGATATTTTAGACTTTCGTTATAGATGTGTTGCTCATCTTGAGACATTACAGTTATTTAATCTTGGTGCCTATATCTTCAACACTGCTGCACTTCTTACCGGAATACAGAGGTTCGCTTATCGACATTATCTGAAGCGAACATTCTGGAAGAAGTAAACATTATGTAGTGGAACTCACGCGAAAACATCACACAGGAACTCGCTCTCGCATTCATCGTAGATTTCATCTCTGTGATGTAGCAGGTGATATGCCAAAGAGTCATTACGCCCATACAGTTACATTTGGCGAAAACTGGTTAGCGAATTCATTCGACAAATATACATTCGTTTTAGGATACGATATATTGATATACGACACATTTTTCTCAAACTGAAAGATAATAAAGACCCTGCGAAGTTGAGGAGTAATAGCAAAATAACAAATCTGAGACTCTGAATGAAATCGGGATGTATGTATGATGTCTTCAAATAACGATTAAATAAGCATACTTAATTTTAGAACACGACGCCAATTAAATTCGACTCTATTCAATATTTAAAAAAAGTACATTCTATGGAAGAGTTTAATATAAACGCTTTAGTTATTTCAATTTTATTTTGCATCCATTTGAATTAGCACTTGTCGGACTTGCAATAAGTAATGGACGTGTACCGAGAAAATCGAGTTATACGCAGTCATCAATCACTTCGCAAATCGATAGAGCCTGTTATTTGTTTAACTTTAATTTTTACGCCAATCTTGTTAGGCTAACATTAATTATATTATTTTATTAAATTATGTAACGAATTTATAAGTTTTTAAGTTTTGGAGGAAGAGGAAGAAGACTGAATTGGTATGGGCATATAATGAGAGATGAAAGTCACGTGACAAAAAGAATGTTAAACTACAAAATGGATGGATACAGATGTAAAGGTAGACCAAAAAAAGATGGATGGACTGCGTGAAGGATATATGATGATCTGTGGTGTGACAGAAGATGTATGTCAGAACAGAGGAGTGTGGAAGGAAAAGACATATTGTGCCGACCCCAATTAATAGGGATATGGTGAAAGAAATGAGAGCAGTTTTAGAATTCACAAAACGTGATATGTATCTAGATAGGATATCCAATACTTTTGCATTGCGGTCTCCCACAAATTGACGGTGGCAACCTCAGAAGAATATAACTAATGCTTGGTTTAGTGAATTGGTAATTCTTCTGAGAAGGCTTTTTTATTGCATGAGTTCAGCAGGCAGACAGATAGCCCACCTGATGGAAGTGGTTATCATCGTCCATGGAGATTTACAACACCAAAGGAGCTACCAATGTGCTGCCGCTTTCTAAAGGGAGACCAGAACCTGGCCACTAATGAATGCCAGTTTTATGGCGGTATACTTTACACCAGGGATGGTAGCCATCCAGATTGGTAAATATCCTATAACCTGGCTGTGGGTTGTTTTGTCGTCTTATGACAGGCCGCCCGGCCACAGGAAATGATATTCTTTCTCCGTTCCTGCACGGACAAAATGGCTAAAGTAAGGGTTTTTAAGAAATATGGCCGGTAATAAAGACCTTTAAACCTAGTCTTCTTTGATTAACTAATATTTCATTTACTACAATGTAAATCTAAAATCAGCCTAAAGTTTTCAGTTTGTCAGAACTCAGTAGTTTATCAAAGACATACTATCTGGTTAAAGTTGAACTTAAGAGGGGAAAAAGGAGTTATATAGGCTTGTCATTCACATAGAGTTTAGTTGTTTAATGAGTTATGAATATTTGACATTTGATAGATCAAAAAACTGTATGGACAACAGACCAGTATGGCGATTCAGCGAGGTAATGTACCCAGCCTTCTAGGAACCTTACCCATTGACTTCGATGACCTAGGCTCAGTATTCTATTTAAAGTCTTAAGAAGTTACTGGTAGAATATAATATAAGTTAAGTTTCTTTCACTAAACGTGTCACTTTTAAAAATATTAACACCGAAAACAGTGCGATGCAATATTTAAATAGAAAAAGGTCTATCGAGTTATATATGCCAACATTAAAGATAAAAACGAATAGATTAGTTAAAGAAGCAAGCTATAAATGTACCACTTTAAACGTATTTCCATGTCCTTAGCGAGATAACCCAAGAAACACCTTAACGAGGCTAAGAAATTACCTCAAATAAAGCGAAATGTAACACCGCTATAATGATTATAAGCCTTAACATGTTTCGCCCCTAGATATTAAATATTAGGGTAGCTCGCAGACTCAGGCTTTCCAAATTCAAGAGAGTACGTGTTACTTAACTAATATTTAAATAATGTATGGTGGAAAGTGGAGCACTTATCGCTCTCGATTCCTGTCACTTAATCTGTGAGAGGACTTGCAGAGAATATTAAGTGACCTCTTGAGTAGGTGTTCTTCAATAAGAAGTTATAATGCGTACAGAGTAAAAGTTCAAACACTCAACCTATTCAAGGTGAGACGCTACCCATCTTAAATTTAATAACTAGATATGTGTATAAAAAATTTACATCTAAATTATGACCTACCTTAACATATTACACTACAGTCTAAAATTTAAAAAAATACAGTCTTATTCATATTGGGTTTGAGTAAGTTAGTAGGTTAGTTTGCTAAAGAAGTCTAAAAAATTACTCTAACTCAATATGAGTAAGGCTTGTTATCTGTATTACATTGCCTCTGTTTATTTATTGAAAAAAAATTCATCTCAAAATATATCTATAAGAATATTATGTTATTGATAACGTAAAATAATATTTTCTCTAATAAATTTTTGCAACGTAACTGTACAAATATTCAAATAAATTATGGATGACAATTTTATAATATTTATTAATCAATGAATTCATACGAATTATAATGTTACAATTTACGACATAAAAATAAAGCCCGCTCTTATTACTACTCCACGCACGTATTTAGGTGACCAACGGTGGACGTTGGTCACTTCTTTTCATTTGAATATAGCCACATTTAAAAAATCGAAACTAGCCCATTTTTCAATAATTGCATTAATTTTTCAACAAATCTTGATTTCTGAGAGTATTTTAAAACCCTTATTGACCGTTGTCGATAATTCTTAATACGTAATGTATTTTTTGAGGAGTAATTAACCCTTAAAGTATAATATAAGTTAACTCGTCCGATATAAAGTCTGACCTAATTACATGAAATCCAATCCCTTTAAACTGCACATGTTTAAAACTCAATTAGCAACACAAATAATGTATACACTGATAATGCTCAACATCCTTTGAATCATAATTTTGAAATACTACTTCATTATTCCTGTTACATAACAGCTGTAAACAAGAGGAAGACGAGAAATAAGGGCTCGGTATGGGCAATAGTTGAGAAGCTTTAAAATAGTTCTTCAAGTAATACCCCTAAGTTATGGGCAAAAGTTGGAAAGTATCCAATATTTAGGCAAAACTAAGTAAATGGTATATTTGAGCGCCTTTTATTGGATTCGTTTAGTTAGGTTAACGAGGACTTAAAATGTTGAAGCAGTAATAATATTGTTAGATTTTAATACTTCTGTTATTTATAATATGGTAACATTATAAACATGTCATGTCTGTACATTGAAGCTATTAAAAAACAAGTGGAATCTATCTTATATATATATATAAGCAAAGTTTGTTTTCTTTGTCCGAGGTAAACTCGAAAACTATTGGACCGATCAGCATGAAACCACAACCATTCGACGCGGAATTAATCGTAGATGGTTATAGGCTATATATTTTTTAAATTCTATGAGCCCTTTGCCATGTTTTCTCAATTTGTTTGTTTATTAATTTATTTGCTCCCATAAAACAAGACAGGCATTTATCCTTGGTTCATTTGTTTTCTAGCTCATAAGAGAGGAGCATGATTTAACATAACCTCTATGTTAGAAACAACATGATTTTCACTTATAACAAACCGTGATCCGTTTAAAAAAATTCTATAATGTCATTCGCCAGGCGAAGCGGACAGGAACGGCTAGTATACCATATAAACGATGGAGAAAGCGACGATTTTTTTAGATTTCTTGTGGTTGTCGGTTTGTCTGTTCGGGATTCACGTAAAAACTACTGGGCTAATTTTAATGCGGATTGCTAAGTCCGAAATAGTTTTCATTACAACAATAGCTTACATTTTCTAATGTTACGATATTTTGTGTTTTTTGACGAAGTCGCGGACATATTAGTCAATTGATAAATTCTGAAATATCAGTAAGAGATCCAAATTAACCGACATAATTTGCAATACATGCAATTATTCCCTTCCGCCGCTTAGAATAGGCGTTCCCTTATGCTCGTAATGGGAGGCCCGAGCCCAGTGGAATATTTATAGGCTGTTAATATTATTGTATTTATCAAAGGTTATTTATTATTCAAAAATATAATATCTGGACAATGAGAGACGTTTGTTTGTTATTAGTATTTAAGTAAAATTGTTTTAAATTTACTTTATGAAGGCCAATAATAGGTAATTTATTTGGGTCACTTGTGATTTGATGGAGGTTGGTACTGAAAATCAGCGCTGTGTCAGTTCCCTGTCCCCAGTCTTATATATCCCGGTCTCCAGTCTTCCTTATATAACCCCTGACGGTGATTTTACTCAGGTCATCAGTCCACCGGGCTGGTGGGCGTCCTACGCTACGTTTACCGAGACGTGGTCTTCACTCCAGGACTCGTTTGCTCCATCTGCGACCGTCTGCGGCAGACGTGACCAGCCCCCTGCCACTTCAATTTGCAACAATTAATTAGCTTTATGTGCATTTATTCCCAACAGTAAATATTTTTTTATTTTCGTTCTAACCACTTACCAGATTCTAGCCGGTTCCTATATATTACTACACATTCACTTGCCTTACAAATCGGTTGAATTTTGACATTACTTGTGGCTTGTCGTTAAAGATGGCGCTGCTGTCATGTTATTTTTATATATAACTAGCGCTCCCGGCTGACGTTGTCCGTCTCAGAAAAAATAAAATCTGGTCCAGATCCCAGCGCCACCTGCCGGTTCCAATTGTGGATTTAAACCATCCGGGGACCCAGCCATATACACAAAAACAAAATCACCAAAATCGCTCCAGGTGATCAGGAGGAATTCAAGAACCCGATCACAGCACCACCTACCGGTTTCAACGGGATTAAAAGTATCCTATGTCCGTCTCCTTCCCACCAATTTTCAGCCAAATTGCTACAGCCGTTCTTGAGTTATAAATAGTGTAAACTAACACGACTTTCTTTTATATATATAGATATGCCTTACAATACCCAGTTATAGCACATATTTACCATTGTTTGTGTGCATATGTGAGCAGAATTTTGCCAGCCAAGACAATGATAAACCAACGTTCTGCGAGCTTGTTATTGTTACACCGTACACGACACTCGATATTGTCTGGCCTACTGATATTATTATTTCATAATTATTATCTGTGGTATGCAGTGGCGGTTAAAGATTATACACGTAGGAATTCTTTTCTTCCTTATTCAAAACTATGAATCAAAGAATGCTGTATGAATATGGAATATTTTTTAGTAATAGTGGCCTTACTTATAATAATCTCCTTAAGAAACGATTACACATCTCTTAAGTAAGACAATCAGAATCAGTCCCTAATCAATGAATATCTTTTTTTTCACTTATAAACGTGTATTGCCTGTTGTTTACCTAAGAGGAGCACAGATAAACAAAATTAACTTAGGCTGTACCCAAAATATTCGACTAAAGAGGAGTTTATGGGTAAGATTTTCACTAATCAGTTGCTGAGCAGTTACTTAAAATTTAACAAACGTTTATAAGTAAGGCCATATTTATATAGACGCATGTATTAAAATAATATATAATCATCTTACTTAATATCATGATATAGGGGAATTATACCATTCTTAGCTTATTCCCCATTATTTTATTCACAACGTTAAGGTATCTTAATATTTCTTTATTATCTTATACTAATATATAAAGCTGAAGAGTTTGTTTGTTTGAACGCGCTAATCTCAGGAACTACTAGTCTGATTTGAAAAATTCTTTCAGTGTTAGATAGCCCATTTATCGAGGAAAGCTATATGCTACATATCACCAGCTAAGACTTATAGGAGCAGTGCACCAATGAAGAATGTTCCAAAATCTGACAGTGGGTTGAAAACAAATTTCACGTGGACGACGTCGCGAGCATAGCTAGTGTAACTATAAAATGATGATAATATTGTACGAAAACAAAATAAAAAAGTTAAGATTTTTAGGGCTAGCGGAACAAGCCCTAACGCTATCGTACAGTCTATGCTCCACACTTTCAGATTTGAGCTCTGACATAGTAATTTTGATTTCTAGATATGGCTATCATAAAAATATTATTTTATACACATAAAAAAAATTGAAGACACAACAATTTTTATTCATCAGACTTTTACTGTATGCCTAACGCCCTCTGTTCGAAAATGAAAGAACTAATATCGATGTAAACAGAATGTTGTTTAGGTAAAAAATAAAAACTTCGTTTAAAAAAACCGTCTTCAAAAGCTAAAAAACTAAAATGTATAAAATAACTTATTTCTAAAGCTATTATTATTAATATATATATTATCTAAAACATCTTAAAGTCTATCTAAGTATAATATATATACATAAGTATAATATATAAGTTGTTCTAAAGATTAGCGTATCTTTGTGATACATAAGCTTCTTCCACCTCTTTCCCTATGTCCCTGACGCTCGGTAGTCTTGGCCACAAAATAACTTAATTACATGAATTCACGTAGGTATAAGGTTTTTCGTCTACCTATTAGCCATACATAATGTCAATTAACGGTACTTATGTACGAAACTTGGCACGGCGGGGCATGAATTTGTTCACCGTATAAAAAATTATACTGCTGGCAACGAGTGCAGACTCTATTAGGGTAGGGTTGCCATATATCAAGTTAAAGAACACGTGAAAGTATTATATAAATATTATATTTTATTTAAAATTATAATTGTCGTTATCAATTCAATTCCTTGCTGGGATAGTCTGGAAATGAACATTTTTTTGACGATAAAATCGTTCTTTGTGCGCAATTATATGGCACATAGCATAAGTAAAATAACACTGTTAACACCAAAATAGCTGGCATTCTATTAAGGTATTCAAAACATTAAGGGCCGCTTGCATTACGATCGCCTTTAAATATAATTAGTTAATCATATTATTCTGCCTAAATACGTTTTACCTAAATGTTGACAGTTCTTTGAACATATTTAGCGGAAAGTTCTGCGTTGTGCTGGACGCTAATTGTATTTAGGGGTGTTAAATACGTTTGTGTTTCTTAAATAAATTTAGCAACCTTATGCAAGTGGCCCTAAGATTTCTTAAATGTTCAACAAAACCGTGTTATCCGTGCAGGAACGGAGAAAGAATACAATTTCCTGCGGCCCGGCGGCCTGTCGTAAGAGGCGACAAAACAACCCACAGCCAGGTGGTAGGGCATTTGCCCGACTGGATGGCGACCACCCCTGGTCTAGAGTATGCCGCCATAACAACCTTGTGTTGTGTTCCGGCATTAGTGACCAGGTTCCAGGCTCCCTAAAGAGAGCAGCAGCTCATTCGTAGCACCTTTGGTGTTGCAAATGTCCATAGGCGATGGTAACCGCTGTCCATCAAGTGGGCCGTCTGCCTGTCTGCTGATCTCCTGCAATAAAAAAAAAAAAAAAAAAAACAAAGCGACTAAGTGCAAACGATTTTACTTTAACGAATTTTATTTAAATTGTGTACAATAAAAAAAAATCTAGATACGATATTATTTAGAATTTGTCATTTATCTGGCAGTACTAAATTCAAGAGTATTCCAAATTCATGAAGGTATTTGTAGGTATTGGGGTTGCCTTATAAAGGTTTCAGGGATGGCCATATATCCCGGCCGTGGGGATTCGTTTCAGGTGACATGATTTCATTATGTGGGGAACATTGTTGATATAAACCTTCAATTTATCTTACGATACTCGTTTAGCGTAATGAGAAAAATCGAGGAAATGGAGTGACTTAAATATTCATTTTTTATTAGGGTTCCGTAGCCATTTTGATAAACCTTGGATGATCTACATGTACATATGTTCGTTTTTCTATTTAAAAATATTAGTGGTCGCCCGTTGGTAGAAATTCGAAAATAATTAATTTAAATTATAAGTTTAAACATTATTACGGTTCTGTTGTCAAAGAAGTATAGCTTCTATAACCACAGATTTCGCCAAGGCTACACTTTTAATTGGACTATAAAAATAAACAAAATATTATATATTTATGATAACTCTTTCACAGTGCAGGCTGTCAAACTTTGGAATGCGCTGCCTCTTACTGTCAGAGAGGCCAAAACATCGCCTATATTCAAGAACGCACTCAGAAAACACTACTTTTCCTTAAATAATTATGCCTAATTCTTATATTATAGACTATTTAATATATATGTATGTATGTATTTAATTTATAAACTAGTTTAAGTATGTGAATTTTTTTTATTTTTTTAATAAATTATTTAGTTTAAATATGTTTATTTATGTTATTTGATATTTAATGATCTGCACCACCTACAACGCCAGATTAGATTAAATTATTCCTTAAGTTAGGTTGCCTGGAAGAGATTGCTTTCAGCGATAAGGCCGCCTTTTGTTTCTACCATGACAATATTGTAATTGTATATTTTGAAATTGTGTATTTGGTGAACAATAAAGTGTTATCTATCTATATATACATGGTGGTGGGTGTAATGTTTTTTTTATTGATTTAATGTATTTTTATGCATAATAAAAAAATAGCATTCTGCACTCCTTCTCTATATAAATTATAAGTGTGCGAAATTTCATACTCCTCTGTTCGCGCAATTTTCACAAAAAAGGGTACAAAGATTTGTCTTCACGTATTGATATATACTTATGATATACAACGTGTTTCATTTCAAATGACAATAAATCATAATTTTAGCAGTCTTACTCCATACAAAGTTTTTGGTACTATCAAATCAACCGTAATGTCAAAATTTAAAAAAAAGCAATTTCCGAACAAATTAATTACGATGAAAAGACAATAAAAATAGAACATCTTGTAAATATTGGTTCACTGACCTTGGTAAGAATGAACATCTTCCGCGTTTAATGATGAAGAGACGAGCTGGCAACATGATACATTTGGTCAATAACCTACCGATTTAGTCACAATAACAGATACAAATTCTGAAATGAAAAATGAGATCCTGTGGCTAAACCAAAGAAGATACCTTGATTCGTTTTTGTATTTGGGTAGAGTACGTCATGACGAAAACGTGGTCTGATTTATTGTCGTAAGGTCTGAAACACGCTGTATACTTTCGATAAATATTTTTAGGTTTCAGGCGATATTTATCATCACTTTCATAATGTCCATTTTTTGATACTGAGAATTTTTCAAAGCAGATATATCTTGTTTTTTCTAACAAGGATTTTTATTTTGAAACTTTTCTACTTCTATCTCATTTTAGATGTTACATATTGAAGTAGAAAAAATTTCTTCCTTAAATTAACTATTAAAACATCATCATTCAAGAGTGATCGTAAAATTATGCTTATGTACTAAAACGATCTTATATGTAACATAACATCATCATCATCATCCGAGCGTTAAATCCCGGTTGCGTTCGGAGCGTTCACTCCGACGCCCAGGGTCCGCTTTCCTACTTTTTCTACTCCACTTCGCGCGGTCTTCAGCATC
This sequence comes from Dendrolimus punctatus, assembly GCA_012273795.1. Classification (NCBI taxonomy): domain Eukaryota; kingdom Metazoa; phylum Arthropoda; class Insecta; order Lepidoptera; family Lasiocampidae; genus Dendrolimus; species Dendrolimus punctatus. Next base: position 4,774,412 of record CM022532.1, read on the forward strand.
CCCCGTTTTGAGACCATTGGCACGCATGTCATCCTTCACGACGTCAAGCCAGCATTTCTTGGGTATATTTGTTCCCCATGTAATTATCCGGTTTCTAACATAACATAACATAACATAATTCTTTATTTTCCTCTTAAGTACACAGTGAATCTTAAATCTAGTAACAACATTAACTAAGAGGCTGGTGCCTGAATTAGGTTATAAAGAAACCTGTGGTACAGGTCACCAGGATCAACCCGTTGGCTACTTAACAGAAAAAAGAAAATATACTAGTATAACTATTCTAAGTAATCGTGTTAGAGTGAGCCCTTCAAGAGCAAAAGTGTGATGTAGCGTGTGTGTGTGAGTAGGGTAAGTTCGTATATAGGTGATGTAAGAAGAAGCATGTGTGATTGAGTCAGAGTGAATGAGCAATAATGTTAAGATCATATGATGTATAAGAAGTGTCAGGGAATCGTGGAAGTGATTAAGAAATAACGTTGGTAGTAGAAAGCAACATAGTTATTTAAGAATATACAAGAGGTCTTCAGTGGACTGATAATCGAGAGTTTTCAAAAACTTAGTATGTAAGTAAGTATGTAAAAGCAATGTATAGTAAGTTACTTTAACGTAGTTAATTTAGACGCACTTTGACTTTGTGTTCTATGAAGGTACATATATTCTACAATAGTAGAGTATAAACATAATATGTTACGCTGGAGTGTATCCTCTCAACCTCAGAGGCCGTAAACGCAGGTGAAGTTCCCACAAAAGCCTTCCAGCGCTAAAATGTGTAATGGAAGTAACTATTTATTACCATGTTACAGAATTCGCTAACATTTTATCTACATATTTACATGCACGAGTCGGTATTTGAACGTTAAGCAGCCGGGTAAAGTTTTAAACTAACAACGTTTTCGGGAGCGGTTTTAGACTAAGTTGTAAATAAAGGTCGGTGCAGGCTAAGTACTAAACTGTTCGCACACTCCACATGATTTATTAATTTATAGTAACATTCTTAGAGTTATATGTCCTTACTTATAATCGTTTGTTAAATTTTAAGAAACTGCTCAGCAACTGATTAACGAAAATCTTACCCATAAACTTCTCGTAAGGATAAGAGGTGGTGGTAAAGTAACTCATAAATAACTGTCAAAAATAATCATTGAGAGGTAGTTTAAGTGACTGCTAAAAGGCAAGATGACAAGTTTTATTTCAAAACGGCCATTGATTAGGGGCTTAAGAGTATCTTATTTAAGAGATGGCTAATCCTTTCTTAACGAGATTATTATAAGTAAAGCCCATAATACTTAGCGATATAGTTTTCTACAAAACCAATCGAAGTTTGCGTGAGGGCCATGTAAATGTGTCGCTGATTCGCACACCAAGGCACAATTAATGTTGCAAGTATTGCAAGCAATAATCTTTCTAAAACTAAGGAATTAGAACTATTGGAGCTCGTCATACTGAGACTGCTTTGCGAACTGACAGACGACGCGTCGACAAGGGAATTTAGTCTTTTAGGTCCTACTTAACAGTGCTTCCTTTATTGGCACTTACTCGGGTTCTAAGTGTATTAATTCTACGGTAACATTATAGTATCATGTAGATTTCACACAATGGTAACCTCGATGTGCAGGATGTTTTCGTTCAATTTCAACACTTGCCAAGTATAACAATGTGAACATTAAGAAAAAATTACTTAAACGGTTCATATTTTTCAACCAGGTTTCGAATCCACTTAAAGTGAGCTTCAACAAGCGGCAGTAGCTTTGTTTGTTGTTATTCTTTCATGGTTTTATGCATGAATTAATTATATATAATATATTTTTGGTGTTGAGGAGAAACATGGGAGACGTTTTAATTTAAAAAATTCTCTATTTAGGATGTAGTCTTAACTTTGAATGAGTCTATTCAAGCAAAAAAGTTGTAACTTGGATTTTATCGCTAGACAGCTTGGGCTTTACGCCAGATTGCTAACTGGGAATAAATATTGAGTTTAGTGATGTAACCGTAGTCATAAATATTCAGTCAACATGTGGTAATATCGCTAAAATGTTTACTTGCTATATAGTCTGTACTGACCCTAATGTGTTTCATTTACTTACCAGTTGGTAATTATTTTGGCTTACTTCTTCCAATCTAACTATATTGCTATTAGAGTATTCGTCGTAAAGAGAGTGAGAATATATTACAACTTTTTTTAAATCAATACCTACAGTCAATGAAATAACTTTAGAATTCTTTGAATTTCTCTTAAGATTATTAATTGCAATTTTGTAGTTGGGAAGTTAAAGAGTAATATATAGTAAATATGTTACTTTATTTTTGTTTTAAGTAAATATTATTGGACGATGTTGATTGCTTTTACGCAATTTCATGAGGAAAACTTCGACTGGTAAGTGAAGTTATTAATTTTAGGATGAGTAATTTTCTTTTTATCATTTTATCTCATTTTTATTCATCTCGTTTCATCATTATGTTCTCTAACGTTTTTTATTCCATTCACTCATATATTTAATTTTTCTTGTTTATATCGTGGGTCGCATGACATGTGTGGTTTAGGAGGTTGGTACTAAAAATTACAGCTGTGTCAGACTATATTTGGCACAACAAAATACATAGAGCCAATTCATTTCGCAAATTGCGGCACACAATTGTCTGTGTTAAATATGTTTTATTATTATTGTAGCGTAGGAAGTCTTCAATGAAGCACCATTTGCTTTAAAACTGCGTATATTTTTATATTTTGCGATTTTATAATAAATTTCGTTGCGCGTACATAAATCGTCGTCGTTCGTAGAGAATATTTTTTTGAATATTGGCGGTTGGCCGTAGACAAAGAGCGTTTTCCATAGTAAATGGTGATAGTGCGTGTACACACCGGCGCGTGCGTATTGTTTTCAAGTCCGGTTGCATCAGTGTACATCACCCTTGGTTAGTTGTGCGGCGACAATTATTATGTGTTTTTCTGTTTTGTGTGTGTCGCATTTTAGGGATAAATATTTTCTTCCTTTCTTTCTTTATTCATTTCATGAGATGCCACAATATCTCCGTTCTTTAATCAAAGGGTTCTTACTATTCTGCAGTCTGGGCGTTTTATTTATGACCAGTTGGTGTTTGATTGTTTAAAGATTATTTTAAAACTTGAGTACTCATGAATACTTGGATCAATTACTATACACAAGCCATTATAATTTCCTTGATAAATATATTATTTAGTTTTCATAAAATTATAATTCTAATATAAACGTAAGTAGAAACTAAACTAAATATAATCAATTATACATACATACATACATACATAACTTCACGCCAGGTCCCTTGCGGGGTAGGCACGAACAACAGAGCGCCATTTAGGCTTATTCTTACACACCTCACTTGCTTCTTTGACATTCATAGTTCTTGTCATGCACGCTCGTCTGTTCTTAAGGCTCCTGACGTCACCTTCTGCTAGTACACGATCAATTTGATCATGGAAGGTGTGTCGTGGTCTTCCGCGACTTCTGCATCCATCCACTTTATATTAAAAATAATATAATTAAATAATAAAAACAAACTAAGTAAAAAAACTGATAGTCATAGGAGTGCACGTTAGAAGTGAAAACTTTGCACCTAGACGTGGAGGTTACGGGACTTCACTGGCTTTTCCCCATCTCAAAAGCGTTCAAAGGGTCTAACGAAGTTTTCACTTCAATAATGTTTAATTACTAGCTGTTACGTGCGACTTTGTCTGCGCGATAATTTGCTTTCCGGCGCGACGACGTTAAACAAAAGTAGCCTAAGTTACTCTCTATAGCATTAGCTACCTCGTCTCATCTCGTCAAAATCTGTCCAACCGTTTCAGAGATTAGCCAGAACAAACAGACAGGCACACAAACATTTCAAAAATTGATTTTTTGATATAAATACCGTATATACTTGCATATGCATTTAGAAAATCTGTTCTTTTGAAAATACAAAGAGACACTTCAGTTTTATTTATTTGTATAGATGTTATTTGTAGGCGAAATAGAGCTTTAGATGTTAGACTATTACTTCCCAGGTAATATTTACAAAGTGACCGTCACAGATTGATAAGTGTCCAGACGTCCCCGATAAGTGACCATACCTATCAATTCACGGTAACATATCGGAGGAAATGCGTTATTTAAAGTAAATATTAAAGCGTAGATTATATTTATGTATTATTTGATGTTTGACGTGATAAAACTGTATGCACAATGCATTTTGTACCGTATCGGCTTGTTTTTATTAGTGTTGTTATTATCTTTACATCGACGTTAATACACACTATTGCTTTATTTATTGCTGCATTTTAAATTTGGAAATATATACTTTTGTATACATTTTAGATATGCTTGACAAGATAAAAGTGTGAAAAATTATATAAAAATATATTCATGCAGGAACGGAAAAAGAATACAATTTCCTGCGGCCGGGTGGCCTGTCACAAGAGGCGATAAAACAACTGGTGGGTATACCCTAGTAGGGTATTTGCCCGTCTGTATGGCTACAAATCCTGATCTATAGTATGCCGACAAAACAATCTTGAGTTGTGCTCCGGCATTAGTGGCAGGTTCCAGTCTTCCTATAGGAAGCGACAGCACCTTTGGTGTTACTAATGTCCGTAGTCGATGGTAACTGATGAAGTCACGTAATACATAAAAAAACGTTTAGTCCTGTTACTATTTAATAATAATTATATACTTTGAATCATGATGTTATTTCTCTATATACGTAATTTTCTCACATACCGTACTATTTGATACAGACTTTAGGTTAATATTTGATATAAACTCCACAAACATTTTCTGCCCAGGGTAAGGTGATAGAAAAGCTAGTAAAACACCCGGCATTAGTGAAAGATAAATCGATAAATAAAAGTTCATTCAAAAGACATTAGTTAAAGCCCCTTACGCAGTGTACCGAAGACGCAGCGTAAAAAGTATTGGCAAGCGGTAAAAAAATTCATCTCAATTTATAACAGAACTGTCGCCTTAATTTATTTTAATGAAGACAAATGACTTAATTATAACGATTATTTATTAAATGTGGAAGAAAGAAATTGATGTTTTTCGTTCCTATTCAATACGCATTGGTTTGGGTTGTCAGGTTACAAGATTTCTGAAATTATCCTAGATTCCTATTGTTCTCTATTTAAAATTAATCAATAGAAATCTATTGATTAATATCTAAGTCTAAACTGATAACAAAATATACATTTCCGGCCTTACTTATAATAATCTCGTTAAGAAACGATTAGGTATCTCTTAAGTAAGAGAATTAGAATCAGTCCCCAATCAATGAATATCTCTTTTTTTTACTTATAAACATGTATTACTTGTTGTTTACCTAAAAGGAGCACAAATAAACGAAATTTGAATAATTAACTTAGGTTATACCCAAAATATTTGGCTAAAGAGGAGTTTATGGGTAAGATTTTCACAAATCAGTTGCTCAGCAGTTACTTAAAATTTAACAAACGTTTATAAGTAAGGCCATTAGTGATAAAATTTATATAAGACTTATAGCCGGTTTTTCAGTCACCAGTTATTCAAAAGTTTCATTCATTCATTCATTCATTCAAAAGTTAATCTATAGAATACAACACAACATGCTAATATTTTAAAAATATGTGTGCATGTGCAGTTCACACGCAGTAGAAGTGAAACTTTAGATAATGATTATAATCACAGATAATTATTCTGAAACTTTTATTGATGTAAATAAAATTCCTTTTTCCTTCCTAAATTACACTGTAACTCACTAGGTATCATAAACTTCAAAATTCAATGCATTGTTACGCACAATTTCATTTGATCTAGGTATAAAAGCATATCTGTCTTAAGTATAAACACTTAGGGCCTTACTTTTAATAATCTCGTTAAGAAAGGATTAGCCATCTCTTAAATAAGAGACTCTTAAGCCACTAATCAATGGCCGTTTCAAATAAAACTTGCCATCTTGCCTCTTAGCAGTCACCTAAACTACCTCTCCATGTTGGTTATTTTTGACAGTTATTTATGAGTTACTTTACCACCACCTCTTATCCTTAAGAGGAGTTTATGGGTAAGTTTTTCGCTAATCAGTTGCTGAGCAGTTTGTTAAAATTTAATAAATGATTATAAGTAAGGCCAATAGGATTAAAATTGTATAATATGTTTCTTAAATTGTATTTAATGTTATTTTTTAATTACTATAAAGATAGTCGGCATCGGCATTAACGGGTATAAAGATATTTATTTTTGCCAATTATATAATCAATAACAAAAAATAAAAGTAAAGTATCTGTTTGTCATTAAGAAAAGTGCTAATTTTGAAGTGAAAACTTGATTTATTTTTATGACACCTAATTATAAGTGATCTTTAGATTTTTTTTCGGTGTGTTAGTTTTCTGTGCTGATTATCTTAATAAACATGTTTAACAGAAATTTATCCCGAAATAAAGTATTATTTATTCATAGAATTTGAACTTAAATCCTAATATTTAAGACTATGTATCTGGTAACACAGGTTTCTATTCAAGATAGGCACAGGTGCAATATCGTTTTCAACTCAGACCGACTTTCTGCGACCCACTAAGTAATAACATTGAGAAAGTATTAGATATTGAACGGCTTATATATTACTTATATCTGAAACTCGGATATCTCATTTTTCTTGTATAATTTTCCGATCTTGCCTTTTTGAGGTCTTATTATTTTTCTTAAGCCACTAACATTGAATCTCTTTAGAATTATTAAAATTAAGATACTATATTTTTGGATTTATTTAAGTTGGCCATTAAATTAAAGATATAATATAGCCATTAAATTAAAGAATAACTAATCCTTAGAGTATAGAGAACCCAATTAAAAAAAGAAAAACGTAAAAGTAAAAGGGTAAGTAAAAGACTATAAAAAACCGGGCGCGATGCGATGGCCGGAAGAAGGCAAAGGGACGTGGAAGAAGAAACGACGAGAAACTTTCCTCACCACCAATCCACCCCCACACTGCACTCGTCCCACGGCTGTTCACACAACTAGGGTTGATTCAGGCGAAACTAAAGTTTTTTAATTACATTAAAGTGGTTTTTTTCGTTATGTCGTGATCCAGCAGTGTATTTACGGTGACAGCACTGACTCGATGTGAGAGTTTTCTCTTGCTTGCGCATTCTATTTTCTTTCTTTCATTCTTTCTTCATTTAAAGTTTATTATTTTTGTTGATGACGAGAATGGGGAAGGAGACTTTACAAAGAGATGTTTTCCTCGGCGCAATTACCATTGACCCGATAAACGTGGAGCATTGGTTAGACTACACCTGTTATAAAAAAAATATTATAAAATTATGTAATATAAAGAACGGCCTCTAAAACACCATACTATATAATCGTATTAATTATTTATTAATAAACATTTCTATTTAATATCATTCATATGTTTTAAATTTTAACTATTTTAAAACAGCCACTTTACAATTATAGTAGTTCAAGGGATATTTACCGTTCAATAATATCCCATATTTGACTTGGACGACGAGTCAGCTAAAGAAAGCAACCACTTCGATATTTATCCAGCTTACCTAATATCAGCACGGACCGTTTTATGTAAACATTTTTTATGTCAATAAAAGCATGAAACTCCACCTTTGATGGATATAAGAAAATATTCACGTAAAACATGAAGGCTGTATCGATAAGGGTTCTTTGCTTCGAACCTTTTTGAGGGCTGTCGAAGCTTACGATTTGTGAAGGGTCTGCATTACAGATCAGATAATTTGAATGATATCTATACAAATGTATCCGGGAGTAATTTAATTAGTCTTCGGATTTGAATTGGGGTGGATTAGTTATGTTATAAAGAATTTCATCTGGCTTCTTTACATTTCATATGATTATTAACTTGCATATTGTTACGTAGGGCACTTTATCTGTGCAGGAACCGAGAAAAAGTACTAATTCTAGTGGCATGTCACGGTTAGCTCGGCCAAAGTTAAAAGTCGGTATCAACTTTATGAGGCCTCTTTTATTTCTCAGTCAAAAAGAGTTTGCGTTGGCCCGCCTTTCATAGCTCCACCAGGGGTCTGGAGTGTGCTGCCATAACAACTTTGAGTTGTGTTCAAGCATTAGTGGCCAGGTGCCAAAACACCAAAAATATAAAAGATTTATGAATGAATGAATATGCTTTATTGTGTTTTAAAGATACAGTTAACAGAAACAAAATTTTATACTACAATAGGCGGTCTTATCGTTATAAGCGATTTCTTCCAGACAACCTTTGGATGGACAAAAAATTGCTGCATCTTTAATTTTGTATAATATTAAAGGTTGATTGATTTTTAATTGATTTATATATAATATTGTAAATTCTAAACTTGAGCAACATAAGCAAGAACTGCGTGTCACGTAAATGAATATGCTTCGGTGGATGTGTGGAGTCACGCGAAAGGATCGCGTCAGGAACTCCCGCATCCGCGGCAGCCTTCACGTCCGTGACATAGCAGACAAACTGCAGCAGAGTCGCTTACGCTGGTACGGTCACGTTTTACGGAAACCGGATAATTACATGGGGAACAAATATACCCAAGAAACGCTGGCTTGACGTTGTGAGAGATAACATGCGTACGGTCTCAACACAAGGGATGCCGAAGATCGCGCGAAGTGGAGAAGAAAAAGTAGGAAAGCGGTCCCTCGGCGTCGAAGTGATCGCTCCGAACGCAACCGGGATTTAACGCTCGGATATTGATGATGATTGTAAAATTCTAAACGTGCCGTGTCTGTACATTGAAGGTAAAAACCACGGGTGTAGACTATAGAAACAATGCACAACACGATAATTTTTTTTTAGATATGTTGTCGGTTTGTCTGTTTGTTCGGGCTTCACGTAAAAATTACTTAGCCGATTTCGATGCGGTTTTCGGTGATCGATAGCAAAAATTTTATATAATAAAATGTGTCTTATAATTTACTATATACTATTTATCTCGGGAATCCCGTGAGAATTTTCCCGGGAGTGATATGAAGTTATTCGGATGCATAGAAAGTAGCGTATCACGACATAGTTTCCACTAGAACGACAGCTTACAATTCTTTTTTAAATTCTGCGATACTGTGTTCCGGGAATCCCGCGGGAATTTCAAGTAATGTTTGGACGAAGTTGCGTGCATATCCTAGTTATTATATGAAACAATAATATTATTATATGTCGTTGGTGCCATGGAAGATGGGACGCCCTCTAGTATGGGATGCAACTTGTGTCGATACTTTGGCGGCGTCCCACCTTTCAGACACAGCCGTGACAGCCGGGGCTGCTGCTGCACACCAGGAGGCCCTGAAATGTCGCAAATATGTATCCATTGGTAGTGGGTACGTATTTGTGGCTTTCGGGGTCGAGACCCTGGGGCCGTGGGGGCCTGGAGCTCATCACCTCTATCGAGACCTCTCAAGGCGTCTTATTGAGGTCTCGCGTGACCAAAAGGCTGGCTTGTACCTAGGGCAACGAATAAGCGTTGCCATCCAATGTGGAAATGCGGCCAGCATTTTGGGCACGCTCCCCGCCGACAGCGATATGGAGTCAATTTTTTATTTATAGATCTATTTATATATCTATTTTGTAAGTAGAAATTAGTTTCTTTATGAGATTAAACGCCAGTAATTATATTGAAACAACTTAAACTGTCCACTAGTCCGATTCCACTGATACGGCTCACAGTAAAACCCTTATTACATTAGACTGATTCAGGGAATCGGAACGGAGTGTGGGCACGGCCTAGCTATTGATTCCGAATACCTTTTTCTTATTATATCAACTCATTTCACCCTGTTTTATGACAGAGCCAATAATTCATAATTAGCGTAATGTAATAAAATTGAAGTATGGATCTGCATCACACTCGTATCTATCTAAAATGTCACTATTTAAGTGCAAACTGCTATTTAAAAGATACTTAATCAACATTAACCACTATTACAGTTACTGTATTTGAGGCCTGTCTGAACAAAGTCTCGAATTGACTCCGTAAAGGCTTTTTTTAGATTTCAACGAAGATTTTAGGGATAATGTCAAAAATTTTAACTTAAATTTGGGACTGAATTGGGTGACTAGCAATCAAATTAAGTCAGATAGCTTTTATCATAATAATAAAATTTGTAACCTAGATTTTGGATTACACTAATGAGTTCCGACATTATCTAAAGTCGATATTAGACTGTTCATTTCTGTCCTTCAATGTAGACGAATCAACCAAAGTGATTCAGATAAACATACAATATTATTGAATACCGTAGTGTCCTTTCAGATTTGTGGCTTTCGACCAAATTGAACCAATTTGGTAGATCCGTCTGTTAACAGCATTAGTCAAAGAGCATGTTAAAATTATTTTTCTCACCATACTAGTTTATTCAACAACTACAATCCGCCCCGGTAAAATTCCCGCAGGATTCCCAGGATAAAATGTAAGTAAATGTAAGTCTAAAAAATTTTCCTGTTGTATTTACGTAAATCCCGAACAAACAGACAGACAAAACGATAAACAGACAAGAAAACTAAAAAAGAAATTGCGTCGTGTTCCATCTTATAGTAATATATAAAGCTGCAGAATTTGTTTGGAACGCGCTAATCTCAGGAACTACTACTGGTCTGGTTTGAAAAATTCTTTCAGTGTTAGATAGCCCATTTATCGCGGAAGGATATATGCTATATATCATCACGCTAAGACCAATAGGAGTGGAGCACCAATGAAGAATGTTTCAAAATCAGGGGTTAATATTACTTACTTTTTTTATGTATTCCACGCGGACGAAGTCGCGCGCAAAAGCTAGTCGTTTATATAGTCTACTAGAGTTTACCCCGCGGCTGCGCCGCGGGTTAACCTCTAGTGCGTGTCTCGTGTTTATAGAGCAAGTGCTACAGGTTATATTATATTACATTTTTATGTATTTGCGCACAGAAGATTCACTTCATTTTATATCGTTAATTATATATACCATCCCCCGTCTATCTGTCAACAAAATAAATTACAAAACTTGACCAAAAAGGCCAAAATGGTCTAAATGACCAAAAGACCACAGTGACTGACATGGCTAAAATGACGGAATAGGCCAAAATGACCAAACAGGCCAAAATGACCAAAAAGGTCAAAATGATCATAAAGGCCAAAATGACCAAATAGGCCATAATTACCAAATAGGCCAAAATGACCAAATAGGCCAAAATGGCCAAAAAGGTCAAAATGACCAAAAAGGTCAAAATGACCAAAAAGGCCAAAATTACCAAATAGGCCAAAATGACCAAATAGGCCAAAATGACCAAATAGGCCAAAATGGCCAAAAAGGTCAAAATGACCAAAAAGGTCAAAATGACCAAAAAGGCCAAAATTACCAAATAGGCCAAAATGACCAAATAGGCCAAAATTACCAAATAGGCCAAAATGACCAAAAAGGAAAAATGACCAAATAGGCCAAAATGACCAAAATGACCAAAAAGGTCAAAATGATCATAAAGGCCAAAATGACCAAATAGGCCAAAATTACCAAATAGGCCAAAATTACCAAATAGGCCAAAATTACCAAATAGGCCAAAATGGCCAAAAAGGTCAAAATGACCAAAAAGGTCAAAATGACCAAATAGGCCAAAATGACAAAAAAGGTCAAAATGATCAAAAAGGCCAAAATGACCAAATAGGCCAAAATGACCAAATAGGCCAAAATGACCAAAAAGGTCAAAATGACCAAATAGGCCAAAATGACCAAATTGGCCAAAATGACCAAAAAGGCCAAAATGACCAAATAGGCCAAAATGACCAAAAAGGAAAAATTACCAAATAGGCCAAAATGACCAAAAAGGCTAAAATGACCAAAAAGGCCAAAATTACCAAATAGGCCAAAATTACCAAAAAGGCCAAAATGAAAATTACACCTTGTCCATCCTCAGTATTTAATTTACATACGTACCGAATTTCAGCCAAATCGGTCCAGTAGTTTTTCCGTAAAAGCATAACAAACAGACAAATAACATGTTATCCCGGAAACTATCCCATTTTTCGGGATAAAAAGTATCCTATGTTCATCCTCGGTATCGAAAATATATATATACTGAGTTTCAGCCAAATCGGTCCAGTAGTTTTTACGTGAAAACGGAACAGACAGACAGACAGACAGACAGACAGACAGACCGACAGACAGAGTTACTTTCGCATTTATAATATTAACTAGAGTTTACCCCGCGGCTGCGCCGCGGGTTAACCTCTAGTGCGTGTCTCTTGTTTATAGAGCAAGTGCTACAGGTTATATTATACTACATTTTTATGTATTTGCCCACGGAAGATTCACTTCATTTTATATCGGTAATTATATATACCCTCGTCTATCTGTCAATAAAATAAATTACAAAACTTGACCAAAAAGGCCAAAATGGTCTAAATGACCAAAAGACCACAGTGACCGACATTGCTAAAATCCGTATGACGGAATAGGCAAAAACGACCAAAAAGGCCAAAATAATCAAAATGGTCAAAATTAACAAAGAGGCCAAAATGACCAAATAGGCCAAAATGACCAAATAGGCCAAAATGACCAAATAGGCCAAAATGACCAAATAGGCCAAAATGACCAAAAAGGTCAAAATGATCATAAAGGCCAAAATGACCAAATAGGCCAAAATGACCAAATAGGCTAAAATGACCAAATAGGCCAAAATGACCAAATAGGCCAAAATGACCAAAAAGGTCAAAATGACCAAATAGGCCAAAATGACCAAATAGGCCAAAATGACCAAATAGGCCAAAATGACCAAAAAGGTCAAAATGATCATAAAGGCCAAAATGACCAAATAGGCCAAAATGACCAAATAGGCTAAAATGACCAAATAGGCCAAAATGACCAAATAGGCCAAAATGACCAAAAAGGTCAAAATGATCATAAAGGCCAAAATGACCAAATAGGCCAAAATGACCAAATAGGCTAAAATGACCAAAAAGGCCAAAATGACCAAATAGGCCAAAATGACCAAAAAGGAAAAATTACCAAATAGGCCAAAATGACCAAAAAGGCCAAAATGACCAATAAGGCCAAAATGACCGAATAGGCCAAAATTACCAAAAAAGCCAACATGAAAATTATCCCTTGTCCATCCTCAGTATTTAATTTACATACGTACCGAATTTCAGCCAAATCGGTCGAGTAGTTTTTCCGTAAAAGCATAACAACCAACAGACAAATATCATGTTATCCCGGAAACTATCCCATTTTTCGGGATAAAAAGTATCCTATGTTCATCCTCGGTATCGAAAATATATATATACTGAGTTTCAGCCAAATCGGTCCAGTAGTTTTTACTTGAGAACGGAACAGACAGACAGACAGACAGACAGACAGACAGACAGAGTTACTTTCGCATTTATAATATTAATAGGGATAATAGGGATTCTAGTTTTTCTAAAATATCTTTTATGTACAGACTTTAAAAAGTCGTGGTAGCGTAATGGTTAGCGCATGCGCCCCTAAATCAAAGGGCGCGGGTTCGATCCTGACCGGAACGCATGCACCTCTTAGTCAGTTTTCTGATCTAATGTGTATATTGTTACAATTACCACGTGCTTAAAACGGTGAAGGAAAACATCGTGATGCAACCTGCACATCGAAATAACCGATGTGTCAAACCTGCCAAGCCGCCTTGGACAAGCGTGGCGGGTATACTGTCCGTTCCCCCCCCTATAATGGGAGGCCCGAGCCCAGCAGTGGGACATTTATGGGCTGAAATTATATATATATATATATATATATATATATATATATATATATATATATATATATATATATATATATATATACAGACTTTAAAGTTTCATTTATATATAATTTAGTTATTTCACAATAATAATTAATGACTAAAAATATATTAACTTATAAATATAGACCTAAATGTAAACTACAAACCATATTATGAACTAAATAAATAAAAACTAAAACTAATTAGAAAAGGGGGAAAAACGTCTAAAAATGAGTTAATGGTCCCAAACCACTGTCATTTACCGGGAACATTCACAAAAGGCTGGCGGCGTTACCACGTTGTATAGCAATACCTAGTCTTTGCGCAAAATAGACGCCAGCCTTCCGGTCGTGTGTGACGTCTACCAGACGTTTGGTGACGTCTCGGTAGACCTTAAGGGCGCTAGGACCCCACGAACCCAAAGTTTCCACCCCAAATGCCGCAAATATGTAACCATTTCCAATGGTGGCATATTTGCGACGCTTGACTTTAAAGTAAGACGTCAGCAAGATATCTCAGCACCCGCTCTTTTAAATTAATATTCAAGGAAAACGTTTTCCACTCGGCGTAAAATTAGTTCATGTATTTAATTTCAGTATCGTTAGCTTCTGGGAATGTTAACTCTTGACATATTTCGCTTAGATGCATCGTATATGAAGGCGGAGTCGTGTAAGTGCGATCCATGCGACACAGTGCGGGCACGAGCCCCTTACGAGGCTCGGACGAGGAATGAATGTCAAACTTCAAGTACTTTATTTATAAAGGGTTAGTAGTTGAGAACCAAAGTAACCGACATAGCTCGCAAAATTAGCAAGTTGAAGTGGCAGTGGGCCGGTCACGTCTGTCGCAGGACCGATGGCCGTTGGAGCAGACGAGTCCTGGAGTGGAGACCGCGTCTCGGTAAACGTAGTGTCGGACGCCCTCCAGCCCGATGGACCGACGACCTACGCAAGGTCGCCGGTAGGCGCTGGATGAGAAAGGCAGCAGATAGGTATGAGTGGCGCCGTCTTGGGGAGGCCTACGTTCAGCAGTGGACTGTGAATGGCTGACGACGACGACGACGACGACGACGAGTAGTTGGTAACTGAGATACGTTTTGTCATCTTACATGAAAATTTGTAATAGCTGGCGCACGCGTCCTAAACTCATAGGGCGCTGGTTTGAACCCTGGCTGAAACGCATGCACCACTTAAACAGTTTTTTGACCTAAAGTACATATTGTTACAATTACCAAGTGCAAATAGCGATGAAGGTAAACATCGTGATGAAGCCTTGCACATCGAGATAACCGTATATCCGTTCCCCTATAGCGGGAGACCCGACGCCAGCAGTGTAACTGACAGTGTCTTGATGTCTGGTAGTAGGGGTTTGCTAAGTTTTGGTCTTAATAGTTTTGATGATCGGATCCCAAACAGGTGGTACTTGCCAATCAACTTCACTATTGAAATTTGGGTGTTTTTTTATTTCAATAGCCTCACGCATCATATAGTTATGAAAAGAGTCTCTTTTGCGAAGATACCCAACAAAGAATGATGATGATCGCATGGTTCTTTCCTGCGATGGTCTAGTGTAAATTATTCATGAGTAGGTAAGACGTTAAATCGTAGCTTTCGAAATTATGTCAATTAGCAGTGTAAAGCACTCATCTAGTGAGAAAGGAAAGGAAAAATGTTCATCGTTAGTATTTTTGTATGTCATGGCAGTAAATCCAAGCTTGTCCATAGCGGTTTGGCGGGTTGGACACATCTGTTATCTCCGTGAGGTTTCAGGATGTTTTCCTATTGGTTGCCTGGCTATTGTGACAATCTATATATATACGCATAACTTGAGAACGACTTTACCGATTTTGATGATTTTGTTTTTATGTGTTTCAGTGGGTTCTCGGATGGTTTAGATTCACATTTTCAACCGGTAGGTGGTACTGAGATCGGGTTCTAGAATCCTCCTAATCACCTGGACTGATTTTGATGATTTTGTTTTTGTGTGGGTTGTCGGATGGCTTAGATTCGCAATTAGAATCAGTAGGTGGCGTTGACATCAGGTTCTAGAATCCTCCTAATCACCTGGACCGATTTTGGTGATTTTGGTTTTGGGTCATGAGATAGTCTTTTAGGAATCCAGAAAATATGGCGGTACGAAGTTTGCCGGATCAGCTAGTATACATATAAAGTGAGAAAAATGCCTAAGAAATGCATACAATTTCGGCTAGGATTCGAACTCGCGTCATTTAAGTCTGGGAAAGAAGCTACCACGCCACATCGACAGTTCATTTTTTTATACCAATCTTTCATCTCAACCTCGAAGCCACTTGATCGGTACAGTATGGCTTGAGAATAATATTCAAAATGACTATTTTAATTAGCATGAAGTAAACGATGATGGGAACAGCTCAGAAATACCTTAAACGCTTCTAACGAAAGTAAACTAATTTTAATTTTCAATATTATTTGGTAACTTAGAAGGAATGTCGAATCATTGTGAGTAAAAAACGAGGCCCGGTCGTTATAAACAAATATTTGTTGAGTACAACGAGATCGAAGCTACGTGCCGCGTCCACGGTTGGCTGCCCACCGGCGCGGGCGCAGGAAACCGATCCAATTTGCTATTGGCCAAGCGAACACTCCCATTGTATGGCTTCCGGGTCTGTTTCCTCGAGGAAGAGACGCGGAGTACTATTTGCCATTGACCTATAAGAGTTTAGTTGGAAATTATATGCATAATATGTTTATAGCAATAAGGGTGGGCTCTGGCTCTAAACCAAGTTTTACTATTTTCGTGATCAAAACATATTTATTTACAGTGATTTAGATACTGCATACTTAATATTTAAGATTATGATAGAAATTGTTTGAATTTTAAAGTCTATCAAACATACAAAATACACCTTTGCATCCAAATACTACTAAGTGTAAAATCGTGGTTACCCCACCTTTCGTTGTAATGACATGGGTTCTAATTAGGCTTGGGCAGTGTTTTTGACCTATAATGTGCATATCGTACAACTTTTACCTGTTGACAATTAAAGAAAACCGCAATGAAACCTGTATATCAAGATTACCTAGTATTGTAATTGTAAAATAATCAATTTTCTGAATTAAATTAATTATTATTTCACAAGTATATTTATTTGTTCTTTTTTATGTTTTATTAATACATAGGAACACACAAACATAAATATGTACATGTACAATACACATTTTAAAAAGATGTAAAAAGATGACGTCCGTCGGCAGCGGGGCCTAGGCTACCGGTTGCTAGGGCTCCAGAGACAGGAACTTCCTCAAAATACGTGCCGTGCTCAGGAGAACTGCCTCCTGTATCTGGCCCTTCACCCATTTACCGAGAGCCTCTTTTATTATTATTATTACCTATATATCCGCCAATCCACCTTTGACAAGTGTGATACGTGTGTCAAGAAACCACTCAAAAGCTACATGTAATATAAACCTTTAATTGTACAGATTATCTTCATGACGTATAAAATGCTTTTATAGTAGGAATTGTATATTTACAGGACTTTTAAACTCGAAATATGAATTTCCTTGAAAGTAACACTGTTTAATTATAATCAATTTTAAATATACACTTTTGAATATAATTAACAATATTTTATTTATTAAATACTAAAAATAGATTAACCTATAAGTAAAAAACTAAATATGAACTACAATAAACTACAATACAATACTATACTATCAACTATATAAAAACTAAAACTAAATAAAAAGGGGGGGGGGGAAGTGCCTAAACATTAATTAATGGTCCCAAACCACTGTCATGTACCTGGAACGTTCCCAAAAGTCTGGCGGCGTTACCACGTTGTATGGCAATGCCTAGTCTTTGCGCAAAATAGACGCCAGCCTTCTGGTCGTGTGTGACGTCTACCAGACGTTTGGTGACGTCTCGGTAGACGTTTAGGGCGCTAGGATCCCACGAACCCAAAGTTTCCACCCCAAATGCCGCAAATATGTAACCATTTCCAATGGTGGCATATTTGCGACGCTTGAGGGCCTCCTGTTCGGCTGCAGCAGAACCGGCGGTGGTGCACGTACCTGAAAGATGGGACGCCGCCAGAGTGTCAACGCGAGTAGCATCCCACACTAAGGGGCGGCCCATCTTCCAGGGAAAGAAATCTCCCTTGAAAGTTAATATTAAAATTTATATTTAATATTATTAGTTTCACATTAAGTAACTTCCTATACAAAGTATTAGTTTATTTATTTATGTGCTGACAGTACTCTACTACAAACGCAATAACGTCTCGAAGCTAATTTACTTGTACTCGTCTATGTTATACGACCTATATTTCTTAATTTTGAAGCTTGAAACCCTTATTTACTATGGGTAGCATCGGCCGAATATTTCACACGGTACCTAGTAATTTGTTACCTAAAAAATGTGAATTAATCATATTACTGACGCAAAACTTCGCTCCATGCCGTGATACATATAAATCATTCGGTTAAAACTTCCCTTTCTAAACTGCTATCATTATCCCCACCCACATAAATCCCTATCGGTTTCAATAATTCATATCGGGACCTATAGAACCGTCGGCCCATTTGAGCGGTCCTTCACTTTCCTAAAGCCCAGTAATTACCCCGTTTATATTCGTCTAAGCCCCGTAACGGGGGTTTGTTTAGTGCTTTAGGCAAACTAGGCAATTATCACATCGCCCCCGGTCTGTTCCCACGGGATGGTCAATTTTAAACTTACATACAGACGTGTCGAAGCTCGCGGCTATTTGTAGACTTGTAACATTAGGCTCGCTGTAGGATATTACTGCGGTCGATCTTATTACGAAGCCCTAGAACGCATCCTTGTCATCGTACCTCCGTCTTCCTTATCCATTGCCGTCTTTCTACGTTCAGTAGTATATTTAACGCAAATAATGAGCGATGGAAGACGGCTCGTAATGAACTTATCGGCTAAGGTTTAAGTTACGATGACGCGGTATGAGTTTTGTTTGTTCGCAACGCATGGGATCGCGTGAGAACCTTCGAAGCATCGGAACTGCATGGGCGTGACATCGGACTCTCTTTTTGTTGGTAGTATTTTTTCTTTTGTGAACCTAATGTTCAGTTTCGGATATCGGTAATAGCTACAGACGGCCGGCAACGTGACATTGACAATGCAATTCGGCGTGTTATTATAACACTATGTTTCACATATGTTTGAAGTGTATTGTTTATGTTGTATTCCAAATTCACTTGTATTTTTTTCTTCAAAGAATTTAATTTTACGATTTCATTGTTCATTCGTCATAATTTAATTCACGTTAATTTAATTAGAAACGCATTAAACAATGCAATATATTTTGTCAATAAAGCGAGCGATTTCTGTGAAGGTTGCGTTTGTATATTTCAGTTTGAATAGCAGAACTTTGTGAATGTAATTGATTGTTTTTGTAGCTATCAAAAAGACATTAGAAGTAGGCGAAATTTGTGGTTGGCAACATTATTACGATTGCTCTGTTTTCATTAGTGTGGCTTATTCCACCACATTTGGATATTAGTTACCAGGCGAATTCAAAATGTCTGTTTGTATTCAAAATATTATAATATCCGCTTATAAACTAACTGGTATGATTTAGTGGTGTGTTTATCCAAGTATAATATCGCAGAGATGATGTTCACCAAGCGTGAACTGTAGGTACTATATCAGGTTTGGTTGGAATACGGAAGCTGGTATCTATATTTTCATTTTAGTATTTTGTCGAAATCCATTCGCTGGAATTGTAACAAAAATAATATGATAGTACCAATTCGAAATCATTAAATGGTTAAGTTTATCATTGTTATTATTTTTGCAATAATCTAGGTATATCACAGAACGAATTTACATTTACTCTTAATCTGATTTATATTAATTCTGTAAATTAAACTACTAAACAAAAACCTTCAAGTTTCTGATAATACTTTGCTTGTTTTTTTAAACATTATTGCGTGCGTTCAGCAGACAGGCAGACGGCCAAACTTATGTAAATGGGTTACCATCGCTTATGGACATCTGCCAGCTGCCGCTCTAAAGGGAGACTGGAACCTGGACTGGAATGTCGGAACATAATACAAGGTTGTTATGGCGGCACACTATAGACCAGAAGTGGTAGTCATTCAGGCGGGTAAATGCCCTACCTAATAAAAATAAATATTGTTTTGTTTTGTATTTAAGAAAACACCAGTCTTTTTCTAATAAAAAACATCATAGTATATGTACATCATTTCGCAAGTATAATAATGGCAGTAAATTTTCACAGGACCTTGTCACTGAATATAACAAAGCCATTCCGTTCAGTAGTACTCATTGAACATTATTCCACGAGTTTAATACTTTTAAATACATACATATTTATTCATGTATTTGTTTAATAAAGGAAATTTTATGCGTATATTGGCATATGGAAAATATCAGACTTTCAGAACGTAATGAAATTAACATATTTCATTTTAAGCAACTATTCAATAAAAAATACCCCGATCGGTATATTGTTTTCGAGCATGATAGGTTTGAGCTGTGACTAAAATATCGTCATTTATCGATAGTTCTTTTTGAAAACAAAAACCTCGATAAAACACATTTTAGATTTGTAGTTCATTATTGAAAAAATCATTTACATGCTTTACCATAGATAGGAATTTGATATTACTTTTATGGAGCTTAAGTCAAATTTTTTACCGATAATAAGGCGAATGAACGATAGGTAAGATGTAAGAATCGATCACAGGGCAATAAGGGTAGAATGTTACATGAGAGATTAATGTGACATATTTAGGCACGAGATAATTTAGCGCACGAGCATAGTGATGGCGCTAATATTTCGAGTGCGAAATTAGGCCTTTCAACCGAGGTTAGCACACTGATTTTCGTTTCGAATATTAGGAAAGTAAATATAATAATAAGGATGCGACATGTGTAGACACTCTAGCGCCTTCACATCTTCCAATGACTGAGTTAGAGGCTGGCAATACTGCTTTAAAAGCTGAAGGGCTCAAACGGCGCAAATATGAAACCTTAGGAAGGGGTTACATATTTGTGCCGTTTGGAGTTGAAACATTAGGTCCGTGGGGTCCATCGGCAAAGAGTTTCTTCAAAGAGATCTGTAAGAAACTCTTTGATGCCACCCGTGATCAGAAGGCTGGCTCATATTTCGCCCAACAAATAAGCATCGCCATACAGCGCGGCAATGCAGCCAGCCTTCTGGGCACGCTCCCATCTGGCAGCGATTTGTTACACAGTCTATAATCGCTTGTATTTTATAACCTTAGTTTATTTTAGCTTTTGTCTCTTAATAAATAAATTCCTAATGCTAAGATTACCTCCATAAAAAAAGGAAAGTAAATAACTGATTCGTTAAACAAACAACTACTTCTCTAATAAAATTAAGCGTTAAATCCATACCTAAGTCTGATGGAACATC
Source organism: Dendrolimus punctatus (assembly GCA_012273795.1). NCBI lineage: Eukaryota > Metazoa > Arthropoda > Insecta > Lepidoptera > Lasiocampidae > Dendrolimus > Dendrolimus punctatus. Next base: position 4,795,557 of record CM022532.1, read on the forward strand.
ATAAGCTACATCGCATGTGAAACGTTAAGTAATTCTTTTCCAGTGGCATTCTACTCCCTAGTATTTTTTTGTCGCTGATGATAGTAAATATTCAGTTTAAATTGAGTTAAATAATAATTTAGTGAAAAGTAATTTATAAGTATGAAAGGATTAAACAAAATTGTTGATATTTTTTATTACAATTTCTGCCGCGATTTAACAGTGACTATAAAAAAAGTTGGAACATCGTATAATTTTTTGACAGTGGGCCCGGGAGAATCCCTACCCAGGGACGAAAAGTCCTGTTTTCATACCTGTGATTAGGTATATTGATTTATATGAAAATAATCATAGTATAATTATATAGAATTACATAAATACCAGTTAGTTAAAATTATGTATAGGTAACGAATTATACTAATTTCTTTAAACAAATTAGTAGATATTGAGCTGTGAATTATTCTGTCTTGGGACTTATAATATCGATATCGATATGTACATTAAAATAAGATCGACATCCATAGAGGATTCTCTATTGAATAAAACATATTTTTATTGCATGTTTGTGTTTGGTTGGTGCATATTTTTTATACGGATCATGGACCCTCGATAGACAAACGGCTGAATTGTATGCATATCTGCGTTTTTATTACACAATTTTTTGGGAGGTCAATAGAAATAGATCGTATATTTTTTCAGAGTGTCCGCCAGCTATATACTTCTGTTATGTTTTTATTCTAGTATCCTTTGTTAATCAATTTTTTACAGGCTTTTGTTGGGAATGACAAGGGCAATGTTTTGCTATGCCGTTTATTATCGAATCAAGTAAAAATCTGGTCGCAAATGAAACGTAGTTATTAATAAAATAATATGTTATTGTTTTGAAACAAGGATTATGCTTGTGTAGAAAATCTCTAATGTCTATTTGATATGAATTTTGGAGCCGCAACAAGAACCCTGTTAGTGCCGTAGATATATTTTAATTACATTACAGGCTGCAATTTATATTTGTTATCGAGTCTATATAGTAATTACTTTTTTAAATAAGATAGATAGATAACACTTTATTGCTCACCAACATATACAAAATGGATAATTACAATACTTCTTGGAAAAACAACAGGCGGCCTTATCGCTAAAAGCGATCTCTACCAGGCAACCTAACTTAAAGGAAATTCTAACTAATCTGGTGAAGTAGGTGGAGCAGCAGAAAGTAGGACTGTACAATTTAATTAACTTTAATTTACAATTACATTAATTTATAAATTGAATACATACATCAATATAATAGTAATATATATGCGTATATACAAAAAAATAAGTTTATTTCTTAACACTATATGTGACAAGCATTTTATGGTAACATCTATTACAATAGATAAATAAGTAAATCAATACATATACATAAAATTGGAGTGTCTGTTTGTAATATTGAAATAACCACTTTTTACTACTTACATATGAATATATATACGGTATAGTATATATATTCATATGTATGTAGTATAGTATGTAATATAGTATAGTACGAATATACGGTACATACGCCAAAATAACATTTTTTACAATTTTTGTCTGTCTGTCTGTTTGTTCCGGCTAATCTCTAACATGGCTGGACCTATTTTGACGGGACTTTTATTAGGAGGTAGCTGATGTAATAAGGTGTAACTTAGGCTACTTTTATTTTAGAAAAATCTTTTATTTGGAATTATGAAGTTTTTCAGTCACCACGTGGGAGAGACCGCGAGGCGCAGCTAGTAGTGTTTAATATATTAGACAAATTTATTTAAAGACATACCTTTCTAAAGGAGTTCCGAAATGTAGGTGTTTTGACTTCTCTGACAGTAAGAGGCAACGTAGATTCGTATGACGAACATGCAAATAATAAAGTCAATTGCACGCGATTCTCTAAAAGGTGGGGATTCTCTAAAGGGCCCCAAATTTGCTAATAAAATCATTTTGGAATGGTCGTTAACTGCCGGCATTACAGCAAAATAATAGTTACTTTATTGTGCTATTATGATTCCAGTAAACGACCATACCGACAAGGTGTAATAGCAGACTAGGTTCAGGTCTACTGGTGTTACAAATTTCTAATGATTTTGGAAATATTAAATTAATAAATAATTTTCCGAAACACTACGTGTAGATAGGGTAGTGTCAGCGTTTTACAATTTTATATATTGTTAGTGTTGAACATCGACGCATGGTTGCCAGCTTGTTGGTTTTATTAGATACATTTTGATAGTGTGCATTGGAGCTTTTCAATCTTATCCTGCCGTCTTCCTTCCATCATCGGACAACCAGACGCACTGGCATCCAGCACCCCTATGGTGGACATACCACCTATACGAACAAAGCGCTTCGAGTCCACCTTCATTATGCGCACCGCAAAGGAGTGGAACACACTGCCGGAGTCTGTTTTTCCCGAAACCTGCAACCTGGGTGTCTTCAAGTCTCGTGTGAATAGGTACCTTCTAGGTAAGCGTGCTCGATCTTAGACCATATCTCAAATCGAGCGAGATAATGGTCAAACGAGAACCTATACGTGATAAAAAATATTGTTAGTTAGTGCGGGATTTGTAGACCGATACACGTAGAACCTTGAGAACTGTTTTATTTGAATTCAGAATAAAGACTAATCGATTAACAGCGGGTTTTCAGTATTTATACAGTGCTGGAATATTTAAAAGTACCTTCAATATTTTAAAATATAAAACACTACAATTTATTATGACTACTTATTACATCAATTTAATGTTTAATAAGCAAAAACTAGTCTACATTTTTAATAATAGATAGAGCCACTGTTACCAACATAAGAAGATGGCGCTACTAGTAACAAATACATACAATATGTCATACAAAATGAAATACATCATGTTTTATAACGTATTTTTTACAAGGGTTTTCAGCCTCATCTACCTGAAATGTTTCATTCATGCAAATATACTGCTTTTGTCAGCACCTATAAGGTAAGGCTGCGATAAATTATTTCGTCCCTTGTCACCTCTATGATAAACGATAGACATAGGTCAAGTCGATGTACAAAAGCCTTTCAGGTTATTTCTTGACAATCATTTCTTCTACAATAAAAGGAACATTATTTTCTGTCCGTTCAAAAGTACGAATGAAATTTAGATGAATATCTTGATCGTGGTATGTGGCTCTTAAATTATATTAAAAGTGATCTACTATAGGAGTCGTAAGATATTTATTAATGTTGATAACGAGCAAGTCATTGTGGCAACTTGAAAAGTGAATTGTTTTCAAAGTATTGATTTCCTAACACACCCTTTTTGATTAAAACAATTCGGCGTATGTATGTATACTGTAATAGATGTGCTTAGTTATGCTGAATGACTGTCCTATAAATATTATAAACGCGAAAGTTTGTGAGAATGTATGTGTGGATGTATGTTTGTTAGTCTTTCACGCAAAAACTACAGAATGGATTTTGATGAAAATTTACATTAATATATATTACACAGAAGAATAACATGACAATAATTTATATATAATATAGTGTGAATTATACAAAATATAATGATTTTCCATCACCACGCGGGTATTAAATAGATTATTTACTTACATAATTAGACATTTCCACTTTTCCATTTACAAATGGAAAGGCAGTTCTTAAAATCTGTCCTACTCTATACTATTGGATGACGAAGCCAAAATGTATTTATGAGCAGATAAGATATCCTTAAAGTCCATTTAACGCTTTCACAAAAACATAATAGCCTAATACAAGAGAAAAATGGCGGCAATTCATCCCTATTCCAATTTCAAAAAAGGAACACACAAGTTCACACAACAATGTAACAAACGCGCGTACTAAACCAAATAATGCAATCAAAAACTAATGAAAACCATTAACGGTCCACAAAATGATCATTCAATACACTCGGTACACTTCCCACGGAGGCTATTATCAAGATCTATTATTACAAAGATAAAAGTGCGGACGGCGAGAAATGAAACTACGAGATTTATAACCTATGGTATGCTGTTGAGAATGGCACTGTGCCGAATTTAAGTGCTCTATGGGGCCATTCCAAATTTGAAATTACGTGATCAGTTTATTATATTTTAAGTGAGTTTATCTGGTTTTATTTTCAAAAGGATTACCTATAGACATTCTATTACTTTTTTCGGCATTAGGACCTCTTTTGTTTACTTTGTGTTTAAACATTGTGATTGGAAAAATACCCCATTGTGTATTGTAATCTTTATGATAGTCATTAGCCAGGTGTGATTCTTAAATCAAATTGTATTTGTACGGTATAAAGCAATGCCCCAAGGGAGGGGTTAAGCAGTCAAGCGATAGCCACTAGCGGAGCAAGACATGGGCACTACATTCGGTTATCTATTTTGTGACTGCGAGTGTTATTATATTTGTAACTGTGTTATACGTGTTTGTACAGTTCTAATCAATTCTAACTAATATATTATAATTCCAACGGCATATTAATTGAAGTCTCGTGACTCATAACAATATGTATTGCATTAAACCACGTACCTTAGGGATGACGAATGTCAAATCTATACTAGTTTGGATCAATGTTTGTTTGTTCCTTCTTTAGCATGTTGAGAATAAAAAGATTATAACGAAATTTATCTGTGTATGCTTTCGGTAATGAATATGAACTAAAACTGCCCAGCGATTTTAATTCGAAGAATGGGAAGTTTCCTAAAACTTTAAATTTACACGAACGCAGATGGATATAAGGTCTTAGTGTGATAATACGTTTAATTATGTATATTTATATACCTCTGATACCGGGGATAAACCTGGACTACTTTTAATCCTGTAAGATGAGAAAGTTTCTGTGGGATATAGATTCGAAGTTTGTGCGAGCTAAACTCCGTAGAATGTTTAATTTGAACAGACATAGTAATATTGTTATATTTTAATTATTCTTGAGCGAGTTGGCTTAAATGCTACTGTGCTGATTCAGCCAGTGACAGTAACTTACAGAATATAAGGTGTGGATTATTTTAAAAATAATGATCTAAAGTTAATAAAGTTTATCAGGTTTCTTTCCAAATGTTATTTCTCTAAACCTCTGAACCTATGTTCATAGGCAATACAACATAATATACTTAATTAAACTCTGTCTCACGGTTTAAGTTCCGCAGCGTCACGGTCACGCAACAGAATGTTAGAAAGAAAAAACAGTTTTAGAAAGATTTCGGTCTAATAATATTAGTAAAAAGAATAATAATATGATGTAACACTTGCATTAAATCTCTTAATAAAAACAACATAACAACTTCGCTGGGCTGATCTGTTCCATAATAGTTGATTAGTTCAATTTTTAGCCGCCGGGACTTAAATCGTAAGACAATAAGTCTAAAATAATTTTGAAATATTTCGTTCGATTTAACTTTGACACCCAACGCTTTAGAGGGCGCGTTCGTCTAGTAGCTCACAACGCCCAAAATGGTCCGTCAGTCGTTCCACATAGCGACCATGGTCTTTATGCTTGAGGCGAAAACGTCACTAATTAAGTCATTATTTTCAGTCACACAGCGCTCACAACGACGCATGTCAAGAGGCGGGTTGAAATAAATGTTGACCACACGGCATTAATGCTCTCTATCGATTGACATTGAAAAAGGCGCGACTATTAAATCAACTATATATATACTAAATAAATAAATAAATATTTGTGTATTTTTCCGTACATGATACCAAGCTCCATAATGCGTTCCACTACAGTTTATGCTTGTAATGCTCGTAAGCAAGTGGAACGCGAAATATCGCGGTCGTAAGCGTGGTCGTTCTTAGTCTCATGTGTTAATGATATTGTTATTTTAAGAAACAAAGTTTGTTATCAATCATATTATATTTACCATCGAATGTTCTTAATACCACCTCAAAAAATTGTATGTTCCAGAAAATATATTACTAGAAAAATAACCTTAGCACATCACTAGCTAATCACGCACTGCAGATATAAACTTGCCAGTTAAATAAAGCAAATAATAGAGAAAAACACTCAGCCTCTGGGCAGTTGTCTATGGTTCACCTTTTGTTGAGACAAATGATTGATGGACTCTTCATTGTCTGTGTCGCGTTTACTTTGAGAAATTATTGTTTGCGTTTATTTGATTGCGCATATTGCTATTCGGGTTGTTTTTTCCCGCGTTGATATTAGTAACCATTTAATTTGATTTAATGTTTTTCTGATGATGCCTGGCAGTGTTGTAGTTTTAAACTTTAACTGTATGGCTGGCTGTCTTATTTATACATATAAGGTACTTACATTCAATGGAATTTGGTCTGGTTATGTAGTCCGTTTATTGTAAATATTTCTTTTAATGTGGCTCTGCTGCTTTTATAAATCCAGCCAGTGTCAAGACTAAGTATCCATGAATATTCAAATATTAGAATTATCTTTGAGTAAAAGCTTTAATAAAATTGGAATTCTTTGACACTAAACGAGTCAATTTTTATGAAATTTTCTATTGGGTTAGAACCCAAACACAAAATTTATTCTTAATTAAATGTAATCAATGCTTATTTAGTTAAGTTATTCCATTGTTTTAATATTTACGTTGAATATAAATAAACTTTTGACATCAATGCTTTAATATGGTTCATTATTAGGTAATATTATAATTTAATTAAATATTGTTGCAAAAAAATTACCCATCAAATTCTCGCATACAATTAAAAAAGTCATAAATACGTTTCGAAACAGTAAAAAAATAGTAGGTACCAACGTCATCTACTAGTAGATCACGTTGGTACCTGGTAGCTAGATGCTAGGACAAATTTGGAACTACATTTTCTTGTTTTTTTTTAAATAATTTAAGTGGATGTCACATTATATATTATTTTAGTTCTGAATAAACCTTTTTCTTTCATTTTTAGTTTCTCAAATTACGCCATACAAGTTTTGTATATCTCAATTCTATTTTATTAGTTACAGTTTTTCTTGTATGTGTCGCATTTAGAATAAATATTTATTTCTTTTTTTTTCTTAAAAACAAAATTGAATTTGACTGATCACATAGTTATATATTCGTATCGTATAAGCGCTTCTTTGGTTTGTTTTTACCTTGCCGCATGGCATTGACGGCATTGCGTCGGTGCACCAGATGTGCCATCTTTTTTCATTTATATTTTTTCGATACCCAATAAAAACATACTGTCCACATGGCAGGTAGGATGAATAACAAAAAATAAAACAAGAACATGACACTTTTGGCAGGAAGTGGTTCATTTTTTGTTAACTCTTGTTTACCTTCCGTATTTATAGATTAGAAGTAGTTAAAAAATAATTATTAACAGGACTTTATTACTGGACTGAAACGTAAGGAAAGCGATGAAAGGGACTTTTAATACAATTGAAAGTCTCTTTCGTTCCTAGAATAAACACTCTTTCTTCGATTATGTACTCATAATCAAACACTCTTCATATATGTATTTGGGTACTGTTTAAGGAGGATAGGAAACTGTGACGTTAACTCAAGCTCTCTTGGTTTATGACAATTCTATGCGCAATTGTTGAAAATAAAGTCTGCTACTTTTTCTGTTTTTATTGCATGTGTTCAACAGATACGTAGACGGTCTACCTAATGAGAAGTGGTTACCATCGCCTATGGACATTTGCAACACCAAAGGTGCTACAAATGCGCTGCTGCTCTCTTAAGGAAGACTCGAACCTGGCCACTAATGCCGGAACACAACTCAAGGTTTTATTTTATTGCGATATACTCTAGACCAGGGGTGGTAGCCATCCTGTCGGGCAAATGCCCTACACCTGGCTGTGGGTTGTTTTGACGTCACTTATGACAGGCCGCCTGGCCGCAGAAATTGTAATTCTTCATCAAATCATCATGACTTCATTAGTGACGTTTTCGCCACAACCATAACGGACGCGGTCTCCATGTGCAACCGCAGACGGAGCATTTTGGGCGTTGCGAGGTACTAAAGAAACGCGCTCATAGAAACTTGAATATTAATGGAAAATTGGCAACGGCTGGATACACAAATAGAAAAGAAGAATACAGTTCTGACAGGTCAAATGACAAATAATAATCGGTCAACTCGATCGAAATCAGCCACTATTTACGTATAAAAAGGCGTTAAAGTAGGTTCTTAGCTATTTTAAATTTAGGAGCATTTTAAGAAAGTTTTAGTGAATATGCGATTATGAATACCTATTTGTCCATAACGAGTTAAGACACTTTATTATGCTTTAATTAATGATACTTAGCGCAAAATTTCTAAACTGTTTTAACGCTAATATGTCTTTATTGTGTGATTAATAATTTTGACCATTTATTATAAATTTAGAACATAATTTAACTCTCTATGGATAAGGCCGGTAGTCTGAAGTTTATTTTAATATTGATGTAAAGTATTGTCTATACATTTATTGATTATATAAATAATATAAAATGCCTAAGTAGTCCTAAACCATCTAAATAATTTGAACTCACATCATTAGAATGGAGCAAGTGTACTTACATTAACCACTAAGCACCTACGACTTACTGGATACATAACTCTTAACAGCAGTAACTCCTCTAACACATGTAACCAAGAGTACTTTACTGAGGGCCAGCCAAATAAACTCGCTTAAAAGCTTCAGGGGAGCGTCCACTTTGCTGATAGCGGAAGGGGGTTAATTCGTGCTAAGCTTTTAGCTAATAACTATCTCCCTTGCGATTTCTTTTTGCTAATACCATGTTTCATAAGAATTAAGATTGATTGATTCATTTTGCTAGTTGATGTGTAACTTATATGAAGAAATGTACGCATAATATAAATATATATTATATGGAGATTTTTTACTTTACCAATGGTTTTCACGTACGATAAATATCGATGTAATCCACAGTAATCAATTTCCTATTTTTTTATTGCGGGAGTTCAGCAGACAGGCAGACGGCCCACTGGATGGAAAGCGGTTATACTTCCAAAATCTAGGTGGTTTCGGCGTTTTGTAAATTTGCAAAATGAATCTCAGTTGATTTTTACAGTCACTACCCTATTTTAAATTCAGCCAGCTTTATTATAATTTGAATATATAATTATGTTTCAGTATAGTTGTTCGGTGTCGAGACTCTAGGGCGATTGCGTCTCGAAGCTTTTCTATTTTATCGAGAGTTTTCATCTCGTTTAAAAGAAGACTCACGTATCCAAAAGGCTGGCCAGTAATTGGGGCAACGCATTACGCACTGTCACTAAGCGCGGGATTTCAGCCAGCGTTTTGGATAAATTTCCCACCGACGACGATTTTTGACCACTATTTTCAGTTTTCTATAAGAACTTACTTATCTTTTATAATATTGTTACACACCGACAAAAGTAAATGCACACCTGCAGTTTATTATCTTTCGGATTTCAAACTTCTTTCGTTTATTTTGTGTTAAATATTTATACTTAGAAAAACATCATAATATTGTGTATTGTATCGTTTATGATAGTCATTAACCAGGTGTGATTCTTAGAAACGATTGCTATGCGGACGAGTACAATACTCGTCCGTCGAGTCATATTGTATAGTTTAGTATAAAACAATGCCCGAACGGAGGGGTGAGGCAGTCAAACGACGATTACTAGCAGATGAGACGTGTACATTCGATAAGCTATATAGTAACGAACTTTGTGCGCGTTATTGAATCGTCCAGTTTGTACTGGTTGTGTCCAGTTATATTTGTAAGTGTGTTATACGTGTTTGTATAGTTCTAATAAATTCTATAGTAATTCCAACGGCATTTTAATTCGAGCCCTGTAACTCGTAACATTATTATAAATTCGAAATGTGTGATATTTTTTATCTCGAGAATCGCGGTTTTGTTATTGTTCGGGTGCATAAAGTTTAGTTATTCCAAAACAGTTTTCACTAAAACGATAGCTGACATTCTTTTAAAATGCTGCAGTACTTTGTGTCCCGGGATTTCCACTCGGATTTCAGGTCAAGTATGAAGGAAATCGCGGACATGTCCTATTAGATAATAAAAAATGTATTAAAATCTCGTTAAGCTTCATAATTATTTTATGGGAAAATAAATGAGGGCCTCGGTATAAAATCTTATTATTATTTTCATATTCGAAGTAGATAGCCTTATTAAGAATATTAATATATCTTTTTCCTTAATATACTTGAAGTTAACATCAAAGCAGAATAACTTAGAAATATTATATCACTTGAGGCGCAGGCAATAATAAAAATTGCTTATTCCTCGAACTACCATTTATAGAAACCAGCTAAGGCGTGGTTTATGCGAAATTTTATTGTACATTTTTATTACCAATATTACTTGGTCTAAAAGAGATATTAATACAATAAATCACATACAAAAGAGCTGTAGGTACCATTATCAATAAATATCAATTGCTATTATGCAGAAGTTTCCAGATCGCAATCGACTTTCTAAACAGATAGAATCTGTATCTGAAATAGAACTCTGATGTTGTATCAAAAGATATAACGCTGTACAAGCTTTTACTTAACTTGCAATGGATGTACCTGGGTATGCTAGTTTAATATATTTTTTCTTAAATGTTGTATTTAAAAATACCACAGCAATATTACAATCTAATCTAAAAAGACTATTTTGATTATTTTGGTGGTACTTTTTGCTTCTACCGTCATTTTGGCCACGTCGGTCACTGTGGCCTTTGGTCATTTTGGCCATTTTGGCCTTTTTGGTCAATAAGTAATTTAAATATAACCTACATACATACATACATAACTTCACGCCAGGTCCCTTGCGGGGTAGGCACGAGCAACAGAGCGCCACACAGGCCCATTCTTACACACCTCACTTGCTTCTTTGACATTCATAGCTCTTGTCATGCACGCTCGTCTGTTCTTAAGGCTCCTAACATCACCTTCTGCTAAATATAACCTAAAAGGAATAAAAGTATTTAACTAAGAAAGTGTCCATTAGCACTTTTCTTATTGTCTCTATTAAGGGGAAGACGCTTTGTTGATGCGTTCTTTAATAAGTTAGCATAGTACACCACACTTTAGTTTGTTTAAAGCACCAGTTCAAACGGTTTTGTCCTTTTGAGCCTTCTCATTATATCCGTGTTGTCGAGGAGCGGGATCGCCTCAACATTAACGTGATGGTGAAGCCGATGCTCGTGAGCTTCCGTGTACTTTCGGATAATACTAGTTACAAAATCCACTTTCAGATCCAGATGGAGGTCGCTCGATCTAATGTACCATGGCTAGTTTAATTTGAGCAACTTCCCGGTTTCCGATTGAGCTGAAATTTTGTACGCATATGTATATCGCGTAACAATGTAATAATATGGTACCATGGAGCTGATCTGATGATGTAGTCGGAAGGTGGCCATAGGAACTCCTATACTAAACAAGATAGACTCGTCGTGTTTGGGCTCGTTTTACTTGTCTTGGCTTGTATTTAAAAACGTTTAAAAAAGAAAGTTTGCGTTACGTAACGAAGCAGTTTACTCTCCCATAAGAAGTTATCACTTCAAAAAGTTATTTTACATGCATATCTTAACTCATTATATTTCTTTGGCTCAAAAGTCCATGTCTCTTTTTAACACGAGAAATTTAATACTAAATCTAGACAAACTTAAGAGACAGCGGTATTCCAGAAGATATGACTACTGCTAAAGTTTTCGTACGTAGTCGATGGAAAGCCTAGTAAATAACGGATCTAAAACTGCCTACGTTTTATAAAGAGTATTAAAATGTTAACATGGTGTAGTTGGGCGGGAGAAAAAGCAATTGAACTGAATTACATTCTGGGTGCTTCCGTGTACGGATTTATGTCTCCATTCCATTTCACCAAATAGGTAAATTTCGGCCGGTATTTGCATTGGTGTAAAGATGCGGTTAGAATTTCTTATAAGCGCAAGCGGCAGCGTATCAAACATTGGTATTCACTGATAAAGCAGCTATGATTTAGATATAACGGGTAGCTGGGTGTCTGGTTTTACGAATATACTCAATGATTTTTATTTTTGAATTTTAGTGTGTAGTTTTTTAGTGTTTTTATGTTTAAATTACTATATATTTTCTCTGTAATTTTAGTTCTCTGATCTCTAATTTTCTATCTGTGGTGACTTGTTAATAGCTCACTATCACTAATGTGTTATTATTATAATGTGAATAGCTAATTGTAATTCTAAAATTGTAAAAAAAATATAAAAAACATATGTCAGAGTTGGTGTAATATTTTGTTCTATACATGAAGAATGCTTCTAAGATTTTGTCAACGGCTGACGGTCGCTTGCAGCCAAATGTTTCGGAAAAAAGTGTTTTTGTAAAAAAAACTTTCTCAGTGAATCTCATTAGGATTAATGTATATAGATGTGTGAGAGTTTCGTTACAATAATTTTTATAATACATCGATTTATATGTCTAGTGACACCTATATCGATAAACAAATTGAAGCCAAAGCATAGGACCGAAATATGTAATGCAACCTTGGAGAGGTCTACCTCTAGCAGAGGACAATTGTTGGCTGACGACGATTATATTTACTAGTTGAGTAATCATTTATAATATATGAAAATTAATCCATAATTAATATTTTATTATAAATACGAAAGTAACTTTGGCTTTCAACCTACGTCTCTTTCTCAGCGTATGAATACCTACCTAGTTTCCTAAAATTTCTACGTACCTATGTAGTCTTAATATCGAAAATGGATATAAGATAATTTTTATTTCGCAAAATGGAAAATGTTCCGGGATAAATGAAACAGTTTTTGGCTGCAATAAAAATAAACTAGGGCCTACCAAGGATTTCACTTTTCATATTTCACGAGGAACTTTCTAATTTTCGATCGATTATAGAGACTACCTGGATGTTAATTATTACAAAGTTTAAAAAGTGATTTTATATTAAGTTGGGGCCCATTGTTATCAACACGTTTAAATGAAATCTAGGCTATTCACGAAATCATCTGTAATTTTTTTACGCATGATGAAGTACTTGAAAATTTTCTTGAATGGTATTGTGTAGTAAACTTGTTATCCCGTCAATTTCGCCTCGAGAAATGATACACAAATGCTCAAATTCCCACCGGCCCCTAACGATTCTATAGTGAAATTCCTGCTTTTACGCCCAAGGGGTATCAAACATAATAAAAGTTGTTTGAGAGATATTGCTTTTAACAAAAAAACTAACCCCTGTCACTAGTTAAAATAAATAAATGTATATATCTATGTAGGAATTAAAAAATATATGATTTTGCTTTCCATGAATTATTTGGACATACACTTCACATATTGATTATGATGATGATGATCCGTATTTAGATGCACATATATATTTGATATTTAAAACTCTAATAATTATTTTTAATAGGATTATAATAGTGATATGGACACATATTTCAATAAGTTCTAAGTTTATTTAAATATACAATAACAGGTGTTAACATAACATCTTGTTATTTTACTTTAAAGGCGTCTCCATATTCTCATACGAACTGCGAAAGAACACGGAAACTGAGAATGTGAACGCCCTTCTCGTGTTATCGCGATGATATCCGCAGGAACATTTAGCTGAGAAGAACTCTATGCGAGTCTAAAGCAGGATTATCAATAATTTATGGACTATTTGACTCCTTATACCTCTGAAAACCTATTACTTAATAAGTTTGTATGCTCGTTCAAAGTATGAGGCTATGGCGTTTTGTAAGAATCATGCACAGTTTTTCAGGTTATTCGACTGTCTCTCCGCTCTCCTGTTCAAGATCTTTCGAACAAATTACTTTTTTTATTATCATCAGTTCATTCAGGGCCGCTTGCATAAGGTTGCTTAAATTTATTTAAGAAAAACAAAACGTATTTAACACCCGTAAATACAATTAGCGTATTGCACAACGCAAAATTTGCCGTTAAATATATTTAAAGAACTGTCAATTTGTGTAAAACGTATTTCATTTTGTTTAAAGGCGATCGTTATGCTAGCGGCTTTCAGAGTAAAAGGAAAAATAATAGTATTAGAATGTTTGGTTGTTCTTTCATTTAGGCTTAGGAATCATTCGATTTATTTAAAATTAGGTATATAATTATGATGATGATAGATTAGATAACATTTCCAAAGGTTCATATGCGGTTTTTTCAATTTCCTCGTCTAATAATCACCGGTCAATATTACTTACTCCTTTATTAGTTCTCCAGGTTGGAGTGAATTGGTCCTCCAGAGTTATTACAAATACGAAAGCTAATTCCGCTTCCAGAATCGTGTAGTTTGACCGCATCTCATTATATCGCCACTTACATATAGGCCGGTATGCTTTTCTTGCAAATAGTTTGAGATTACGCCCTCCTATAAACGTTTGTCTTTTTTATTTAGATATACTTTGTTATATATCTCTGACCTCTCGTTTCTGTTGCGTAAGTTACTTTCAACCTAATATTGTTTGTCATTACGCATATTTTCGTAGGCTCTTGATTTACGTATTTATAGAAGCGTGTATCTATGTTGCTTAATTTAATAAAATTGTTATTTGCAAAATAGCAAATACAAAGAACGGACTTAGAAATATATAAATTGACTATAAAGGTTGGCCATTTGCAAAGTTAGTTTTTAAAGGTGCCATAGCTATTTAAATGAAAACGGATATATATATATATGGATAAAATTAGCTTCTATGAGTTAATATAATTTCTAGTTAATATACTGGTGTAGTGATGAAATTGCTGAAAAAAATTAAGCGTAGTCACTATACAAGTAACTGCGAGAAAACATAAAAAAATTGACGTACGTAGGGTACCGTAAGATAGGTCTTTAAATCAGTAACAAAAATATTCATATTCTTAATTACCAGTGAAAAAAGTGGTGATAATATATTCACGACTAAAAATCGTAAGAAAATTTAGAAAAAAATCAACGTAGCAGAACTCAAAACACTTTCAACTAAAATTGGTTGGAATAAGATCCGTTGAGCAGCTTAGAACAATATGCTACTACTTCATTAGGGATTTAACTGGTCCACAAAAAAGATCACTTCTTCTAACTATTGTGATTTTTTTGTAATTTTGACATTTTGAATATAAATATAGTATTAAAAGCTTATCACGTCCATTATATTGTAAATGATGTTTTAAATTAAGGATTTGATTTGCTTTATATAAAAAGTGTATATTTAATTATTGTGACAATAGCTGATTTAAATCCTCCGAAAACATTTAAAATCGCCAAAGGTATATGAAGAGTTATTGATAAAGTCATTTCAGTTTGTAGTTTTTTCCACTTATATGTATTTTATTGTAATTTCGTTACAAATCAAGTAACAAACTTTTGCAAGTAATAATTCTTTGACGGCCTCTGTGGTTGAGCGGGCTAAGCCTTTGCCGGCCTACCTCACTGCAACCCAGAGGCTCCGGGTTCGATTCCCGGTATAGTAAATTTCGGAAACGTATTTTCTCCGTTATTTACCATGGTCTGGGTGTCTGGGATCGGCCCCAGAGTGGTCCGTTGTATATTACCCTTAACACAAGCGTAACTTGCTTAATTTGGGGATATACAATGTGTGTGTTTGTCTGCCGATTATTATTATTATTATTATAATTTATTTTAATGACATGACGGTATTTTGGAGCTTGATAAGAAGAAAAGTTTCACAAAAAATAATGCATTTGGAGCAATCATAAAAAAAACGTGACAGCAAGAAATCAAAAGCAGATGTAAATTCAGCATATTAAATTATAAAATTACATTAATCGGATTTTTATTTAAAGAAGGATTGGTTGCCGACCGGTGAATTTTCATAGTTATTGTCAATTTCACGCAGATGTAGCGATGCGCTTAATGCGCTATTGTTATTAATTGTTAAATATTGACATAACTTATGTCTTTATATAGTTATTTTAACGCTATAAATAGGACGCATTAGGCTAGCGTCAATAACTGTATCATTATCGCGGGTAAAGGTCGAGCATTAGAAAATATGCCAAATTCTCTAACAATTACTTTAATATTCCATGCCCAAATAACAAAAGATTAACTCCTTTGTCGTTTGTCACTTCTATAAAACTGTGGATTGATTATGTATACCTAAGTCTGCAAAAAAGCTAAAGTGTTTTGTTCGGAACAATAAATGGATTTGTCTGATGATAATAATATGACGTGAAAAATAGATGTCTACCATCGTAAGATATATCATCTATTGTCATCTATGAAAAATAATGTGTTTGTTATACACTGCTGAAATACGGGCTATATAGGAAAGTATCTATGTGCACATAAATAGTCCATAAATATAAATGATGGAGGACATTTACAAAGTACTATTGACTAGTGTTTTTTAAAGACTGTCGGCGACGTCGAGACGTCGCAAAATATGCATAAATGGTTCTATCGTAAGATCAGAAGTAAGAGAATAAATAAACAGTTTTAGATAATTTGACATATATTGTGAACATGACATAAAATTTAGGCTGAACTTGGCCCGACGGCCTCCAACCACCCGTTTAGTCATGCCATGCCTTATAGTTGGCAAATCACTTTTTAAGATCCTTAAATCATCTCAAATATACATAGTAAAACAATAATAGCATAGATATTTACGTGTGAAGAGTACCTGCTGTTGGTGTTCAATGCACATATAATGATTACTTGCATATTGAAGAAGTGCCTGGGGATAGGTAAAACAAATGTGTCCGCCTCACTTCTTCGGTGAGTTTTATACTATATAAAATATTTAACACTACCGTCAATTGTATTAGTATATAAGCGAAGTGTAAAAGGGTGTGATAGCAACCTGCAAATAGTTGTTATAAAAATTTGTAAAAGTATCCAGTAAGTAATAAAACGTAGTTTGACAATATCTTGGACAGTAGCAAGCTTCTTGCTTGGTTGTACTACTCTATCTCCGCGTTCATTTTGAAAGAACAAGACAAAGCTATAGGTTCCTTCCTCTTCATAAGGCAAAATTGGTAACAAGGTTTTCTCGACAATCTTTTTGTGAAAAAACATTTCTTTCAAAATATTATAATTAACTTATTCCGACACAGTTTTCATTAAAACGAAAGCTTACTTTTTTAATGGTACAGTAGTTTGTGCTCCGGGAATCCCGTGGGAATTTCAAGTCAAGCGTGGACGAACTCGCGGGCATATCCTCTATCCGTGCAGGAACGGAGAAAGAATACAATTTCCTGCGGCCGGGCGGCCTGTCGTAAGAGGCGACAAAACAACCCACAGCCTGGTGGTAGGGCATATGCCCGACTGGATGGCTACCACCCCTGGTCTAAGGTATGTCGCCATAACAACCTTGAGTTGTGTTCTGGCATTAGTGACCAGGTTCCAGTCTCCCTTAAGAGGGCAGCAGCGCATTTGTAGCACCTTTGGTGTTGTAAATGTCCATAGGCGATGGTAACCGCTCTCCATCAAGTGGGCCGTCTGCCTGTCTGCTGACCTCCTGCAATAAAAAAAAAAAAAAAAAATATCCTAGCACAGATTATTTTCCATTAAATTATTTTAGAGTTTCTGAATAAAAAGACAATAATTCAATTTACATCTATACATAGTAATTTCTTCAATCTCGTTCATTATGAAAGGACAAATGAAAGCGAAAGTTTTCATTGTTAGGTAAAATACAGATTGAAGCGGATTTAACGACTTTTTTAGGAGTGTTTTATGGAAAATTTAGGAGCGACGTGAATGTGTTCAATGGTAGAAAATTTCTGTAATTTAAAAAATATGTACGAATATTCAGAATTATAGGCTTTTACCGTAGAAGATGATTGTAAGGGATAACAATGCCCCATAAATAATAAAGCCCTGAAAAGCTCCTAAATTTTCTTGGAATATATTGTTTTAAAAACATACTTTATATCCAGTAAAAACAGGCAATATAATAGTCATTTAAAAAATTTACTGCAAAGTAAAATGTTCGACTTGACCTAAGGCTAATAACGCACTAGGCAGTCGAGTCGCGGCGTCTATTACGCGACTTCTTAAGAAGTGGCCTATGTAGCAGTTAAGAATTTTCAGCTGACCATGAGAGTTACTTTAATGGTTGTTGTCTACGACAAGGTGTCGCGAAATGGCACAAAACCCTTATTCAAATGGCAACACTAAAAGACTGAAATTATTGTCTTCTAAGAGTGGCAACACTAAAAGGTTGCGCAATTTATGTTTCGTAGAAGTATCACTAAAACGTGTCACGCAGCTTATATTTGTTAGAGTGGTAACACCACTAAATAAAGTCTTTTTGAAATCAATTTAATCGCCGAACCAAGCTTCCGAATAATGAATCAAACAGTTGTTGATTAAGTTGTGTTTGTGTATCTAGTTATACGGTGGAAAAAGAAACTGGCTGTATTTGTGTCGAATCATATCTCTATGGCCAGTTGTAGTTAAGCCAGATTTGCATTAGTTAAACAATTAGTTAACTTGCGGATTAGTCCTTATCACCAGTTGGATAGACATCTACTTAATCCAAAATTTATCACCTATTAGAGTTATTCTTGCGTCAAATCCTAGAGAGTTGCTCTATTCTACTTATACAATGATTTTTATATATGCACATATAAAGTTTTAAATGAAAAGTTATCTAAATGACGTTGAAAACCGCTTAAAAATCCGACGCGCGGTTTAGGCGAGTGACCAGATATATAGACAGATGTAAATAGTTTCGATTTTTTTATACTATGTTGGAAGTGTAAAATTACTATTCGAACGACGATAAGGACTTAACTCGCCAGTTCCGCAAGTTAGCTAACTACTTAACTAAAGAAAACGTAAATTAAGCTTTAGACGCTTGCGGTGTTAAAGATTTACTAACTATAATTAGATCCTCCATCCGCTATTCCTAACCATTGCGACATGGCCGCATAGTGCGTTTCTAGAACAATCGCGCTACAGGTATATCATCAATCAATGTATTATTTTATTAAATCATTCCTGAAACTTCTGACGCAAAACATTTGTTTACTATCATACGTATTATACCTCGTAATTTAAAAATAAATTTAATTCCACCCTGTTCTCTTCCAGCTCTTTGTTTATTATACATTCCCACAGACTTATTCAACGACAAATATTTTGCATTCAAAATATCAAGCAGGAAATAATGTATATTATTTTCTACATAATACTTAAATTAATATAAACGCTTAGCGCCTGCTTTGAGCATGTTTTCAGTTCATGCAACTGTAAACTTATCGCTTCCCATATCTTCACGGTCCCCTACTCTAGCGAAGGTAATGATCTGAGGTTTAATCCATGCCACACTGATCTCCAAATGGGAAATACCTGTATAGGTTTAAAGGTGAAATTCCGTGCTCTTTCCTTTTGTAAGAAAATTTAGGTCGAAAATTCTGCAGAGATGTGAATTGTTTTTGTAAGTTAGCTTTTTAGTATATTTCTGGAGTGTGGCCAAGTGTAACAAATAAGAAGGACGTGCTGATCAAACTTATTACTTGAAGATGGAGGCATATGCATGATTCTTAAAGACCCTTTAGGCAAACGACCAGAATTTATTTTTGTCTATATATCGTCGAAGAACATTGCCCTTATTATTATTTAACTTTTATGTGTATGTCTTTCAAGACCAAGGGCCATAAAAATGGCACGGACTTTTGGAGGGCTTGCGTGGGGCCATGGGGAGGCCAACACGTAGAGGCCCCTTGACAAATTTAATGTAAATATGTGGCGTGACACTGACCGGCGATTATCCCTGTCTACACCATATAATAATGTACCCAAGGACAAGCCCCGGCCAGTGTAGGACTATTGTGGGAAATGAGGACAAAAAGTACCGGGCTATTGGGTCGAACTGTTAGTGGTACTGGCGGTCTGGGAATATGGGGACTATGGTGTCTGCCCGTCGCAATGTTCAGGGAACATGGAAAAATGGGCAGACGGTGACTCGCCACTCCCTGCATGGGCGCCTAAAAATGCCATAAAAGGCAGGGGCAACATGGGTGTGAGTGACTAAGGGGTGTAGAGAGGTGAGCTGCAGGTTCACCGAAGCCTCTTCCGACGTTAGGCCATTTATCACTTCCACCCCTGGAGCTTGAGTCTTAACTCTAGCGCTCTGCACTCAGTGCCGGCTGGTTAAGGCTTGTCTTGGCCACCGGAGTCAGGTACGAGGTGTCGCCACTTACCTAAGGCTTCGCAGCAAAGCCCCCCTTATTTAACTTAATTATTAATTAAGCATATAATAATACATACGAAGAACTACATTTTAATTTTCAAGTTGTTTTTATTTTCGTGATGGAAAATGTCGTAATAGAATTCAAATTTGAATCTTTTATTCTTGATGTGAATATATGTGAATACTACGGCTGCCTTGATTTTATCTGCGTTTATCCTGAAAGTTTGCAGTGTGCATTTAGCCGTCAATGACGTTTGCACTCTCCCGTTAACCCGCCGTCGTCTCGCGCACTCGCCGCATGACTAAATATAATTAGAAGTTATTTTGTATCTTACACTGTATATACTTATTGACAAATAGCAAAAATGTATGTATGGGTAAAAATGTGGTTACGAGTTATTTAGTTGCCGAAATTGGGAAGACTTGTTTGAGCGGAAACGGAAAGGGATAAAGCGAGGGAAGGAAAGATAAATGTAAATGTGTTTTGCTTGAAAAAAAAAATATTATTCATACAGAACTTCTCCAAACATGAAAAAGGATCTGAAATTAAAACATTACAAAAATGCTATACATACAGGAACGAAGAAAGAATACAATTTCCTGCGGTCGGGCGGCCTGTCATAAGAGGCGATAAAACAACTCATAGCCAGGTGGTAGGGCATTTGCCCGTCTGGATGGCTATCACTCCTAGTTTAGAGGATGCCGCCATAACAATCTTGAGTTGTGTTCCGGCATTAGTGGCCAGGTTCCAGTTTCCCTTTAGAGAGCAACAGAGCATTTGTAATGCCCTTGATGTGACAAATGTCCATAGGCGATGGTAAACGCTTTCCAACAATAGGCCATCTGCATGTCTGCTGTTCTCATTTAATAAAATTAATAATAACAGCCCACGAACTTCCTGCTCCTGGGCTCGGGCCTCCCACTATAGAGGAATGGACAGTATATCCGCCACACTTGTTTAAGGCGGCTTGGCCGGTTTGACACATCGGTTATCTCGGTGAGCAGATTGCATTACGATGTTTTCCTCCACCGTCATTGGCACGTAATAATTGCAGGCATATGCACTTTACGTCAGAAAATAGCCCAAGTGGTACATGCGTTCCAGCCAGGATGCCCCAGCCCTGTCAGTTCTCAGGCAATAAAAAAAAATTGCGTCTCGGGACGCCCGACAGAAGTGATAACTTGCGTGAGAGAATGGGAAGGCGGAGAAACTGGCACCGTAACGCGTTACGTAACGAATCGGTTTACCCTCCCATAAGAAGTTATCATTTCAAAAATACGCAAGGAGATTCTGGTAATCTTCTCAGGCTCGCTTTTTAGTATATTACTGCTCCAACTGGATTGCGCTATTTGTGGTGCAATAGTGCTATCAATTATTAATGACGTTAAACATGGACAGATAACGTATGTATATATAGCTAATCATTAACGGCGTTATATTTAACGCTACTATCAAGACGTATTCGGCCAAAGTCACTTACATAATCCCAAGTGGAGCAGGAATATTACAAACACAAATCTAAAATGAAGAACAAGATTTATTACCTTGTATATACCGACATAAAAATAATGCTTTGTTTCTTTTCTTCCAAATAAGACTCATCAGCAATATCAAAGTCGATCAGCTTACAAAAAAATACCTTTTGGCCATAATTTTTTTTATCGTTCACCGAAGTATTAATGTCCCATTTGATAGATCAAAGCGATTAATTACTTCACATGAAAGCACATTGGGCAAGGCTGAATTTGAGGGACATCATTACCGAATTAAGGGAGGACTTCAAAGCAACTGTAACCTTTGGAATCGTAACTGGGCTTAAATTCGATCCAATCATACTTTTGTTATGGGTGAACGTATTCAGTATTTGAGATAAAAAAAAAACGCTTTAAGGCCCGTTTGCGGATATTTTATCGTTTCCTAAGTATATTAGATTTATGGGGAAAAAGCGTATCACTGTCACCTTCTGTATAGAAAACAGAATATCTTAAAAATTAAACACACTTGAAATATACAATATACATAATCTGTTTGATTTAATACCAGATATAATTATATATTTGTGACGTTTGGAGTTGAAACCTTAGTTAGGTCTGTGGGGTCTATCGGCAAAGGTTTTCTTAAATGAAATTCGTAAAAACTCTGATGGCACCCGTGATTTTTAAGTATTTAGTTTAATTTATAATTTAGTTTTATATTCAAATAGCAGAAATAGAATGTGAAAATACGGATAAATACATGTGTTATTTAAATGACTTAAAAAAAGGAGGTATGTTGGTATTTTTATTTGTTTGTTTGGTACGCCATTTCTCCATGAATTGTGGACAGATTTTCATTTTTATTTTATTTTATGGAGCATATTCCTAAGTTGGTCCCATTACCACCACGTCAGGATCTGATGAGTGGTTCCCAGAGAAATCGATACTAGCTCTTCTAGAAGGGTTTGAGTTGAAGTTATCTTTCGACGCATGTCGCCTACATTCATCGAAAGACAAACTCAACTCAATTTTTTTAAAATTAATTTATTCATGACCATAGAATCAAAGTCTTTCAGTCGGAAACATGTTAATTAATAGGTCTTCGTATAGTAGCGCAGTTGTATTGCAGGCTACAACCGATGCCATTCAATGGAGTTCTTGTGAAAACTCGAAAGATCACATCTGACTATACAGTTCACATTTCTCACAAAAACACATAATTTCTACTCAAAAACTATCAATATCCTGCAACTATTGTTCATTTTAGAGTAATTATACACATTTTTAGAAAATAAAACTGCAGAGCACAACGTCTCCTTTCAGTTCCCGCCAAAAACTCCACTCAACTCAAAAATAACTTGTATAGCCAGTAGTGCAATTTCTGCACGCATTATTGTTATAATTATTTCTAAAGCTATTCAAGTATTTGTGTAACAAAATATTTGAAAATATTTTTTTTGAAAATATTTTGTTTTACATAAACCGACTTCAAATTAAAAAGCAAAAATAAATATTTTTTAAAACATCATGAATTCGGTGCCAAGTAAAACATAAAAAAACAACAACAATTTTGCAAGATGCAGTATTTTTATGTTTAACTACACACCGATTTCAAGATGTAGGATTTTTTTTTTTTAGATTAAAGTCGGTTTTACATAAAAAAATCGACTAATGACCGGTTTCTGAGGTACTTTTATATGTTCGTTAGAGCTTTGGGTTCAATAACTTATAAAATTGCGTTTTTGAATACATCATTGTCCGATAGATAAACTGGGTTCAACTTAACTGAATATACTGAACTCAATAATCATGCGTTTATCTATTCCATACCTTTTGTTTGACGTTTTGTTCTTGACGTTTTTGTTTGTAATAGATAAATATTAGATATTCCTTCTTATATAGATCCATCTGGTGGCGAGTTTTGGTACTAGTTGCAGGTTAACAGATAAAGTAAGTTTATGGAATCGATTGTTATTTAACTCGTAACAGCTAACCGCAGAAACCGGGTTCGTATAAATGTTGTTTTTAGGTTTCTGGAGCCTAATAACAAAAACAGTGGGTAATTCAACTTTACAGAAAGTAGACTTCATTAACGCATTTTTTGACTGTTTATTATCCCAAGTTTCGATTTACCGATTTACTTAACATAGTTCTAAAACACGAACCAAAGCTATGAGATTTTGAATGACGGGCTTATATTCTGTATAGTGTTCACGTGGTTTGTATAAAAAGCCGTTTCACTCACGAGCACAGACATGGTTGACTGAAAAAGACTCTATTTGCATAAAATACCTGCCTTTCATATCTCACAGTATTTTTAAAATGAATATTAAACTTTGCCACGCGGAAATGACAGCTCTATTGGAATTCTGTCAGTATATGAACATTCTTTTACGTTGCATATCGTAAACGTATATTAATCGTTGGTCACAGTTAAATTCATCGACACTCGACAAAAGGTCACTGTACGTAGTGCTAATATAACCAGGCGCGGTTATATAATTTGGGGAACTATTCTGCAATTTTAACATATTTGCGTTCCGAAGATATTTTAAGTTATTTTTTATTGCAGTAGTTCAGCAGACAGGCAGACACGCCACTTGATGGAAAGCGGTTACCATCGCCTAACATTTGCAACACCAAAGGTGCTACAAATGCGCTCCTGCTCTCTTAAGGGAGACTGTAACCTGGCCACTAATGCCGCAACACAATTCAAGGTTGTTATGGCGACATACTTTAGACCAGGGGTGGTAGCCATCCAGTCGGGCAAATGCCCTAACACCTGGCTGTGGGTTGTTTTGTCGCCTCTTACGACAGGCGGCCCGGCCGCGAGAGTATTCTTTCTCCGTTCCTGAACGGATGAAGTATGATTAATTCCATTGCGAAAATGTAAAAAATTCTACTAAATCAACAATATCTTCTCAATAATGTTAGGGCAGGATAATAGTATTAAAAATTGGTATTACCATCAGTAGAAATGACGTAAGCCGAAATAATATTGAA
Source organism: Dendrolimus punctatus (assembly GCA_012273795.1). Lineage (NCBI taxonomy): Eukaryota > Metazoa > Arthropoda > Insecta > Lepidoptera > Lasiocampidae > Dendrolimus > Dendrolimus punctatus. Next base: position 4,820,080 of record CM022532.1, read on the forward strand.
AAGTTACCAAATATTTTCAACCTTTTATTTCGCGAGTTTCCATTTATAAATATTCATAGTGTCGTGCCACGGGCATGCCATTGGAATTAACAGAATACCAACACCAGGCAAATCATAATATCCGGCGATTTTGACGAGTTAGGTAACAGCATTAGGCCCCTGGTAATGCAATCAGCCTTCTGGGCACACTTCCCTCTGGTAGTGATCTTGTACATACATAGTCTGCCATTAGATTATAGACATATTTATTATTATAACACACACTAGTGGGCTCGGTAGATATTGTATAGCCTTGGAAAAATAAAAGTCTAGAACCCGATAGCAGCGCCATCTACCGGGGACAATTGTCAACCTAAACACAAACACGCAGAAAAATTCATAACAGTTCGTCAAGCGGTTTTTATCTTATACTGTACTCTCTATGAAGCACTTCAAATATTTACATTCCATGAAGGCTGACAACCACCAACAACCATTAATATAAACTCTAGAAGTTTCTATGTGTATTTATCAATTTCAAACTGGTTTTTCGTTGTTCTAATAAATAAATTAAAAAATACGAATTGAATGTATAAATAACTAAGAATTACCATTTCAGATGCGGTCCAAAGGTTCATAGAAATGCCAACATACACAGAAGTGAATCCCGGCGAGGACGCGCTCCTCAAGTGCCGGATATCTGACAAGAGAGGCGTCTGTTCTTGGCAGAAGGATAATAAGGTCTGTGATATTTTGAATGTGTACACAATTTTTTCTTTTTCTACACATTGTTCCTGAAGAGCCCTTGACAGTTTACGTGGAAATAATAAATTGTTTCAAAGTACGTAGTTCGTGAAAGGCGTGTTGCGTACTTTATATTTTTGGAGCCTTTTCTATTATTCGTATACTTCACTTCTAAAAGTTCATAAGAAGTTATTATAACAAAATTTACTCCTAGTAACTGAAAACATTAGACAATCTAAGTATAGTTAGTGGATTTCGAGTAAAGGAAATCCAAAAAAGCTGGATAAATTGAGTGAAGAATGATAATTTGATTTGTGGTGTGATTGAGGATTATTGAAGTATCCATGGTTGCAAAAAGGCCAAAGGAAAGAATAATGTGTTGCTAAGTCATGATAGGTTATGACCGGTTCTTATTATCCTAACGAACGATCATTTGCCTTATTATCGGTTAAAATTTGACATTAACTTTGAGTTGGTCAATTTTGATGGAGTTCTGACATTACTTACATGGATAAATTAATGTCAGAACCCAACCGATGTTGGGTAAGGTAAGCGAATGAATAATAAGATATGGGAAACGGTTTAGTAAATACGCACTACATCCTATATAAATGCACAAATGCACGAACCCACGCTCTTTGAGTTTGGGACGCGTGCGCTTGCCATTATGCTATCACGATTTATTATACAAATATATATGAGTATAATTAACTATACAAATAATATGCATATTATATACTATTAAAATATTAAGGCGCCACATAACGTACCTCAAGAACAAATAAAAAGTTACATTAAAACATTTGAGCCTTTGTATATCTATCATATTAAGAATGAGAATGGTGAAAAAAATGTTAAAGATTTGAAATGAAGATCCCCCGAACTACTTACTACCCGGATTCTATTTCCGGTAGGTCAAATTTCAGACACGACCGTCACGTTAATGTTTGGACGTTCGTGGGATTGCCTCAGTCCCTAGTATGTTATACGTATATAAAGTCACGAGCCCACTGGTATGGCGACCGCAATGCGATACCGATTTTGGTATAACTGTTTCCTAACATAATACGACATGACCGCATAATGTAAACGAGCTGATAATATATACCTAATCATATTTGCTTCAATTATACCTTGTGATTTAAAATGCATGAGATCAAATAAAAGTGACTAGGCATTGCCATACAACGTGGTAACGCCGCCAGCCTTTTGGGAACGTTCCAGGTACATGACAGTGGTTTGAGACCATTAATAAATGTTTAGGCACTTCCCCCCCCCCTTTTTATTTAGTTTTAGTTTTTATATATTTGATAGTGTAGTTTGTAATTCAATAGTTGTATATATTATTGGAAATATATAATTACAAATAGTTTATATTATAATAAAGTGACTATTTTAATTTTATTATCTTATCTTTACTTATATTATATATATCTATAATAACATTATATTAATATTCTAATACAACATTTAGTGCTGCGTCAACATGATAGTATTGTCGTATGGTGTTTTATGAAACACTTTTTACTTATATTAATATCTTTATTTTAATACTAGCTAACCCGGCAAACGTTGTTTTGCCATATAAACGATAGCTTCTATCCGCGACTTCGTCCGCGTGGTGCGGTTTTTTAATTATCCCACGGGAACTCTTTAATTTTTCGGGATCAAAAGTATCCTATATGTTGACCAGGGATATAAGCTACTACCATACAAAATTTCATGTAAATAGGTCCAGTCGTTTCGGAGATTAGCCGGTTCAAACAGACAGACAAACAGACAAACAAAAAAATTGAAAAAAATCGAAATTAGTTTATTTCATTTCTTACATCCCCCTGACTCGGTTTTTAGCAATTTTTTAATTGTACAGAAATTTGAACTCCACAATTTTATTATATGTATAGATTACACAGCAAGTATTCACTCTCAATTATTATTTTAAACATTAATCTTAATCTTAGCCAATGTTAGTATCTCCGTGTTGGATACGTAAGAGGGGGCGAGGAGGTCGGTGTTACGTCATCTGTCTTTGGTGTCAACCACTATTGACAGTGACGTTTTATTATACAGATCAAACCTTACTAAAATGATCACTTCTCTATTGTCACTGCAGTAATTGGATTTTTGACAAGATTTTACTTAAATATATTTTACTTATATATATTTTAATCATCTCACAAAACGCTATGAAGCCACTTACATTGATTAAACTGTAATTAAAATTATTTCTATAATCATATTTTAAACGTACAATATCCTCGTGATATATGACAATATTGTATTATATATTAAAGCCCGCTCTTTTCATAGACATTATTGTGAGATATGTCAAGTGTTCAATTACAGCACATACAAATTTGGTCGAGATAGCGTCTCCTCGCAATTACTACTGTGACTGCTGCCTAACATCCCATATACGTTTCATTCGCCGGATAAATTTTTTACAACATGTTTAAATGTATCATTGTTCGAAAAATTAGTTAACTTTAAAACAATAGTTAAAATAACACCTAATTGCTAACATAGTTGCTTAACCTTTTATCTAAGCGCAATTAACAAATACTTAAGCGCCAGCCTGTGACTATCTGCGTCCATGACGATACAAGTTTACGAAATCACGTCTGTTTACGTAAAGAGTATGCTTAAAATGAAATAATTATCGATTGGCTCTCACGTTTGTTCATTTTCGTTCAATGCTAATCGGCGTAATAAATAGGTGAAGGTGAATGAGCCTTAATTAAGCATCTCTGTATGTGTAATTAACATGCCAGAGCTTCATGTAATTTTAGCTAAGGATTTAATTACAAGATTTTCACTTATAAACAACATTTAATTAATATAATGGAAATTTAAACCAGTTTATCGTAAGCACAGAGTTTATTACAAAAACAACTGACACATTTTTGGAAAATAATCCCTTTTCATCACGTCAAAAAAGTAATGTGTCGAAATTTCTATTAACGTTTGAGTAAGACTTTTCGAACAAATCTGATAAATTAAATTAGTATTTAATAATAAGACTACGTTTTAACAGTTTTAAGCGTTAAAATTTTTTCGATTTTTATTACTCCGACGTTTCGTTAGAGGTAAAAACTTACAACCTTCATTACCACTTGATATCTCTCATGGGACATATTTATTAAAATAACAATATTGTGTACACGACTCCCTGCGGCACGAACAAACCCATGAGGTTTCTGTGCCACTTTTCAAATGTGATTTCTAACGTATATGAATGTAAGCGTATTGAATAATAAATTAAAAAAAAAATAATTCTCCTCCGTGATCACGGCTGCAGAAAAGTGTATGAAACGTCGGAGCAATAAAAATCAAATAAATTACCGCGCTTTAAAACCGCTGAAACGTAGTTTTATTATGTGTACTAGTCGCGAAAAATGAAGAACATATTAAATTAGTATTTATGTATTAATCAGGAGATTGTTGAAAGTTGCACCTGTAACAGAGAAATTAAGCGAAAAGTCACGTGACCGCAAATTATTGGATCGAGTTCAAAGTAAGGGAATAAATATGCGATGAATAACACTAATCCTAAGTAAAACTGAGAGTAATAACTAGAGTTATTGTTTTGAGAACTAAACTCTAAAATATTATTTACATAGTCTATCTATTCCTAATCCCTCCTCTATAAGTAGAATACTGTGAAAACATGATGCATAAGTTACTAGTACCTCAGTGCCCATATCATTTTTCTTATCTACCTTCTATAATTTAAAATGCTATAAAAAAAATTAAGCGTAATTTTTTTGGTTTCCTGTGTTTGTTTGTTCGCAATTCACATAAAAACTGCAAAGGCCGTCTTCGATGCGATTTTCGCTTATCGATAGCTGGACTTAAAATCTGCGGTACTTTCTATCACTGGACTCATGCAGGATTATCTCGGGGGCGGTTTAAAGTGGTTAGCATATTTCCTATTAAAACTAATAAATTTTGGTTTTAAATATTGTCATAACAAATTTAATGTTTACTTTATGTCTAATGTGGACGACGTTGCGGGCGAATACTACTTTTCAATATTATTCAACTTTGGTTCCCTTCGTAATATAACGTTCAACTACTTGACCTATTCAACGCAAGGCTCTTAAATACGACAGGGTAAATAAGCATAGCCTTTCCAATATTTACTCTGGTCTATGGTATTTATATAATATACCCGTTGAAGGGTACCCAACACGTCTTACATATCTACATCTTACACGCTTATATGTATAAGCGTTGAAGGTAAAACCTTTCCCTTGGTGAAATTTGATTTTTATGGCATGATATGACCCATTTTGTGGACATAAAAGGGTCGACTAACAATTAAGTACTTAAACCAAGAACACTTCATCACAAAAGAAAGCGCGACGTTGAGAACTTCATTAACGACTGTTTGGAGACAATCAAAAAGTTATTACTAGAAATGAAAGTTAATAGATAAATAGTGTGTATATATCAACAAATATTTAAGTAAATAAATAAGTAAAAAAATATATATTTAAGAATATATAGTGAAATAAGTCGCGATATATACATTTTATGTATCTGTTTACTTTTATTTCTACTAATAACTTTTTGATTGTCTCCAAAAATGATAATCTTGTATGTATGGCATAAATAGAATACAAACATGAATAAGTAATAGCAGTAGTAATATATGTAAACATACAAATACAAAATGTATGTATTTGTGTGTATATATGTATATTCTTAAACTTAATCTTACAACAAAAATATAATGTATAATATATTATGTGTAATGCCCTAGTATTTGTTTAATTAGTTGATTGTTGTGAACTAATTTGATATTTAAAATTTGTTAGCAGTAACATAATTTGCAATGTAAAACTGTACAATATGGAAATTTTTATATATACACACACACACATATATACATACATAACATCTTCTAAGTTTTCGTGACTTGTTCACACAATGAAACTACGTTTTAACGGTTTAAAGCGCGCTAATAAAACCTTAAAACCATAGTTTTATTATACAATATATACAGTTCCGTTTTTGCGCAAAGTAGATACAGAACCCTCAAAGATTCTGAATCAATTTTATTGTCAACCACCCCATTGGTTAATAATTCATCTTACCTATTGAAATGAAAATATTGTAACAGGATTTTCCTCGCAATTCTAACGAGGTCGTACTGTCTTCTGTGTGTTATTTTAGACGACAGATAAACTCAGTTCGAATTTGAACTCTTTCCAGGAAGTCGTGACACAGTATAACAATGTAATGACTATACGATACTTTAAAATGCAGGAAATAGGTTCGTCTGGTTACTATCTATGCCATATTAGACAATTGGAACATTTTCAGCGCTCCGTAGCTATGTATTTATAAGACACACACACACACACACACACACACACACACACACATATATATATATATACAAAGATACTGATTCGGTAGTGAGAATAATACAACATACCTCCCTTATTAAATGTTTTGTCCTGGAAGAAATCGCTAATAGCGATAAGACCGCCTATTGTATTGTAAATTTTTATTTCTGTTAACTGTAACTTTCATTCAAAACACAATAAAGCTTATTCATTCATTCATAAAAACAACACATCCGTCTGCCCGTGTATGTCATAGTCATTTTTCTCCAAACTGCTGGGGGGTCTGTCGGCAGACGAACACGTTGTATCTATCCAAGTTAGGCTTGTGTTAAGGGTGATATACAACGGACCTCTCTGGGTCTAATCCCAGACACCCCCCTCTTTCTCTTTTCTTTCACCATATCCCAATTACTTGGGGTCGGCACAATATGTCTTTTCCTTCCACACTCTTCTATTCTGAGTACACCCAGACTATAGTCTGTAAATACAACAAAATTCGTTTCCAAAATGTAAAGTGCAAGAATTGTGTTTGTGTGTGAATATTATCTACAAAAGGACACTCTCATACATAAAATACTTCCTTATTTTAATTGTATATCTGGTTTTGGCCGGCTGGCTATTTGATTAAAGATTATTATAAAATTTGAATATTCATGATATCTTAACAGTGGATAAATCCCAAACCGCAGTCATTATTTTAAAAGATATGGAAAAGAAATTTATACCGTTCGTACGTGTGGTTTTTGAATTAATTGATTAAAATCCATTTATATTTAAATAAGTGTTGTGCATACCTGTTAATAATTGAGTACGTTTAATAGTAGCGGTTACCAGAATTTAGACATAGTTTGTTCTGAAAATTCTCAATGTCCATATTGCAACTGCCAACCACGTCTGTCCGCCTTCCGGATCTGCACCTTGCGATGGCACGTGTTTTTTGTTACCTCCAATGCCTCAGTTGCACCGTGCGCCGCCGGATAATGTGACATGACTCATAGGGGTGGTATTTCTACTTAACGTGTTATATTTCATTTATTATACATAACACGTTATTTATATTTTATTTTATTTTTATTTTTACACTTTTTATTTCGTGTTCCTATATCTTACTATCCATTCAATTGCCTTAAGGGCCAAAAAAAATCATACGAATTCAAATTCGTCAAAATTACTCCTAAACTAAGAAATTGATAACAATTGCTGAATGATAGGTAGTTTTATTTACACACTTTACAAACATTGATTCTCACCCACACACAAGCACGCACGCACACACATATACACACACCTCTTTATTTTTATTCGATTGTAGTTCTCTGTGGTGGCGGTTATTATAGAAATAGTTCTTATCGGGGAGGCGAGGGCCAGGAGTACCGTCATACAGAGTTTATCTAGATTGGGTTCTTGTCTTTCCCATTTTATAAAATTTCTCTAATTTTTGTACTCTAATTTATTTTTATTTTTATGGGAAGTAAATAAATAATTATAATAATAATAATGATTAATTTCATGAATGTTGGACCCCTCCCCCGACCGTACTTTCGTGAGACTTCTTCCCTAGTGTGGTATCGCATAATTTTCAATTTTACATCACATTATTAAATTAAAACAGCAGTTCCGTAATTAACTTAAATATATTAGATTTCAAAATTGTGACGTTACGAAATTTAGGACCTCATTTATATTAATTATTTATTAACTATTATATGCCCGCGAACCGAAACCAATTCCGGGAAAGTTGCCGTGGGACTCAAAGGATAATAAATATCACACAATTGCTATCCATCAGTGAAAAAATCATATATTTTTTATTTTTTTTTATTTTTTATTGCAGGAGTTCAGCAGACAGGCAGACGGCCCACTTGATGGGAAGCGGTTACCATCGCCTATAGACATTTATAACACCAAGGTGTTGTAAATGCGCTGCTGCTCTCTTAAGGGAGACTGGAACCTGGTCACTAATGCCGGAACACAACTCAAGGTTGTTTTGGCGACATACTTAAGACCAGGGGTGGTAGCCATCCAGTCGGGCAAATGCCCTACCACCTGGCTGTGGGTTGTTTTGTCGCCTCTTACGACAGGCCGCAGGAAATTGAATTCTTTCTCCGTTCCTGCACGGATAGAAATATTATTATATATTATATTGGAATTTGATTTTTTAAATTTATTCCCAGAAAAATTGTCGTGGGATTTTCGGGATAAAAACTAGCGTAGATTTTAAGTCTAAGTCTGCTGTCGGTTAGCGAAAACCGCATCGAAATTAGTGGAGTAGTTTTTATGTGAATCCTAAACAAACAAACAGACAAGAAATCTAAAAAATATATACTGAGTTCTCCATCATTTAAAGTTCGATTCTATTCAAGTTGTTTTTAAAAATAGCGTTAATGTGCAGACACGGCTTGTTCAGAATTTTATTAATATTAAAGATAGGTCTTTTTGTATTTGATACAACATGGCAATGCAGCCAGCCCTCTGCTTCCCTCTGGCAGCAATTTGTTACATACTGTATACAAATTTATATATTATATAGTTTTATTTTCTTTCATTGTAAAATCCACTATTTGACAATGATGCTATTTTATAGGTAAGTTATAATTCAAAGCTTACTGGAAATCTTCTAAAATTTCCTTGAGCAAATACTTCATGTTACCTAGTATTACCACCAGTATTTACATCGCACTTGAGGTAAACAAAGCACGCGCCAGCAATGCTGATTACCTTAGCTCAACCCACACCTTGGAGGCAAATGTCTTGATTAAGAGTTTGCTTACAAATCTTATCCTTACATCGGCTACGTTTTTTAGAAGCTTTTAATCCAATATTTGTATGTACTAAGTGCCGTCCCCTTTACTGTAACGCAAGTTACATACAAGATTTGTTAACATGGAAAATTTGAACTGAAAGATTGAGGGATATAAGAGTAGGTTTTAAAAGATATTCGTCATGAGACCTGGGGCCCAATTCTGCTATTACTATCCCGTCAAAATCGCTTGACACTATTTTTTGAATAGGCTTTCATGGTTTTGGTATTTTGTTAATTCCAATAGTGTGTCCGTGATACGCCACTCTACATTTGTAAGCGAATACTCGCGAAATAAATGTTTGAAATTTTAATACTCTCTCAATATTTATTTCCGTTAACGAACGCTATTTTAGTCAACGGTAATTTTTTTCTACTACTATTCCGCCACGACGATATCGAGAAGATATTGTGGAATTAGTAGAATATGAATTTTTATTACTATCGCAATGTAATCGTACTTTGAATATCTTCGTAATGCCAATATATTGAAATATCACTAAAACTAGACATATATATATAATAACAGGCCATAAATGTCTCACTGCTGGGCTCGTCAATCACCGTCAGTTCAGAACATTCCCAAAATGCTGGCCGCATTTCCTCGTTCAATGGCAACGCTAATATGCTGCCCTTTGGGCGCGTGAGGCTTCTGTCAAACGTGCTGAGAGATCTTAATAGAAAATCATTAATAATACAAAAGACTCAATTAATATGTGCAAAATGTATATTGTACAAAACCGTGAGGGAAAAAATAAATATCCAAACAAAGTCACCGCGATGGTTATTAATAGCAAGTTTAAAATTATTGCGTACTACCACCACCTTAAGTTTGTTTTTTAAAGTAAATAAACCGTCTGTTCAATTTAAAAATAACACAAGTTTTATTTAATCAAGTAACGAAATATTTACAGATCTTCATCTTAATTGTTATTCGTGTTTAAGGACTAAACACATTTATGTATAATAATATAGACTTCAATAGCATGGCACCAGTTCTGACTGGGCATACTACTGCCACCCAGAGAACACGATGCACATATTTTTAGATTTCTTATGTGTTTTCTGTTTGTTTGGGTTCACGTAAAAACTACTGGGCCGATTACGATGAGGTTTTCGCTGATCAACAGCAAATTCTTCGACTTAAATTTGCGCTACATTTTATCCTGGGAACCCAGCTTTAATTTTTCTGGGAGTGATTTAAAATGACCCGATAAATAAAATTTCGAATTGGAATCCGAAATTTTATTTGTCTGGTCATCAAATCGTCAAAAAATCACATGGATGTCAATTTTTTTACTAAATTTTCCCGGCAGCAGTTTGAAGCCTCTCCGATGCTCAAAAATTAGTTTATTCCGACACAGTTTCCACTAAAACGATAACGAGCATATCTTAGTTGTGTTATATAATGTCTTGTAGCGGTATAATATTTCATCACATTTATAGTTTCCTCGAAGAAAAACAGAATACATAGAAATACATATCTCATCTATAATATTAATGTACTCCGTGTACATATCTATGTATGATATTGTTACACGCCGATAAAGTAAACGCACACCTGGTTTATCACCTTTCCCGCATTTGGACTTCTTTTGATTACTTTGTGTTTAAAATTTGTACCTAATTGAGAAAAAAAAATATTGTTATTGTACTTGTTTATGGCCACAGGTGTGCAAATTACGGTTTCTCAGAAACTTCAGTCGACGCGGTCGATTGTTGTATTGTACAGTTTAGTATAAAACGATGCCCGAACAGACAGTCAAGCGACGATTACTATCCGAGCAAGTCGTGTATATTCGAATAGCTATATAGTTACGGACTTTGCGCGTGTTATTGAATCGTGCAGTTTGTACTGGTTGTGTCCAGTTCTATTTAATTCGAGCATTTTAATTCGAGTCCCGCACTCGTAACAGTATATATTTGAAAGTCCTTTTACTTTATATCAAAATATAAATAGAGCAAATAGATTAATTTCTTCCCTTTGCAGATTTTTCGACAGGAAAATTAATTCGATTTTAATATTATGATTGTAATGTTCTAAAAGGGTCCCTTTATTAAATGTCTTACTGAATTATATTGCTCAAGTTTAAAATTCCAACTTCCCTCCTATAATCCCTTTTAATATTCCAAAATGTATCTGCGACTGTTACTTAGAAGCTCGGTGTAACAGTATTAAGCACAATTTTTAGACGATTACTTATTTCATTAATTATTATCTGACGTTTCTTACATTTTTCAGTCGCTATGGATAGAATGATCACCTCAGAACTATGGAAATCTTGAAACTTGTTAACTTTCAAAAATCCTTTGTTATTGTATGCCGCGGGTAAGCAGACAGACGACCCAGTTGATGATGTGTCTGCCTTGGAGACCGGTTTTCAACTTTTCGCCTTCCGTATTTGTAAGATCATTGGTACGCATGCCATACTTTATGACGTCAAGCCAGCATTTTATGGGCCTTCCATCGGGACCTGGGGGAGGAGCTATTTTTAGACTTTAGATTCCCACCTAAATATGCCAACGTGGTGCTAGTCTCTAGGAAAAAATAGAGTTGATAGAATAGCAGGGATTCCCGTCCCTGCTAACCTATCAACTCTAGTATGAGGGGATGTATTTGAGACATGGCTTAGAGGGATGGTATATGAGGGATGGGATAGGAAATGTTAGAGGATAATCGGGATAGGGAAGCGGAAAGTAGACCACAGGAAATCTCATTGATCGACTTACCATCACTCAGACTTTATGTGGCCGGACCCTATATCCCACTTGCTGTTCATTTGCCTTGCTGTCGGTTAAAGCTTGACGTAACCCAGGTCTTGAAAGATTTGCCATTACCTTTAAAAATATAAGTAATAAGCGTTCTTTTCGAAAAAGATACTGCCATATATATACTATTTACCGTTACTTGGTAATTTTTATGATTTTAACGTTATATTATAACGTTAAAACGATTTTTAACGTTATAATGACTGAATGCATAGCGTTATACGTATCGGTAATTTTTATGTTATATCAAGTAACGTCCCCATTTTTAAGAATTGGCTTTTTTACGACTGCATGTTACCTAAACAATCGACAAACACCACTCTAAATATTACGCGCGTTCTTAGCACAGTGCCGTTTGACAATCTTTGCGAGACAAAGAGAGCGACGATGAAAACAAAACATAGTTATAACGATAAAATTACCGATAAAAATAGTATAAACGTTATATTTTTTACCGGTAAAATGGATAGACATAACGGTAAGTTTTAAAACGATATTTATTTTTTACCGTTACCTGAAATTAGCATAAATAACGATACCATATATTTACCGGTATTTTAAGCCCTGACTTAACCTCCATATATTCTGAAATATCAAATTTCTACAAATGGCAAGGCAAGCGAATGAATAGTAAAATATAATAACCGGTCATTCATAACATTAAGTAACGTATTGTATAAGAAAAATATCTAGATTTATATAACAAAAGACAGCCTCTTCTGCGATACACTGCGAAACTTCGCTAGGTTGAACGCTAAGCTATTAAATTCCTTGGGGCTAAGAACCATAAAACTTGGCATAAGTTACTGCTACGCTGACAAAATAGTAGACTCCTTAATCGTAATCGGGTATCGTTTTGTATGAGCAATGCCACCCCGGGGTCTCCGAGATCGGAATCTTAACTAGCTCCAGTCACGATTGTTTAAGTTTTAAACAAGGGTATAAGGTCGCATCCTGACTCCAACGTAATTTCACCGCTCACTGGTGATTTATTTTACGTATTCACTGTAATTATGTTATTTCGGTTTTTAGTTGTTATGCAAGGTTTTCTGAACAGAATTTTTTGAGTAGTTTGTTTGAGTCTATACTAATATTATAAATGCGAAAGTTTGGGTGGAAAATTTGGTATTCAATCATGCCAGAACGGCTGAACTGATCTGGATGAGATTTTGCACAGATATAGCATATCGATTTTTTTTATTTTGGAAATTTACGCTTCCCGTGGAAAAACAGTTAGTTATACATATGGATTTAATTTATTAACATACACGTTTATTTGAAGTGATTTTTACTCGAGCTGTCTTTAACACATCTACTATTTGGTGGTGGTGTGTACATCGCAGTCTATGAGCAATGACATTTGTGTATTTCGTCCTTTATGACATGAACGCTCCGTAATCCGTTCCACTAGAGTTTATGATTGTAATGTCCGGAAGCAAGTGGAACGGGAAACATCGCGATTGTGAACGTGGTCGTTGTGAGCCTCTTGTGGGGAACGTAGCCAATAGCCATAGTATATAAATTTGAGGTGACATAATGATAAAAAAAACACGTGTTCTTTTTTTTTTTTTTTTTTATTGCAGGAGATCAGCAGACAGGCAGACGGCCCACTTGATGGACAGCGGTTACCATCGCCTATGGACATTTGCAACACCAAAGGTGCTACGAATGCGCTGCTGCTCTCTTTAGGGAGCCTGGAACCTGGTCACTAATGCCGGAACACAACACAAGGTTGTTATGGCGACATACTCTAGACCAGGGGTGGTAGCCATCCAGTCGGGCAAATGCCGTACCACCTGGCTGTGGGTTGTTTTGTCGCCTCTTACGACAGGCCGCCCGGCCGCAGGAATTTGTATTCTTTCTCCGTTCCTGCACGGATAGATCTATCTGTTCTGACTATGAGACGTGCAAATTTTCTTTATTTGTAAAAAACTTACAACATACAAACATAACAAAAGAAAATACCTATATGAAATTTTCTCTCTCCCCGTAAAAAATCGTTTACGCAGTAAAAACATTTATCTAACAGCCATTTGTATAGAATCTGTTGAAATATATTTGTGGACAGATATTTAGTCTTCGGGAAGCTTGATAAAAATCTTTACAGATAATATAATTTGAGTTTCTTTGTAATGACAATTTGCAGCTGTTTCCCTAGAAGATTCAAACATTCAAGGCCTTCCTAAAAGATTCAACATTCAAGACCTTCCTATTTAAACAATGTAATAGAAATTAGGGGCTATTGTGCCCTTAACTCGACTAGTTAAAGCACTGATTGCGCTATCTATTATTTATGGTAATGAAATCCTTATTTGGACATCCATTTGTTAAAGCGTCCTTCTATTGTCGTGTATGTTTAGGGCTGTACAAAATCTATCTACATAATATTATAAAATTATAAGCATGACATGTCTGTACATTGGATCTTTAAAAAAAGAAACAATTAGAATAGACTATTTGACATGGAGAACATGTATATTTTTAAACTTTCTTCTCTGTTCGTCAGTTTGTTTGCGGTTCACGTAAAAACTACTGGGCCGATTTCGATGCGGTTTTCGCTGAACAACAGCGAATCCTTAGACTTAAAATCTACGCAACTCGCGGGTATTTTTCTGTGACTAATTTAACATGGAATGATTAAAAAAAAATCGAACACAAATGTAATATATAAAATGTGATATTTCTGTCCCTTGAAGTTTTACGAGAGTGGTTGGTAGTTGTTATAAATAGCATGGCTTTTTTGGTAGATTCTCTCTTTTCTTTCTCCTTCTACCAACTATTTGGGTGGGCTCAATATGTCTTTTCTTTCCCTACTCCACTATTCTGACACACATCCTCTACCACACTGCAACATTATACCTTTATGGACATATGTTTATCGCAGTAATGAAATTGCTATAATGCTGTATTTATGCGTTGCTGTTATTGCAAGAATTTTTTACCTGATAAGAGTTTTCACCCAGTTTTTCGCTTATTACGGTCAATGGTACATTTTCCCGCTTTTAAGCTTCTTCGTTAAGAAAATGCAGTATATTTTTACTGTTATTATCTTTTATATGAGGGGAATATATGGAGAGTAGTAGGCTTTAAGAGTTCAGTTATCTTTCATTGTTTACTTTAGATATTGATCTACATTTTACTAGGGATATTCGCGAGGGTTTGTTTGTTTTATCTTTGTTAAGAAAGTACTCTGTGCTTATCTCTGGTCTCTAATGTATTTATATATAATATTTTATGAACTTGTTTCACATCGAAACAATTGCACAGGTTATAAACAAAATTACACTTGACAAACACACTGATTTTACATGTTGTATATTAGTATGAACGACGAATATGAGAATTAACAATCGCCAAGTACATAACTGTAAGTCTGAAAAAGTCCCGCATTTCTCATGTTAAAATGTGTAAACATACTACTAAAATTTTCAAACAATGTTTTGTTGTAGATCAAATTATTAGAAAATTTAAAATCTTGGTAATTTCTTTTATATGTTGTATTTTAAGTTTTTATAAAGTCTCGATAGAATGTATAAATGTAAAATTAGGACAAGTTTATCCTAGTGGCATCAGTCAAACAGCACCTACGTTAAGTTTGCATCTCTCACAATTTGCGTCTCTCTGCGTATTCTACCGACTGTACAATGGGGAGTGTTCCGAGGAACTGTTCAGATTAGTGCCTTTGTCTACCTTTTACCACCGCACCACACGCCATCAGCTGGGCGTTCATCCCCACTCCCTAGAGCCACTTCGCTCTTGTACGCAGCAGTTCTCTAGATCGTTTCTCTTACGCACCGTGGGGATATGGAATGAGCTCCCAGCCGTGGTTTACCCACAGCGCTACAATATGGTTCTTTAAGGTTGTCATAAAATTTCTTTGAAGCCGGCAGGGCGTTGGTGACATCTCTGGTGTTGCAAACATTCATAGCCGACAGTAACCGCTTTCCATCAGGTGGGCCGTCCGCCTGTCTACTATACTCCAGCTATGAAAAACAAATATATCCTAGTGATATCAATCAAATAATACCTAAATAAGTTACGGCAAGTCTATCCTAGTCACATCAGCGAATCATGAAACTAACCATTTCGCCACCACATCAAAGTCATAGGATATAGTAGTGACTATGATCAGATTAACAAAAGCGTAAACTGTTTTAACGTAAATTTAATTACAGGTAGAATATTTTATTATTTTACCAGACAACCCTTTACGATGTGGTAGAGCTCCAAAAATTACTTTTTCACGACACTCATTACCATTTAGAGTTAAAAGGGGTTTATCTGGTTGTTTGTGTTAGATTTCGATACTTATCTTATATGCTTGGTAGTTAGTAGAGTATGCAAGCATGTGTCGGCTTATCGAGGAAATTATCTGAGTTTCCTTCCAAAGAGGTAATATCTGAAAATATGAAAGATACAAAATGTAAAAGTTGAAAATAGCCTATGTAGGTTATTTTCAGTTTATTATTTTCTATAAAAACTTAATTTTATATTACGTAGGTATTGAGTTAACTTGCGAAGAAGAGTTTATCGTCATGTGGATAGATATCTACCTAATCGATGACTTATTATTTTATTTGAAATTTTGTGATTTGTGTGTTTTTGAAGAGATTTTTTTACAAATAGCCTAAGCCTCATTGTGCCTACATTGCTATATATTTGTCTGATATTATTTGAGTTGACATTATTTGTTCAAAATAGAACTGTATTGTTTTAATAAATACATTTTCCATTGTTTTTGTGATAGTTATCTATGACTCTTGATTTGTTTTTAATGTTTCATTGTCTTTCAAGAATAGCCAACACGGAAAGTACGCGAAAGTTCATAAAATATTCCTATCGTAAGTTTAAAATTATCAACTCAAAACTCGCTTTAAAAGCTTATAACACGAACAGGCGTTTTAAATGTTGTACAAAGTACAAAAACAGTATGTCTGGAATTATTAAATAAAATTTGAGCCATTTGAATATTTTCTAGCATTTGCTTTGCAGTCGGAGCTAATTCCAACAATTTTCTGCCGATCAACATGGAATGAATTCACTTCAGTTCCTCTATAGTAACAGTTTATACACGACCCACCGCTGGGCTCGGGAATCCCCCTATAGGGAAACTGACAGTATACCCGCCACGCTTGTTCAAGGTGGTTTGACACATCGGTTATCTCGATATGCAGTTTTCATGACGATATTTTCGTTGTCAGCACGTGTAATTGTAAAATTATGCACATTAGAGATTAAATATTTTTTCACAGAGGACAATGATTTGTTTTTCTTATATCTTGACCAATAATGTAGTTTAGGTTTAAAGTCAAAATAAACAAAAAAAAAATTATCCTCATACAAAGCACCGTGGCTGCCTAGATTTTCTATTTACATAGCAAGTCATGACGTCATCTCTAATAAGTTGATTACGAAACTTTTGCTTACTGCATAATGACTTCACAAATGGCGTATTGAATGTCTTTAAAGAGCAAGTAAAATTGATATCAACACATTTGCTCTAGTAATGCATTTACGAAGCTTGTATATATTGTTCTAAGTTACAAATTCGCACCTCGTAGTGGAACGTGCGGTAAAATAGATACTCTTACTTAAGTACCTATTTACCGCACAAATAAGTATAGGTGAGAGTACCAACTTACCAAAAGCGGTTTTGTTCAATACATTTGTCTCACCTTATTACAATAGAGACCAAAGGTGTAGTTCTTATTTTCACCACGTGCACGTGGCGCCATTTGCAGATGTACGTGTGCCATTTTCATATTAGAAACGTCAGAGATTGTTAGACTTTCTGACTGATATTTTTATCCGTGCAGGAACGGAGAAAGAATACAATTTCCCGCGGCCGGGCGGCCTGTTGTAAGAGGCGGCAAAACAACCCCAAGCCAGGTGGCAGGGCATTTGGCCGGATGGCTACCACCCCTGGTCTAGAGTATACCGCCATAAAAAACCTTGAGCTGTGTTCCGGCATTAGTGACAAGGTCCCAGTCTCCCTTAAGAGAGCAGCAGCGCATATGTAGCACCTTTGGTGTTGCCAATGTCCTTAGGCGATGGTAACCGCATTCCATCAAGTGGGCCGTCTGCCTGTCTACTGAACTTATGCAATAAAAAATAAAAATGTGCTTGTTTTTTTATCTATTGTACGGTTTACTCGTTATTTAAAACCATCTTACCACACTAGCATCATAGGTAAAAATAATTTGATAATTTTCATAGCAATTCAGAGAGGTATTTAAAAGTACCTTCTTTTTATGTAACTTATTTTAGATATTCATGTAAAATAATGTCAAATAGGTACCTAATTGTACGACTATACTGTTTCCAAGCGTTCATTTTACTTGTGACGTTTGCACGTCTATCAAGATGTATATTTCTTGTCAGTAAAGTCCACATTAAACAAATGACATAATTTTATACAGTACATACGTAAATAAATCGCAAGTAATCGATTTGCAAATTAAAATATGTTCTACTTTAAATAAAAATGATTGATTAAAACTTATTTATAAGTACCTATAGTCGATTTCTATAATAAATAGAGTCAAAACCGCACTAGGACATTACTATTTGATCCGTCATCGAGATGTCAAAAGTAAAATAAATGCTTGGAAAGGTTATATGAAATAATTCAATTTCTTTCATAATTTCGATATTGATAGGTCGGGTCAACCAATGTGTAAAGCCCCCTTGATACTCAACAAACCGAACTAACGATCAAAACCCATTGTAATGGTGGTATAATTATTCATAACCGCCTCACGACTCATCGATACTCGTGAAGCCCCTTTTGTTTATTAACAGTATGCAAATCCCAGAGACAAAGGTGCTAAGCCGCCCCCTAACCCATTATTGCGATGCGAAGCCAGTCACGAGTATAGCCTACGTTGTAGCCTAGCTTTTGTGATTCATACGTATGTCCTGGGAAAGTTGGCATGGCGCCTGGATGCCCCTCGGGCTCATGAGTTCAACGTTGCTTTAAGTGTAACTCAAACGACACACAGGTGGTGCATTAAATAAAATATAAATTGTTTTACTTTTTATTTGTTTAAAGTTCAATTTGATGGCCTCTGTAGTTGGGCGGGCTAAGACTTAGTTGGTCGAACTCGGTGGAACCCAGAGGCTCTGGGTTCGATTGCTGGCATAGTAAATTTCGGAAGCTATTTTTCTGTTATTTACTATGGTCGGGGGTCTGGGATCGGATCCAGAGTGCTACGTTGTATATTACCCATAATATAAGCGTAAGTTGCTTAGCTTAGGGATATACGCTGTGTGTGTTTCTCTGCCAACTTATTTTATTTTTATTTTGAATTAAGAAATATATATAAATGAAAATGAATAGCTTGATAAATGAATAGCTGCCATTCATTTATCAAGATAATGTACTATGAAAAAACCAATGAAAGAATCTCGTTTATTTGCAACACGGTGGTCTGTAATCAATTAAAGTAATTATATTTATTCAAGATCATGAGTATGGTTCGTGCCCGACATCTTATTGGCTGAATAATTTTAGGAGTAATTAACACTTTATATTTTATCTGAAATTTTATGATATATTTTAAAGAAATAGTACACAGTGTCAGGCTAAAATACACTTTACTAAATATATTATTTTACTTCAAGAGCTTTGCAACAACAGCAATAAGTGGTTGAAAAACTAAACTTATGTTTCACAACGTTAAAACACAGTACTTACTAATTATATCTAACAATAGCTGAAGTACTATTCTTACAAAGTAATCATTGATAACATTTGAATATAGTGTTTGTTCCTATTCAACGAACCTAAGATTTAAAACTGTACGTCGTGTAATATACGTTGTGCTTTGGGGAAATAATGGAGAAAATTCATGTCACAATGACGGCTAATGGCGACTGAACGTTAAATTATAGGGGGATAATGGTCTTTCGATCGCTAGTACGCTTTAAAACTTCCTACTTGTAAATGTTTAAACAGCTAATTGGGATCCAACATACGGATACACGGATACCCAGTAAAAATATACTTTTATGAAAATAACTGTTCTTTCAGGAATGATTATTGGATTTTGTTGTTTGAAGTTATAATCGAGCTAGTTTTAGCTATTTGTTTTTATACTGTTTTCATTGCAGATTGCTTTTAAGACGATTGTTTATTTAAACATTAAAAAGTAAAGAATAATAAATGAAAATAAATGGAAAATAGTCGAAGTACACACGCCATGCCAAGCAAGGTAAATGTGTTAAGCGTGTGTTGTGGATAGCATACTTTTAACAACTCTAAGACCGATCACAAACCAGAAAACTGATTTATGTTTGCAGGATATGTTGGTAACACCAACATAAAATTGTATTTAATTTGATTACTTGCAACATTATTGTTGCATTTGTTTTCTCTTCTGCTTGAATTGTAGCGGAAGGCAGACGCCTTTATATAATAAGTGATTTTTATTACAAGTTTTCGCCTAATAATAGTGTTTAACTTCCACCACTACATCGACCTGGGTATCCTAGGCCCATCACATCAGCGTGCTACAACATTAATTATTATATGTGCGACGAGCTGCGTACAGGATAAACATAAGTCAGTTTTCTGGTTTGAATCGAACTAAGTGCAGTGAACTAAGCAGATCATAACACAGACTACTAGACCACAGAATCAATTTAAAATATATACAACAATCCTTAGAAAGAACGCTCTAGACTTTGGCTAAAAAAGTAGACACTTAAATTATTCACAAACATTTTATATGGCAATGGTAATACAAATGTTCATATAATTTTACTTAAAAACATTGTCATTTTCGTTGTTGTGCTGTAATTGTGTTTTAGCATTTTAACTGACTTTTAAAAGGAGGAGGTCCTCAACTTGGTCGGTATGTTTTAACCTTCTAACCTATATTTAAAAAGTTCGGATCATATATCTATACCCCAACCTTATATTTTTTAAGGAGCACGGCACCTTTCGTAGGCTTACACATAGCTAGACACTAAAAAGAAACAAATAAAAAAACCGACTTAAAAAACTAAAAAGTATAAAATAACTTATTTCTAAACCTATTTTAAAATATAATATCTTATTTTTAATACACATTATGTAAAACGTTTTGAAGTCGGTGCAAAGTAAAACATAAAAATTACTATATTTTGAAAATTACTAAGCACCGACTTTAAGATGTTTTAGATAATATATATTAAAAATAAGATATATTATAATTAAAAATAGCTTTAGAAATAAGTTGTTTTATAATTTTTAGTTTTTGAAGTCGCTTTTTTTTAGCTTAAAACCTAAATAAAAACTATAAGTGAACTGCGGAAATTATTCTTTTGCATGATTACCAAGTTCGTTAAGAAGCAACAGAAAAAAAAGACGCTGAATTCAAATAAAAACAAGATTATTTACATAATAACAACAGCCCATAAACGTCCCACTGCTGGGCTCGGGCCTCCCACCACAGAGGAACGGACAGTATACTCGCCACGCTTGTCCAAGGCGGCTTGGCAAGTTTGACGCATCAGTAAACTTGATGTGTAAGTTGTAACACGGTGTTTTCGAAAAACTGCCTAAAAGGTGTATGCGTTCCGACTAGGGTTCAAACCCGCGCCCTTTGAGTTTGAGATGCGTGCTCTAGTCATTACGCTACCACTTCTTGTTTCGATAGTTTACATACATACATAACTTCACGCCAGGTCCCTTGCGGGGTAGGCACGTACAACAGAGCGCCACACAGGCCCATTCTTACACACCTCACTTGCTTCTTTGACATTCATAGCTCTTGTCATGCACGCTCGTCTGTTCTTAAGGCTCCTAACATCACCTTCTGCTAACACATGATCAATTTGATCATGGAAGGTGTGTCGTGGCCTTCCGCGACTTCTGCATCCATCCACTTTTGCATTGTATATCTGTTTAGTCATTCTTTCATCGTTCATTCTTTCCACATGCCCGAGCCACCGGAGCATTCCTTTCCTTACCTTCACCCCGACACTCTCTTTCAGACCAACTCTCTTTCTTACTTCGGTATTACGAACGCGGTCCGCGAGCGTCACTCCGCAGATTTTGCGCAGTGCTCGCATCTCGACCGCGTTTACTCTACTTTCATGCTCTCTATTCCATACCCAACTCTCGCTTCCATACGTGAGCGTAGGTACCAGAACCGCGTTGTGTATGGTAAGCTGGGCCTTCTGGCTGAGGTTCTTAGCGCCTAGAAGTTTACCTAACGCTCCTCCATAGATAGTTTACATATTGCATAAATACTTTATTATTGCATAAATTCGAAGTTACCATTCCGATATTTTTATTTGCCACAGTTTTCCAGCTCTAATAGAAAGGCTAAGTCACATTCCGTAGGCGTTATTTAAGTTGTTAGCTAGTTCGTAGCAATAATTTCTAATTTTGGCCAACACTATGGTATTTCGTGTTCGTGTTTATCGCTGTTCCGAACTTTATTATGAGCACGAACTTCACTATTTTTGCCATTGTGCTTTACTAAGTTCATTATAGCATAGTTAACTTGTAAGTGCAATATTAGATCGTTAATGAGATAAACCTCTAACTAAGTAGATTTATTTATATCAAAGTTTGTAATAATACTTTGTTAAAATTTAATTTTTTAATGTATATCGTAGATTAGATTTGGCTTAACGTATTTTATAGAAATAAGGCGTATTTAATTTTGGAGAAATGTAGACAAATTTTTGTATATGTAAATTTTACTTCATGGGATTAGAAGCGTTATTTTCAGGATTCCGTAAGCATTTTGTCAAAAAGGAATCCTTAATCTTTTTCTTCTTCTTATATATAAAAGTGAATGCTTCTCTGTATGTCGTATATAGAATCGTAAAGTGTACATTAATTTGATCATGTGATCATGTTTAGCAAAATTGTTGTGCATGAGCCAGAGAAGGTTTCTGAGTTGGTTCACAATTAAACCCGGTAGATGGCGCTGCTATCGGCATATCGATTAAAGCTTTTCCGGGCAGGATGACGTCTGCCGGGACAGCTAGTACATAAATAAATTAGTCTTGTCTATTTATCTGTTTTCTTAGGATAGTCATTTTCTCAGCTTGGACAAGCCAAATAGATGGTACTGCAATCGCGTTTTTTTCATTCGCTAACAAATACCTACGCTGTCGTAAACAACATGTCTTCATTGTATTATTTCAAATCAAGTTGGCTCCAACTTGCCTCTTTGTTTTGCTGGGCAGTTGTGTAGACTATATAGAGGGTTTCATAGCAAATGGGCGTACAGACAAATGTGAAGTTTTAAACAAGAGACAAAAATATGAATAAACAAAACTAGTCGTTTTTATAAGGCTGAAATTTGGAATACCCTTCTTTTAGGTGCACTTGCATACTGGTAAGACTTTTTAAATTGTACCATGCATAGTTTTTAGTAAACAACAAAAAAATGCATTTTTGCGTATACGCGCCTATAGGTTATGAATGTCATATAGGCGCGTATGGACTTAGTTTCTTTGTTATTATGTAAAAAAACTGAATTAAGTTTTTGTGTAAATAAAATAAAGATACTGACTAGGATTTGACATGCGGTGCAGCCGCAGAGCAAGCTCTAGTTTTACTAAAAAACTTTAAAAAATAATATAAGATTTTAGAAAGGTATTTAGATTTAGGTTCATATCTGATTTAAGAGTGGACCCAAAATGGGCATTGTCCTTTATTAGAAAAATATGTTATTTATATCTATGCCGCTATTCAAGGCTGTAGTTAGTCACTAAAACAGTAAAGCTTAGGGTTGGTTGCCATACAGACAGACTACTCGTAAGGCAGGTATTTTAAAATCATAACAATGTTACTATTAAAGTTTTTTATTTAAACGAATAATTACATTTTTGGTACAGCTTACTTTGTAATTTATCTTTAATTTAAATAAGTCAAGTTAGAATTTATTTATGTAAATGTAGAGATAATGTGCTTGCTTTCATCGTGTGTAATGTTCGTTATGTCCAATAAATTAAAAAAAAACAGTTATAAACAGTGTCACTTTCCTAATGTTAATTACTCACTCGACGAAAATTGAGCAAAATCCTTGAAGCAGCTGAGATATGGGATATTTTTGATAAATACTTTCTTTACTCAACAGAAGTACTGTAACATTTAGGGACTTTTACAAAATTATTCACACCTAGTAGGTACTCTTCAATGGGGATTGTTCACAAAAAAATACCCTCTGATTTTATATTTTTATTACGTAAAATAGGGTATTTTAAGATACTAATTTGAATATTTTTGTATTTTAAGCGTTAGTTTTTTTATAATTCGATTTTAATATTATTTCTCCGATGACTTCATAAGGGACAAGTTTACATTGATTTCTTTGCCAAGAAAACAAAAATAATAAAAGTAAGTTTTATCTATATGAAATCAAAATAATCTGTGCTACTATTTAAATGTCTCTGTCATTACTTATTACATATTGTGATCATTTTATTGTTTTTTGTCGCTAGGCTTATAATTTTTCGTGTTCAACCATTATTATTTTCTATAGTTATAGTAAAAAAAATTTAAAGCGGTCTGGAAAATCCAATTTACAGAACTTAAATCAAATTATTTACAGCTAGAATTTTTTTTACACCTGAAGCAGGCAAACAGGCAGACGGCCCACCTGATTGGATTTAGTAAGGTCAAATAAAGGTCAAACGCATTTCTTACAAAATACAAGAATATCGTACATTTTTTCCAATTTTAACTGGACAGAAATGATTAGGGACACTATTCCTCGAAATGGTTTTTCAAATAGCTAGATTGAAAAAAGTGAACAATCCCAATTATGAAAATACTCTAATAGGTGATAATTCGGTCTCAATTATATCAGCCCATAATGTCCCAATGCTGGGCTCGGGTTTCAAAATGTATGTGGGGGGGGGGGGGGACAGTATACCCGCCACGCCGGCCATCATCGAACCCGCGAAGAGGTTTCAATTCTACTATTATCTGAAAAATAATCGATGTTTTGTTTTTTAATATAATTTTAAAAGACTGGTCTTAATATCCCAACACTAACATTTATCACAAATGTTCATACATAATACAGAAGGGTTAAGCAGTATAAAGATGTTAGATTAGAATGGTGTAAATTAAGATTTAAAATTTGATAAACAGCTTTTATGTCAACTTCAAGGAAGACTATAAAAAATACTTTCGTTTTACGTTGATTTACGACTCTAGTTACGTGTTTTGATTGTAAGATAAAATTATAATAAAAAAAAACAAAGCATATCCCAGAATCGGCTATTTCATTTGAATTTTTACCAGGTTATGTTTTAATCAAAAGCTATGATTTTTTTACGTAATTTCATTTATAACTTTATGATTTTTTATTACAGTTTTTGTCGGAAATAAAAATACTTGAAGTGTTTTTCATATCGCTATATAAAGTAGGATGCCCTTGTACGTTGTTACAATTATTTAAAGTTGTTTATGTGTTGGGAGAAATGTTACACTTGAACTATTGACGAATCTGGTTAGTCTATTACTAATAGAATTTAAGAATGACACAGTATATGTGAAAAATAGTTTTGGTCTAAGAACAAATTAATTCACTGGTTACTCGAATGATTATAGTATATATACTGTATTTTATTATACTGTATATCTTTCTTTCTTTACTGACTGCAATAAATCTGTCAATTGATCGAGTTTGTATATTGCGTATAAAAATGTGTATAAAAATCAGAGGGAACAATTTGGATCAGGAGGTTACCAAATATTTTTTTTAGAATTTTTGTTTGTCTGTCTTTCTGTCTGTTAGAGCATCATGTGGAAACTACTGGCCGGTTTGAAATGTCACTCGATACATAGCTAGCTTATATCCCGGGGCGTAATTTACGATACTTTTTATCCATATAAATGACGTCGTTTTCGTGGTATAGACGAAAGTAGCGAAAAAATCACATCTTTTTGGAAACTACTGAACGTATATGTATAGAACTCGATATAGTGCTAGCTTATAACCCGAGTTAACGCTTAGGATAACTTTAAGCTCAATAAATAACCTCAATTTCGTGGAATAAACGGATTATCAAAATTGATGGCGCTGCAATCGTATTTTTCAATTCACTAACTACCTTGTCATAAACAACATCTCAATCATTGTATTATTTCAAATCAGATTGGCTGCGACTCATCTCTATGTTTCGCTGCTAAGTCAGACAGGCTATATGGACTTTGTTTTTTTAACACGCTTTTATTAGCTTCACCTGTATGTATGTACGTATGTTTGTAACCGACTCCTTTGAGCTCGATTTTGTCCTACTTTGAACGATCAGATTTAATTCAAACTTTGCACACCTGTCAAAGGTCGATGACAATGCAACAATATGGTACCATGGAGCTGATCTGATGATGGAGTCGGAAGGTGACCATAGGAACTCCTGTACTGAACAAGATAGACCCGTCGTGTTTGGGCTCATTTTACTTGTCTTGGCTAGCACTCTGCTGCTACATGATATGCAGGATCTCAAAAGCTTGTATTTAAAAACATATTAAAAAATCAACTAAAAAATGAAAAATAAATAATAGTTTTTAAAAACAACACGCTTTCATAAAAAATCCAAGTAAAAAACAGAAAATAAAATGTAATAAATTTGGTTTCTGATGAATGGGGTCTTAAAATAAGCGTGGCGTGTATTCAAAGCGCTTTCTAAAATATTAAAGAAGAAGAAAAAGCGCTTTGAATACACCCCAAATTTATTAAATTTTATTTTCTGTTTTTTAGTTGGATTTTTTATGAAAGCGTGTTTTTTTAGTTTTTTTTACAACTATTATTTATTTTTTGTTATGGCAGTGAACTTAGTAACAAGAAACAGTAAGGTTTTAGGTCAAATAACAACTACAGTCTATATGTGACATAGAGTAACTTTTTTTTTTTTTTTATTGCAGGAGGTCAGCAGACAGGCAGACGGCCTACTTGATGAAGAGCGGTTACCATCGCCTATGGACATTTGCAACACCAAAGATGCTACAAATGCGCTGCTGCCCTCTTAAAGGAGACTGGAACCTGGTCCATTAATGCCGGAACACAGCTCAAGGTTGTTATGGCGACATACTTTGGACCAGGGGTGGTAGCCATCCAGTCGGGCAAATGCCCTACCACCTGGCTGTGGGTTGTTTTGTCGCCTCTTACGACAGGCCGCCCGGCCGCAGGAAATTGTATTCTTTCTCCGTTCCTGCACGGAGGAAAACTACCTATGGTTTGACATGCGGTGCCAACTTTAGTGCTTAATAACATTAATCTTTTTAGTTTTTCAAACTCAAATAACAATCTTTGGTTACTTTCAAGTTTTTCTGTATTTATCCTAAATATACTGTACCTATATTTAAAATTGTGTGACTTAATCATTATTAAATTTATGTGGCCTAACTGACGTTTAGTTCTACATAAGTCCCATGCTTTCATTAGCTTACGACATTAAAGATACTTATTATACATAATCATGTTCTATAAATCAGCTTTTTATGTCATCGGTATCTTGGAATAAATTGAAAATATCATTTTATTATTAGTGTCACTTTCTGACCAAATTAAATATGGATCTAACGATTAAAAAAATCATGATAAGTAACTGAAAACTATAAATAGTTGACGTAGATGCTCTGTAATGAGTCAAATGATTTCTGATTTCCACCGGGACCTGACGATACCATAGCAAGCTCATAATTAGCCAGTTAGATACATAAATGTCGGTAATTTGGTACTGCAAGCTTGACAGAAACCATTTCCATCGGTACTTACGTGACGTAATTACGGTCGCATATCGCACGGGGTAAACAACGGCTATATACGGCGCAGTCAGTCACGCCTCGCGGTCACGCCGTAAAATGCAGTGCATTGTTCTACGGCTCTGTTGTATGGTATAAGGCGTATACGACATGCGGTTTGCGGTTTAAAATTCTGATATGTATTTCTTTAGTATGTATCAGTACAGGCGTATGTATATTTCCGTATGCTGTAGTCTTGTTGATTAGTCAGAGACATATTTTGGAGTATACTCCATGTGGATGGATTTACATATTATAAGGCTTCCAGTTTGAAAATTTTAAGAGGTGTGAAATAATACTAGTGTAATTTGAAATTGTTAAGCTTTTTCATTCTTCTAAACCAACCATCCCTGTATTAGAGCGAAAAAAATATTCAGACTGGTCAAACCTTTTTGTCAATTAAAGTAATTTAAGTGTTAAACTCTATGTCACGTTAATTTACATCTCTGCTATATTAACTTGCTTACCAAGATAAGTTTTAGCGTAATATCTATAATATTTCTGTCAGGCGCCGTGATGTTGCTTTTATTATTTTAATTTTTAATATGTTTGTGAATGTGTATTTTCTACTGGTTAAATCATTACATTTTTATTTAATAACTAGCGACCCGCCCCGGCTTCGCACGGGTGCAATGCTGATACAAAATTAATTACGGTTATATTATATTATGTATTATACATATAAACCTTCCTCTTGAATCACTATCTATTGGAAAAAACCACATCAAAATTCGTTGGGTAGTTTTAAAGATTTAAGCGCACATAGGGATATAGGGATATAGGGACAGAAAAGGCGACTTTGTTTTATACTATGTAGTGATAGTGATAAGAAGTAAGTTCTAATCGTGCATCAGAGCTAACACATACAAGTTTTGAATCCCAATACTTTTTAATCAATAATAATAAAAATATTCTTGGTATGATAAATTCTGCTTTTTTAATTTATCCCACAAAATGTAAGTATTTTTTAGAATATTATTAAAATCAGTTTTAAATAGTCATAAACAAAGTTGTAAATTAACGTCTAAATTTGGACTTTTGTCTTGTCTGTCTTTTTAGAACAGTAACTAACCCTTAACCTTATTTTTTACATTTATTTGTGTCTTGTCGCTAAATTCTTTTGGCTTAAGACATTTGTCAAAGCGTTTTCACTACCATGCGTTTGACATTTGGGGCCTCACACGTCCGTATCCGCGTGTGACGGTGTTAAAAAACTGTGAGTTTTTATTTTTTATCTTTTAGCCATTGCCCTTTGCCACTATTCCCTTGCATGTTTTGACAACGGTGAGAAATGATACGGTACTGTGAAATAAGTATTTAGAAAGAAACCATTGAAAGATATTTATGCGTAGAACAAAATATACCTTATCAAATACAATTTTAAGTTGTATAAAGAATCCGTTAGGTGCGTGTCAGACTAGAAGCCTTGAAAGGTTCCGTAAAGGTAATAAACGTGTACAGTTTTTGTAATTTTGCTACGGAAGGCTAAAAGGCTAAAAAGGCTCTTTAGATTTTTGTAGTCCTTACATTTTTTATACTTTTCGATTTCAAAGTTCATACATAGAGTATACGAAGAGAAACAATTTTAACGACTTTCGAAAATACTATATCGGCACCTATTCTTAAATAAAAAACGCACCAAAAAACTATAAAAAATGTTAATTTTGAATTATTCTAAAAAAATGAGGCAGGGCTATAAGATTATTTTGTATTATGTGTATTTTAACCGTAAAAGTATACTGAATACTTTTGGGAAACTTAGGGACAAATAGACACAGTGTATAACACCTTTTGTTTTTTATTAATTATTTTATTTAATTAATTATTGAATTTTCCATGTTATGTTATGTTATGTTATCATTACTACTTTTTTATTTATCTAGCAAAGCTCTAGTATATTTGAAAATATTAAGAGTAATCGGAATAAAAAGCGCGATAATTGAATTAGCGATGAAAATATAAAATTTCGTTATTTTTCTACAATGTGTAAAATTGACTGAAATATAGTACGGTACCGTAGGGAACCCTACACCAAACTATTACATGCGGGCAAAGGAATATTTCCGTCCGCTTTTATAATCCCAGGATCAAATTAATGCAAAAGCCGGTGCAAATCCCCATATATTTCGCATCCATTTTAGGATTTTTGTTAATGAACCCTCCGTTTATTCACGGAGAATTTACTTCTTTCACGTAAAGTCACAAAAGCATTAACGATCCTTGCAAAAAGGTACCCAACCTTTATAAAATTTGTTTGCTTTTCAAAAGACTAGGAAGCTCATATGTTACGAGGGACCCATTGTTGTAATAATAAGATACTTGCGACATTTTTTTTTATGGGTAGACAAGTGTACACGCATAAACTAGTGGTGCAGTGGTTTAATACGTGATAGAGCCATGATTAAATACATACGTACATACACACATAACTTCACGCCAGGTCCCTTGCGGGGTAGGCACGAACAACAGAGCGCCATTTAGGCTTATTCTTACAAACCTCACTTGCTTCTTTGACATTCATTGATTAAATACATTATCTTAATACAGCTCTTCGGGCCAGCTTGATCGTTGTGATACCACTGTATTTTATACATGTTGTTGTGTTGTATATGATATTGTATTGTATACACACAATTTGTAAGTAATTAGATAGGAAATAACTGCTGTGGAAAAAATGAGAAAGATTTTTAATCTGATATTTGGATCATGATCAAATTTAAATGTATAAAAGCTTGTAAAAAAATAATTCGTGGAGGAACGGTGAAAGAATACTGATCACTGCGGCCGGGTCGGCTGTGGTAAGAGGACAAAACTACTTACAGCCTGGTGGTAAGGTATTTATTTGGATGGATGATTTATCCCTGATCTAGAGTATGCCGTCATTAGAAACTTGAGTTGTGTTTGGGTATCAGTGGCCAGGTTCCAGTTCTTACCTTTGAGATCGGCAGCACATGGTGACGGTAACGGTTTTCCAAGTATTTGGGTCGTTACCCTGGCTGTTGTTCACTTGCAGTTAAATAAAAACTAATTAATTAAAATAATATTAATTCTTAAGTTTAATCGTCGGCCTTTGTCCTTTGCCGGCCTAACTCGCTACAACGCAGAGGCTCCTGGTTTGATTCTTGGCATGGTAAATTTCGGAAAACGAATTTTTCGTTATTTGCTATGGTCTAGATGTCTAGAATTGGCCCTAGAGAAGTACGGTGTGTATATACAATGTGTGTGCTTGTCTGCTGATTATTATTGTTTATGTATGTCTCTGGTAGCTACGGGCCATAATATTTACTGGTATTTTTGGAAGGCTTGCGAAGAGGCCCTTTGACAAATTTAATGTAAATGTGGCGTGACAATAAAACCGGCGATTATTCCTGCCTACGCCATTAAAAATGTACCCAAGGACAAGCCCCGGTCAGTGTAGGACTACTGTGAGAAATGAGAACAAAAGGCGCCGGGCCATTGGGATGAACTTTTAGTGGAACAGGGATCTGAGCTTATGGGGACTGGTGTCTGCCTGTCTGCCAATATTCGGGGAACATGGATAAAATGTGCAGTGCGGTGGTTCGCCACACTCTGCATGGACCCCAAAAAATATTGGCGATGGATAACACTGTTGTGAGTTGCTAAGGAGTGAGGAGAGATGGTCTGTAAGGTCACCGAAGCTACTTCCGACTTCTCCGGCCATTTATCACTTCCATCCATGGAGCCTGAGTCTTTGCTCTATTGACCTCCACTCCATGCCGGTTGGCAAGTCAAGCACGGGGGCGAGGGCCTTGTCTTGGCCCCCCGCGGTTTAATGTCTTATACATGCAAAAATACTGTAAAAAATTGTTCAAGGTAACCTATAAGTTAAATAACTCCTAATAAAATAAAACATCCACAGTTCTTAAGTGTTACAATAACCAATGCTAATAAGACTCGTTTCAAAATAAATGTAACAGCATTAAATAAACGTCCTTATTAGCTTTAATTGCACAGCGGTGGGTAAATGTATAGAATGAATGGGCTAATGCCTAAATTAAGTTTCTTTAGTTTGTTATAATTAAACATTTTTATTTTTATTCTTGAAATTCGAAAACGATTTTAAGAGCCCTTAATTTTATTACGAAACTATATTTTAATAAATCTCGGATTAAAACTAAACAATTCTAAATCATAATATCTACTTAGTTGACAAGTTATGCAATGTGACTGAACGAGTCTCCATATTTTTTTACTATTCTGGCCTCCTAAAATGAATTAGAGACTGGACAGTCAAACATGAGAAACATCTTTATCCCCCATACAGTTCTCCCCATTAGCATCCTATTATGAACTATTGTTTTAGATTCTAAACTTATTTACATTATATGTGGGTATTATACTTTTATTTATGACTTTCTTCATGCTATTTGTGCTCATATACTAAACATTAGTATCGTATCCGAATGATAATTTTAATATCAATGTATCGAAATATTTAATTCGTTCTCGATCAAAGACAATGGTCTCCCTTCTCTCTGATGATATTTGTTGTAATTTGGTTACAAAACAATAAAAAGTATTTAATTGAAAATACACCGTATTTCAAAAAATACAGTGATCTTGTGGAAGCCAATTTTCATTGAAAAGGTCTATTAATTCATAACACCTTAATTTTTAGAATTTTCCATTGTATTTTTCAAAGGTGAGAGGCATGTGGGCATGGAAGGTGCAAATTTGCACGACTTTGGAAAAAGTATCTCGTCATCTCTTGATTTAAGGAAAGTAATAATTAATTAATATTGATATGTTTTTCCACATCTCACTAACGATATGTCAGTACAATGTAAAAAATATTCTCTCTTTTTTTCCCCATTATTTGGGGTCGACACAATATGTCTTTACCTCCCAGAGTCCTCTATTCTGACATACGTCCTCTATCACACCAAAAATCATCATATCACCCTTCATACAATATATCCAATTCTTTTTTGTTCTACCTTGACATATGTATACATCAAGATTGCAATTTAACATTCTTATTGACTTTTTTATCATTTTTTGTAGAAGAATATTATTTCACCATATCAATACAGCATTGTGTGACGAAATGATATATTTACATTTATTACATATTACTTACTGCTAAATTTATATTATATGAATCTAGTAGTCACACAAAAAATACGGTGATGTTATAAAGACAAAGATAGACGAATGTATGTACAGGCGATTTCATAACCGTCCTTCCATTTTTGCCAAAATAACTATGAAACTTTAAAGTAGACGTCATGCGTGGTGGTAGGTTTAAAGGATACAGGTGAAGACCGTGCGAAGAACATAAAAAATCTACATAGATAAGTATGAGACCTTATCTTAATCATAGAGGGACAAATTCTATACAAACTTCAACCAATTAGCCAGACAATACCTCATTGCGTAGTCATCGAGTTCCCATATATTGCTAGACGCTGAACCATTAGTCATTCGTAACAATCAGATAACACAATATCCATTGCACGGCTGACTCATCTATCTTTTTGCATATACTCTTGAGAACGGTCCATGGAAAAAAAGTATTGATTCAATAAACGATAATATTAATTCGATCTGAGAATGCAAGTCAGTATCGCTTGAATATTGACATTTGAAGCATGAGATTACTGGTTCGTGTTGAGTAGGGTATTTTATTATAGGTATGGTTATTAAAATATTTTAAAAGGTTTTTGATGGAATCTTGGGTTTTATTTCTATGAAGCAAAACACATCTAGATCAGAAAAAAGTTTTATATGTTCAGTTAATATTTCATTAAAATATTTTGGGGCTTGTATTCTGAACAACAGTTAATTCTTTATCAATGCTTAAATAATTAATTGGTAAAATCGAAACGTAGCGCGTACTTCGTTTATTAGAATATTAATTTTTAATTTGGTTAGATTCGTATAGTTATGGATTTTGTTGTCTAGTGATCTAAATAATTGTCGCCTAGTTTATTTTTATCCGTACAGTAACGGAGAATGCATACTAATTCTGCGGCCAGGTGGTCTATCGTCAGAAACGACAATACAACCCATAGCCAGGTGGTAAGGTATTTGCCTCTCTGGATGGCTACCACCCCTGGTAGTAGAGCATGCCACCATAATAACCTTGAGTTGTCAACTAATGCCGGAATTAGTTGGCCAAATTCCAGTCCCATATACGATTCTGGAAGCACATTGGTAGCTCCTTTAGTGTTGCAAATGTTCATAGGCACCTGTAACCACTTTCCATCACTATTCAGCACTATTTTTTTATTAAAAAGTCCAAGGTTAAATTCCTGAGAGGATATATTAGGTTAATGTACTTTCTGTTATTTAGACTGATAAAGTGGCTGAAATAGGTCCCACAATATCATCCTCTATAGCACAAGTGTAACTTGCTTAACCAGGACGTTATCTATCACATGTAGACCAGAATCGAGAAGATTGGAGTAGGGTCCACGGATAACAACTCAGATCTTAATCGATGAAGGGTATTGTATTGCAATTTATATAAAAAATATGGACTTAAGACCACTATAGTATCTTGCATAATTACTGCATAAATAATGGAAGCTTTCAAATATATAACTGACGTAGAATAAAAGAAAACTTCGTATCATTTCCTCCTAAACTATGAACGCCAACATCGGATTTCCTTTTGAAACTTTGTTCATTAAAGCCGTTGTCATACTTATTGATATGTTTACGGAGTCAGTGACTAGTTTTGGAGTTTGCCAGACGCACGATAGCGCTAGTCATTCACACACGCCTTTTGCCTCAGACAATAAAAATAAACCTTTTTTAATTCTTAGAGTATGACAGACAGACATTCAGATAGAGATATTATTGGTCCATAGGATGAAACCAAACCCAATAATGTGTTCATATTCAAAGTATGAGCTCTGTTTATATTTATAGATGAAAGTACAGTTAGAATAGAAAACAAGATAAAATCTGACATGCATCAATTAAAGATATGTAAATAAAAAAAATTGTAGTAATACCAAATAGGAAATGCACAGAAAGAATCAGAAATATGTATAAAAATAAAGCAAGACTGTGTTAGAATAAGCTGGAATAAGAACTTGTAAATAAAGAACATACAAAACATTATATTACAAAAAGAGCTGCAATAGAGATGTTGCAGCTCTTTTTGTTAAAGAGGACAACGGATCTTAAAAGAAAATTCTGTGTTACTGGCTTCTGAGAATTTTATTAACTTAGAGGCATTACA
The DNA here is from genome assembly GCA_012273795.1 of Dendrolimus punctatus. NCBI lineage: Eukaryota > Metazoa > Arthropoda > Insecta > Lepidoptera > Lasiocampidae > Dendrolimus > Dendrolimus punctatus. The sequence continues at coordinate 4,854,699 of CM022532.1, forward strand.
AATATTGCAAAATCAAAATTAAATAAGCAGATCCTTAAAAAAAAATTGCAGTTTCAATGTTATACACATCTAACTTGTCTTTCACCTGCTTCGAATAATTTAACGTCGGCAGAAACTATATTTTCCTTCCATACTCCTCTGTTCTGACATACTTCCTCTGTCACACCACAAACCATCATATCATCTTTCACACAATCCATTTCAATGTTATACATATTATATGAACATTTAAATTTTAATTCAACATTACCTTTTGCGTTGAAAAATTGACAAGCTTTGATCAAATTATAATAAGTGGATTAAATGTTTTCTAATTATTTTTATGACAGTTAAGTACACGCTTCGTGGGATTGTATAATCTAAAATCACTTATTAAACAATATAGAGGCTACTCACGAAGAGTGTGTTAAACGAAATTGGTCGTTATAAATACATAATTTGATACGAGACAGAAATTAACGATACGTTTGTTATGGCAGCAATTATTATTACTGCCATAACAAATGTTACATTTATACCGTATTATTAAAGAAGAATCCTAGGAATCACCATCACCTTGCAAAAAACATAAATGTGAAAATATCCTAAAATAAAATCTTACAATTTAATTATTAAGAATTATTTTGATCAAATCAATCAACATTTGTCTTTATTTTTTCTCGTTCGACTCAATTCTAAATTAGCTGTATTGGTCTAAATGTATAGCCATTGGGCTCCTATTTGTAACTTTCAGTGTGGAAACTCTAGGTCCATTGAGTCCCAAAGCTTCTCGACTAAATCGAGATATATCAGCATGTTTTATAGATGCCTCACGTGACCAAAGCGCTAGTATTTAGGGCAGTGTATTAGCGGTTACGTTCAAAGAGAAAATGCGGCGAGCGTTTTGGGAACATTCTCAACTGACGGCGATTTGGGACTCATCTGTTGGCCAACCAAGCCGCCGATACAGTTTACGCAAAACCAGCGAATACCACCGAAAGCCACAGATCGGCTATCGAGAGTTGCTGTACATACATAGTTGGGAATCCTCCAGCAGCTCCAAGATCACGTCACCAAAGGGTTGTTGCCTTCCGAGTTGAAGCCGAGGCAAAGAGCATTTAACCCGATATCCCAACCAATTCCAACCAAAGGGGCTGAAGTCCTGACGTTTATAGTCTAGCATTTAAATTAATTTTAGTTTTTTTATAATATGTTTTATATATTGGCTTGTCAATCATATTTAACTGTACAACTCATACCTACATAAATTATTTTGCAAATTTGCAATATTGGTCATAATTTTCGTGTACTTTTGTAAAATCTCAAACATATCGGTTAGCACATATAAGTACTATACTAGAATATCAGCTTAAACAAATTATGATTTCGGCAGAACTATTATGTTCACATATGAATTAAACGGCCATACAAATTACAGGGGAGGACCACACATGAGTTGTTTGTCTCATGTAGTCACGACAATCCGTTCGTGACTGTACACTTTAATATTCAACTGGCGTTCTATGAGACGCGTTGCTATGCGTTGATACATCAATACCTGTATTTGTGTTTAGGGGAGTCGAATCGAGCTCTCTTATTTAGCAAAAGACAGGCTTAAAATTTTTAGTGTTCTTCATATAAGGTATGGAAATTTTGTGAGAAGTAAAATAATACAAGGTTAAATCTAAATCGTTTTGTTTTAAACCACCACTATATTACAGCTAACAAAACAAGCAACAAAAACAATACTCAATTCTGTTAGGCCGTTTTAGTTAATTAAAATAATATAAGATGTACTAGCTTGTTTTGATCGGCAAACAAACACACATTGTATATGCTTAAGTTAAGAAGTTATGTTTGGTTATGGTAAAACAACAGACAGCTCCGAGGCCGATATTAAACCTAGACTATAGTAAATAACGGAAAGATCGTTTATGACATTTACCCTTAGATCATTTACCCAACAAGGAATTGTACCCGGGACCTACGTGTTCAAGTAAGCAAAGCGGAGCCGACAAACAGACGAGCAGATAAAAGAAGCATCGCGTTATCACCGTTCATATAGTTTATTACAGTTGTTTTTTCAAAATGTTCAGATACAATACTTCTAGAATTTTATAATATTACTAGCTATCCCGGCAGACGTCGTCCTGCCCGGAAAAGCTTCAATCGATATGCCGACAGCATTAAAGTTTATAATAAATTAACAAATAAAAAATAAGGGTTGATCGTAGAGGGTTGAAAATTTAGGGTTGTAGGTATTTTTTTAATGCTGTATCATAAAAAATATCTATAAATTAAAAAATAATAGGGGTGGACTACCCTTAACAATTAGGAGGATGAAAAATAGACGTTGTCCGATTCTCAGACTGCCCAATAAAATTAAAAATTTCATGAGAATCGGTCAAGCCGTTTCGGAGGAGTTTAACTACAAACACAGCGACACGAGAATTTTATATATAAGATAGATAGATTATTTACTTAGGATTACCTATTAAATACCATGCCTGACGTATGGTACCGAGACATGGACACTAAGAGTGAGACTGGTCCACAAATTCATGTTAGGTGTTTTTCTTACGTATAAAATCAGAAATGAGGACATCCATAAGAGAACAAAGTTAACCGCCATAACTAGTCAAATTAGCAAGTTGAAGTGGCAGTGGGCCGGTCATATATGTCGCAGGACCGACGGCCGATGGATCAAACGAGTCCTGGAGTGGAGACCACGTATCGGCAAACGTTGCGTAGGACGCTCGCCAGCCCAGTAGACTGACAGGGGCTGGATGAGAAAGACGGACTTAAGGAGGGCTAGGTCCACCGTTGAAAAAGAATCAAAGTATTGAATATTTTTAACAGGTTTTTCTTGAATAAGTTTGTTGATACTTCTCGATATTAGTTGGACGTAATATTAAACTTTTTATATTGCAAAACTCCAAACTGTCTTAGTTTTAATAGTGGGAAAATAAAGTTGGCTGCAAATAACTGCTTTAAGTCGAAGTTTCCGTTTTGAGAACTTTATCAAAGCATAATTTCAAGCGGTCTTAATTGATTTTGCAATGTAGAACAAAATTTACCCCTTCCTTTTTATAATTTATTGATGCAGGTCGTGACAGCTTTGTGGCTGAGGTAACCGCATCCCATTCTAATGACGTGGGTTCAAAGGTTTCTGTTAAACAGTTTTGAATTTTAATAAACTTGCCAAGAACGTAGTATTATATAGGCTTATAATCTTGCCTTAATCTGGTCTCGAAGGAGATACAAATTACCATAATGTACATTGATTTAGAATTTAAATAAAAAATAGAAAATACCGTATACATAAACATACATATATATTATGACAATAATATGACAAACATACATAACAATATGTAACAGTACATACATACATACATAACTTCACGTCAGGTCCCTTGCGGGGTAGGCACGAACAACAGAGCGCCATACAGGCTTATTCTTACACACTTCACTTGTTTTCTTGACATTCATAGCTCTTGTCATGCACGCTCGTCTGTTCTTTTGGCTCCTGACATCACCTTCTGCTAGTACACGATCAATTTGATCATGGAAGGTGTGTCGTGGCCTTCCGCGACTTCTGCATCCATCCACTTTTGCATTGTATATCTGTTTAGTCATTCTTTCATCATACATTCTTTCCACATGCCCGAACCACCGGAGCATTCCTTTCCTTATCTTCACCCCGACACACTCTTTCAGAGAGTATATATGTAACAGTATATAGTTATTATACACAATAGAAAAGTAAAATCTTCTGAACCTGATTTTGAAACCACGGTAAGAATGTGGCTTGTCTTGGTGATTTCAGAGAAATGCAGCCTGGACGGCAAGATTTATTATTATGAACAGGTGTGTTTATTCTGTATTTAGTGACGGGGTCCAAATTTATAAGTATAATTATAAATACATAATATATGGTAATAGTGGAACAAATCTTTTTATATTCTTGTTTCAAATTAAATAACAATGTGTATATAACAGATAACCGCTATAGTACGCAGGTCTTGAGTAGATTATATTCTGGAGCTAATGTGTCAGGGGAATTAAACTATAATTATTGTTTAGTGAGCGTATCGTTAATCAAAGTTGTGATTAGTATTATTAGCTGTATACTGTGTTTAAATAATAAATATAGCAATAAAAGTTTCTAGACTATAATAGAACTCTGACATCAGTTTTCGACAGGTAACTGTCTCTATGGACTAAACACAGCTTGCCCAGACAGCGCTGTAAAAACAAGGACTTTGAAACATAACCAATTAACTTTAAAAATACAGTTAATTATATGTATTTTCGAACAAGATACTGTCATACTGGTACTATTTTGAATGTACGTGTTAGTTAAGTAAAATTTGAACGTTAAAAACCGTAATTGTTAAGTTAAACAAACACTCTTACTGTTGCATAGGCTTAATAACGATGTCTTTAATTTCAAGATACAGACAGACACTTCAATGTTATTTTATCGTAAGTTTTTTTACAACCTGAACGCCAACAAAAGACAAATTCACACCTGCATACCTGTAGACATTTTATTGCCTTTTCGACATTTGGACTTCTTTTGTTTACTTTGTGTTTAAAAATTGTGATGAGAAAAACAGCCCATTGTGTATTGTAATCTTTTATGGTACTCATTAGCCAGATGTGATTCTAGGAAATTCAGTCTACACGGTCGAGCAGATTGTATTTTTACACGTGTTATTGAATCGTGCTTTACGTTTGGACTGGTTTTGCTCGGTTATATTTTTACCTATGTTATACGTGTTTGTAAAGTTCTAATAAACTCTATAATAATTTCAACGGCATTTTAATTCGAGTCCGGCAACTCGTAACAGTATATTTTGTTCTTGGCTCTACCATGTTTACTGGAGGGATAAACGTTCACATTAACAAGAAATATATTTTTAGTTTTTGCAAACACATTGCATATCCCCAAAAGTAAGCAAGTTTCACTTATGTTATTTGTAATATATAATTGAGCACTTCCAGGCTTATTCCAGACACTCCATCCATATTAAATAACGGAAAATTCTTTTACGAAACCGACCTGCCAGTAATCGAACCTCTACGTTGCAGTTAACTCGGACGGCAAAGACTTAGCCCGCTCAACCACAGAACCTTGAATGTATAATACCTAGCCAGTTCTTGATTAGTAATTTAATTAAAAGCTGGTACCTATTCTGGTATATCAACGTAATACCATAACAAGATTTTTTAGAAAATCCTTAAATAGGGATATTGCTAATTAAGTTTTTTACCAAGCGTCTTAAAAGTTAATTAAAACCGTTTGTATGTTTCACAATTAATTTTCTTTTATTATTTGAATACCTCCCTTTCAAGGAACACAGTAAACAACTACGCAAGTCACGTTTCAATAAAATCTTACTTCAAAACATACCTCCCTTATGAGGATAAAATAAAATAAAGAACCAATCATTCAGGCCATAGTGACATGTATTGAAAAGAGGCGCCGACATTGGTCCCTTGTGTGCTCTGTGAGTTGCCAGGTGCTTTGCTTTTTACGCAATAGACGGCTTAGCAAGACTTCTTTAAAAAGAAACATTACAAGTTTTCTTTAATTAACCAAGTAATTTAGAAGTTTGCAGATATCCTGTGCTTAAATATTGAATTTTAGACAAATTCTATTTTTAACTTTGTTATACGCAAATGATCCTTGAAGGTCCTTTTCAATTGTGTGACCTTTTATCTACAAATCACAGGCTCGGCAGACGTTGTATTGCCCTGAAACCTAGAACCCGATTTCCTTGTCAAATATTTGTTTAGATTGCTGGGTTACATTACGAAGTAGCATTCGAATGGTGAAACAATTTTTGAAATCGGTCCAATAGTTTTTGAGTTTATTCATTACAAACATACAAAAATACAAATATTTCCTCTTTTTGATAAATATTTATACAGATTACATCAATTGGCGAAAAAAGAACTTGTATTATATGCTATAAGTAATTGTATATTTAATCATAATAAAATAAAAAACACATGTGCATCGCGGGACGCCCGACAGCAGTGATAACCCAAAGTAATTTAAGTTGAACTATTTTTTTTTGGGATTTTCTTAATATTTATTATTTAGTTTATTTTTGTACTTAACCTTATTTTTAAGTTAGTTTAGTTCCAGTACACTTGATTGTATATTGAACTGTTTAATATTGAAATTGTAAACAATTACAATTGAAATTGTAAATCAAGTTAAAACTTAAGAAAAGCTTAGGTTATTACTTAAATTTTATGTACAATAATAGGATAATGGAAGGAATTTTTTTTTTAATAAAATCTTTTATTGATTATAAAATATATTTTATTCTTAGTTACAACTCTTGAATATATACATATTAGTACCTTTATTTAATCTAAATACCGAACTACGACTAGTACTGTGTGTTAAGTGAAAGAGGAGAAGAGCCTGCCTTCCGCTGCCGTATACGTGAAATGGAAGCCTGACAGACTGGCGCCGTAACGCGTTACGTAACGAAGTGGTTTACCCTCCCATACGAAGTTATCACTTCAAAAATAGTATCTCTATGTATATTATGTAATTAAAAAAGTTAATTAAAAATATCTGTATTATGCATTTTATTACGAGATTCTTTCAGCTTCTTTTCTTAAATACATGTACATGCCGATCATGAACAGATTTTAATAAGAAATTTACTAAAACGTCTTTTAGCCTTACAGTTGTATTTTTAATTTATTCGGGATGTAGATATAATATTTACAGATAAATTGTTTGTTTATTTTAGGTACATGTACTGTGCAATATTTATTATTTATATATCCTATTTGTATATGTATGTAATTATTGTGAACCAACACCATACACTTGGATTCTGTTTGTAAAATCCACAGCCCTGGTTGTTAGGTTGGAAGAGAGCTCTAAAGCAATATATTCATTGTTCCTGCATTTACTGAAAAATGTGACTACTGTAAATTGTTGATGTCATACATATATGTAGTGAACACTAAAGCTTCTTCTATCTATCTAATTGTGTTGCAGTAAACGTATTTCGTAGAGAATGTAATCATTGTGCTGGCAATACCAATCGAGAGCTCGGAGTCCTGCCCTTTAGTTTAAAGGCGTGCTTATTGCTATGCTCCCTTTGAATAAAAGCCCTTTCTGAACCTCTCGAGCACATTACTGTTGTTAATACGACGTTTCTCGACTCATAATCAATGCTTTAGTGAATGTCTGGTTGTTTGTTCATTTATGCCCTTTCAGTGGGGGAGCGATTCAATGATCGGCGTTTGATTAAGATTTAAATTATAAAGGTTTTATTAGGGTTATGCCCCGTTTAATGTTTGTGATATATTTCTTGCACAAGAAATGAAATATTATATGTTTTGTATAATCAAAGTAAAAATATATAATACTATCTGCGCCTCGGAGTCTCACTCGCGTGGTGATGGAAAATCGTTATATTTTGGATAATTCACACTATATCTTTATAAATTCTAGCCTATGTGCTATTTTAATGTGTAAGCTATATTACTGTAAAGTTGCATCAAAATCAATTCAGTAGTTTTTGCGTGAAAGAGTTGCAAACATACATACATTCTTACAGACTTCGCGTTTATAACATTAGTAGGATGGGAAGTGGGATACTAGCGGGCCTGTCGGATATTGTTCTACTCGGAAAAATAAAAATCTGAGTCCCGATTACAGCGCCACCTACTAAATCTAATTGTACATTTAATCATCGAGGGTCTCATTCACATAAAGAGAAACAACTATAACTATAACCCATTCTCGAATCCACTTCAAGACATACAAAAGATTCCATTGAAATCGGTCCAACCGCTTAAGGAGGAGTTCAGTGGCATACACAAGAATAGAAGAATTTTATATCGAGGGGTGAAAGGCTATTTGTTTTAAGCGACATTTTGTGTGATACTCAACACGATGGATTTTTCATCCTAATGTGTCAACTTAAAGAAATATAAAGAACCTGATATCTAGTTTCAGTCTACAGATGTTCTTTTTTTTAAGTATGGAACATAGTTCGTTAGTGATGTGTTTTTCTGGGTCATTAGAAACTTTAAACTTTTCTCCCGACAATTTATAAAAATGTCGTTTAAAACAAATAGCCTTTCACCCATCGATATGTAAAGATATTACTCTCAATAAATTTTATCATGAACGTAAGCACGAATATGGAATTACCCATTCAAAGGAAAAGGTTCATAGAGATGACCAACCTCAATGTGTTCGTCATTTACCCACACAACCCTAATACCTTGTATACGTGATGCCCACATCTATGGCAGCAAGGAGGAAACAGCTAGAAAACTGGGCAACGCTAGTAAACGCGTATTTGAACATTTTATATTCGCGCTGCCCACTTCTCTCACCATAATGTAAACGGGAGATAACAAAGCATTTATTTGAAAATACTTCGTATCAGAGTGGTTTTGGTACAATCCAATTTTAATTGGAAATGTTTTGCACACTTGATTTTTTTTAAATATTTATCTCAAAATTTGAGAGAAGCGAAAACTTTTACCACTCTGGAAGCCAAAATCTCCACACCTATTGGCTTAAATGAAAAAAAAAGAATCTTCAGAAAGAACATTTTTTAATTTTGTTATATATTGACTAACTACTTTTCTTTAGCCAGATTGTAGGGCATCTGCTTTTCTGAATTGCTACTAGCTATGAATTGTGTTCCAGCTTTAGTGTCCAGGTTCCAGTCACCCCTTTGAGGGTCACGCAGCACATTAGTAGCATATTTGGTGTTGCAAACATACATAGGTAACGGTAACCACCTTCCCACAGGTGAGCCATTAGCCTCTTTGCTCTGTACTGCAGAAACAACAAACTAAATTTTTCAGTGTTCAATTGTACATACATAGTGTTACGAACTTGTGGGATGTGGATAATAAATGTCGTTGGAATTATCATATCAATAATCACTTTCCATCATAGTTAGACCGTCAGGCTGCCTGCAGTGCTTCAGCAATAAAAAAATACACCAAGTCCAAACCGTAGACCAGAAAATCGGAAAATCGTAATCACAAAAACTGCACAAAGACTGTAGTTATAAGATAATCGCTTCGAAAGTACACTGGTAACGCCTCGATTGCATTTGAAATACAATGAACTCAGCCCCGACTGACCCACCTTATACATTAGAAAAGTAGCCTCGCAGCCCACTGGTCCTTGGAGTTCTTAGCTTGTCAGCTTAATGGGTTCTAAGAATACGCATGAAATACAAACGATAGAAAGAAGGATTCATGACGTCTTAACGGGAAGCGGGATTAGCGCGAACAATAAATCACTCAAATTCGTAGGACTAATAAAACATCTATAAAGGTTTAGTATTGATTTCGCAACAATAAGATACACTGAAAAACATTTATCTCTCAATTATATGTATGAGAGCCTACCCCAATGTTTAGCCTTTTGCGGTTGCATTAAGCTTGTGTACAGCAGCATATAAATAATCATATAAAATTTCATTCATATAGACCTAAGTTACTAGAGTAGAGTTTCGGAGAAAATAAGTATGACATACCCTAAAAAGGTAGACATTTTATACTGGTCGATTTTCAGTCCTATTCTTTCATTTCCAAGGAAAATGCTTTTTGTTTTGTCCGCTTAAAATCCCAAGCATCGATATACGACTTGGCTTTGTTCTAAAATATGAGTTTCGAGGTGTCCCCAGACACCGAAGAAACCGGGTAATTGCGGTAGTTTCAGAAAGTCGTATATCATCAATGACTAATTCATAAAACTTCAGTAATGTGTAAATTAAAACTGCCATAATCTGCAAAGTTTCAAATGTTGGTTATCCACATAAAATTTTGCGTTTTATGTTGAAATGCTGAAAATAAAAAAAATGTTAAATTTTACGACGACAGCGACAGGCATGTATAAAAACTTTAGTTTTCTGCTGTTTTATACGAAGTGGGTTATTTTATAGGTCATTATTTGAATGTTGTTTAAAAGAAAATAATACTTTCAATTGAAATAATGTATTGTTTTCGTTCAAACTGGAGAGTAGAAGTAAGTAGAACTGTTTTTCTTGTTAGGGGGTCATGTTAAAAATGTTCAACCTGTAAACACAAGAAGTGAAATGAAAGAAATTATATGAATTTCCTGAGTTTAACAATTCAACAACAACAGACTTTCTTCAAATTTGTATTATTTTTTAAATATTATTTTCTATTTACTATTTACAAATAAGTAGATGTTTGAACATCAGTATACGGTAGCACCTCTCTAAGTCGACTTGAAGGGAGACGCCAAAAAAATTCGAGTTATAGAATTTTCGACTTATGAAGAATTTTTGTCTTTGGCGAATTTTGTAAGGAACATTCGACTTGTAGAGGTTAAGATTTATTCTAATAATCGAGTTGTACATGTTGTAAAATCAAATATTGCTATATTTGAGATACGGAGGTCTTATTTATTTTTTCGAGTTATAGAAAGAAAATAAGTACTGAATTTGCTTATAGGGAGTCACTTATTATTTCGATTTATAGAGGGTTCAGATTTCGCCTAACGGAGGTTTTGGGGTTGACGGGAAGGGAATGCATTTTTTTTTCTAGTTTGGAAGGTATTCGACTTAAAGAGGTTCTGTTTGTCTTTGTTACAATAATTATAAAAAACAAAACGCTCTATTACAAGACGGAAGTCTTTATTTCCTTCTTTAATTTATTATACTACTCTAGTAATTTTTGGCGCTGTTTTTAAAAGCTTTCCTCTGGTAGCACTATAGTGACACCTAAATTGGTTGCTTTTCAACGGACACTTGGATACTCTGAGATGGTCTTCTTTACTTTTACCCTCTATTGTTCAAGCATCCAAGACATTTAGCATTTTTATATTAACTAGAGGCTTTCACGTTTATATTTCGAATCTGTATCATTTGGAAACTATTCCATTTTCCACTATAGAAAAATATTATAATTTCATTTCCGTTGTTATATCTAATATACTATGGTAAATCAGTAATACTTAGTTGATATCCAAGACTGTCAGATATGCAATCTTACATACAAAATATTTATATTCCTATCTTTTATATGTGAGATGTAAAACTGTGCTTACTCAAAAACTAGGTAAAATTACTATTTTATCCCTTGAATTTTTATTAAAATTCTTTAATCCCTTTCGGAGCCTATTCGAGACAAACTTTCAGACTGACAAATGTTCTATCTCAGTTATTTGTGATTACATGTCGTAAATGGAGCAAATTTAATTTAATTTTTGGTATTTATTTTGAAGTTATAATTTTATTTATGTACATGGATTAAAATTAACTTTAGAAACTTTACAAGGAACCCTTTGGGTATTTCATTTGAAAGCATGGTTTTATTCATAACCCTTTTATTGTCTGTAAACGACATGCGGGCAACGGGAGCCTTACCGATGATTGTTTTTCGTTTAATAAACAATCAGATTTATGTTTGCGTTTTAAATTATTCAGAGACATTCAAATCAGTGTTTGCATAATTGAAAAGGATTATAGGGTTATTATGTTTGAAGGAATTAGGGCTTGGGTTATCGTAGACTGTTTTTGGATCTGTTTAATTTAATTGATGTGATCATCATAGGGATCGTTTCTCAACCTGGTGGTAATGACCCTTGGGAGGGGGGAGGGGGGTTGCAATCGTTATTAAAGGGGGTTGCAGTCTGTTTAAAAATTAAGACCTATATACAAATCACACTCTATAATATATAAACTATTCATTCATATTTTTAAAATATTTAAAATTGATTAAAGAATTTATAAAACTTAAAATAATACTAATAATAAATAGGTCTTGAACCACCGCCAATTGGGAACGCTGGCCGCGTTGACTAAAATACAGACCAGCCTTTTTGTCACGTGAGACTTCTTTTAACCGTGCAAATGGGCCTGGATAAAGGTGATGAGCTTCTGGACCCCATGATCGCATATTTTCGAAACCAAAAGCCACAAATTGTCCGCTGCCAATGGATGCATATTTAAAATATTTTTATAATTTTTGTAGTGAAAGGGGCGTAATACTTGTACTTAATTTTTCAGTTTTTCGTGGGCGGCAACATAAAAATCTTTGAGAAACAATGTTATAAGAGGCTCTGTAACCGTTTTGGCGAAAATGGAACCATTATCTAATCGTTATCTCGATCAGTTTGTGTGTAGTCTAAACATTTTTTTATTGCGAAACCGGCAGACACGCTCTCGCCTCACGTACTGGAAAGTGCTTACCGTTGCCTATAGATATTTGCAACTACAATTATGAAGCTAACGTGTTGCCAGCCTTTAGGGAGGTATAAAGGGTGACATGGGAGAAGAGGATCAGAGAGGAAGAATGGGACATGAAACAGATAAAGGGAAAGAGAAATGGGCCATCGAATCTTACGTATCGCATAAAACACGATTAGCTCTAGGCTCATGGCTGGATCTAGGGGGCCCTTGTCCTGGGTGGCAAATTCAAACGTCGCGACGTCCAATACAAGACGTCCAGTATTTTAAACAAATAAATTACTTATCGCGGGGTGCACATGGATAGGTTAAGAACCACAGGCGCATGCGTCTATACAAGTAGGCTTGTGATGGCTGAAATTATGATGATGATCAAGGTAAAAATGTAAGCGAGCATGGACTGATTTTTCAGTTTTTTCTCTCCTTCGAAAAAATTAATTGGCTCTGTTGGTTTGTCGTTTCAGGCCGATATTCTATGAGAGCGTATTATCACACGAATCGAGTCGACCCTTTTTTTTTTTTTTTTTTTTTATAACGCAGGGGGAATGTCTTTGGACACCATCCTCGGGTCCTTCGGGGGAAGGGCCAAAATGCAGGCATAAGACCTACATCGAGGGTGTGTGGGACTCTCAGCGACCGGTTCTCCACGCTCGCTTCCAAAACGAAGCTGTCGCGAGAAACGGCCGCCAAACTACCCACTAAACCTAAACCTGCGCCCCATTTGTAGCGCTTTTACGGGGCGTCACGGGATCTCGTACAGAGTAACTGCACCATGACGCCCCTACGCTCTGTAATTGGGTCACCCCGGGGAGCAGGGCGACCCACTTCATACAGCAGGGGGGGAAGTCCACTGTCACCCCCGTAACAGCGGCCCCCTGTGACGGTATCTATGGGAGGAGAAGATGCGCGTAGCGGCGCCTGCGACCGCCGGCCCGCCTCCTGCGAACGGGGTCCGCGTACGCGTCCTCTTCCCTTGCTCTTTCAGCGGCCTCCTTCTGCAACATGACGGATTCACAGAAGGAGGAAACCGCAAGCCAAGAATGTTGACCCTGGAGCATGGCTTCAACCATGCTATGAAGTGAACTCACAGGGCCAACAACGTTCTCTAGGAGAGCCCTCTGGGGCCCCCAAGCGGCGCACTCCACGAGCGTGTGAAACGCCGTGTCTTGGAGTGCGCCGCACTCGTGGCAAGACGGGGAAGGTTCCCGCCCCACTATTTGGTGTAGATACTTACCAAAGCAGCCGTGCCCGGTAAGTATCTGCACCATCCTGAACGTCAGGGTCCCGTATTTCCGGGAGACCCAGCGAGCCAAGTGGGGTCGTATCGCCTCCACCGTCACGATTCCAGCTTCTGGGGACCCCAGGTCCCTCTGCCAAGAACGGATCAGGGCCTCGGTCGCCTGGGCCCTAATCATTTTAGTTTCTGCCGGGCATGGCACTTCTCCTCTCGCCCGTGCATCCTGCCGGGAGCGGTACACTACTGCGAGCACCTCCGCCTGGAGATTCCAAGGCGGATCACCCGCCAGCAGTGTCGCTGCCGTCCACGACACAGTACGGTACCCCCTGATGGACCTCACCGCCAGGACCCTCTGAGCTCGCCTCAGCAGAGTCCTGTTTTGCCGGTGAAGTGCATGGATCCATACGGGGGCACCGTACAATGCCATGCTTCGGAGGATGCCAGCGTACAACTTCCTTGTCGCCGCGCCCGGCCCTCCCACGTTCGGAAGGAGCCTGGCCAGGGCGGCAGCGGATTTAATTAGCCTCGGGACGAGCTGGGTGAAATGGGCCCCGAAGTTCCATTTACCATCTAATACAAGCCCCAGATATTTCATCTGGGGCTTGACCGCTACCGCAACACCTTGGACGACGATGCGCGCGTCCCGGGGTGCACGTCTATGTGGTCTATGGAACATGAGGGCCTCCGTTTTTTCGGGGGAGACCCTCAAGCCAAGACGCCGGATTCGTTCGACCACCAACGCCGTTCCGGCGTCGGCAAGTGCCATAGACTCTTCATAGGTTCTGCCCCGGGCCGTGACGAGGGTGTCGTCTGCAAAGCAGAGCACCCCCATCCCGGGCAGGACTGGCTCGCGAAGGAGCCAGTCGTAGCCAATGTGCCACAGGATCGGACCCAGCACCGACCCTTGTGGAACGCCGCACGCGACGCGTCGTCTTCCTATAACCTGGCCAGCTCGGCCACCTTCCCAGAGGATGTACCTTTCCTGGAGGTAGGCCTCCAACAGCCTCGTGAGATACGGGGGAACTCCGTGAGACAGAAGTCCCGCCCTAATTGTCTCGTGAGGGAGACTGTTGAAGGCATTCTTGATATCAAGAGAGACCGCCAGGACGGACTCCTCCATGTGATGCCCCTCTCTAGTGAGGCTCCGTAGCGCGTTTAGGGCGTCCAGTGTCGAACGTCCCACCCTAAAACCATATTGAGCCTCAGAGAGACCAGGCCCATTTGTGTCCAGATGACGAACGAGGCGGCTGGCAAGGACCTTCTCAAAGACCTTGGCCGCCTCGTTGAGCAAGATGATGGGCCTGTAGGCAGATGGATCATCGGGGGGGCGACCCTCCTTTGGAAGCAGGCATAGCCGGCCCTCCTTCCACTGCTTCGGGAACACGCCTGATCTGATACAGGCATTGAAAAGTTCCCGAAGCTGGCCGCGTAGGTGCTTAGCGGCCAGGAAGAGGACTCGGCCCGGGACCCCGTCAGGTCCCGGCGCTGTCTTCCGGCCACGGAGGCGCTCCAGGGCCACTTCCAATTCTTCTTCGGAGAGGAGGGGAGGATCCGTCTCCGAATGAACGGGTTGTGGAGGATTTATTTCCGGGGGAGTGAAGGCTCCCGGCTCCGGGAAGAGTCCGTCTATAACGGTGTTGAGGACCCCCTCTTCGAGAGATGCCGTGACTGGGATGGTGCATGCCCGCATCTTTTTACGGGCCATCCGGTACGGACGCCCCCAGGGGTCCCCATCGAGGCTCTTTAGCATTTCTTCCCGGCACCGAGTCTTCGACTGGATGATTGCCAGTCTAAGAGCCTTTTTGGCAGCCCGATACTCCCCGATAAGACGATTTTCCTCCAAATAGTCCGGAGGTAGTCGGCTTCGACGGCGTTTGAGGGACCGGCGTGCTCCGAAGGCTGCCTGCCTCAGGTCACCGATCTCAGTGGTCCACCAATAGACCGCCTTACGCTGTGGAGGCCGATGCGACCGAGGCATCGCAGCATCACAGACCCTTACGAGGGTTCTGCACATGCGCTCTGCCAGTACCTCCGGATCCCCGGAACTAACTGGATTGACCCAGCTCTGGACAATTGCCATTTCCTCAGCTAGCTCTGGATCGAGCCGGCTGAGGGCCCAGCGCCGAAACCGGCCGTGCCCCTGTGGGGGAACCGAGGTCATGCTCGGAGGAGAGGAGATCTCGAATCTGATGTATCGGTGGTCAGATAGAGACTCCACCTCCTCCACGACTCTCCATCCGTCCACCCTGTTTGCGATCGCGTGGGTGACGAACGACAGGTCTATTACGGAACCACCCCGCGCTCGCACGCAGGTGTGGTTCGCTCCTCGGTTTAGCAGCGATAGGCCGGATTGGAGCGCCCACGCTTCAACGGCCCGTCCCCTCGCATTGGTGGCGGCATTTCCCCAGGAACGCGATTTGGCATTAAAATCGCCGAGGACGAATGTCGACATCGGCGACAGCCTGATCACGGCAGCCCTGACGGAATCTAAGAAGGACTCAAACTCCGCCAGGGGACGGTTGGGGGAGAAGTACACGCCTATGATGGCGTGCTGACCCCAACCTGCCACCGCGTAACCCCGTCCCCTCTCTATGATAGAGAATGGGGTGCCACAGCCCGATGTGGCGACCACCGCCACCGTGTTGTCCAGATCCCCGACCCAGTTGCCTAGGTCGGGGACGTGGTAAGGCTCGCTAACTACGGCCAGGTCAATTCCCCACTCCGCCATGGTCTGCATGGCTAGGTCCTGTGCACCAGCGGAGTGGTTTACATTAATTTGGAGGAGGCTATGTCGTGCGGGCATTGTTAATTAACTGACATAGCCTCCCCTCTAGTCGAGACTGTCGTCGCCCTCGCTGGAGGGGCGAACCTGCCCTTGACGGTGGGAGGGAGGCAGACCCTCGCCAACGTTGGGTGTGTTGCTTGGCATCCTCCAGCAGCGCAGACTGCGCAGTGGGGGGCTGTAGCTTTGCAGTCGGGCATTGCGTGTCCGCCCTTCCCACAACGGAGACACAAGCCCGACCTATCGGGGCAGGTTTCGGGGCACATCTGTGTGCTATGACCCAGCCCGTAGCATCGGTAACAGCGGATTGGCCGCGCTTCTATAGCTTTAACCTTCGCCGAGCTGAAGCCCACCAAAAGGTGGCCCTGCTCGGCGAGTACCTTTGCTACGGGTATTGGGCACAGCACGTATGCTGCGCCCATACCCCCCGGTCCTGAGCCAATGCGATTGGCGACTATTCTGTCTAGCTGGCAGTTGCCAGCGCGGGCGACGGCAGTTCTGAGCGACTCGGGCGTTACAGAATCGTCCAGCCCGGAAATGTAGATTTCCCCCCTCTTCATGGGCCGGATAACTTCGGCCAGTCCCTCGAGCGGCATCCGGAGGGCCTCTGCCAACCGGTCTGCTTTGTCAACACCTTCCGGCCCAGATGGCAATTCCATGAGCCGGGAGTCGCGGACGGTCCGCGTTATCTTTAGGCCGTCTTTGAGGCCCATTGCAGTGATGTCGACTGTCGTGGCGGCTTTTTGGAACACGTCGCGGTAAGTGACGCCCCTCTTTTCTGCCTCCGGCAGCAGTTTTATAATGACCGCTGCCGTCGTCGGTTCCGTAAATACCACAGGCTTCTTTTTTGCCTGTGGCTGCGGTGGCTGCTTCCGCGCGGGCGGGGCAGGTGCTTGCGAGGGGGGTGGGAGGAGGGATGACGCCCCTTTCCCCTTCCCCTTGCCCTTCTTTCTGCCCACAACCACCGACCATGCGGATTCACTCTCCTGCAGGAGAGCGGGCGCAGGTGCGGCGGATGTGGGGGTGGCCTGAAACTGGGGCCCGGGATTCGGCCTCAATGGGGGGAACTCCGTAGGAACGGAGTCCCCGGAGGACCCGAGCACTGGCGGCGGCATTTTAGCGGGAACTGTTTTCGCCTTTTTCCCTTTTTTGAAAGGAGGTGGGGGAGGGGGTCCCATCACTTCCACGGGTGGCGACACTTTATCCACGGGTACTGCGTCGTTGACGACGGCGACGGTGGCCCGTGGGGCTGGGACTGTAACGGGCGGCGAGACCACCTTTTTGGTTATGTCCGCCGCGAGGGGCGGGCGGACAACCGGGGGAGGTAGGAGGCGGTCTTCAAGAACCGCAATCCGGGCGTTAATCATTTCCCCCGCCGTCACTGCGATGACTCGTTTGAGCTCATCATAGTCTAGTGGGGGACTAGAGACTATTACAGTCTCTCCCTCTTTACTGCGGTTGTCAGCCTTTGCAGCAGCCCGCATTTCCTGGAACTCCCTGCGGTAGGCTAGTCTCTCTTCCCGCAGGGCGTCAATTTCCCTTTTGAGACGGATATTCTCTAAATTGAGCTTCCGGCTCTCTATATCTAGGGACCTCGCCGACAAGTCTTCAACAATGTCGGCGAGTTTCCCGGCGGCGTCCTTGAGCTTACGTATATAGCCCCCTTTTAAATTGCCCGACGTCTTGGCGACGTGATAAATGTCGGCCACGAGGGAGCCCGCTATAGTGCGCAGCTCCTCGGACCCCATCCTACCGTAGTCGCCCTCCCTCGGGTCGACTGGATCCGTTGACATGGGCTCGGGAATCGTATTCTCCGTTTTTTTCCGGGCGTTATATTGCCGATCTGCTTCAGCACGAAGGGCATCCGCCCGGGCCAGTAATTCTTCCGTCCTCGTCCCTGCGAGAGGGAAAGACGGAGTCGCGACGTCTGTATCCATTACCGCGGCGGTTGTCACCTCCACGGTATCATTCCGTAGGTGGGTCGTCGTCGCGACGCCTTTATCTACTATATCCACATCGACGGTTGCCGCAAAAGCGTTCTGCAGGCGGGCCGTCTCGACGTCTTTGTTTATAGCAACATCGACGGTCGCCGGTGAAACGTTCTGCAGGCAGGCCATCGACGTGGCGGCCTTTTTGAGTGCCCCATCCGTGGCGGCCTTTAATACTGCGGCGCCTTTGGCCCCGGCGGGTGCAAAAACCTGCACGGTGGCCTCCGGCGTCTCCCCTAAATCCGAAGCCGCATCGGAGGTATCCCCCGCGGATTCATTCCGCCAGCGGGCCCTCGTGACGGCACCTAGCGAATCGAGTCGACCCTAAGGAACTGCTATCAAGATGATTCAGGCTCTCATCGCCAGACAAACGGCTAACCTTTTGCCTAAAACGCAGAGACTTCGGGTTTGGTTCTTAGCATGGTAAATTTCGTAAAAGAACTTTCCGTTGTTTATCTGGGTGCTTAGGATCGCCCCAGAATGATCCATTGTATACTACCAATAACAGAACCGTAATTTGCTTTGCTTGTGGATATAGAATATATATGTTTGTCTGCCGATGTGAATAAAATAAAGTGAATTAAAATAAAATAATAATAATTCTTATTATTTTAATTACAATCTCTAAAGCAGTGAGCAAAATATCTCTGCCATTTATAAGCCGGACGTCTCTTTACAAGATTGCGTGCTACTTTATAAAAGAGGGGAGAAAATATTGTAATCCTACTTTACATGCATAGTCACTTAAGCACCCCACTGCATTACGCATTACAACATCCTCAATAGTTTACGGCATCTGCATTAGTTCTAGTTATCTGTGACACTTGGCTCAAACATACATTACCAAGGGGCTTATAATGATACAGTGATGTGATTTCGCGGACATTAATACGGAACTTTGAAGACATTTATATGCACTATCACATCTTTGTAAACTTGTGTTGCCAATGATATTCTATACTTGCTGAAATGTTAAGCTTTCGTCCAATTTTATATTGGTTCTAGTCTTGTATACGTGCAGGAATGGAGAATTAATACTAATTCCTGTCGTAAGATGAACAAACAAAATCCACAGCGAGGTGGAAGGGTATTTATCCGTCTGTATGGCTACCAGCTCTGGTCTAGAGTACGCCTTCATAACAACCTTGAGTTGTGTTCCGGCGTTAGTGGCCAGGTTCCAGACTCCAGAGAGTAGCAGCGCATTAGAACTTTTGGTATTGCGAGTCTATAGGCGATGGTAACCGCTTTAAACCAGTGGGCCGTCTGCCTGTCTGCTGAACTCATGCAATAAAAAAACCTTCAACATTGTCTTCTGTCACAGATGCTGAAAGCGGCGTCTAGCATCAATCGACGTTGGAGGTCGCTTTCGGCATCGGATTGACGATTTATCGGTGATCTGTTTGATCCATCCAAGCGTTTGTGAATGGACAATTTAGTTTGATGGCTGACGCGGTTAACGGCGTATTGACTCTGCGCATATACGCCACGTCAGGCGTCTAAGACACTTTAATCACTGATCGTCCTCATACAGCACCACAGTACACAGCTAGCATTTATACCATCGCAACGCCTAAGAAATAAACTACAAAAAAGAAATCATAAATATTTGTACAGCGTAATAATTTATACCGCGCCTTCTGTACAATTGCTTTGAAATATTCTTTAAAAGAAATCAAACACAAACAACAAAAGCGAAAAAATATTCAATAAATATTGTGTGGCTTTACGCATGACTTTGTTTAGGCCATTACTTTATTTCTGTCAATAGGCGAGTAAAAAAAAATATCAACAGGCACTCAATAGAGCCAAGGTTCTGGAATTCTGAGGGTTGTCCTTGGATCCATCGACGCGATATATCGCGGTATTCAATAGGCCCTGTTGTGAATTCATGAGCTATCGGTATATAAAGAGACGATCCCAGCATTGTTATGAGTCGCTCACGCACCAACCGTAGGCGATGTGCTCATTCGCTTGTGTAAACTTTGCGAAATATGTTCCCTATCATTTTAATTTCATATGTACTTAACCTTGCGAAGGTATATCGATATAACTATTATAATTATCGACATCATTACCGATATAATCTATTTTTCTTTATATACAACAACAGCAACCAAAGGAACTTAGTCTATATAGCATGGTAATGATTACATTATGCCGGGTTTTTGTACCTTACCTATTAATTACCTTATAACTGGCAAAAATTTGTCATGAATCCATATATTATATATGAAAAACATAGTCTAAAATATCATCTTATATAATTTTCAATTACCACGATAGAAGTAATTTTAATTACTGTTTAAATAATAATAAATGCGCTATTTGACTATTTTTCTTGGACAAAATAAAACTTCCATATAGGGGAATGGACAGTGTATAAATTGAATTACTTCATATTCAAGACTGATTCAATACTTTTATATAACTTTTTGAATAATTCGATTCGGACATTCCATTCGAAAGATATCACGAGTTTAAAAATTGTAAGTATTAGAAAAAAGTGGCGTGGTCGCCGCGCACCCTAATCGGCTAGATAGGGATATGCGATGTAGGCGTCACTGGGGTACGGGCCGTACGGGAGGGGAAGTATTTTGAATCCGTTTAGTGGGTAATTAAACTCACCAAAAAAGTTATTTTTAGATAACCATGCGAAGCCGGGGCGGACAGCTAGTATTAAATAAGCTTATATCAGAATCTTGTCTAATTTTTCAAGAGGCGAAATTCGAAAATCTCTTAAGGCGTCGTGTATGTGTAAGAAAGTTTGCAACTTCCAAATTAATACTTTGAACTTTGTTTTATATTAAAATGGCTTGAAATTATCTATAGTACGTATTATGTGGTAGTATGTAAATAAACCAAACGTTTGTTAAAATTGAGTGTAATCTGATGATTGTCTTTTTCACGGCCATCAGAATTAACTGAGTTTTGTTATTATGAAATTTGTAATTATAGCTGTAGTGTAGGATATTTAATAAAACTCGTTTTAACTGTTTTAAGCGCGTTTTTTCATGAGCTAAAATATATGCGTAGATAGTGCTATTTATTGCTATTCAAAGATAACTTATATACCTGAGTTACCTACGGAAAATTTTAGCTCATCAAAAGGTATTTCATAGAGAAGTGGGGAAAGGGCTAAGAGGTTTTGGGCCTTATTACCTGTTATTTCTTTGCATTTTCTGAAAACATTACATAGTAATGTATATTTTTTATCACTCCATCCGAAAGTAGAGATCTCGACGTACAAAAACCTATCGGTTTTTTTTAAAAAGCTGATATTTTGAAGCGAGAATTTTCGATTGAAAATTAGGGTTGATTTCGATATTAAGTCAAAACAAGGTGAAACAATATATATTTAAAAAAAATACAGTATGTGTGGGAAATAAAAAGGTAAGTTTTCACCAAACGTCATTTTTTTATTTTTGTAAAAATAAAAAAACCCAAAACTTGGTTATTTGAATTTCTCACATAAATGAGGTTATGTGAAAAAAGTGTGCATACAAAAGATCTTTTTATTACAACTTTGCTTTCTAACTTTTTTCCATAGGATTTGTAGTTTTGCCGGAATCGAGATAAACCGTTCTTCACCCTTAAAACTCTCCCCCTCCCACTTCCCGACCTCAGATCGTCCGTAAATTATTTTTATTTATTTATTACATAATTTAATTTCCTTTCATTTTTGTTATATTCCCTTCCTTTTCCAATAGGTTTCATCCTACTATTACTTTTTTTCCTTTTTTTACCATTTTCTAAGGGATTAGCACTGGTCTATGTAAGTATGACTTAACTTTCAGCTTACAAGCAATGGCTATCAGAAAACGTTTTCCAGTTAAAGTTAGTCAATAAATGCTTTTGAATTTGGATATAGTAGTGTTTCAAACCCATTTACACAAGCTAGGCGCAATACAACTTCTAATACTAAAACAAGATGACAACTTGAAAACATAGACAATTACTTACTTTTTTTATCTTTGTTTACGAGATTATTTTACATATAAATTTACAAGGAAAATATCCAGGGAATGGCTTCTTCCATAAAAAGTCCCGGAGGAACATGATATAAAACAGGATTCACTTTGTTGCGAATAGGCGTTCGTCACGCTTCTGTTGTCATGGGAATAAACTCGATCGCAGTTCAAAAAGTGAAAACTAGATAATTTATTTTTACTCATTGACTGTGACGATTAAGACACTGATAGCGTAGCTTGGATTAATATGTTCATAGCGGTACTAATTTGTTTGTACTTTCGATTTCTGTAGTACGGGGTGTTTTAGACCTCGTACTAAAACTAACACAGTGGCGACACGAAACCTCTTGAGCACTGTAACGTTTTAAATTCAAATTCATGTATTTACATGAAACATGGTTTTAAGGTTACATCAATTATAATAATACTTAGGACATTGGTCCTATCCGGTGTTTTTCCCAGATTGTGGTGCAAATTTTAAAAGAAAACATTTTTTAAATTTATAAATAAAATAGTTTATGAATTTTTGTTTTGTGTTGTGCGGTACCAGGTTAAGGTAACCCCGTATTAAAGTAGGTCTACTACGGGACTCTGGTTTAATAGCATATTTGTTTGTTCTCTACAATCAACTAATTGAAGTTACGCACTTGCTAAGTGTAAGAGTCTAAGTTAATCTTAGTCTCACCGCAAGTGAAACACGTTCGGGGCCACTTAGGCCTCGTTTCGCAGTGAACGTGTTAAGATCAGTAAACTATCTAGACTTATATATAAATGTGAAAGTGAGCTTGTTTACTGTGTTTTTCCTTTACGGCCTTGGGACTAGATCTATTATTGTGTTACTTGGTATGTGTTCGCGTAACTACCACTAACTAAGCTAACACAAAAAAAAAAAAAACATGACATGTCATTTGGATAGGTAAGAATTTTCCAACACTTTTGGACCTCGCGAATTTTGATCTCAGTTTTGTGGACTATTTTTAAGTTGTTTTTTTATTAAAATTTAAAATGTTTTCTGTACACCACATGCCGATAAGCCAATATTAATATAAACTATATAAGAAAGAGTTTTCAGAGCTTCCGCACTGTTAGGCAATGCTGATCCATTGCACGAAATAAAAACCAGCGTTTTGATCATGTGTGGTATTAGTTTCTATGAATAAAACTTTTGCCGATGGACCCCACGGACCTAAAGTTTAAACTCCAAATGGCATAAATATGTAATTTCCTACGGTTTCCATATTCATTATTTAACTGATATTTAAATACATGCTTTAAAAGTTAAATACTTTGTGGAACAAGCTTTCTCAGAGCGTTACAGAGAGCGTTTCATAGGGATCTTAGAAAAGCTTATTCGAGAACCTTAGTCCTAATAAGGTATAAAGTAAGGCAATGCATCGATTGGATTAGTGTTACAGATGCCCCTGAGAGGTTTTTACCATTTACTTTCAGGTGGACCGTATCTCAGTTTGCTTAACTAACCTAAATCTGGACCTGCCTTGGTTGTGAAACAACGTCTGAAGATTATTCTTTTATGTTTGCTGGTTCGCAATCTGGCAAATGGTCCTCTTGGTGATAAGTGGTTACCGTCGCCTCTGAACATTTGCAACACTAAGGGAGCTAATGAATTACCTACCTCGCTGAGACTTTAGGCATCTGATGACGCCCTTTTTGAAGAGCCCCATATTGTAGCGCTTAGAGAAAACCACAGAAAGGAGTTCATTCCACAGCTTTTACACGTATGGCATGAAGAAGCGTACGCCACACGCAGTGGTTGCCTTCGAAGTATCTAGCAAGTGTGGATAGACTCCCAATCGCTGGAGAGTGGTGCGAGCACTCCCCGTTATACAGACGCTAGAACGCTAATCCACGACTCTAATTAACAACTATTAATAAAATTAATAATAATGCCACTCAACAAATGTTATAATTGTAGTCATAATAATGCGCTGTTTGACCTATGTGCTGTGTGCTATTAATTATTCTATAACGTTGAAAGCGTTAATGATAGGTTATGCCGTGTTCATGAACACAATGAATCATGAGTTAAGGAACGTAGAAAATTGCTCTAGTGTTGCAATGAAAGATGAGCAGCTCTGTAATATTGTAATCCCGATACGGTACATTAACAGTCCTAAGTGTAGATGGCTTTATGCTTAAGAAATGCTGCATATTGTTTTAGTTTGTAAATAATATTAGAACATATGATGCGGTTACGCCCACTTTACTTTTAATATGCATGATGTAGGTTAATTCTCAGTTTTCGAGATATTTCACGATAATTTTCTTTTATTGCTAAGCTTGCAAAGAGGCAGATGGCCCAGTTCATGGAAAGTGGTTACCGTCGCCTATATACTTTTTTATTTTACATATTATGAAAGTACAGGATAGTTCTTTATCCGTGCAGGAACGAAGAAAGAATACAATTTCCTGCGTCCGGGTGGCCTGTAAGAAGCGACAAAACAACCCACAGCGAGGTCGTAGGGAATTTGCCTGACTGGACGACTACCACCCCTGGTCTAAAGTATGTCGCCATAACAACCTTGAGTTGTGTTCCGACATTAGTGACCAATGTTCCAGTCTCCCTTAAGAGAGCAGTAGCGCAATTGTAGCACCTTTGGTGTTGCAAATGTCCATAAGCGATGGTACCCGCTTTCCATCAAGTGGGCCGTCAGCCTGTCTGCTGAACTCCTGCAAAAAAGTACACTTGGAGTTGCTTAAGCACGGACGAAGACTGTACTTTTCGTCCCTGGGAAACGATTTTCCCTGTTATATATAAGTATAGTACATGCGACTTATGTCCCATCTTTTTTACAGCCTCTGTTAAATGGCGGCACAAATTGTAATAAAAAATATATTAACAATAAATTTCTACTTTATTGAAATTCCACAGGATCGATATTCACTTTCTCTCAATTATTATATTTCAGAATATTTATATGTTTTGCCTATTTTATTGTTGAAAGTTTTAGACTGTGACTAGTATGTATCTTTTACAGTAAGACCCTTTAAGAGGAAATTCGCTTATCTACTTAAGTGTAAGAATAAGCCTAAATGGCGCTCTGTTGTTCGTGCCTACCCCGCAAGAGAACTGGCGTGAAGTTATGTGTGTATGTATGTACTTAAGTGGTAGCGTTTCGCTGAACTGTATAGTACCATATTATACGATAGGTATATTATAGCTACCCCAACGAGAACGCCCAAAAAGGTTTTACTTTTACAACACTTTACGACAGTGTCAAATTATAATACACGCATGTTAAATTTTCTGAATTAACCTAAGTCTTAAATACTGTTACGAGTTTAGCGGGACTCGAATTAAAATGCCGAATTAAAATATTGGAATTATTATAGAGTTTATTAGAACTATACAAACACGTATAAAACGTAATGTAGAAGGTCGTAATTCAATAAAACGCGCAAAGACCGTCACTATGGCTCCCGATTGTACACGTCTCACCTTGATCGTGGTTCTCGCTCGACTGCTTCCTCCCTCAATCGGGCCATTATTTTATACTGCACAAATGCAATATGTCCGCCCGGCAACGTGGACCGAATTTCCTAGAATCAGCTCGTACTTTAAAATCCGTGATACCTGGCTAATGATTACAGCCGCAGGTGGCGGCTGTAAACGATTACAATACAACAATAGGCCGTATGCCAATAAATAAGTAAACAAAAGAAGACAGTCATAAAAGAATTACAATCGTTTTCAATGAAATTAGTTCAAATGCCGACGGGTAATAAAATAAATGTGCTTTTACAGGTGTGTTTGTTTTGTCGGTGCCTAGGTTGTAACAATTTTGACCATATATAACAAGTAGGTACGCCCTGTCTAGCAAAGGAGAGAAATCTAGCTGTATAGGTGGTCGTCAAAATACTTAGTACAATAATTAATCATAATTAAAATCGAAAAAGAAATTTGGTTTCTATTTCAAAGCAGCACTAGAAAACTCTGAAGGAGAATATTTCCGTATGTATTCGTGCAATAAAATGAGCCTTGTTTTCCTTGCAAACATCAAAGCCACTTCTTTGATGAGTGGATGGAACAATGCTCATATCAGCTGGACGCAATATCCGGAGCAAGGAGTACCTTCCTCTCGCGATTTATGATCCGTGAATGTTTGAAATAGGGCACATCTGCCTGATCTGTTGATTTTTGCCTTGATAAAGAAAGATTGGTTGAAACAAATTGCTAGCATCTTTTTTGGGAAAATCGTTCACTTCAATTTTTTTTTAATAAACTATATATAAAATTGCATTTAAATTCACTTATAGTAAATGATAAATAATAGCGATTTTATTCGAAATTACTTTTATTGGGTAATACTCTATAATGAGCTATATCAAAAATACTCAACCTATATTGCGGGCGCGATGCGATGGCCGGGAGAAAGCAAATGGTCGTGGAAGAAGCAAGGAGAAACTTACCTCTCCTCCAGTTCATGACCATACGGCTACGTTCTTCAGCGGGTCACACACTGCACTAGGATTTGATTAAAGTTAATTAAAGTTATTTAATTCTCCTACGCCGATTTTTCAAAGTTGCACCGGTTGACTGAAAAATTGAGAAGAAGAAGATCAAGGTACTATGGGCATATAATAAGGAGGTACGAAAGTTACATAAAAAAAGAATGTTAAACAACAGGATGGAAAAAGCGATGGATGGACTGTGTGAAGCATGACATGATGTTCTATGGTGTAACAGATGATGTATGTCAGAATAGAGAGTGCGGAAGGAAAAAACATACTGTGCCGGGAAATGTCAAATAGTTGGGAGAAGGTGAAAGAGTATAGAATGACAGTTATTTAATTAAATTAAAAGTGGTTTTCTTTATGTCGTTCTCCAACTATATATACTTTACAGTGACAGCTCTACCACGATGTGACTGCTTCTCTTATTTGCGGAGTTTTTGGCTGGAATTGAAAGGAGATGCTGTGCTGTGCAGTTTTATTTTCTAAAAATTTGTAAAATTACTCTAAAATGAACAATAGTTGTAGGATATTGATAGTTTTTGAGTAGTAATTATGTGTTTTGTGAGAAATGTGAACTGTATAGTCAAATGTGGCCTTTTGAGTTGTCACAAGGACTCCGTTGAAAGGCACTAGCTGATTAATTACAGTTCAGCTGTGCTACACATAGGCTTAAGATCATGAAGAAACTATATTGTTAACTAAGATCTGGAATAAAGGCCTAGCTGCCAAGCCGTAAACCTAAATAAATAAATAATCTCTTATTTGCGCATTCTTCATTTAAAGTTTATTATTTTTCTTGACAACGAGGATAGGGAGGGAGAAATTACAAGGGAAGTGTTTCTCGGCTGACAGACACTGTTACGATCTTTTTATACGTTTTGAGCAATTTTAATTTTGTGTACCACTCATCTATAAAGAAAAACGTGCCACAATCCCATTTACAGTCAATTTCAACTGAAATTGGGTTACTATTGTATCCCTCTGTTTGCTGAACACATATATTAGATTTATTGTTTTTGATAGAATGATAAGATTGTCCGTAAACATGTTTATTTAGTTTCGGTTAATCTTTGGGCTTTGTTATATAGAAAAGTTCACCAGTCAGTTTCTGATTAATGATTTCTGTAGTTGCTGTTGTATAATATTTGTTTGGAAGTTAATGTTAAGAAAGAAAGACAGGCGACTGACAGTGGTAGGCATTGAAGAATGGCTGTTTGGTAGAGTTTTTAATCAATTGGGTATTAATCGATTCATGCCACTACCATGATGCAAGTTGACTGCTATAAAAAACAATTGGCAAGTAAAAAACTAGATAAAGAATACTAATTTCTGCGGACTGGCCGGTTGTTAGAGGTGACACAACCCACAGCCAGATGCCAGGACATTTTTTAGAACGAAGTTCCTTATCGCGCGTTACGAAAGTTACTAGACGGAAAAAATTAAGACCAAAAGTTGTAACGACACTTTTTGCTATAATATATATATATATGTGCGTGTGTGTGTGTGTGTGTGTATATGTAACTTCGTTCCATCCGGGTGACCCCTGACACCTCTCAAGTTTTTTTAAAATAATAATCGACAGAAAAACACACATATTGCATATCCCCAAATTAAGCAAGTTACTCTTGCGTCATGGGTTATATACAACGGACTACTCTGGGGCCGATCTCAGACACTCAGACCATAGCAAATAACGAATAAGAAATAAGAAAATACGTTTCCGAAATTTACTATACCAGGAATCGAACTCGAACAACGCACAGGGCGTTGAAGTGAGGCAGGCCGGCAAAGGCTTAGCCCGCACAACCACAGCCGTCGACTGGTTATTGTACTTAGAGCCTTTTAAAGTACTTGTTTTTAGAAAAGATTGTTAAAATAGGAAACCTAAATTGTACTGTAAAACAAAGTAATATAAAAGCTCTGAAGACTGTTAATATTTAATTAAAACTATTAGTGAGGTAAAATTTCACTGCGTTAAACCCGTCGATAGCCGTTCCCCTGATCTGGAGGAGTAGTATATTTCTGGGCTAATATTATGCAACGATTTTTAACTCTCTGCAAAGGCGTGACAATAAACACTATTACAACGCTAGTAAAGTTATTTCACCTACATGCTTACAATCACCTCATTTCTAGTGCACTTGGCAAAAATAAAAGTAATCCAAGTTATGCATGGCTGACGGTACTTATGCAAAAAACTGTCTGCGCACCAGTTTCTTAAGCCTTGCATTACGGTAACATTTTTATGTTATATTCTTCTAATTTTGTTGGTATGCAGTAATGTTGTGTATGCATAAGCAACAGTAAACGCTTTCTATAAAGTTGGTCGTCAGCCTGTTTATCTGCTTGAGGTAATAAAAGAGTAATCAAAATAAAACCTATGTTAGTAAGAATTTGATTGTTTAATATACCTGCCCACAGAGGGGCAAACGCAGTGGTATGTAGGGAAATTAACTGCGTTTTTGTGGTGATATCATTGCTGCTATATACACCCGAGTAGAGGATATAAGGATATTGCCTGCTTGATGCAATAAAAAAAACCACTCAAACTTAAGAGACTTACTTGTAATCGTTTCTTAAATTTAAAGAAACTGCTGAGCAACTGATTAGTGAAAATCTTACCCATAAACTCATCTTTAGTCGAATATTTTGGGTATGACTTACATTAATCATTCAAATTTCGTTTATCTGTACTCCTCTTAGGTAAACAACAGGTAATACACGTTTATAAGGGGAAAAAAAGATATTCATTGATTAGGGTCTGATTCTGATTCTTACTTAAGAGATGCCTAATCGTTTCTTAACGAGATTATTGTAAGGCCGTAATAGTGTTTGTTTGTAAGTTAATTTTTCTATTGGTGTATAATAAAGTGTTATCTACCTATCTAAAACCACCCGACGTTTCTTCTTTTGCCTTGTCAGAGCCATGGGCAATACGCCGTAACTGATCCGGGGGCCTAGCAGGCAATGATCAAACGGTTTCATATACTACCAGAGAACCAAGCCCGTGGTGCCTTTCTTCTCTCCCGTGTCGAGCGTATAAGCTTGCCCCACGGGAGTACTACGATTTCATCAGCCAAACTTATCTTTGACCTTGCATAAGTTGCTTATCCACAAGTATTGAGCATGTTTTACATTACGTTTGGAGAAACGCGGTCTCCTCTCCAGGAGTCGTCTTTATCACCAGACTTTGATCCTGCCACAAATATGATCTGTTTATTTCACTTCAGCTTCTAATATTTTTAATGTTGCATTCTGGTTGTGTTTGGGACATCTATTAAGGAGTCTGGATTCCGCTTTCAACTACATATTTCTTCTCCATGTCGCACATTTCGATATCCCTCATTATGAAACTATTGGCACACATATAATCTCACATAATGTTAGCCCTGTATTTCTTGGCTCTATTACCTTTACTGGGTCACTTGGCTAGACATTTTTCCGGCAATAAGCTGGCTTTCTTAAATAATAATCTGTATGCAAGATATTGGTTGCGAAGTTTCCTATTTCATTATTATTATTTCATTTCCTAGTTTATTATTATTATATGCACATTATTTACTGGTGAATCTAGCTTTCCCAAAAAACTTGGTTTAACTAGTTCTTTAAAAGACGTTATTGTAAAGTTTTGTACAAATAAATACAGGCCTTAATGAGATATATTACATTTCAGATTTCTGGTTAATGGATAAACATTCGAAGTTTGGCAAAGATATTTCCTTTATAGAATCGCTTTTGTGTTGTCCAAAACTTCGAGAACTGACGCGCCTGGTACTGAAGTCCCATAATAAGTTGTACTTTCCTTTGAACGTCGATATCAATTAGTATTATCCTAAACGACGTATAATCCGATGGATTCGTTTGTCCGTGAAAATGGAACCTTACATAGTTTTATAAAGGAGGTTTAATAGCAGTCGTTATGTTCTTGTTACGTTTGGAGTTGAAATATAGAACCCGCGGCACATATGCACACACACACACACACACACGCACACACACGCGCGCACACACACACACACACACTACGTTACTCCGTGGACAGAGAATTTTCAGAAAGTATTTTGAAAGCTTTTGATAATTGTGTGGTGACCTCGTAGACTGTATTTATAAGTTAGGAAACATGAAATAATACGTTATATTATTTTATAACGATACGATAAAATTGCAAGGCCAAATATATAATGAAGAAAAAACAAAAGAACTGAGACAAATGTCAAACTAGAACAAGCGAATTGCAAACAAATAGACGATCCATCTGACAACTGATTATCGTCACCAATGAATGCTCACAACACCAGAAGCAATGATAACGCTATGGGTCATTAGAAGGATATATATAGGGGATAAGGGAGACGGGAAATTGGGCTATCGAAACTATTATTCACCGTACGATAAAGGACTAAACATATCAAGCCAATATTTTCTGAGAGAGTAGTATCACACTGACCAAACCGACTATACGAAATGTATTGAAGATGACGATTCCAGCATAGTCGATGGCTTTAATACGTCTAAAGTAAACCATATAAATCGAAATAGCAAGAGAATAACATTCTGTGGTGTCACCGGACCATCTAGATAATTTTTTATTGCAGGAGTTCAGTAGACAGCAGACGGCCCTCTTGATGGAAAGCGGTTACCATCGCCTATGGACATTGGCAATATCAAAGGTCATATAAATGTGCTGCTGCTCTCTAAAGGGAGACGGGAACATGGTCACTAATGCCGTAACACAACTCAAGGTTCTTATGCCGACATACTTTAGACCAGGGGTGATAGCCATCCAGTCGGGCAAATGCCCTACCACCTGACAGAACCACTACTACTTTTCAAGTTATATGTCTTACTGGACGATCGGCACTCTGTCATAGACAATTATATCTTAGTAGTGGTCGCCCATTGGCAAAAATTCGAATATAGTTATTTTAAATTATTAGTTTGAACATTTTTAAGGTTCTGTTGTTAAAAACTATACTACTACTAGCGGCCCCAGCAGACGTTGTCCTGCTCTGAAAAAATATGACCCGATCCCAGCGCCACCTACCGGTTCCAATTGTGGATTTAAACCATCCGGGTACCCACTCAAACACACAAAAACAAAATCGCTCCCCGTCGTTAAGAGGATTCTAGAACCCGATCTCAGCGCCACCTACCGGTTCCAACGGTATAAAAACTATCCTATCTTTCAAGTTGGATCAAACTGCACACGGTGTGCAAATTTGATTAAAATCGGTTGAGTAGTTTAAGAGTCCATCGCGGACAAACATCGTGACAGGAGATTTATATATATTAAGATGATCACAGATTTCGCCAGGGGTACACTGTTAATTTGACTTTAACACTAAACAAAAGAGTATATATGCTTGTGTGTGTCAAATATATTGTAGTGTGTATAATGTATTTTTATACATAATTAAAAAATATATTAGCATTCTGCACTCCTCTTTAGAAATTATAAGGGTGCGAAATTTCATACTCCTCCTTCTGTGCATATTTCGTAAAAAGGGGTACAAAGTTTTAGCTTAACGTATTATAATGATAATGTTCTTGTTCCCTTTCTTTCTTGTTCTTTTTTATCCTAACAAGTATTACACCATTCATGAAAATTATCATTCTCTTATAGCAATTTCAAATAATTTAGCAACGAATTGGATCTTTTAAACTTGACACTTGATAGTATACGAATTGTATAAAGCTTTGTGATTTGATGTCAATTAAAAGACCCCTACATATTTCACGAACAGTTAGCTTACATCCTGTTCTTTGTGAATCCCTTCAAAAAGACTATTCATATGCAATCGCTTTCCTTCCATTAATCAGACTGCCATGAACGGAATGTGAATTGAATGTCTATAACTCGTGAACTACTGAACCGATTCATTGTAGAACGGAAATATGAGTCGTAAGCTTTGTCTGTGTAGTTGATAGTCAAGTGATGGGTGGTTCTTATATATTATACTGATATTATAAAGAGAAAAATTTTGAATTTTGGTATGTGTGTAACGGATAAATTCAAAAACTACTTGACCGATTACAAAAATTCATTCACCATTCGACACCCAATTAATATTGACTATATAAAAATTAGGGATCCCTACTAAAACTTCAATAATAAAAGCCATCAATCCAAGGGAAATACTTGGCGCTGGAATCGGGTTTTACGATCTTGATGAAATATATGTTTGACTGGGTCCCGGGATGGTATAGTTCACAATTAGACTAGGTAAGTGGCGTTTTTATCAGGGCAGGAAAACGTCTGCCGAGACCGCTAGTATCTTATTATTCATTCACTTGCCTTACCATTGGTGAATTTTGAAAGAAATTAAAGTATTATAACTAATTATTATATACATTACTTTTATGGATTTTTGTCAAATTTTAAGCGATATTAAGATAAATGAACGGACACTTTTTATCATCTTATAAATCGACGAAAACTCTTCAATTTTATACAAGAATAGCAAATTATGGAATCAGCCAAATAGTCTTTTACTGGTCTTCTACTATAGCAGAGACGAAATTACTTTCTGTATTTTTCGGAAGATTCCCACCGTATCAATCAATCTTTTTTAAACAAGTTAAGCTTTGCACTCTTCAAGAATAATTAATGACGCCTTTCCTTTCTGTTATTTGGATTTCTTTTGTGACAAGATTGTTTTTATGTGACAAAATACTTGCTAGTTGCCAACACGACGCTCTTGCCAAAGTATAATTTGATAAAAGTGTATGAAAATTTTCTGCTAGATATGCTATTCAGAATTGCTCTTTTATCTCTTATGATATAAGTTTCTTCTTACTTATTCGGGGTGTTAAGAATATATTTATGTATTATTAAGTTGAAGAGAATACGAAATGTCTATTAGGCCCCATCTCTTTTTATTTTTTTTATGATTTCTTTTATAAATGATTACAAAAAAACGAATAGATTTCAGAATCCGCCAGTAAATATATTTATTATGTACGCTCGTGCATTACTTTTTTTATGATCCAATTTTTATATTTCTTTTTGCGTTGGGCTCGGTAGTTTAGTTTTAATTATTTATTGAATAACACGAGACAGACAGAGGCAAAGGTGCTACCAAAGTGCTGGCGCTCTCTAAAGAGAGACTGGAACCTGGACACTAATGCTGCAACAGAAATCAAGGTTGTTATGGTGGCATACTTTAGATCAGGAGTGGTAGCCATCCAAATGGGCAAATAACCTACCACCTTGCCTTGGGTTGTTTTATCGCTTCTTCCGACAGGCCGCCCGGCCGCAGGAAATTGTATTCTTTCTCCTTTCCTACGCGGATAAATTTAACTAATTTTTATATGCCTAGTGGCAGTGGTCTGGTGGGGTTAATTTTAGTTTTCAGTATCTCAGATGTACAACTATACGGAGCAGTGGACACAACTCACAAAATTCTTATTCAACATTCATACACAAAAAAATGATACTTAGAATACCTTATTACCGTAATTTGCGGTGTTTTGTAAGAATATTTAAAAGCTTCTCAGTTGATTTGACTTTCAGCTACCCTCAAGTATTATGATTTTGTAGATTAAGGTATTATTTTAGTACTGTAAATACCTTACTATATAAATAAGGATTTCTATTATAATTTTTTGTAAATACCTTACTATATAAATAAGGATTTCTATTATATTATAATTTTTCCGTAATAATTTTTTTCGTCTTATTTTTTTCAGCCAGTAGGCATCTATCGCGGCAAATACGAGTGGGCCAATGAAAACAGTCCAGTTGGAGGCGACTGTTCGTTATGGGTTCGAGCAGCAACTCTTCAACTCGACGATGGACAGTGGCAATGCCAAGTCACTGCTAGCAATTATGATGTTCAGGTAAGCACTTATGCTTATAACACCTCTTAGAATTATATAAAACAAAGTCGCTTTCTGCGTCTATCTGTCTGTCTATATATCCGCTTACTCCTCCTAAACCACACAACAGAATTTTTAGTGGTTTTTCCATCGGTTTATGCAGTATAACCTGTGTGAAATTTTGTGGGTAAATAAACATTGGTTACTTACTAGTGTTTCACCCGCTGTGAAGCCACAAGGAAAAGTACAGAGATATTATGGGCAGACGTAGAAACAGGCTTATGAATATATTAATACTTATTTGAAATTGTATGTAGTTATGAATCGATCTCGACTCTCTATATTCAATTAGTCTCTTTATATTATTATTATTTATTATTATTATTACTATTTTTTCAATCTTATAATAATGTAGGTATAGCCTTACATTTGACAAAATACTAAATGATTCATAATTTAAATATGTTTCTAATGATAGTAATATGATACAAATCATATATATCGCGGGCTTCAAGCCAGAGGGGCGAATAAGCCAACTTTTCAGTAGATACAAAAAACTTTTTTTTCAATGTCTCTCTACCACTGAAAATTTGCATGTGTATATCAAAGTACTTCCTTGATTACGTGAAATGCCCTTTTTTTATTAACCTACTATTAAGAAATAAACAGAGGTGGTGTATCGATAAAAATATAAGTGACAGACGAAATAAAAAAATCGCATTTTTTTATACACCCCTCTGGCTTGAAGCCCGCGATATGGTATATGGTACAAGTTGGCTGTGTGTGTGACCTGTGGGGGAATTGGGTCGCTCGTACGCAAAGGCCAGAGAGGAGGAATGCGCACCGACCCGTGCACCCCCTCTCTTCTCGTGGTGAGATCCGAGGTACTCGGAGAAGCTTAGCTCCAGATTAGAATTGAGGGCCCAGCACGTGAACGGGCCGGCCATCGCGGGAGTGTTAGTGCCACCCCGACGAGGCGAATCTTACACGTCACACCGCGCTTCCTCGCGGCGGTTTGTCCTCAAACGGAATTCCTCCGGGGTTAAAATAAAATGGTACAAGTCGCTATCAACTTAGAGAGTTGATTTGTCAACAGTTCGTGCACTACGCATATTCAATATTATGCTACGTAAAAGTGTGTTTCTTTTAAAAGCAGCCTTCATCCTACCAGGACGGATATGATAATTTATTTAATAAGGATTTCGTTTTCGCAAGATGGTAACGGCCATTGATCTATCTAATGATACCCCACAGGCCTATGCATGTATATATAAATAGGTATACAAATTCCTCCCAAAGACCATCCATATTATATCGAATAATTCTAGAAAATATGTGAATTGTGATATACTAGATGAGAGAGACTAGACTCTATAAACGGATGGACCAACATGTTGGTTTTATAAGATTTCGTTTTCGTCAAGTTGGTTATGGTACGGTATCCTAAAAAGAACAAAAAGGCAAATATGAAATTTCAATCAAAGTAAACTAAATCTTACGTGATTTGCCTGGAGATTAACATTTCAATCAATGTCTAGAAAATGTTTCTTCTTCCAAGAGCATAGAAACGATGGCTGAGAAAGGCAACGATGAATGGGGATATCTACATATCGGAACAAAGCCCTGACTTCGCTAGCAATGTGTAAAGGCTTGTAGTATTATAACTCGAGCACCATACATTTAAAATTTACACAAGATCGATTTTGCTATAATGTATGGAAATGTAAATGCATTTCCAGCCATACAAATCTGAAAGAGTTATCGATGAAGCAATTCTGTTCGTACGACCTTTTTTATTGCGGTCTTTTTATCATTTAAAGAGAAATGGAAGACAATTTATATTTAAGATTCGTATAACGAAAGCTAAATTTTCCGGTATTGCATTGATATGTATATTTTGTGCACCAAACGTAATCTCCTTAACTCCTTCGTTGATAACCCTTTCACGGTACAGGCTGTAGTCCGTTTATTGAACTCACTGCCACTCAACATCAGACAAGCTAAATCCGTATTGTCTTTTAAACTGATGGTTACTAATATCTTTGGTCCTCAGAAGTCTAAAACATGCTGCTGATTCTATATATGGTATGATATATCCTATTTTTGTTTAGTATATAAAATATATTATTATATATTTTTCATTTATTCTTGGAATGTTTCATATTATTTATTGTCTTCACCGCCACTGTTGTCTTAATATTTTTCTTAGTTTAGGGGGTTGCCTGGAAGAGATCGCTTTCAGCGATACGGCCGGCCTTTGTTCAACATTTACTGTACCTAGTTTTAATTTTTGGTGAACAGTAAAGTGTTTTCTTCATTCATTCGAACTTAATGATCTCTTTAGTTTACTGATTTGTGTGAAAAATGTA
Source organism: Dendrolimus punctatus (assembly GCA_012273795.1). Classification (NCBI taxonomy): domain Eukaryota; kingdom Metazoa; phylum Arthropoda; class Insecta; order Lepidoptera; family Lasiocampidae; genus Dendrolimus; species Dendrolimus punctatus. The sequence goes on from CM022532.1 coordinate 4,891,543, forward strand.
TTGCGCACCAATCTATTGTCAAAGAAGAAGGGCTATAAAGGAACGGACTGTACGCTTGTAATGCCGCGCTACTGGATAGGCACCTCACGCTGTGTTTAGGTGCCTTGTATTCTTAATGGGGAAATGCCGGTGATCTACGCGCGCGTGTAGATAATAGAGCCGTACCTAGCTTTGATTATATCCGATTTAAGAAGAAAAAAAGTCTACCTTCATAGAAACTTCCATAGCTGATTAGTAGTTATATAACTTAATAAAAAGCCGCAGTATGGAATGAAGGTATTTTTGCAGTTTACTCATTAAAAATCGATTTTCATATAAGGCCTGGCATGGAAATTTTATGAGGAGTGAAATAAGTCCAAGTGTTAATTCCAAAGCGTTACATTTTACTGCGCCAAATACCTTGCGTACCTTTAACTTCGTAAATAAGGAGTAAACGTCAGCCGTGCATCGTAGCCGACACACACTTTTTTATTATTATTAACACAGGACTTGAATACATTTAGGTTATAGACATCGAGCATACAGTATCTGGCAGTGATATACATTCTTTTGCGATATGATTGATGAATCTTATGCATTATCTGTAAAGTTGTATAGGTAGCCATTGATAGGTACTAAATACATGAATTATTAATATAAATAAATTGTCAATAAAAATATTTTTATTTCAGGACGCCTTATCAAGTCCTCCAGCGGCTTTAGCAGTCAGAGTTCCACCACAATCACCCAGGATTCTCTTCAACGGTACCCACGTGGTGCCTGGACAGAATATAACAGTGCCAGCTGGTTCCAGGGCAACAGTGGTTTGCGAAGCTAGATACGGAAACCCACCTGCTTATATTGAATGGTATCTAGGTAAGAGAATAACTTTCCTTACAGATTCAACTTTTAAATGAAAGTGAAAATGTAACTATAAGTGAATTAGTTACTTGATGCAACTTTCAAATCTGCAAATCATATAAGGTAATTGACGACACATTATAAGAAACCTCGCTCCAATGTCGAACTAAACACACTTTCATTATATTTATAAAGTACTTTATTAATCAGATAGCACGTGCCTGTGACTTCGTTAACGAAGAGCAAGAAGAAAATCATATAAACTATAAACCTAAAAAGAAGTGGCAATTCCAGCTTCACATAACGACTGCGATTCTTGAGTCTCAAAATCAAGTTTATCAATTTAATTTTTACAGAAAAAGAGCGTCTGACAGCATGGAGTCAAACAAATGCATCGGAAGTAGAAAGACCTCGAGTGTGGGCTGCAAGGTCTGTGCTGGAACTTGGTGCTACTAGATCTGCGCATGGGAGGCAACTGGCCTGTAGGGCACACCACCCTTCGTATCCCTCGCCATATTACAGGGATTCATATACTATGCTGGATGTAACATGTAAGTATGAATATATTGATTTTAATTATAACGCAACTTCGTCTTATTGAATATTTAAAATATGGACCAATCATCAAAGAAGTCACACATATTGGTCTGCTTTAGGATCGCCTAATAAAGTGCCACGCAAAGAATTGTATTGTATGTTGTATACAATCTTGGCACACATTTCGCTTGCTTTTTTTTGATTTCTTCATCTATAGTATAGTAAATCTGTAAATGTTTCTATTTTGTGCAAAGCGTTTAAAAATTTTAAAAAATCAAAAGGGCTGATTCGAATCAGAAGATTCTAAAAATATAGTTTTTTTTTCTGTCTGTATGTCTGTTAGAGCATCACGTGAAAACTATTGAACGGGTCTAAATGAAATTCGACATACAGTTATCTTATATCCCGGGGACATAACTTAGGATATTTATTATCCCGATAAATTACGTGGTTTATGGGATAGACGAAAATGGCGAAAAAGATGGCGCTGCGATCACATCATTTTTGGAACCTATTGAACGTAAATGATTGAAACTTGACCTAGTTCTGGCTTATAACCCGAGTTAGCACTTAGGATACATTTTATCCTGATAAATTACGCCGTTTCTTAAAAATGGACGGATTAACACAATAGATGGCACTGCACTCGCGCTTATCGATACACTAACAAATACCTACGTTATCATAAACAACATGTTATTCGTTTTATTACTTCAAACCAGGCTGACTTCGACTCACCTCCATAATTTGCTGGGCGGTTGTCTAGATTACACGGACTTAGGTTCTTTGTTATTTTTATATGAAAAAAAACGTATAAAGTTTATGTGTAAATGAAAAAAAGTTACTGTCCAGGGTTCGACACAAGGGGCAAAGTCTAGTATGATATATGCACGTTCTGAGGTGCTTAAATAAAGCATATAAGCTTTTACAGGTTTAGCATTTTTTCCTATTTTTTGTTTAATATTGTCTAAAGTCCCCGGAATTCCCGGAAAAAGTTACTGTCATTTTGAAAATTACAAGACCGAAAAATGTGGCGTGCACTCTTGAAATTAGTCAGGGCGACGTACAGTGAAACTTAAAAGCTTAATGTTATCCCAAGAGATTATCCGGGATTTCCGAAGTATGAGAATGTTTCTTACCCAGTTTTTTATCGCGGTTTAAGTTATAAGCATAGTATATATACTCAAGTAGCTACATACTTATCTATAATTAATTTATCTTCAATTTATTCAAGTCGGCACAACGAAGGTATAATAAGAAATGCTAATGTCCATAGGTGATGGTAATCACCTTCCACTGTAGTTGGACCGTCAGATTGTCTGCTGTGCTCCAGCAATAAAAAATAAAGTGTACAGAAGTCTGGATGACTATTGCTTTAGTATATTTTGCTATACCGGTCATTATTTATTATCTACTATATGACCCGGCAAACTTCGTACTGCCAAAGAATGTATTTTTTTCAATGATACAAATAATTTTTCTTGCATTGCATTCAATTATATGTAATTCTATAATTGTTCTGTGAATATTTTTTTTTCATATTTAGTCACCTTTAAAACCTTCCCTGGACTTCCACAATAATTCCAAATCAAAATTATCCAAATCAGTCTAGCCGTTCTCGAGTTTTAGCGACACTAACGAACAGCAATTGATATTTATATATAAGATTAACCATAAATTTATTACAGGCTTATAAACTTTAGCTAGTTAGTGGGGGTCAAACGCAATAAATTCATATGAAACTTTAAAAACTATAACTCTCGAAAGTGCATAGTAGCGTGCAAGCCCGCATGTTCATATTTCATTCGGTTTATTGGAAAGTAGAAAAGCAGTAATTAATTTAAAGCTGGGAAAGTTGGGAGCCGATTGGAAGCCTATTGAGAGTTTTTTTGTATGTGTAGTTGTTAATTAGAGATCGACTTTATAATTAGTTGTGATAGGTAGGTTTTTAATCAATCTGAGTTTAATTACGTATGTGTAAGTGTTTAAAAGACTCTATATGATTATTTGTTTAATATATTTTTATCACTCAAACGATACAAATATGCAACCCTAGGTGAAAGTTATATGTTTGTACCGTTTGGTGTTGTAACGCTTGGACCAGAGGTTCTGAGGCCATGAGCCTCTACAAAGATCTGTCAAGACTCATTGACCCTTCTGGTGATCAGAGAGTAAGTTCCTAATGACTTCGATGACTTAGGCTCAGTATTCTACCTATAGTCGTAATGAATTATGGGTAGAATAAATTAATTGTATGATTTATAATTTATTGGTAAAATGGTATTTTTATGATATTTTTTTTTTGTTTTTTGGAAGGGCAGAACTCTCGAGTTTAACAAATTACGCTTCTGTTACGAGTTATATAGGCTTACAACGAATATATTAGGGCCGATCCCATACCCTCAGACCAGAGAAATAAGGTAAACTTCGTTTATAAAATGTACCCCGATAGAGTATTGGGAACCTCTACGATTTAGTACACGCTTCACCGTTATACCACAAGGGCTATTTATTGCACTACATTCATATAATTTACCATGCATATAAAAACAGCCCACAAACGTCCTACTGCTGGGCTTGGGCCTCACATTTATAGCAGAACGGACAATATACCCGCCACGATCGTTCAAGATGAATTGGTAGGTTTAACATATGAGTTATCTCGATATTCAGTACATGGTAATTGTAGTAATATGCACATTAGATCATAAAACTGTACTGTGTCGGTCAGCGGTTTCAGAGCTGACTTGGATCTTTATCTTCAATGAGAGACATGGTTTAGGATTTAAGTGTTTAGTCGCAATCGAGACACTTTTACAGGAGATGTGTTCTGCTCGCGGGCCCATACAATAATGTATTGTGGCTTTGGGTGACGTTCCTCCATTTTAAGTTAAAAAATATTATATTTCTGAATTTGTTATATGGACTAAATAGATAAATCATTACGTACTTTTCGGTCGGCACTAGTGTCCCGAACTCTTTCATTTCGAAAGAGTTCGAGACACTAGTGCACTAATCATTAAAGTACCATGGCTGGCGTATACGGGTAATAAAATTGCTTTGAAAAAGATTTAAGTAATTCTAGAGATAACGTATGTTTTTGATTATTTTGCAACTCAATTAATAAATGAATTAACGAAAACTTTATTGTTCACCAAAAATTAAAACTATGTTCTTAAAACTAAGTACAGTAAAATGTTGAAACAAGGGGCGGCCTTATGACATATTTTGAAATTAGTATTCTATTTACAGTTGTCCCAGTGGTGTCAATATTTGGTGGGGATGCCAGCTCACTGGCAAATCTCGAAGAAGGTTCGAGTGCACTGACATTAGAATGCAGGGCAGATGGCAACCCGAACCCATATGTATGGTGGACCAAGAACGGCCAGATCATCGCAACGAATGGACCTAAACTGATATTGGCTCCAGTGCATCGGAATCATTCAGGTCAGTAGATAGACGAAACTAACGATGCACTGTCCCGGCGATAAGATGCCCACTCATAATACCGTCGCCCATATGCGTAGACCACCTCCTGCTGTTGCGGTGCTCGCCTCCGAATTTACCGCGCGTAGCTCACTTCTAGTTTTCCTATTGAATTACGTTAAACTCCTCCCTCACTGAACTGCTCACTAAACTTTTCACTGTCCTCTACTGAATTCTTCTTCCAACTCTCTAAACTCGCCATTATCTTCTATTTAACTTTTATTTCAACTCTCTCGTATCGCACTTATAGCTTTGCTGTTCTCAACTGCACTATTTTGTAGGCGCGCCTCACGCTGCTTATGTGCCCGGAAGAATCTTCTGGAACCCATAATTTCAATTTTCCTTACGTTGTTCTTTTATTTACTATCTATCCCTTTCTAAAGATCTGCCCATCTCTGTATTTTCCTTCTAGGAAAAGACAGAGATGGTGACCTAGAATTTCGATCTTCATTTCGTTATTATTTTGTTCATCATCTGTCCCTTTGTAAAATGTATCTGTCCTTGTCTTTTCCTTCCAGACTTCTACTTTTTAAAAGTCTTGAGACCGGCTTACGCAGCCAGAAAATTCTACCCTACCCTAAGAACAATATATAGGAAACTGAATAAGAAGACAATGCAATTCGATTTGGCGGTTATTTAGCTCCAGCAATTCAGCCGTAGAGCCTAAAAAAGCACTAAGAAAGCATGTAATCAAAAACACCTAATATATATTTTTTTTCAGGAATATACGGCTGTCAGGCAAGGAACAGTTTGGGTGTTTCAGATTCGGTCAAAATTGAAATTGATGTAAAATGTAAGAATAATTTTATACCTATTATATATCTACATTTAAATGAAGATTTAAATCTTCGTATGTTTCAAAGATGTTTTATACATTGCTTTCAAAAGACAACGTTACATACATATTAATACTTAAGGCCTTTTGAACTTAAAAGTCGACTCGTACTATTGATATTTTCCAAAATATTGTAAACGCCATCTATTGAAAGTAGTAGCAAACGTAGCATACCTTCTAAACTTTGATCATGTTTGAAGGTTATCTGATTCATGAATATTCAACTTTTAGAATAATCTTCAAGCAACATGTGATTGTGGACTGACAAGCACTATTGCGATTTATTATTAAATTTCTGTTAATATAATTGTTCTTTCAGATCCTCCCAGAGTTACGTGGGTGGGTCCAGATACAGTGGTGGAAGCGAATCTCTTCTCACAAGTTACTTTGGAATGCAAAGCGGAGGGCAATCCTACGCCCAGCTATCAGTGGTACCACAAGTAAGCATCATTCCTCCTTAATTTTTATCCGTGCAGGAACGGAGAAAGAATACAATTTCCTGTGCCCGACTTCGGCTTGTCGTAAGAGGCGACAAAACAACCCACAACTAGGTGGTAGGGTATAGAGCAAATACCAGACCAGAAGTTTAAAGTATATCACCATTGCAATCGTGAGTTGTGTTCCGGCATTAGTGGCAAGGTTCCTCTCTCCCTCTAGAGAGCGGCATCACATTGGTAGTAGTACCTTTGGTGTTACTAATGTCCATAGGCGACGGTAAACACTTTCCATCAGGTAGCCCATCTGCCTGTCTGCTGAACTGGTGTAAAAAAAATGGCCAATAAAAACAGTTTATTACCTGTTCACTATGAAGATTAGTTTTGAATAAATGAAATACTTCGACAAGGAGCTTAATCCGATATTAAACTATTCATTTCTGTCTTTCAATTAAGATGAATCAACCAAATTGAGCATTATAAACGTTAATCATTCAATACCGTGTCCTTTCAGATCTGTGCCTATCAACCAAATTGATTCAATATAGTTGATCCGTGTAATATCAGCGTTATTGCTTAAAGTGATTTCTTCCAGACAAACGTAGGCAAGGATCGATGGAATTGTAATATTAACAGTAGTGCAATTTATAAATAACCAGCCTCTGTCAGGGGCTTCGCTTGCGTTGGTTTAAATTTTATAGGTAGAGTTGTCCCACAGGATCCGTTCAGTTTTAATCTATCTTTCCGATTTTCATTTAGGTCCGTTCAGCCGTTCTGGCATGACTGAGCAACAAACATCCATCGAAAATTTGGTATAGATGAGTATTTTTGTCATAAGTATTTTACTTTGAATGTATTATTTCAGCCCATCACCATCAGCTCGGATAAACTCTATCCAAGATGACGCGTATCCAGTATCGTCTACACCGCAGCTGCATTTATACAACGTGTCGTATACGCAGCACGGACGGTACACTTGTGTTGCCATCAACCAAATTGGACTGCAAGATAGGTGAGTTGTTTCATAGTTTTCCTCCTAGTTTTAACCCTTTTTATTTAGAGAGCTGGAGAGCTGCAACCACACATATTGCATTAAGCTTTTATCACTTTTCGCCCACAGAAATTTCTCTTCTTTAGAGATAAAAAGTCCATTCTCAATACTGAAACTACATACATATGAAATTTCAGCAAAATCAGCACTGTAGTTTTTCCTAAAAGTATAGCAGACAGAGTTACTTTCACACTTATAATAATATATATATCTTATCATGGAAGAAATAATATGAACTAGTTTCATTTAAGATGAAAAAATTGGAATTATGCCATCATAATCCGGGCGTTAAATCCCGGTTGCATTCAGAGCATCCACTCCGACGCTCAGTAACATTGGTGCGCTTGTCATCCTTCACAACGTCAAGCCAGCACTTCTTGGGCCTTCTCTTTCAACCGGGACCTGGTGTAGGCGGCATGGCCAGACATTTGTACTCCACATAATCACATAATTAGCCGGTCTCCGTAAAATATGGGCCATACCAGCGTAACCGATATTTTTGCTTGCAAAAAATTGGAATTATGCCATCTATTGATAATTTTTTGTACCTCGTCAGTGTATAGAATGGCTATTATATAGAGGAGCACTGGTAATCCCGGTACATGATTTGTCTTGATGGTTAGTTCCGCTTTATACACTAGATGCCACTAGTAACGATTCATAATTATCTTACCTAAAAGTATAAAATTTGTAGAAACCTACTTTTCTATTGATACTTTCTACTAAATTATAATTTATTAAGATTTTTAATTTTTAACTGATTTGTTCTGTTTTACATTATAAACTGATAGATAGATAGATAGATAACACTTTATTGTACACCATTACAGAAAACACAAATTAACTTATAGCCTAAAAATATTCTATATGTGCACAATGGGCGGTCTTATCGCTAAGAAGCGATATCTTCCAGACAACCCGAGGCAGGAATAAAAACATATTAAATTGGTCAAAGGTGGTATACATAAATATTAGAGGATATGCAGCTACTTACATAAATTTTATACTAAATAGACATATACAAATACTCCTATTGATATTACATACATAAATATATACATACATAAATATATAGATACATATATTATTATATATACACATACATAAACATACGTAGAAATATCAGACATCACTAAGTTGTAGGTAGTGCTTTTTTGTCATATTCTTAAATATTGTTAGAGATTTAGCTTGTCTAACAGTAACAGGTAACTCATTCCAGAGTCGAATAGCCTGTACAGTAAAAGAATTGTTGAAAAAAGATGAATAATGTTTGGGAGTATTAAGTCTGAGATTCGTAGAAGGTCGTAAATTATGAGAGGAAGAGATGAATTCAAAGCGTTCTTTGAGATAATACGGGGTTGTGGGGATAAACAATACACTGTACAGGAGTGAAAGAATATGAGTATTCCGGCGAAAGCGAATTGGCAACCACTTGAGTTTTTTACGAAATTCAGAAACGTGGTCATATTTGCGTAACCTAAATATGAACCTTATACAAAAATTTTGGAGGCGCTCAAGCTTATTAAGTTGCTCTTGAGTCAAATCAATATAGCTGGCGTCAGCATAATCAAGAATGGGGAGTAGTAAGGAATCTGCAAGCTTAACTTTGGTGGCTATGGGCAGGAAGTTTTTCAACCTCCCAAGGGATTTCGAAGAGAGGAAGAGACGTCGACTCAATTCGGTTATGTGAGGTCTCCAAGATAGCTCCCTATCAAATATGATACCTAGATTTTTTACTCTTTCACTGACCGGGATATATGTACCATGAAATACGAAATTTGGTAAGCAGGTCCAGTCAATTCTACACAGCATCCGTGAACTACCTATGATAATTAGCTGTGTTTTGTCGGGATTTACTTGTAGTCCATATGATTTACTCCATTGTGCTATGTGATCGAAGTCAGAGTTTATTGTTAAGACTGCATCTTGTAATGTCGCAACAGGTGATTGTGTATAGATTTGTAAATCGTCTGCATAGAGAACTGTTGGTTGATTTAGTTGTGTTTTCTTTAATATCTATTAAAAGCAGAGTCTTATGGCTTTTCTGGTCAATAATAAAAATTTTGAATTCAGGGGCATTTTCAGACATAAGTCTCTTTTTCTCTGGGTATAGTTATCACTGATATCTACTCTACTCCTATGTTAATAATTACATAATAAATACTTTTGTGATATTTTTTTCAGAACCCACCAATCGGAAGCCATAACCCTCAACGTATTGGGCCCGCCCGTGGGCGCGGAGTCAGGTACTGCCCACGCGTGGAGTGGTGGGGAATCAAGATTGCATACCACCGTCTGCGCAGACCCACCACCAAGACGAGCATACTGGTCATGGGGCAGTCTCAGGTTGGATGTTCCATCTACCATAGGTAAGTTTTGTATTTAATTAAGGGCCGGTTTTTCAATCTTCAGATAAAACTTATTCATAAAAAGAAAAAACACAATATGAGAAAATCAAAAATGACATTTGCATAAATAAAACAATTGAATTGTTTCACTTTTGAATTTAGTGAGGTTATAATTTATATGACTGATAACTTTTATCTGATGATTGAAAAATCAGACCTTAGTATTGTAATATATTTGGACAGTGCTCTCTTCGGTCAGTTCTGATATCTAAATTTTCATTCACTTTCCTTAACATCGTTAGAGATTTCGATAAGATAGCTCACATGATGCTCTTACATAGTCAAATAAAATTCTAAAAATTATTTTACTTGCGGTATTTGCTGCTCCGAATCCGTTTCTAATGTTTTCTCTTTTTTAATAATTGCATGAACTCAACCCGACAATAGATTTCGAGAGATATTTAATATCTCGATTATAATATATCAACCCATAAATGGTCCTCTGCCAGGTAGAGTCCTTCTCATTTTAGAGGTAGTCCGATTAAACAAGGTAAAAAAGGAATATACGTCGGTACAAGAATGATAAAATGAAAATATTGATAAAGACCCGAATGAGCAAAATGACGGGCACAGTTAGAATTTAAAAAAAAAAAAAAGCTTTATAATTACAAGGTTTACAGGATCCTGGATACCATGTAGCAGCAGAGTGCTAGCTAAGACAAGAAAAACGAACCCAAATACGACGGGTCTATATTATTTAGTACATGAGTTTCTATGGCCACCTTCGGATTCTATCATCAGATCAGGTCCATAGTACCAAATTACTGCATTGTCACGCGATATACATATGTGTGCAATTTTAGGCCAATTGGAAACCGGGAAGTTGATCAAATTTATCTTGCAAGATTCCACCCGAACTTACATACATACATCCATTGTAAGTTGAATAAAAGCTTGTAAAAATATATAGATTTGGACTATTTGATGTTGTATGCAGGTCGCTACCGAGCCCAAGAACCTTCGATGGATGGCGGTTGCTACAGGTATACTCTACTGATCTCGAACACCGGTACAGCGGACGCGAGGGTCTATGTTCTGCATGTAGAAAACGAACGGGGTGGATCTACGCATGCGGTTTCTCTTACAGTCCATGGTAAGTTTGTTACAAGAAAATATATATTGCTAGCACATAACATTTACAAACAAATATTAAATGCGTTCTTGAAGTTCGTTACGCACATCACTATTATAAGGTTCACTCGCATACTATCTCTTTCGCACTATTTATTTCACGTGTAATAAACACTTGACTAGATTTGTGTGAACCCACAGAGCTAACTTCTCTCGATGCGCATTTAACTTTTGCGTGTACTGTTCTTATACAATCATAGGTTTAGTCTAAAAAAATGTTTCAAATAACATAATGTTAAAACCGAAATAGACCTGAAATGTTGCTACTTCTAGTTACGTAGTAATTAGTAGGCTAATCTTTATAACGAGGTGATATAATCATCAAGGCATTTCCAATGATTTTCTTCCATGATGACATATTTTTGCTTTTTCACAAATTTAAAAATTATGTTTAATTAAGTTGTATTAGTAGAAATTCCAGGTATAGATTACCGTTTATAAAGTAGGAGGATGTTATTTCCTTCAATTGCTATATTCGTGTCATTTACATGACTTCTTTGAAATATGCATATATAATTTGTAAACAACCTTCCTGCGACGGAGACATCGATCAATAACATGATACAATAACCTTTGCAGTTAGCTTCAAATTGTTTACGTTTGTAAAAGGATATTCGATTATTACGTTAGGGATAAAATAATGCAAAATTAAGGACAGTACTTAGACTGAACCACATGTAGGCTTGAGATAATACCATAAATAAACTGTTTTGAGTTGCTATGTGTAATGAAGGCTCTAGATTTATTATGAATATTTTAGTTTGAGAATAATTATATTATTTCGTGTCTTATTATTATATTCTATTTTTGAGTGATGAATAAATGTGTCGAACTATTCTATCCTAGTTCATATACATTCTCTCTTATTCTATATATATATATATATATCTGTTGCTTAAAAATCTGAGGCCTCGTATACAGTTTTTGTTTGTTATCTTAATGTTAACAAATATATACTAACTATATATTAGCAACATTTTATTAGCTTCCATTCTTTATTATCACCGTTTCTATAATTGCTATCGCGTACCGCATAAAGTCCCCGATCTTCTTCTTGCTCATCAACTCTTGAACATTTAGCGTGACGTCCATGTCCAAGGTGCTAGCAAAGTTGTGCCGCTCCCTCATGAAAAGGGGGAATTCAAGTAGGGCCTGTTTCCTGCGTTCCACGTTCCCAGGGACTCAGGGTATCCAGACAACCTTTCATGCCCTGTGAAAATTTCGGTCGTTATTGATGACGTTTTATTGCGTTTAGTATTATTTTGATTGTGATCTTTATTGTCTTTATTTATTATAGATTGTTATATTTTAAGATCGGATTGGGTTTATCCATTTTAAGGCGTTTGCAATGTGGCTAATTTTGCAACAATTTCTTGCTGTCATGCGAGAGATTGCTTAATATCTAGCCGGTACGGTTACGTTTTGAGACTGGTGTGCATAGACATTTAACCGACGGTTAGAATGAAATAATTGCTAGTTAGCCCTATATTTTTTAGCGATTATTTATTTTAACCATCTGTTAACATACACTAACCTAATCTGTTTGTTACTGTTTTGAAATATATTGCTAAAATATTTTTTGTTTTATCGCCCGTTTACTGAATCATTTAGGGGCATGGACAGTGTTTCCGTCATGTTTGTCTTGGGCGAATAGGCGGAATAGGCATATCGGTTATGTAGATGTCTATTTTTTCATTGCTTGAGTTTGGCAAACAGACAGAAGGCCCATCTGTTGAAAAGAGGTTGTCATCGCATGTGGACATTTGTAACACCAAATTTGCTACCTATATGCTGCCGCTCTCTAAAGTGACATGGCCACTAATTCTGGAACGTGATTCAGGGTAATGGCGGCATAGTATACACCAGGGGCGGTAGCCATCCAGACCGGCAAATAACCTACCACTTCGCTGTGGATTGTTTTGTCGCCTCTTGCGACCGATCTCTGCTTACGCCCATGGGAAACAGACGTGATAATATGTATGATTTATATATGTAAAAAAAGCTGGGACATGAGTCGCATGTATTATCTATGATATTTTATAAATTTTTTGACAGCAGGGAAAATCGTTACCCAAGGACGAAAAGTACTATTTTTATTCCTATAATCAGGCAACTCCAAACATACTACCAGAATATGAGAATAGAAAAAAAGCATTGTCTTCCTATCTATGTAGGGCAAGAGACGTTCCGATTATAGCGATGTACAGATGTGTGGAAGTTTAGAATAGCGAGACTACTGTATTAAACCTACTAATAATGACAAAATTATATAAAGTAATAATCAATTAAACGCATGTGTGTAAAACAATTTATTGTTGTTTACGCAGATAATTTTTCGCTAACAGAGACTGCGCACGTCGCTCCGTTGATCGCTGCTGCATTGGTGATCGCCGCTTTGCTGGTTATCGTACTGTGCCTCATCATAAGATGTCGAAGACGAAGAGGTAAGTCGTTTATTATTTATCATACAGAAAAGAGTTACATGGTATGAGTTATGCACTAAGGCGAGCACAGTATTAAAACATTTTCTTCCAATAAACCTATGCGTCTAGTAGTAAGAGGTGATATGATGGTGATGAGAATTATATATCTGATGAAGATTTTTACAAAATGATCCAAAATTAATGTATGACGGCCTCTGTGGCTGAGCAGGCTAAGTTTTAGCTGGTCGAACTCGCTGGAGCATGGACACTTCGGGTGCGACTACTGGCATGGTAAATTTCGGATTCGAACTTTCTGTTATTTACTATGGTCTGGGTGTCTGGGTTCAGCCCCAGGGTGGTCCGTTGATATCACCCATAACACAAGCGTATTCTTAGCTTAACGATATACACTGTGTGTGTTTATAATAATTATTATTATACTCGTATTACATTTTTTTGTTGATTGCAAGAGTTCGGCAGACAGGTAGACGGTGTCCATCTGATGGAAAGTGGCTGTTTTCAACTATAGACATTTGCAACACTAAAGGTACTACAAATGCTCTGATGCAACACAACTCAAGGTTGTTATGACGGCATACTCTAGACCAGAGGTAAACATCTAGACGAACGAATAAGTACCCTACCATATGGTTGTGGGTTGTTTTGTCCGCAGGTTTGTGGCCGCAGGATATTGTATTATTTCTCTATTCTTGCACAGATAATCATTAATCTATACAGATAAATCAAATGGGTGTTTCTGTTTCTAATTTCGAATATGTAAAAAAAATAGGGAGGATTATTTTGACCCGGAGATTCCAAAATTGCAGTTTTTAGAGTTTTCCTCTGTCTGTCCGGATGTTCCGACTAATCACTAAAACAACTGGACCGTTTTTGACGGGACTTTCACTGGGAGATTGTTGATGTCAGAACTAACTCAGGATACAATAGATTAGAATATACTTTATTGCATAACATTAGATACAATTGAAGAAGTTGAAGTACAAACGACAATAAGCGGTTTTATCACTAAAAGCAGTTTCTTCCAGACAACCTTAGGATGGATTAGAGAAAAATTGTGGCTACTTTTATAAACAGACAAAATGTTGTTTGTTAGTAAATTTCTTTATTCTAACTACTAAACGTATGAATAAATTTTGATATAAATTGTTTTTTAGAGCCAATGTTAAAAGTATTAACAGGAAGTACCAGTATGCATCTATAATTAAAATTGTTTGCATATTTATGTAAATAATAGAAATAATTCAGTAATACTCGTTATCATGGCGACAAATATGGTTAATATAGCGTGGGTAAGAGATATAGTGGTAAATCACCGAGTTGTGTTCTAATTTAATAAGGACTTATGATAGTAAATTTATTTATTTTCGGTTTCAGAAAGCGTTGAATACAAGACTGAAGATCTTGATAGGTGAGTTTATTGTCTTAGAACTGGTTTTTATTCTCACGGATAGTGTAGGAAAAATCTATCACCATAACTTCAGTGCTAGAGATTAGTGTTCTTGCTGGTTTTAATTATTTTTGTTAAAGTATGCATAACTAAATAAATAAATACACAACTAAATTACAATAGCAAACAAAAACGAATTGCTAAAAATTACCTGTTGTTATGGAATTCCTTCTTTTGCCCTTTAAAAAATAAGGGACCATACCTACATAATATTTTTTACAAGGATGAAACCAAGTCACTAACCGCGTCTGTCTGTAATATCCTTAATTTCTCCTAAACTAAACAACGTAGTTTTAAGTGGGTTTCACTATTAATTAGACAATTTTTCACTAAAGTTTTAAACAGATATGCAGTACGCAAAAGGCGATGTCAAACAAAACTTTCGCGGCCAATAACGATTTTGTGAGGTATTTGTGGGACACAAAAAGTATCTAAATACTTTATAATTATAATAAATCAAACGATTACAAAGTCGTATAATTGGCAATCGATTTCTCGTAATAATCGGTTAATCTGGTTAGAGGGCTTAGAGGTTTCATCCCTATATATGTTGTTATGAGACCTATCAATATTGGCTTTTTATTTTCATAAGTGATACATTGCTACTCGCCAGAGGTTGACTCTATAAATCTAGTAATAAATAGATATTGTATTAGAAGGAGGCCCTGTAAAAAGGAATTAAGTAATATATCTTTTTTTATTTTTAGTGAAAAAACAGTACTACCAGCAGACGCTGTGTACAGCCCTCGTGATACTGCGACGCGAGCTGCCCCTTCGCAGGTACCGAGCTCAGGGCCACGGGGACAAATGACCCCAACTGGCGGAGCTATGGGTTCGAGTGGGGTTGTAGTGTCGGGCGGGGTCATGGGGCCAAATGGGGCGATGGGACCAACCGGGGCCATGGGGCCAACCGGAGCTATGGGGCCAACTGGGTCCATTGGGTCAAACCCCCGGTACTCCCCTGGGGCCCTGCAGGTGCGCCGCGCCGCCGTCGTGCTGCAGCCACCTACCACCGTGTGATGTGTGGGCACAGGTGTGATATCACATACTAACTACACTTGTATGAAATAAGTATGTTAGGTACACCAAATTAATTTCCGTTATCTTTTTACAAATGATCATTAAATTTAACATCATATTTTAAGGTTACAAACTCAAATTACAGAATTTCTCGGGCTCTAACAAATACATACATAATGTAGCTGATATCTCATTATATAGAAAATCATTAAAATACACTATGCGGCTTGAAGTCATAACTGTAAACTTTTATAATATGAATAATGTTTTTAGAAATATGAGTATTTTTATATATACCACTGTTGTAATTGTCTAAATGAAAAATTTAGATAATATAAATGTATAGTTAGGCATTATCATCAAGTGAATATGTTGCTGTTCCTGATATCTCATTATATAAGCCCTCCACGAAGCCAATTGATGACCTTAATAAATTGAATTACACACCCATAAAAGAAATTGGGTGCCAATATTCTTAATTGATTGGTCACATTTTCAAGGACAATACATTTTATTGATTTAGAACAAACGTTTTATCTTTTATTTGAAGTATTGCTTAGCGACATATCACCGACAGTTGAGTTCGCATTTACCAACAATTTTGTTTATTCAAAAACGTTTGATAAACAGACATCCAGTATCAATCAATTGTACAATGAATAAATATTTGATTTAGCAGTGAATAATGTTTGAGCCTTAACCAATCGAGTGAGTTTTTGACAATCTTTATATGATGTACCTACATCATCAGATCCCATGAAAATTCAACATTTATTACAAACATCATTTTAAGTGCATGTTAAACACACTACTAACGTTTTACGAATATCATTGAGCACTCTGCACAGCACAACAAATAGTGTAATAATAATCATAAAAATAATAAAGACCTTTTTTCTAGGCGGTCCTGTCTTCGCTGGGACGAGAAGCCAAAGAGAATGTATATGCGGTTTTGGATCCGCATATTCAATACGAAATAACAATTAATAAGCATGGAGAACCGCCTAAATATCTATCTCTATCTAAACCTATAACACACCAAAGAACGCACGCTTTTGATCCGAAGAACATAGCTGCCAATGAAATTAACAACAATGAGTTTGTTAATAAATTTTCTACTTTCAAAACTGGACCTCCGAAAGTTCGAAGGTCTAATAAAAGTAATGAAAGGAGAAATTATGATAGGAATTATATTAGTAAGACTAATAATGACGTAGAGTACTCTAAAGATCCAAATTTTGGAATGCCAAGAGGTTTCAATAATAATGTAGATATGAACGCACAAACTACAAGGCACAATGAGATCAGAAGTTCTAAACACTCTCGGAAGTTTGAAACGAATGGATTCAGAAGAAATAATGATTACAGTCTAAATCGGGTTGAAGATCACAAAAGTGATAACAAGCGAGCTTCAAATCGTAGCTGGAGATATGAAGAAGCAACAAGTAAAGTTGATAAAGATGACAAAAAACAATCATCTGACGATGATAACAAGAAAGTAATAATCGAAAATGATTGTAAGCCACGACCGGGTAAAGTAAAGGAGATAGCGTCAAGATTCAACAGGCATAGTATGGAAAATTTAGAGCCTCAAAAATTTAAGAAGGTTCGCCCAAAACCTTTGCAGAGTTATGGATACCAAGCTTATTTAGACCACGTTTTTCCGGATGCAGTAGAAATTTAAATAGTGATTATGTGTGAGACTTATGAACATGACAAAATGTAGATCTCTGATTAGTGTAAGTGTGTTTGATAAGACTAAATAAAGTTATCGTCATATTTATTGTATTACGTGTACAAATTAATGTATAGAATTTTCAATAGTTGGTATAACTCGCGCAACTTATCTGTGAAATGGCAAAACATGGAACTAAAGCCGCCATTTTGAAAATTTGAAATTTCATATGAATTAGAGCTGCCAGTTCTAAAAATTGTTTATTCGCCAAAGACGTTATTTTAACGTTATAAATAAGGCGCATTTGACCACCATTAAATACATGTTATATATTCAAATGTCTTATTGGCAACACCGAAGCGAACACTGTTCATATCACAGATAAATTAGATTGATATACAGTGATTGATGATTTTTAAAATGTACCTTGCTTAACTTGAGTGTTGTTGTTATAAAAATCCGATATTGGATAATGTTACAAAGGGACATTTATTCCCTAAATTTTGAAACTTTATTTACTTTTGTCAAACTGGTATTACAACTATTATATAAGTATTAATAAATAGCCTATTAAAATTATTTATTAGTAGTATATGCCATACTCTTAATTTTTTTATAACTAAGTTTTCATCTATCACTTTATTGACATTAAAACCATAGCTATAAGATGTTTTAGAAGGAACAACAATATTATTGTGGATTTGGAGTAACGCGTGGTGCAACAGTAATTATTTCAAGATTTACCTGAGGTGATATCTCATGAGTAAAAAGTTACTAATGTGTAAAATTGTTTGCTAATGAGGGTGTACTTTACTATTGTAATAAGACGTAATTCTTTGCTCGTCGCAATTTTAATGAAAGAAATGTTTTCATTATTTTACAAAATTACGTCTTCGTGCAATGTATTGGGAACTACCTGGACACAGTTATCACCGTACAAGTGGTTGATAGCTAAAATAGCAGTTTTTTGTACTTCAAATAAAGATTTCAATGCATACTTATGTAATACAATACTGATTTGAATAATGAATTTGTATTTTTTTTCTAATACAAAACGATTGTGGGCTATGGTGGTAGTAGTCTTTTGCTACTAATGTCACTCATTTTCTTCATAACTCATAATAAATAGTTACAAGAAAACAATGCACTTGCAGTGCTATGGAAATATAGAAATATTGTAAAACGCTGTAGATTCGCCTCGACAAATGTAGTCATTTATCAAAATTAAATATAGGAAACTGTTTTAATCTAAACTTTTTGAGAATTGAATAAGGTAAAATATCGATTATTATGTAACGTTGAAGGTTATTATGATATTGCGAATTTGTACTTATATTTTTTTGAACTACATTTTTGTACTTATATTTTCTTTTGTTATATGAAAATTTTTATACATTTGAATATTTATATTGTATATAGTTTTATATTTAAACAAGTTATCATGATAGGTACTTTCAGTATTAATATATTACGTGTAAGCATTTTTCGCCAAATACAGCTAAACTATAATATTATCAGGCAGCATTTGCGGTAAGCTATATTTTACGTAAGATGCACCATGGAGTATAAAATTTGGATAGGATTTCAATATTGTATAGTTCAAGATATCTGAATAAAACTTATGTACAAAAGCAAGGGTGAAAATTGACCCATGCTTTTGTATTAAAAAATATTGTTTAATTGTTTTGTTCAAATACTGTTATTGTTGACATATTTACTGTATTAATTCAAGTTACAACTTAACAAAGACATCTTTGTTGATTTAGGTTCAAATGAAATGCTTTCCTTTATAGCTGAAACTCCAATAGCGATATAAATGAATGAATATGGATAATTAGCTTTCTTTAAATATGTTTATTATAAGGCCAGTATAATTCTTGTCGTGAATTAGCAGCGATTTATGAAATATATTTTTTGTCTATATTTTGTTATACACTGATTTCCTTATGTACAAATTCTATTACTTAAGTTTTATATTGTTGAATTTTAACAGTATTAAAAGTCATCATTTTTAATTTTCTTTTATTTTCATCGCGGCCATGCATAATTGGAATTTATTGATGTCCTTTCTATACCATTCTTTATCCGTGTCTGTAATATCATCAACATTATATTAATATGTGAAGCAAAAACTTTATACCCCTTTTTACGAGAATTGCGCAGGCGGAGGAGTATAAAATTTCGCACACTTATAATTTTTATAGAGAAGGAGTGCAGAATACTAATATTTAAACAAAATTATGCATAAACATACATTAAATCAATAAAAAAAACATTACACCCCCTACCATGTATTTGACACATACAATGCAATAAATAAACAATAAACAAAAGAGTACACTCTTTTGTTTATTGTTCAAGCCAAATTATCAGTGTAGCCTTGACAAAATCTGTCATTATAGATGTATAGTATAACTATAATAACAATAGAACCTTAATAATGTTCAAACTTATAATTTAATTTAATTATGGTCGAATGTCAACCATTGGGCGATACTGTCAACAACTCGTCATCTAAGAATGTTAATTTTTATAGTATTCTATCCCAAAAACGATCCCATTCACCGGGATGAAAAGTATCCTATGTCCGTTCTTGGTATTGAAACTAGGTACACTCCAAATTGCAATAACGCAAAAGGCAAAAAAGCAAACGGTCTCATAGTTTTTCTATGAAAGCGTAACAATCAGGTACTTTTGCATTTAATAAGAAAGGATTTTACCATAAATGTGTCCATTTATGGTAAAATCCTTTGACACTATGATATAGAAAGCTACTGATTGCAGCTCGTCCGACATACATATATTTGTTTGGCACACGCTGATGGCTGTGGGCCTAGGATACCCAGGTCGATGTAGTGGTAGAAGTCAAAACAATATTAGTTGGTGAAAACTTGTAATAATATCACTTTACCCACGAAAGCGTCTGCCTTCGGCTACAACCCAAACGGAAGAAGAACAAAAACGCAACCACAATGTTGCAAGTTCAGAAATAAAAAATATTTTATGTTGGTGTTACCAACGCTGATAAATATACACTTTGTGGCTATCTTTTAATAAACTTTTCTAAATCAGATCTTGAGATCAGGCAAACTGTATCAAACACGGAAATCTCAATAAACTGGTGCAAATATTCGATTTGTCAACTGTTGCTCGATATAAAAATAGAGACGATGTTTTTCAGATGTCTAGACTTATAAATCTATTTCTGACTTTGACTTTAGTCTTTTGACTTTTGGACAATCGTTTATTGCGTATGACGACATAATATCTGATATTTAAGTATTCTTGTCTTGGAAGACCATGGGCCATAAAAATGGCCCGGACTTTTGGAGGGCCTGCGTGGGGCCATGGGCGGCCACCACGTAGAGGCCCCTTGACAAGTTTAATGGAAATGTGGCGTGACAGTGTAATTATAATTAAGTATTCTTATTATTAATAGGTAAAATGCCGGAAGTTCCAACCCTATGGACTGACGAACTGCGCACGGTCGCCAGTAGGCAATGGATGAGGAAGGCGGAAGACCGTGATGAGTGTCGCCGATTTGGGGAGGCCTACGTCCAACAGTAGACTGTGATTGACTGACAACCATACTGTCAACAATATTTCATCTTCAATTGCAATTAATTCATGAAAGATTATTTTTATATCTTGGATTGATTCTAGATGTGACATCCATTTGTAATCCCCATCCTGCAATGATTGAAGATGAAAGCTTTACGTCCAGCACTAAGCAGTACGTTTCCCCTTTCTGACCTACGTACGGGTCCGAGACGAGGACACTGACGGCAGGATTGATTCATAAATTCCACGTCGCTCAGCGAACTATTCAAAAAGCTGTGTTCGGAGTATCTCTTATGAATAATAATAATAATAATAATAATCGGCAGACAAACACACACATTGTATATCCCCAAATTAAGCAAGTTACGCTTGTGTTATGGGTAATATACAACGGACCACTCTGGGGCCGATCCCAGACACCCAGACCATGGTAAATAACGGAGAAAATACGTTTCCGAAATTTACTATACCGGGAATCGAACCCGGAGCCTCCGCGTTGCAGCGAGGTAGGCCGGCAAAGGCTTAGCCCGCTCAACCACAGAGGCCGTCAATAATGAATATAATCTGAATGATGATGTTGAGTAGATTTGTCAGAGATTTAAGTAACCGACAGAGCTCATAAAATTAATAAGCTGAAGCGCCATTAAGACAGAGTCCCAATTCTGCTCATTCAATATCTTGGCTTTGCAAAGATATTTTACAAAGCACGATTCCATTGCTATAGCGTAAAAAAACCGTATTCTACTAAACCCACAATATCTCTTAGATATCGACATCTGCGCAAGGTCGCCGCTGTGTGCTGTATGAGGACAGTGGAGGGCCGCTTAAGTTCAACAGTGGACTGCGATTAGCTGACTAATCCATGTGCAGGGTTCCATATTCATTCTGCCTTATAATGTAATCTTTATAAAGCGTCATGTCCTTTCATCCGTTTGCTCGGCATTGTTCTCCAAAACTGTTGGGTTTATATTACGGATGATATTTGACAAGAATGTTTATTCTACACTTAAGAAGTCTCGTAATTGGATTGGATTAAATAGAGAATAATGTATAACTAATATATAACATAAATATATAAATAACTAATATATAAATAATATATAACATTTAGAAGACATGAGTGCATGAAGGTGATAAGTCGCATAATTCCATTTCTGAGTAAATCGAGATCAAAGTTTTACTTTTATTTGAAACTGAACTAAACTTAACACATTTTTCAACTTTTTATTTTTTAAATATGCTTTATATCTATGGTCTAAGGTCTGTAGTCATTTGGTATCGACTTATAAAATTCATCTACGCAAAAAAAAAGCAAAAAACCGAATATGTGACATATCACCTTCATCCACTCACGTCTTCTAATTTTATAGTTCAATTTTTTGCCGTGAGACGCAGTCTGCCTCTTTAAGCTGTTATATAGACTATAATCGATTGAAATCGAAGAATTCCGTTCACTATTTATGTAATTGTGTGATGCTTTGCTATATCGTTTCAAAAATATGTTTTAAAAGTGTGTATCTGATTGTGTAAACTTTTATCGTTGCAAAATGCGTTTGGGTGTCAGAACATTTTTAGATAATTTTAGCCTTATCAACTAATACCAAAAAGTTTGACAAGAGCATAACGGATGTAACTAATCTAAAGTGGATAACGGCTAATAAAATCATCACACATCCATATTAATTTATAAATGCAAAAATAAATAGATGGATAGGTAACACTATATTATTCTCTATATCTATAGAAAAAACAATTACAAAAAATAATTTTCATTTATTTTAAATTCAGATCAATTTGTATTTATTGGTATAAACTAAATGTTTGAGAATAAAGATTTCATGTTCTTGTTTCAATTCAGTTTCATTTCTTCTTCGCTATGATCGTAAGCTGAATCGGTTCGGGGATCATGACACCGGCGATGAATGGAAATATGATGATCATCATCATCGCGTATTTGTGCTTCGCCACTATTTTATAATTTGACAATATTCATGAAATTCTTTCATATATATTGAAGAATAATATCTATAATAAAACTACGTTTTAACGGTTTTAAGCGCGGTAATTTATTTGATTTTGGTTTATCCGACACTTCGGTCGCTTTTCAGTGGCCGCGGTCACGGACGACAAAGATCGCATTTGTCCAACGAGTATTGTTAAAGTTTTATTTAACCTACCGCCAACTTGTTCATTTTAATTATTTAGTTTTAATTTTGTTTATGGTTATTATTTACTGTATGGGAGCCTAATCTAATTTACCGCCGCTTCACAACATGTGGCTTGAAGAGAAGAATCGGCGCAAGAAACTCGCAAACATGCCTCGTTCTATAATTTGATACAATATTAAAATGGGTGGAAGAAAAAATAAACGAAAATATCAGTCAAGTTGGTTTGTGTTCCGTTGCACGCAGAAAGAGCTCAAAGTGTCTTGAGGTCTGGCAGTTGGTTTTTGCTGGGTTTGGGTCTTAATAGTTTTGATGATCGGATCCCAAACAAGGCAAGTGCCACCGCTAACCATCTTCTTTATTGAAATTTTGGTGTTTTTTGATTTCAATAGCCTCAAGCATCAGTTTAGGTATGAAACGATACTCTTTCGCGAAGATTTGTGGGTTATCGAATCTGATGTAATGATTGGGTTTATCCAGCGTGTGTTCACTGATCGCAGACTTCGTAGACCTTGTGTGTTTGATGTCATCGCTTAAAACCGTTAAAACGTAGTTTTATTATGTATACAAGTCGCAAAAATTTAAGAAAATAATAATATCAATATTAAATTAAAGCTATTGTCTTAATCGATGTATTTTCATTGTTACTACTTTACATTTTTTTATTTACAAATTTATTATCTTGTTGTATTAATGGTTGGAGTATAGCAGAAAGGCCGACGACTATAATAGCGACGACTCTAAATGTTACTATAATCTAGACCTATTATATATTTTCACATTATCCCTTGTGGAAACTTGCAGGAAGAGCATTGAAAAGTATTACTTACATTATTAAACTAAGATAAGGTACTTATGTTGCGGCTTTAGTTGTTAAACTGTTATGATATTGTAATTGAATTGCATAAAAAATTACATAGCTTATGTATATTTTCAAACAAACCTCATACAGTAATTTTATTATTTCATTCTTTTATTCATTCATTATTTCATTTTTGTACTACTAAGGGCATGCTACTTTAATCTGCAAAAATAATAGGTGTGAATTCGTTTGTAGGCTTACCAATTAATTATATAAAAGCTCCTCCATAACAAAGGCCACTACACTTGATAAACGGTTAAAGTGAAATTAAAATTATTCTTGCTGGTTTATTCTGATCTTTTTTGTATGTTTCTCCTCTCCCCCTTTAATATTGTTGGAAATGTTGAGATCGTTTTTTACTATATAAAGAGAAAATTGCAATGTTGGTAAGGACAGACAGATCAACAATAATTTTAATCATAAGAAACAATGAGGATATAGTCATTACGCTTATCATATATATTCAAACCAACAAAAAGGTTTTATATCGGTAAAGAATCTTTTTAGTCAAGATAGCAAATAAAACAACTTTGATCTAAGTAACTTTAAACTTTATTGTGAAACAGTTAAACATAATCTTCTGTAGAACGATGTGTTCTGTGATTTAGTTTGAATAGGTAACATGTGCTCGCGGAACGTTAAATAAATCAATTTGAAAATTGGCGACAACTTTATCATACCACGACTGTACATAGGCATAAAATGAAATGAAAAGATACACTATAGCATGTAAAAAGAATACGAGGAATAGCATTAGTCGTGTAAAGTTCCCTCTGGATGGCTAGCACTCCTGGACTCTAAGACCAAAATAATAGCTTACAATATCTCAAAATTATAAAAATGAAAATATATTGCCTTACCTGTTCATACCGGCTTGCCAGGTAGCCATGAACAGTGATAATTAGGCAAGCCTATCAAGGCATGTTCTCCATGTTAAAATCTATCAGTTGAAAATAAATTAGTTCATTTATCAAGAATTAAGAGAATGAGAGAATGAAAATAAAATTGTTTAAATTTTATTTAATTGAAAATAGCCATAAAGACATTTCGATTGGCAACCTAATATCATAGGTGTGTTTACAAATCAATATAATTTGTTAATAAATATGTATTATCTGGTTATCAGATGGGTGATGGTCGTTCTTCAGCGTCTCTTAGACTATGTACTTTCTTAGAAAAAAAACAAAAAAAACCTTATTAAATTCAAACTCTATATATTTAAAAACTTATTTACTTAGTTTGTTTACTGTTTACTTCAATTCGTGACTAGTTCATTTAAAATGTAATTTAAATAACATCTTTCTGGTGCTAAAACGCCATTTTGACAGTCGTTATTTTTGGTAATAACCATTAGAACACCGGGCTGTTCCTTTGAGTTCACACGTTATTATGTTGTATTTCAAAAATTTTTGAAATTTTGAATACAATGACTTAGAAATGGAATCTTTATAGTTATATAATTCTTTTGTTCGTGTATATGTCACTGAACTTTTTCTAAATGGTTCAACGTACTTTGATGAAATTTTGTTTGTGTGTTCAAGTGAATCTCGGGATGGTTTATAGATTCACAATTGGACTCAATTTGACTAATAAATGGCGCTGCAAACGGGTTCTAAGTTTTTTTTAGCATAGAACAACGTCTGCTGGGCCCCTAGTATTAGGGTACCCACCCGTACTATAATAGAAAAATAATATAGTATAAACTGTACTACATTATCAACGCTAATTCATTTGTTGCGCTTTTTGTTCAGATTTATTGATTATTTTAAAAATGAATTAAAATGATAGATCTTTTTTGCTGGCTTAAGCTGAAAGCAGTTATAAATACACATGGTAAATTCAATATTGAAATAATTAAAATATATAAAGAAATAATGAAAGATAAATATGTTCTACTTTTTCCCCTAATTTTCCCAATAGTACTGTATTTTTACAGCTTAAAAACAAAAATATTATATTTTATTGAAAAAGCGGTAGCAGCCCTATCCAGCATACATATACTTATTCGAAACACTACAAAAAACTGTACAATATACTTTAAAGCTTCCTGCTTTTTGTTTATAAGTACGATATCATTGCTTACAACGATGACAACATAATTACATACGTATTATCCCCGCAAATTGGTAATGCGCTGGAACCTTGTCAAATTAACATTCACGTGACGTCATCCGCAACTCGATATGTACGCGCACTCGCCGGCCAGTGATGCAAACGGTGCGGTGCGGCCAGGCGCAATAGCTATTGCGCCTGGCACCTATATTTTGGCGGTGACAAGGTAAAGATCAAAGATGTTCAAAGTACGATTCCATTGCATTAGAGTGAAGTAAAAAAAAATAGTATTCTATCCACAATAGCTTCTTGATATCATCCCGGCAGAATAATTGTAGAAAAAACTTAGTGTTACCAATTAGCATTCGCAAAAATAGGGTTAGTCGAAATGATTTTTTTTTTAAGAATATCAAGATCAGACAAACCTAAGACGATAATTCCCGGCGATTTTAACAAGAGATTAATAGCAGAATTGAGCCCCAAGTAGAAGGAATAGTAAGTAAGATTGGAATTATTGGAACCGGCCTGGAAAACAAGTCTGCTATTACTATCGCAATAAAATCGCCGGACTCAATCGTAAATTTGAATGATTTCGGTATTCTGTTAATTCCAATGGCATACCCGTGGTACGCTACTCTATCTTTATAAATATTTATACACGAAAACGCGCGAAATAAATGTTCAAAATGTTTGTAGATTTTTAATATTTGTTTCAGCTAGTAAAAATATCGATTCTTCTACTACTATTCTGCCGCTACGATATCGCGAAGATATTGGGAATTTAGTAGAATACGATTTACAAATAGCGTAATTTGACTCCTAGTGTATGGTCTGTATTGGAGGAGGGTGAATCAAAAAGTTCTTGCAAAAAATTTAAACATATGCTAATACATAACATAAAATAAAATATTTTTTCTACATAATCTCGCTCCAATGCAATACATTTAAAATAACGCATTTCTAACTTCTTTAGTCTTTGCGAAAAGAAAATGTTTTTTTGAGTCTCGTAAAACTCCTCTATAGCAGCCATAACCGCGTAATTATCGTGAAATTTAGTTTCATGAATTTCCTCTTTTAATTTCGGGAATAATTGAAAATCACTCGAGGCTAATTCCACAGAATATGGTGGGTGGTCAAGGATATTGAAGCCAGGACAGTGGATTGCGTTTAGCGCAACTTCAGATCGATAAGCGAGAGCGTTATCGTGAAGAAACAACACTCCCAACAACAGTTTTCTACGACGTTTTTATTTAATCGCTTCACGCACTTTCGGAATTAAATTTGCATAGGTCCACTAAACGTCTGGCCTTTGGCATATTATCAATAAAAAGGATTCCTTGACTATCCCAAAATACTGAGACCATAACTTTACCAGTGGTGGAAGCAACTCGAAATTTCTTAATGGATGGGGAGGATGGTCGTTTCCAAGTCATGCCACACTAATGTCTACAATATATTTAAACAAGAACATGCTTTGAAATACTTTTTTTACGATGCCTAAAAATAGGTAGGTAATATTAGATTTATAATAAGATACATTTGTGAACCAACTTTTTCTTATTTACTCCGGTCTCAGTATAACTAGAATAGGACCTATAATTTATTTTTATAATAGTTTCTTGGAAGGTAGCAATATCACCAGTGTAAGTTATAGTACGGTTGTTTGTCTGCCAAAATAAAATGGTGGTCATTGATTCGTAGAAACTCAAAACTGTCATATTTTTAATGAAATTCACTTGAAATAAATCTCTGCTAAACCTGGGATAATGTTACTTAAGAATGACTGTATCACCGTTATTTGTAATTCTAATTCGATAGTGATAATGGCGTTTAACATTTTATTTATTTATATGAATTAATTAACAAAAGACATTTGTGTCTGAAATATAAAATACGTAGTCATAATTACAATTATAAAAAAATACTAATTTACGATAAACATTATTAATTTTACAAAAATATGTCACTAAGCCTTCTTAGTGACATATTTTTGTATAATCATTATTATATAATCATATTATTATATAAGCACAAAAATAATCGTCAACTAAATAATAGGCTTGTTTAAAATGGAATGCTTTAACATTACGCTTAAAAGATTGCATTTTATGTATTGTGGCGACATTAGTGCCAACATAAAAACAAGCACGTAAGCGCGAAACAAATAGTATTAATCTGCACAAAGCAAAACATCGCGCCGTTGTATGACAGCGCGCCCACAAAATTTTCGCGGCAATCCATTTGCCGCGAAACAGTCGAGGACCGAAGTATTTCGGGTCATCTCGACACAGTCCGACTTACGTCTTCAACGCGACCGCACGACATACGTGCTCGTGTACAAACGTTAGTTTTCGCGCTCGCTGCTTGCCTTCATACCAAAATCCTTCTGAACTATAATATTGTAACATTGAGAGAGTGTGTGTGTGATTAAAAGTGTACGTCGCAAACAATATCTTTCATTGACCCGTGCACCGCCCAACGGCGTCATCCATCTCATCACATCATCGCCACCTCCTCAAATGGTGACCACCTCCTACACGCAAGAAGGCACAAGCACAACGCGCACGAAACGAAAAACAAGGACTCGTCAGCCACACCCACGTCCAAGGTAACTTCTACAAGTGCAGAGCAGACATTTTTTTTTTTTTTTTTTTTGAGGCGGGGAAAAATGACTAACCGATTTACGCACTCTCTGGGCCGTCACTAGGAAACGGCACGAATCCACGGGGGGCGATAACGCTAGCAATTGTATGCTCTACTTGCGCTTCGTCCGCTATGGATTACACAGAGGAGTGTGGAGACTCCGAGCGATGCCGCACGGGCGAGCAACCTCAATACCCACTAAAAAACCCCTCCTCCCTTCGCGGCCCTGCGCTTTGATGTGAAGGAAAGACTGAGATGTAGAACATAGTTACTCAGCAGTCGATCCAGCGCATAAAGTGCTGAAGTGTGCCCCGGGAGAACACACTCCACTACGGAACGGGGGTAGTTGTAAAGTCCCTTGCTGACCTAGTAGCTAAGGGCCCCCATCGTTCCGGATCCTAACTCAGGGAGGGAAGTAATGCGCGTACCTGCCTCTCCGGGTGCCGGCTGAAGGCCGGCGACCTCGAGAAGAGACCGTAGCACGCGCCCTAGGACTTCGCTCCCTATCCCTTTCTGCGGCCTCTTTCAGAGACATAACTGCCTCACAAAAAGAAACCGCAGCATCCCAGGCGTCGTCGCTCTGCAGCATGGCCGTTACCAAGTCGCCGAGCGATCCGACGGCTCCTAACTTTGTCTCGAGCTCGAAACGCTGAGGCGCCCAGGCAGCGCACTCGACAAGCGTATGAAACGCCGTATCGGGTGCGCCACACTGTCGGCAATCCGGAGAAGGCAAGCAGCCCACAATGCGAAACAGATACTGATCGAAACAACCGTGTCCGGTCAGTATCTGCGTCGTCCTGAAGGTGAGGGTGCCGCTAGTGCGGTTAACCCATTCCTCCAGTTGTGGCCTGATTGCGTCCACCGTAAAGCCGCCGGCCGCAGGGTGTTCGAGGTCACGAGACCAGTCGACGAGGCAGGAAGCGGTTTCCCGCTTCCTGACCGTCTCTATCTCGACTTGACAGAAGGTCAGTCCTCTAACTAGGGCATCCTGCTGGGTACGACGAACCCTGGACAGGACGTCTGCCTGGAGAGGCCAGGGCAGCTCGCCTGCCAAGAGTGTCGCCGCCGTCCAAGACACTGTACGATACCCACGTATGGTTCTCACGGCCAGAACCCGCTGCGCCCGGTGCAGCAGGGTTCGATTGTGGCGGTGAAGCGACTCGAACCAGACGGGGGCACCGTAAAGGGCCATACTCCTCAGGATGCCAGAATATAGTTTCCGCGTCGCACCCCCCGGCCCCCCCACGTTGGGAAGAAGCCTTGAGAGTGCGCCCGCGGAACTCACGAGTTTGGGAACTAACTGCTCAAAATGCGCTTTGAACAGCCATTTCCCGTCTAAGACTAGCCCAAGATATTTCATCGTGGGCCCTACTCTGATCGCCACCCCCTGGACTGTAACGGACAGATCCGGGGGTGGATTACGAAACTTCCTATGGAACATGATGGCCTCCGTTTTCGCGGGGGAGACCCTCAAGCCCAGCCTAGCTATTCTATCTACGACTATCGCCAACCCGTCGTTGGCGACGTCCACGGACTCCGCGAATGACGCGGCGCGTGCCGTGAGTAGGGTGTCGTCCGCAAAGCAGATCAGCCCTACCCCGGGCCTGACCGTCACCCGAAGGATCCAGTCATAGCCTACGTTCCAAAGGATCGGCCCGAGGACCGACCCCTGTGGAACGCCGCACGCGACACGTCGCCGACCTAACTCGTGATTGACGGACTCACCGCCCTCCCAAAGGATGTGTCGATCCCGCAGGTACTCGCCTAACAGCCTCGTGAGGTACGGGGGACTCCGTGTGCACGGAGCCCCTCCCTGATCGTCTCATGAGGGAGGCTGTTAAAGGCGTTCGCTATGTCTAGCGACACCGCAAGAACGACGTCCTTCGCTTGGACAGCTTCGTCCGTCACCGTTCGCAGCGTCTCGAAGGCGTCCATCGTGGACCGCCTCCTCCGAAACCCGAACTGCGTATCTGATAGCCCCGGCTCCACGGTGTCTAGATGCTTCACGAGCCGCTCCGCCAAGATCTTCTCGAAGACCTTGGCGACCTCGTTCAGCAGCACTATGGGCCTGTAGGCGGACGGATCGTCGGGAGGCTTCGTACCTCCCTTGGGAAGAAGGCACAGACGCCCCTCCTTCCATTGCGACGGGAACCTACCTGCGCGAATACAGGCTTCGAAGAGGTCCCGCAGCTGGCTGCGTAGATGTTTTGCAGCCAGGAAGAGGAGGCGACCGGGGACCCCGTCGGGTCCCGGAGCCGTCTTCCTGCCCCGGAGCCGGTCCAGGGCAACGTCGAGTTCCCCCTCGGAGATGGAGTGAGGCTCCTCGTCCGTGGGGGTGTCGGGAATGGGTGGACCCATACTGGGGGGAGTGAAGTTCCCCGGATCCGGGAAGAGCCCATCGATCACCGAACGGAGCACCTCGGGTTCGAGCGTTTCCGTAGCCGTGGAAGTGCAAGGCCGCAACTTGTTGCGGGCCCCACGGTACGGACGCCCCCAAGGGTCCCGATCGAGCGTCTCGAGGAGCTCGGCCCGAGCCCGGGCTTTCGACTGCAATATCGCAATCGAAAGGGCCTTTCTGGCCTCCCTAAACTCTCCCACGAGTCCATTTTCCGCGACATAGTCCGGAGGACGGCGCGCCCTGCAGCGTTTGAGCCTGCGGCTGATGATGCGAACTGCCTTTCGCATCTCGCCGAGCTCCTCGGTCCACCAGTGGACCGCCTGCCTGCACGAAGGCTGCCGTTTGGAGACGCGTGGCATCGCAGCGTCGCAAACCCTCGTCAGGGTCTTGCGCATGTGCTCTGCCTGCGTGTCCAAATTCGCGAAATCGGCTGGGTAGGCCCAGCTTTCCGTACATGCCCACTCCTCGGCCTGCTCCGGATCGAGCTTGGTAAGGGCCCAACGCGGGAGGAGAGGGGGGCGACGTTGAACAGGGCTCGGACCGGAGGAGGGGGTCGTTAGCTCAAATCTGATATACCGATGATCAGAGAGCGACTCCACCTCCTCCAGCACCCTCCATCCGGTCACTCTGCGGGCGGCCGCATGAGTGGCGAATGACAGGTCGATGATCGATCCACCCCGTGCGCGTACGCAGGTCTGGACCGACCCCTGGTTCAATATTGTGAGGCCGGCTTGAAGAGCCCAATCCTCAACTGCCCGACCCCTAGGGTCCGTGATGACGTTTCCCCAGGATTGGTGCTTCGCATTAAAGTCGCCCATCACGAAAGTCGTTTTGGGTGACAATCTGCGAACGGCAGCCCCGACGGCGTCCAAGTGAAGCTCGAACTCCGCCAGAGGGCGGTTTCGCGAGAAGTAAACGCCGATGACGACGATACTCCCGCTTTCCGCCACCGCATAGCCCTTTCCTCTTTCGAGACACGTAAGCGGTGTACCAGATCCGGCCCTGGCCACCACCGCTACCGTGTCGTCGAGATCGCCAACCCAGTTGCCGGCGGGGGGAACGTAATACGGCTCGCTGATAACGGCCAAGTTCGCTCGCCACTCCGCCATCGCCTGCAGGCACAAGTCCTGGGCGGTGGGGGAGTGGTTTACGTTGGCCTGAAAAAACGCTGTAGCGGGTGTACTAGGCATTGGAGGTGTCCATTGCCTGCACAGCCGTCGCCGCAGTTGCAGCCGCACCTCGTCTCGTCCGCGAGTGGACGAATTTGCCCTTTACGAAGGGAGGTAGGCAGAACCTCGCCAACGTAGGATGGGCAGCGTTAAGGCCCCCCGCCGCGCACGCCACGCAGTGGGGTTTTCGTGCCTTACAGTCCGGAATCCTGTGTCCGCTTTTACCGCAGCGGAGGCACAGTTTGGACCGGTCCGGGCACGTGTCCGGGCACTGTTGGGCGCTATGACCGACGTTGAAACAGCGGTAACAACGTATCGGTCTAGCCTCCATTGCCTCGACCCTCGCCGAAGTGAAGCCCACCACGAGGTAGCCCAGTTCGGCGATGGTCTTGGCGGCAGCGACCGGGCACAACACGTATGTTGCGCCCAGGCCGCCCGGTCCGGCACCGATGTGCTTCGCGAGCACGTCGTCGCGCCTGCATCCGCTGGCGCACACGACCGCGTCGCGCAACCCATCGATAGTGACCGAGTCATCCAGCCCAGATATGTAAAGCTCCCCACGCTTTACTGGGCGGATGACCTCGGCCAACCCAAGTGCAGAGCAGACATACGCCGGTTCCTGTCAGCGGTGTCACACGTATCGCTACCTGCATACACGACTCTGTTCCCGGGTGCCACTCAACCCCTGCATCCTCGGGTATAGACGGCCAACACACCACGGACGGGTAATACTTCGCTACATGGTTCACCGACAGCTAACAACTAACCTGCAGCCAACCTAATATTTCATCAACAACCGTCGCCGACTCGGATAATTTTCGCCGCCACAAAACTCCGAGTTACAACTTTTGCCGCCAACTCTAACTTACGCGCCCAAAATCGGTGCACAGCAACGACAGTTAGCGGCCGGCGACGAGGCAACCATCGGCTGGTTGCTTAGCAACAAAGAACGATTGGCGCCCGGTAACAACGTAACCGTCAGCTGTTGCGCGCCAACATCACATGGAGTTCCCGCCAATACCACATCGGGTCCGCGCCAATATTACATCGAGGTTAAGTGTTCTGCAGTTATCGGTGAGCGATTTTTTTTTTATAACAAATAAAAGTGCAAAACTAAGTAAACCAAAATAGTGAAGTGATTATTACCCGGTACAATATATTCGGACTACGTTTTTCAGTTTTATAATATTGTTTACGTTCCGAATCAAAAATCAAATATTGAATTATTGTCTTTATGCACATTTAATGACTTAACTTTGTAGGACTTAATACATTTTTTTTTCTCAAAAAAAAATAAGCAAACATAGTAAACAATTTGATACTTGATCATTGGAATAAAATTATTTATTGTACATATTCCACTAACAAACAAATACTTAAACTATTCACGCTTTTGTGTACTTACTTATTTTATATTATTGTATTTTCGTGTTATATCTAAAATTGTTTTGTGTATTTGTTCTAGATTTGTATTTTTTTTATTTTCTGTGTATTAGGTGTATATGTGCGTATTTTATAAATTGTTTCTTTTGTGTATAAAATATTTTTAGGATTAATACACTTGTACATAGAAATCGCTAGTATCGTCACGCGGTGTTACTTGGGTCATTTCCAACACAAACCCCTGATACTTCCACTAGTCTGTCCTTCCAGTTTCCTTTACTTCCTAATAACGATTTTTTCTTGGACTCCCTTCTTCCACCACAATGACGTCACCTGTAGAGCAATTAGAGCTGCTTCAAGCTCAACCCCAACTGCTACAGGACAGCCAAGACAGTCGAACAATGGCAGTAACTGTCAAATTCCCAGCTTTTTGGGCTGACAAGCCTTCCGTCTGGTTTGGCCAGGTGGAAGCTCAATTTGAACTTGTTGGGATCACACAAGACAGGACAAAATACAACCACGTCATCTCTATTCTGGATTCAAGAATTGCCGACGAGGTTGCGGATATTATAGAGCAGCCTCCGGACACCAACCGCTACCAGTACCTAAAAACGGAGCTCATCAAGCGCCTCTCTGCCTCCAAGAAGGACAGGATCAGGCGGCTCCTCGGAGAGGAGGACATTGGTGACCGCAAGCCATCCCAATTCTTGCGACGCCTCCAGTCCTTGGCAGGATCAGATTTCAGGAGCGACGAGATCATCAGGCAGCTGTGGATGCGTCGCCTTCCTGCAAACGTACAAGCAATTTTAGCTGCACAGGAGGACCTGCCTTTGGAAAAGGCAGCCGACATCGCAGACAAGATCCTGGAAGTGACAACACCTGCGGTTCACGCCGTTACAGCCAAATCTCCCGAGCTCATTGAGCTCGCCAACCGCTTCGAACAGCTAATGAAGACGGTGGCAGCATTAACGGCAGAATCTCGGGCGCGTCCACGTCAAGGACGTGAACCAGTCAGAACTAGAGCTAGCTCCAGATCTTCAACCCGCTCCTCTCCCTCCACCTCCTTATGCTGGTATCACAAGACATACCACAAAAAGGCCAAGAAGTGCGTTAACCCCTGCTCCTGGGTAAACCAAGATCAGGGAAACCCAAAATGCAGTCAGTAGACGCGGCGACTGACTGCAACACTTTCTGCCGCCGGTTATTCGTCACAGATAAGACGACAGGGCTCAGGTTCCTAATTGACACAGGTAGCGACCTCTGCTGCTATCCTCAACGGTTAGCCAAAGGTCGTGCCAATTCAGCAACCGATTATCAATTGGCCGCAGCCAACGGCAGCACCATAAACACCTACGGCAGCATATCCCTTTGCCTCAATCTGGGCTTGCATCGGAACTTTCAATGGAATTTCACCATCGCCGATGTAGAAATCCCAATAATAGGCTCGGATTTTCTTAGCTTCTACAATTTGTTGCCAGATCTCCGCCACAAACGCCTAATTGACGGAAACACAAGCTTGACAACTGCTGCTACAATTGCACAAGTCAAACAAGTCAGTGTGAAAGCCGTGTCAGTCATGGAATCCTCAGCATACTCCAAGCTGCTCCTCGAGTTTCCGGACTTGACCAGACCTCCAGGCCTCCCACGGCAAGTGAAGCATACCACGGTTCATCACATCGTGACTACCGATGGCCCCCCTGTCTCTTGCCGTCCACGTCGCCTCGCACCTCAGAAGCTGGTAGCAGCTAAAAAGGAATTTGAGGACATGGTCAATTGCGGAACAGCTAGACCTTCAGACAGTCCTTGGTCTTCTCCTCTACACATGGCGAAGAAAGGAGACCAAGAGTGGCGACCGTGTGGCGACTACCGGGCTCTCAATGCAAGAACTGTGCCAGACCGGTATCCTGTCAGACATATCGCCGACTTCGCACACAACATCGCAGGTTCCACTATCTTCAGCAAAATTGACTTGGTAAAGGCTTACCAACAATTGCCAGTTCATGAATCTGACATCTGCAAGACCGCAATAACCACTCCATTTGGTCTGTACGAGTTTCCCTTCATGACCTTCGGTCTTCGAAACGCAGGACAAACGTTCCAGCGTTTCATTGACGAAGTCATGAGGGGACTCGACTTCTGCTACGCCTATGTTGATGACTTACTGGTCTTTTCAAAGACACCAGAAGACCACCTGGAACACCTGCGTACAGTTTTCCAGCGCTTGGTCAACTATGGCTGCGTAGTAAATGCATCAAAAAGCATATTCGGCGTCGACGAGGTTACTTTCCTCGGCTACCGTATCAACAAAGACGGTACACGCCCGCCTACAGAGAGAATCGAAGCTCTGCAAAATTATCCCTTGCCGAAAACCGTGCAAGGCCTTCGCAGATTCTTAGGCATGATAAACTTTTATCGCCGATTCCTCCCAAAGGCAGCGGAACTGCAAGCTTCCCTCATAGATGCCTTAGCTGCATCTAAACTCAAAGGACCAAAGCCAGTTCCATGGACGCCCGAACTTGAACTCGCGTTTCAGAAGTGCAAGGATAGCCTCGTGAGTACTACTCTCCTTGCTCACCCAGTCAGCGACGCTAAACTGGGTCTCTTCACTGACGCCTCTTCAGTTCACGTGGGATCTTGCCTCCAACAGAAGATAGGCAACCAATGGCAGCCTTTGGCCTTTTTCAGTAAGAAACTTACTGACAAACAATCACAATGGCCCGCGTACTATCGTGAACTCCTCGGGGTATACGAAAGCGTACAACACTTTCGCTACCTGCTCGAGGTTCAACACGTGACAATCTACACGGACCACAAACCGCTCATCTATTCTTTCACTCAACGCCGAGAAAAGCTTCCTCCTGTTCAGCTCAACCAGCTGTCCTTCATTTCCCAGTTTACAACAGACATTGTACATATAAAGGGAGAGGACAATGTGGTTGCTGACACAATGTCTAGAATAGAAGCCATCTCTATAGAACAGAGTTTCACTGAGTTAGCGAAAGAACAATCCACAGATGCTGAACTGCAGGATGCCATTAACAATTCCTCCCTTAAATTGGAGAAGATCTGCATTCCTGGCTCCGATATTTCCATCTACTGCGACACATCAACAGGAAAGCCACGACCATATGTAACACCATCCTTCCGCCGTAGCTACTTCAACCAACTCCACAACCTCAGTCACCCTGGTGCGAAGACTTCTGCGCGCTTGGTGGCTGACCGCTTCGTTTGGCCGGCAATGAACAAGGATTGTCACAGATGGGCACGTGAATGCCTGCCGTGTCAACGCAGCAAAGTGTCGAGGCACACTGTAACACCCTTAGGTGGTTTTACTGCCCCGACCAACCGCTTTCGCCACGTCCACATAGACATTATTGGACCGTTGCCTTCCAGTAAAGGCTACCAATATTGTCTAACAGCTGTGGACAGATTCACCCGTTGGCCAGAAGTTTGGCCCATGGTCGGCATCACCGCAGAAGAGGTGGCCGAAACATTCACAACGGGATGGATTGCTCGTTTTGGGGTTCCTTCCATCGTTACCACGGACCAAGGCCGACAATTCGAGTCTGCATTATTCCAGGCTCTTCTAAAGCAATGCTCAGTGCTTCGCTCACGCACCACCAGCTACCATCCATGCGCAAACGGTATGGTGGAGAGACTGCACCGCCAGCTCAAAGCAGCCCTCATGTGCCATGGAGGTACATGGTGTGCTGCCCTACCACTGGTGCTCCTGGGCCTGCGAGCCGCTCTAAAAGAGGACTTGCGAACATCGGCCGCTGAACTCGTGTACGGGGAACCACTGAGGCTACCCGGCGAATTTTTGAGTCCCTCAATTGGGAACAGCACATTAGAAGATGTGCACAACTTCACATCACAACTACGAAACCACATGGCTGAACTCAAACCAGTCACTGGATCACATCATTCCCAACGTCGGCCATTCATATTTAAAGAATTACACGACTGTACTCATGTATTTCTGCGGGACGACTCTGGGAAACTAACAAAGAAACCACCCTATACAGGACCCCATCCAGTAATAAGCAGGGATGACAAAACCATCTGCATTACTGTGGGGAACAGGGACATACGGGTCAGTTTGGACCGTGTGAAGCCAGCGTTCATCGAGGGGGCCCAAATTTCTTCACCTCCCCTTCCACCGCTTCCGCTTCACGCTCCATCCACACCGCCAGCTCCAACCCCACCAACAACTCCGGCTCAGGCCAACCCACCACTACCTCCCAACACATCTTCTCCACATCCCAAGTATGTCACTCGCTCGGGACGTCACGTTCGTTTCAAGACGCCCGTGGATGTGTAGTATATGTAAATATTTTAGACATAAGTTTTTTTTATATTGTAAGCCTTATTTTGTTATTTGTTGGGGGTACTTTTCTCCGTGGGTGGGTGGTGTGGCGACATTAGTGCCAACATAAAAACAAGCACGTAAGCGCGAAACAAATAGTATTAATCTGCACAAAGCAAAACATCGCGCCGTTGTATGACAGCGCGCCCACAAAATTTTCGCGGCAATCCATTTGCCGCGAAACAGTCGAGGACCGAAGTATTTCGGGTCATCTCGACACAGTCCGACTTACGTCTTCAACGCGACCGCACGACATACGTGCTCGTGTACAAACGTTAGTTTTCGCGCTCGCTGCTTGCCTTCATACCAAAATCCTTCTGAACTATAATATTGTAACATTGAGAGAGTGTGTGTGTGATTAAAAGTGTACGTCGCAAACAATATCTTTAATTGAGCCGTACACCGCTCAACGGCCACAACGCAACCATCATCACCATCATCATCATCCCATCATCAGCCACATCCTCAGTATGTTTAACTTTAGGTAAATTTGTTAAAAATTTCAACAGCCTTATATGTGAAACTGAGCTTTACAACATTTAAAGATGGCATTATTTTATTTTTTAAATCTTTCTTTCTTGTAACTTCTCTAATTAACAGATTCGTGTATATAAACTTATTATGGCTGTGACTTACGAAGGCAGACAAATGCAAGGACAGCGTAATTTTAAACGTTCAATTTTATAAAAGCGGTTATCTTAAAAAAGAGAACGTAAAATATTAAAAATAAACATGTTCCAAAAGAAAATTACAGAAGTAAGTTTAACAAAGTTTAATATAATGGACAAAAATATAATGGATTATTTTTCATTTGCTAATTATTATGATAATATTAAATCAACTTTTGCGCCTGCAAAACGTTTAGAGCAAAATGTTTCTGTCCAGTTAATTGCTATTCAATCTTATTTACTGGTGCAGCCAATAAGGAAGTTCTTCGGTTGTCATCCTTAGATCATAAATCAAAAATTCATTTACGTAAGTATTTCAAATACGATGGTAATGATTAGGTTAGGTCATAGCAATTTCCTACATTATTTCTTTGCAAAGTGCAAGTGCTATATTTATGTTGGTTTTCTTGAATCTTTGAATACGGAGATCTTTGTTATTACACGAGCTCAACAAACAGGCAGACGGCCCACCTGATTGAAAGCGATCACTATCGTCTATAGACATTTGCAACACCAAAGGTGCTACAAGGTGCTCTCTTGAGTTAGTTTGGAACCTGGCCACTAATGCCAGTACATAACTCAAATTGCTATGGCGGCATACTTTAGATCAGGGATGGTAGCCATCCAGATGGATAAAAACCCTACCACCTGGCTGTGGCTTGTTTTATTACCTCTCACGACAGGCCGCCCGGCCGCAGGAATTAGTATTCTTTCTCAGTTCTTGTACGGATAATTTACTTTTAACATATATCTTCCTAATTTACGCATTTAATTAGGAGGAGCTCCTGTAAGAGATCACGCCGAATTCATATAGTGGTTTGAAGGTTTATTCAGTGTTAGCATGGGTAAATAATAATAATAATTTAAATCAGACTTGCGTCTATAATGTGTTAGTATAGTTCCTAGTGCGAGCAACAAATATTTAAATATCTTATCTTATACTTTACTATATATACTATACTAATAAAATATAGCTATACTAATATAATATAATAATATAGCTGAAGAGTTTGTTTGTATGTTTGATTGAACGCACTAATCTCAAGAACTATTGATCTGATTTGAAAAATTCTTACAGTGTTGGATAGTCTATTTATTGAGAAAGGCTATAAGGCTATCACGCTAAGACCAATGGGAGCGGAGCACTAATGAAGAATGTTTCAAAATCGGGGGGTTTGAAAACAAATTCCACGCGAACAACGTTGCGGGCTCAGCTAGTCTAATATGAATAAGCACGAAAATGTTTACCCATTTGGGATTATTATTTCGGGAGCTAATTGGTGTCTAAACCATATTTTTTTTACTAGTTTTTTAAGCGCGTAGATCGGCTCAATGCTGATAACCTTTTGTAGATCAACATGCGTTGATGCTTCAATAATCGTGTTAGCGTCATAATGTAATATAACTTCACAATCTCTTACAAAAAATGTTCATAAAAAATCTGTCAAAAACCATTACCTTTGTTTATAATAAAATATATGTTTTTCTATTATTCTTAACTTAGCTGTTTACTGCCAATATTGTACTGTTCTTCATTTTTATTTTACTTGTTTTTAATTTAATTATACCTAGACATAAGTGTTTTAAAATATCCTCTGAGTCAGGTTGCCTGGAAGAGATCGCTTTAAGCGATAAGGCCGCCTTTGGTTTTGCCGTTAAATTGTTGTAATTTATTTATTCTGTAATTGTTTATTTAGTGTACAATAAAGTGTTTTCTACGTTTCATGTTATAGTCAATTCCACTGTGAAATGCAAGCCTTTGTCAGATACATACCTGTTATTGGGCACAAAAGTATAAGTTATTCTTATCTTAACTTATTGTCCGCTCCCACTACTTCACCAGATTAGTTAAGAATTTATTATAGGCACTCAAGCGACGATTACGATATTAGCAAAGTGTGTAGTACATTCGATAAGCGATATAGTGACGGACTTTGCGCGTGTTATTGAATCGGGCAGTTTGTATTGGCTGTATCCAGTTATATTTGTACCTAAAAATTGTTTTTTATAAAAAAATGCGTGCGTACAAAGTACACATATCAGATGTGAAATTTCTTTACCAAACTAATTTTTAAATCATGCAATTATTAAATCACGAGTAGCAAATTAAAATGCCATATGTTATTTGTAAATATTAAAACTACCTAACCTTCAAACGAATTGCTTATCGTCTGCAAAAAAAATCCCTCATACGCCTAAAGAAATTTCACTTCAAAAAACTACGTAAAACTATTCATGATGGAATAAAATAATGTACTACGACTTTGCAGAACACATCATTATTTACAAAAAGTGTCGCGATAGCATATTTGTCTAACTATTATAGTTATACCACAATAAGTGTTCTTTTAATAAATTTAATTTAATTAAATTGCCGCCGCTAGAAAACACTCTTTATTTGTATCTTGGTATTCATCGTTATCAAAATAAATTACTTCATATTCAAGACTGCTTCAATACCTTTATATAACTTTTTGAATTATTTAAGTCGGATATTCCATTCGAAAGATATCACAAGTTTAAAAATGTAAGAATTAGAACACGCGGCCGTGACGCTTTTTCGTGAGCGAAAAATCGTAAGACCCCGTCTATATAAAAGTTTCACTTCAGAAATTACTCAATCTTCGTCAATGTACCTGTATGTATGTTCTCTTTATCCATTCATGTCCGTTTCTCAGGTGTTGCACCACCCGATGCAAAATGGTTACCGTTTCCTATGGACTTTGCAACAGTGTAGCCGCCGGTCATCTTTATATTTACGTAATCGCGTTTGGCAGTAAAAGTATTGGGGTTACACCACTGTCCTATTTTTCTTTACTTACAAAATGGATATAAACAAATTAAAATGCAATTAAATGAATTCTTAATTCGTTTTTCAATTACTTTATCTTAGTCGTATCGTGGCGACTCAAGAAACATGCATTGACTTTTAATAATATATCATCATTAAAACTCAATAAGATGGTGACGCTTCTAGAACGTCCTACATATGGATTTTTCCATTATTATTTATAATAATAATAATCTCCCACGTTGCCCCTGTCTTTTATGGCATTTTTAGGCGCCCATGCAGGGAGTGGCGAGTCCGGGCCATTTTTATGGCCCGTGGTTTTGAAAGACGTACAATAATAATAATAATAATAAAAGGCTCTCGCTTGGTACCTGGGTGAAGGGTCGGATGCAGAAAGCAGCCCTGCTGGACACGACCCGTATCGTGAGGAGGTTCCTTTTTTTTTTTTTTTTACATGGGGAAATGCGTTGCCGCACCGTCAGCCGCGCGGGGGATCATGCGCGGCCGGTGTGTGGGGCTCCCCGACGCCGGTTCAATACGACCGGCTGCCGGTATACCCACTAAAACCCCATGGGAGCCTTCCTTCCGCCTAGCGCCGGGGTCGCGGTACATGCGTGAGCTTAACCCGCAACCCCGGCAGCGGCCGGCCGCCTCGTAAACAGAGGCGGCCTCTCCTGTGTGCGGGCCGGGGGAGATGGTGGTCCCCGGCCCTGAGAGGGACGCGCGGCTACCTCTCGCGCCCTCTCGCGGCATTAGTGCGGGCGGAGGTCTATGTTGATCCCCCAGACCTCGACGCCCGCTGCCGCCGGGAGGGGGAGGCTGCAAGGAATACTCCTGCGCCATCACCCCTCCCTCTCCTTCCTCCTCCCCCCGCCGCCTCGCGCACTCAGCAGCGTCAGCGGCGGGGGGAGTGTCTTCGCGATGGGGGGGGAGGGGGAGGCTGCGGAGGATTTCTCCTGCGCCATCACCCCTCCCTCTCCTTTCTCCCCCTCCGCCGCCTCGCGCTCGTAGCAGCGTCAGCGGCGGGGGGGGGCTTCGCGGCGGGGGGAGGGGGAGGCTGCGAAGGATTGCTCCTGCGCCAACACCCCTCCCCCCTCTTCTTCCACCCCGCCCCCCCCACCGCCTCGCGCAATCGGCAGCGTCAGCGGCGGGGGGGGCCTCGCGATAGGAGGGAGGGGGAGGCATCGTGAGGAGGTTCCTATCTCTGGAACCTTAACGACCGGTAGCTTGGACCCTAGGCCCTGCTGCCGGCGGACATCGGTTTTTTACATTTTTTTTTAAATATATTTTTTTTTATATATGTATAAAGAAAAATGTAAATAATTTGAAAATAAATAAATATGTGATAATAATAATAATCGGCAGACAAACACACACATTGTATATCCCCAAATTAAGAAAGTTACGCTTGTGTTATGAGTAATATACAACGGACCACTCCCAGAAACCCAGACCATGGTAAATAACGGAGAAAATACGTTTCCGAAATGTACTATACAAAGAATCGACCCCAGAGCCTCTGCGTTGTAGTGAGGTAGGCCGGTAAAGGCTTAGTCCGCTCAACCACAGAGGCCACACCCATGTTTGAACTTTTACATACACGTGGTCAGGGGTGTACATAAGGTACTTTTCATCCTGGTATACATATTAATCGGCAGATAAACACACAGTGTTTACATACATACATACATAACTTCACGCCAGGTCCCTTGCGGGGTAGGCACGAACAACAGAGCGCCATTTAGGCTTATTCTTACACACCTCACTTGCTTCTTTGACAGTGTATACTACTAAATTAAGCAAGTTACGCTTGTGTTGTGTTTGGAGCAATATAAAGACTACTCTGGTTCCGAACCCAGACACTCAGACTATAATAAATTTGTAATTTGTCGCAAGAAAAGTAATCTGCAGAAGATTGTGATATTTAAAAATTAGACTAAATAGATGAATATTGATGATAATTAAATATTTAAAAAAAATGAAAAATTGACTATTTTATTATTTTTTGTTTATTTCATGAGTTCAAAAGACAGGTTGACGGCCTACCTGATGAAAAGCGGTTACCATGATCTATGGACATTTGCAGCACCAAAGATGCTCTCAATGTGCTGCAGCTTTCTAAAGTGAGACTAGAACCTAACCTAGAACCCACCTAAGGGCCCAATCCTGCTAACATGATAACATTGCTGCAATATCGCCGGACACTATCGCCTCAATAGTAAGGTTGCCTGATATCGGTATTCTATTAATGCCAATGACATGCACGTGGGACGCCACTCTATCTTTAATAATATTTATATGCAAAACTCACGAAATAAATGTTTAAAATTTTGGACCTTTTCAAAATTGATTTCGGCTAACGCCATTTCAGCTAATGACATAACCATTTGTTTCCTATTATTTTACCACCGCGACGATATCGAGAAGATATTATGGAAACGTCGGAATAACAAAATTCTTGTTTCATTAAGTAAATTTTCACGCTTATAACCGTAAAAACGTAGTAGTTTTATTATAGACTAGGAGCCCGTGATCGCCAGTCCTACCACGTAGTATAAACGCTAAAAAATGTTCTGTGCAAGCACCCTATAGCAGGTAAGAAGGTTTAGATATTATGAATCTCGAACCATGGTGGCTTTGTGAGGTAACAAGTACCAAAGTTGTACATGTACAAACATTGTACAATATTCCAATAGTATCCTGTAGAACATACTAAAAAATTGCGCATTATGCTATAATGTTTTTGGGCAGCAATTATGCTCACCTTTGCTACCTGTTACCTATCAAAGCCATTCATCTTCCATGAACCTAACTAGATCATCAAACTGTGGTAGAGGAGTGGCAGAGTCTACACCATACTCCTGTTCAAATCTGTTCCGTAATTCAAGTGGAAGTATATTTAACACAATGTGTACCAACATAAAGGACCAACTCGGAACAGTTAAATTTAAACCCTTTAATTCATTAACGGCAACTAACAAAGGGTTAAGAGGTCGGGCACATAGCGCCTCAGTTGCACGTAAAGTAGACAAATTAAAATGGCCGACATGTGGGTATCCGCTAAACGTCGAACATTCTAATAACGCCGCATAAGCAAAACCCAGGCAATGTCATAGTTTGCATCAATAAGTTCTAAATATTGGGCGAGTCCTTTGGCGTTTCCTCTAAGAGATGCCAACAAATAGGCCAATTTCTGAACGGAAGTTAAGTCGCTGCGAGAAAGTACAA
The DNA here is from genome assembly GCA_012273795.1 of Dendrolimus punctatus. Classification (NCBI taxonomy): domain Eukaryota; kingdom Metazoa; phylum Arthropoda; class Insecta; order Lepidoptera; family Lasiocampidae; genus Dendrolimus; species Dendrolimus punctatus. Next base: position 4,936,137 of record CM022532.1, read on the forward strand.
GGCTCTCAAATAAATTGTTAAATGCAACCCACTGACCTAAGTCCCCGATAAAATGGGGTAAATCCAACTTAGGCAGTCTACCTACCGGTGCAGGGGAACATTCACTATCGTGCTTATAAATATTTTCACTATTCGATTTTTTTAATATAGTACCCACCTCTTGGCGGATTTTATCCGCTAAGTCATCGGCTTTATTTACATCTGCGCTTATTTTGTCTAAAATCTCCGACTCTGGACTCAGTTCCGATAGCGCGCGGTACGCATCGTATAAGTCAGACATCTGGTCGTCTGAGACCTTATGACGTGATATTAACGCCTGCTCTCGATCCCTACGCAATATATTCAAAACGGCAGATCCGAGCCACCGTAACACACCGGCTATCCTGGCTGAATATTTACCGGCCATACTAATCGCAAATTAACAAATTTACTCAGAATAAATTGATCGATATGCAAAAAAAAAACAATAAAAAAGTTACAAAATACCGATTTTTCAAAGTAGAACCACGGTTTGCTACCAAATTTTGTACCGTACACGACGGGATCGGTAACCCAACGGCACAAACCCACAAGGTAATTTTTGGGTACTTATAAACTAGGTACTAACCTGGTACCCCAGCCGGCGGTGGCGGGAACAAGAACAAGGGGGAACACTAATCCGTCAGTATATTAAGGGAAGGGCGCCCCCCCCTTGAGAGGAAATATATAAAATATCCTACCAAACTACTACAAGGGAAACACTACGGCGGATGGATAAATGTCTGTCCAAATACACCCGCGCCTCGTCCTATTTTGTCAACCACTTGTCCACTGCGTGTATTAACTATTTTAATGTTCCATACACTTGTATTTATCAATAATTCTTAATAAATACTTTGGTAGTAACTATATTGCGCGAGAGCAGTTACCGTGCGTCTTGAAGGCAATCACCGGTGTACCCGCTTTTCGACGCCATAAAGAAGTGCCCTCGTATGTATCGCGTAACAATCGAAAGCCGGCGCTCGATATCTGTATTTAGAACAGGGTGGGTATATTGCTTGCGACTTCGTCCTCGCTTAACTTAAAATTTTTGCGGAATTCCTACACAAAGAACACAAAGCATCAGAGCATTTAAAAAAGAATCTGAGCTGTCGTTTTAGTCAAAACCGAATAAGCAAATTTTTATTTACCTGAATATTTAGAAACCGCTCCCGGGAAATTTCTAGCGGGATTCCCAGAATAAAAAATATCACACATTTTGCTACATTAAAATCAGTGATAAAGATCACATTGGAATTCGATTTTTTTTATCTGGCCATTTCAAATCATTCCCAGAAAAATTCCCGCGGGATTTTCAAGATAAAAAGTCTCTAGTCTAGTTTGTTAGAGTCTAAAACTATGCTGTCAATCAGCGAAAACCACTTCAAATCTTTCAAAGCTTCGATTTTAAACAGAAATCACACTGCAAATGACCATGTTTCTACCTTTTGAATTATCTGCAAAGCAGTTCAATGTTGTGTTAGTTTGTTAGTCTCTGTATGTAAAATGTATTCAAAACTTTTATATTGTTATTGGGATAAATAAAAGAAATTGTTTAATATGTGTTTTAATTATATTTAATATGTACAATCTTAGAATAGAATAGTAAACACTACTGTTCACCAAATAAATAATTACAATAATTTTACAGAAAAACAAAAGGTGGCCTTATCACTAAAAGCAATCGCTTCCATGCTTGTATCATATTTGGGCTCCATCTGATAAAATTGTGAGAAGCAAATACTTGGATTTAGTTCTTAATTAATATTTGAGAAATAAAGCAGTTTTTTATATTATTACTCCAACCTGCAAATAATGGATATAAGTTTATGTAAACCATTGTTAACATTCTGCTTTTGCAATATCTTTCAACACTTACTGACTAAAATATTCCGCTATGTTCCGTTCCATATTAACGCCTATCTCATTATTATTAGATGCAGGCATTGCATTCTCCATGTCTGATTGTGCCACCTCTACCTCTAAGGCAATGTCATCCAAATTATTTAACCTACATCTGTTATGCAATATAGCGGTAGCAATAACCACTGTATGTACTCTTAACAGACTGAGGCGCAATGTTAATGCAACAACTGGAAATCTCCGCTTCCAAACTCCAAAACATCTATAACAAATAAATTGTAAATTTTAAATGATGGTTATTGTCCTTAAAACCCTTTATATATGCCACAAAAATATGTCAACAAGGATGTTTACAATCTCAATACTAGGTATATAGTACTGCCAATTTTAGAATACAAAAATTGTAGTCCTTTTTTATACTACCCGTATACATTTCTTTAATAAGATTTCAAATAAAATGTTACATCAACTGTTTAACAAATTTGAAAATATTTAGGGATACTACATATATACTACTGAAGAATATTTCTATAACAGAACTGCAATCACATGGTAGCTTCAGTTTTTGACCCTATTTTTTGTGAAACATTTTGTCAATGAATAACATTAGGATTTATAGAGATATGTTGCATTGTGAATTTTCAGTATGCTTTGTCTTTACTGTGATATGCACTGATAGGCTAAACTGCAATGCATTGTGGAAAATAAATATTATTACATACTTATATGCTGAAAGACCTAAAACAGACATAAAGGATAAAGGAATTTTTAGCTAGACTATGGTGATAGTGAGTTTCTTTTCTCAAAACACCTATAGTGCTAAATAGTGTTGTACAGTAGAGTAGGAAATAAACTTTTAGCTTAGGTATGACCCTCCAAAATATATTCTCCAGTGGAACTGAGTTAGAATAAAATCTATTGAAATTAAATATATTATGGTATTTATAACAAGTTATGTGTTAATGTATACCTTTCTATGGCATTTCTGGTTTTAATGTGAGCTTTATAGTATAGATGTTCTCGAGTCCTAGGATTTAATAATGGTGTTAAAAGGTATGGCTTTAAAGGGTATGCACTATCTCACAGCAGCCATTTGTTTCCAAATATACCACTTTCACATTGCACTATCTCTGAATATTTCTATTTCCATTTATCTATGCTTTGATGTACTTACAGTATATTGTTGTTTATCTATCTATCTAATTGTAAATATATATGTTATTTATTACCTCAGTTCTGAATTATTAAATATGGTGGCATCATGCGCAGATCATGGCCAGCGAGCTACAACATTAATGAACTGCACATTTGCATTACACACTGTCTGGATATTTAAGGAAAAATATCCTTTCTCATTTCTGAATTCTTCTGCTATCTGAGAACCTGAAATAAAAGTAACACAATTTTATATTGTAGGAACAAGGTTAAGTATGTTTATAATATGGCTAGTAAAGTTATGGGACTTACATGGTGATTGAATTCTAATACGAGTACCATCAATTGTTCCAAGGATTCGAGGAAATCTTGCTATTCCATAAAAATCTAGTTATGTATTTGAGTGCACTATCACTATCTACAAACATTTTAATAATATTTATACGTATTTATTTTAATATTCACGAATGGTTAACAACAAATAAACCGGCAACCGGCCGAAATCGGTTGGTATCAAAATTCCTACGAATACTGGTACTGACAACTAGTGGTATAATATAGAAACACTTCATCTGTCGTTTCCATACAAAAAATCTACCGATCGGTTAGAAAGTCCCTCCCTTCGGTAGTTGGTACTTTCATGTGTAACTAGCTACGGACAGTTCATTATAGAAACGTCAGTAGAGTTACCAGGCGTTAAAATTCTAACCGTCGGTATCAAAAACGAATTAAACTGTTGGGGAAATTATAAATCAATTAACGTTGTTTACGTGTTATCTAGCAGAGAACCTGTTAGCGGAATTCCCTTGATTAATAAAGTCTACAGTCGTGGCCAGTGTGTAGTGAGTGTAGTTGTAGCGAGACCATCGACTGTGTCGGTCTGCTTTAAAAAAAATAACATCCAAAAATAGTCAACAGATAAATAATATATCACAAGAAATAAATGACATTGAACTTTGTAAACTGAACTGTAATAAAAAAAATAGTACACATTTAAAAATGGAATTGTGGGGATTTCTTTTTTGTAGTTGAATAAACTTGTTTTATCTTTTAAATAATCTTTAAAAATGGGATTAAGATTATCGATTCTCCTTGCGTTGATTTATTGCGGAAGTTTGTGGGCTAAAAAGGGTACATACATATGTGATGAAGAAACAACTATTGACATTACTGATGGGACCCGTTCTCCCAATGGTGATATAAATTTTAACGGTGTTACATACAACAGTAGTGAATACATAGTGGACAAAATCACAGGACTTGTAAGAGGTTGTATATGTGCTAAGGAAAAGTGTATAAGAAAGTGTTGTCCTTTTGGTTATGGATACCATACAGATCAGAAAATTTGTGTTGCAGTGAATGATACATTTGATCCGCCTATTTGGGATAAAAATAATTTTTCGTTGCCCGATACGCACGCTTCGGAGTTATTTAAAATTGTTATTGGAACTGTTAACTGTAAAAAAAGGCCCCGAGTTGGTGGTTCGACGAACAGTTATCACCTTGTTAATGTAAGTGTTCTTGTACCCTATTTCTGGGTAAAAGAGTTCAAATCGTATATGATGGCTACTATTTGATACATCAACACAAATTCGACTTCATGGATATGTATTTTTATATTAGAACAATATTTTATATCGTTGATGTTAATAATGTAACATGATAATTAACTAACAAAAAAAGCTTAATTTAGACAAATTCCAGAATCAAACATAATTAGATGGAGGCACAGGTTATTTTACCCTCGTTCTCTTATTTAAAAATTATGACCGAGAAACTTCGTCCACGTCGTTGTCATGACAACGAAGCATTCGTTACTAAATTGCAACGGTAGCGTAATAACAAAAAAAACCGCAGACAAAATAAGACTGTATATCCCCAAATAAAGCAAGTTAAGTTTGTGTTGTGGGTGGATATTCTAATAGTATCCTATAGAACATACTAAAAAAATGCGCATTATGCTATAATGAATTTGCGCAGCAATTATGCTCACCTTTGCTACCTGTTACCTGTCAAAGCCACCACGGTTCGAGATTCATAATATCCAAACTTTCTTAACTGCTGTAGGGTGCTTGGACAGTTTTTTTTAGCCTTTATACTATGTGGTAGGACTGGCGATCACGGGCTCTCCCTCTATTAGGTATTATGGATTCGTAGATTAATATCTTTTTTTTGCGATTTTTTTTATCTCGCCATTTCAAATCATTCCCAGAAAAATTCCCGCGGTATTTTCAAGATAAAAAATCTTTAGTCTAGTTTTTTCGAGTCTAACAATATGCTGTCAATCAGCGAAAACCACTTCAAATCGGCCCAGTAGTTTTTACGTGAATCCCGAACAAACAGACAAGAAATCGAAAGAAAATTGTATTGTGTTTTCCATCGTTTATATAGTTTATTCCTGTTGGGTTTTTTAATTAGCCTCAATATACAGACATGACATGCTTAGAACTTTATAATATTTTAGATTAAAAATAAAGTCTATCATTTCTAAGAATTATAAAATGATGATATAATATGTTCCGTTACGTACATGGAATAATTTGATGCTATATAATTAGCAAGGTCATAATACCTGACTAGTCGATGTATGTGCCAAAATCAAACAAAACAAAACCTTCGGAGATGCATCTACGAACATGTTTAGGTTTTACATATTTTTAGTGGGTAGTTTATATATGTAGTCTAAGTTTGTGATAAATTAATTAAGCCAGTCATGGTACAACACTCGTCTTAAATTGTACTCCCCCCTCTCAAGCGGTAGCGTAGCTCCCACGGCGATTGAGTGGCGGTAGTAGTGCGTCACCCAACCTTACTGGGTAACTCTCATCGAAGCACCCCACAACATATTTTAACCCCGCAGGAACGGAGAAAGAATAAAATTTCCTGCGGCCGGGCGGCCTGTCGTAAGAGGCGACCAAACAACCTACAGCTAGGTGCTCGGGCATTTGCCCGACTAGTTGGTTACCACCCCTTTTTTTTTTTTTTTTTTTTTACATGGGGAAATGCGTTGCCGCACCGTCAGCCGCGCGGGGATCATGCGCGGCCGGTGTGTGGGGCTCCCCGACTCCGGTTCAATACGACCGGCTGCCGGTATACCCACTAAAACCCCATGGGAGCCTTCCTTCCGCCTAGCGCCGGGGTCGCGGTACACGCGTGAGCTTAACCCGCAACCCCGGCAGCGGCCGGCCGCCTCGTAAACAGAGGCGGCCTCTCCTGTGTGCGGGCCAGGGAATGACGTTTCCCCGGCCCTGAGAGGGACGCGCGGCTGCCTCTCGCGCCCTCTCGCGGCATTAGTGCGGGCGGAGGTCTATGTGGATCCCCCAGACCTCGACGCCCGCTGCCGCCGGGAGGGGGAGGCTGCGAGGATTACTCCTGCGCCATCACCCCTCCCTCTCCTTTCTCCCCCTCCGCCGCCTCGCGCTCTCAGCAGCGTCAGCGGCGGGGGGGGCTTCGCGATGGGGGGAGGGGGAGGCTGCGAAGGATTGCTCCTGCACCAACACCCCTCCCCCCTCTCCTTCCACCCCGCCCCCCCCCGCCGCCTCGCGCACTCAGCAGCGTCAGCGGCGGGGGGGCCTCGCGATAGGGGGGAGGGGGAGGCTGCGAAGGATTGCTCCTGCGCCAACACCCCTCCCCCCTCTCCTTCCTCCCCTTTTCCCCGCCGCCTCGCGCACACAGCAGCGTCGGTGGACGGAGCGGGGGAGGGTAGGTCGCCCGTCAGGCCGGCGGTGGTGGGGTGGACATCACCACCGCCGTCCTCGACGGCCAGCGGAGAAAATCTCGACGCTGGCGGTCGCAACGGAAGGGATGGGTGTTTGGGGAGGAGGTTTGGGCAGGAAGGGAAGGCATTGGGATTTGGAGGCGGAGAGGTGGGACACCACTGTCACGGAGTGTAAGGGGGATGTGACAGTGGCGGCTCGGGGCCCCGGGGATGCGTCCCCTCGTACCGCTTCCTGGACGGAGTAGAGTCCAGGGCGGCACCCCCTGGGGGATTGGTTACCACCCCTGGTCTAAAGTTTGCCGCCATAACGACCTTGAGTTGTGTTCCGGCATTAGTGACCAGGTTCCAGTCTGTCTTAAGAGAGCAGCAGCGCATTTGTAGCACCTTGGGTGTTGCAAATGTCTATAGCCGATGGTAATCGCTTTCCATCAAGTGGGCCGTCTGTCTGTCTGCTGTACTCCTGCAACAAAAAACACACATATTTATTTTTGATAAAGCTAGTGAATGCGTTTGCGTATCTTTAGATCCAGGAGGAAGTTACCGGAGGGAGTGTAGGACTCCGAACGCCCTACTCTACTACTCTGTCTACAAAATTTCATTAACACGATCAAAGTCGCGAGCCCACGCTAGTATTTAATAAAGATTATTCCAATTATTTAAAATTTCAATGTAATACATAAAATAATAATATACCACAGACTCGACTTGTTTGTGTAAACTTTAAACGAGTTTTTGCGAAGCCAAAAGAACATGGAAGGAAAAAATGCATTGATACTTTTTGCACTGTTTTTATTTTGGCGAATAAAAGAACTATAGTGGTTTACATACCGGTGGTTTGGCGATTAAATAATAATTTAGTCATTTCTTATTTGTGATTAATACTGGTAGATATTTTGTTAGTGTTTAATTCCACTGTTATTTATGATAATCTTTCAAAGCAACATAGGGATAGGGATACTGATCAGGGTATCGTTCTCGGAGTTCTTTATCATTAAACAAAACACTAGTACAACTTCTTTATTCTTGTTTTCTTCCGATTTACTATGTACATTAATTTGCCTAGAGTTCAATGAGTTTATTACCAAAGTCATTCGCCACTTGCATATGGTCACGTCATCCCCAAAATTCATTACAATTGCATCTAAATTGTTTATTTAAACTGTTGATTAAATTATAAATCAATTTACGTGGTTTACATGTTACCTAGCAGAGAACCTGTTAGCGGAATTCCCTTGATTAATAAATTCTACAGACGCGGCCAGTGTGTAGTCAGTGTAGTTGTAACGAGACCATTGACTGTGTCAGACTGCTTTAAAAAAAAAAAATGCAAAAATAGACAACAGATAAATATTAGTATACATTTAAAAATGGAATCGTTGTCATTTCTTTTTTATAGATAAATAAAGCTGTTTTAAAAAAATATATTTAAAAATGGAATTAAGAGTATCGACTCTCCTTGTGTTAATATATTGCGGAAGTTTGTGCGCTAAAAATGATACATACATATGTGATGAAGAAACAACTATTGACATAACTGATGGCACCCGTTCGCCCAATGGTGATATAAATTTTAACGGTGTTACATACAACAGTAGTGAATACATAGTGGACAAAATCACAGGAATTGTAAGAGGTTGTATATGTGCTAAGGAAAAGTGTATAAGAAAGTGTTGTCCTTTTGGTTATGGATACCATACAGATCAGAAAATTTGTATTGCAGTGAATGATACATTTGATCCGCCTATTTGGGATAAATATAATTTTTCGTTGCCCGATACGCACGCTTCGGAGTCATTTAAAATTGTTTTTGGTACTGTTAACTGTTCTGGTGAATTAAGGGTCCGAATTGGTAGAGCGACGAAGAGTTATCACCTTGTTAATGTGAGTAATCTTGTACCCTATTTCTGGATAAAAGAGTTCAAATTCGTATATGATGGCTACTATTTGTCACTTCAAAACAAATTCGATTTCTTGGATATGTATTTTTAAATTTCGAACAATATTCTGTATCATTGATGTTAATAATGTACATGATAATCACCTAACAAAAAAAACTTAATGTAGACAACTACCCTCGTTCTCTTATTTAAAAATTATGACAGAGAAACTTCGTCCACGTCGTTGTCGTGACGACGAAGTATTAGTTAATAAATTGCAATGGCAGCGTAATAAAAATAATAATAATAAATCGGCAGACAAACACACAGACTGTATATCCCCATATAAAGCAAGTTACGCTTGTGTTGTGTGCAATATACAACGGACCACTCTGTGGCTGATCCCAGACCATACATAGTACATGAGTAAATAAACGGAACAGAGTTAAAGCTTCATACAACCGCGCGAATCGGTTGCACTACTACAAGCGTGCGGGGCATGTGTGCGTGACCACTGGCCGCTTGTCGCGTACGCGGCGGTACAGGTCAAAACCAGTTTACTATCCAAAACCGCTGGCCCGGATCAGCCCGCCCGCGGTTAGGACGGCAGGCTGGCAGGCACCGACAGACAGACATAGACGGCGGCGTCGCAGACAACGCCAATCACGATCTCCACGTCCTCGCGAGGGACGCCAGGAGACATAGCCCCCCTACAGGATAGACTAGGCGTGTTGCTGGGAAGTTTTTTTCGCCGTTTCTTCTTTCCCAGCCATAACACGTTGCGAAACGGCAGTAAGTTAGCGTAGGCCGCCGCGAACCGCCGATTCCGGTCCCCGGGATCCTTCTTCTCGGGCTTTATATTACCCGTCGCCCGTTCCCAATTAGTTCATTGTGTCGCCCATTGGCGGGCATCATCAGATTCATCCCCCTCTCACGGCAACAGTCCAGCCGAGGTAAAACTCCCTAGGGAGCTCCCTCAAGCAAGTTGCCCCCGGTCTCGAGCGCCTTGCGAAGGCGCTCGCCCCAAAAACCCCGGTAAAGTTGTGAGGTCTTAGGACCAACAACATAAAGTCAAGTCAAATAAAAAAAAAACCAGTTTACGCCGGCACAACCAGTGTACAAACGCAGGAGCGGCAGTGCGACGCACGTTGTTTTGATAGCTGCATGTTTGAATATTTTAATATTAAAACGTGGTAATTAATTCAGTATATATTATTAATATTAAAGATTGTCAATTTGATATGCCATGTGACTGTTTCCCGTTATATTACTTGAAAACACTTTGCTAGATTCAGAATTTACCACACCGTTGAAAGAAAAAATAATTTACTAAAAAACAAAAATTATAAAAAGTAAATTATTAGAGTAAGTAATTTGTAAAGTAGGTGCCTATTCTATCATAGGTACCGAATAATAAAACTATTTAACAAATGTTTTGTTTAATTTGTCTTTACCTAATGTGACGACCCTACCAGAATAGGTAACAATTTTTCAAGTTCTTAAGAAACTTTATCTCTGTTCCGTTTATTTACTCATGTGATCATAGTAAATAACGGATATTTTTTTCCGAAATTTAAAATGTGATCTCAGCGCCACCTTTTTATGTATACGTCATATATCGTGATAATAAGTATTCTAAATGTTTTCATTTACATACATACATAAAATCACGCCTGTTTCCCATGGGGGTAGGCAGAGACTATGGATCTCCACTTGCGACGATCCTGACAAACAACTTTCGCTTCACCTACTTTCATTAACCTCTTCATACATGCGCGTTTATTTGAAATGCTTTTTACCTGACCTTTTTTTACCAGTTCTGATATTTGCACCAGCCGAAGTTATATTATTGGAATCTGCTAGTCCGAATTAGCGCCCTTGATTCTTTTCTCTTTTCATTTGTTTCTTGTTTAATTTATTATTTTATTTATAAATGTTTTAAAACAATTCAGTCCAATACACTCACGAATGTCGTCAATTTTTTTACTAGATGCTGATAAATAATAAACAGAAAATACACTGAAATGAAACGAAATGAATGTTTTGACAAATTTACAGTTGAAAACAAATACGGTCTTTCAATATAATTGATTATAAAGTATTCACGGAAACAACGATTTCGACACTTTTTTTCTAAGATGCTAAAGGTTTGTGTCTTATATTATAACCAGCTGCGCCCCGTGTTTTTACCCGCTTACTTGACAGTTGAATATTATTCACACTATATCTTTATAAATTATAGCCTATGTGTAATTATGACATGTAAGCTATATTATTGTAAAGTTTCATCAAAACCCATTCAGTAGCTTTTGCGTGAAAGAGTAACAAAGATAAATCATTCTTATAAAATTTCACGTTTATAATATTAATAAGATTATTATAATAATTGTAGGTATATAAGTTGTTTAGAATTCTAGTGATAAATTATGATGACTTGTTTCGAGAACTGATTTACATTTGAAATCTGCGGTTACTTACAAGGCTTGATTAAAAATGTGTTATTAACGCTAGCAGTATTTGCCTTTTCTATTCATAATATAGCTAAGTTTTAACGCTTTTAGGCGCGGTTTATTTGGTTTTTCTTATTCCGACGTTCCGATCACTTTTCAGTAGCCGTGATCATGAAAGACAAAGATGTTAAGCGTCAATGAGTATTTTTAGTTTTGTTTAGCCTACCGCCAACTTGTTCATTTTAATTATTATTTACTCTATGGGAGCCTAATCTTATTCACCACAGCCTCGCAACATGTTGTGGCTTGAAGAGATGAAGCGGTGCAAGGAACTCTTCAGCAACATGCCTAGCTCTAATAATCTTCTTATACAAATAAAAATGTAAGTACACGCACAACTTGAGAACTACTTTACCGATTTTGATGATACTGTTTTTGTGTATTTGAGTGGGTCCCGAATGGTTTAGTTACATTCACAATTGAAACCGGTAGGGGGCACTAGAAACGGGTTCTAGATTTTTAGTTTTTCAATGCAGGACAACGTCTGCCAAAAACGCTAGTTTTATATTATAATGAAATGGGTGGGAGATAAAATAAAAAAAAATAAAAATTGACAATCAAGTTGGTTTGTGTTCCGGTGCAGGCAGAAAGATCATTATCTTCATGCTATAAATGTAACTGTAAAGTTAAATCCCTCTATCTATCTCATCCCCTAATCCTATTCCAGCCAAAAGCCACCACCCCATCCCATCATAAGGCCTCCATCCCATCGCTGCTGGTTGTAAACGACTATAGGTGGCGGTAACCACTGCATTACCTGTCTCCCAGCTTCACAATTAAAAACATAAATTTACAAATATAAATATAAGCTAAGAAGAAAGAAAGAAAAGACTTTATTTGAACAAATAGTTACGGAAATACATTGCTCATATATTATTATTTTGCCAGGTGGTAGGGCATTTGCCCGACTGGATGGCGACCACCCCTGGTCTAGAGTATGCCGCCATAATAACCCTGTGTTGTGTTCCGGCATTAGTGACCAGGTTCCAGGCTCCCTAAAGAGAGCAGCAGCGCATTCGTAGCACCTTTGGTGTAGCAAATGTCCATAGGCGATGGTAACCGCTGTCCATCAAGTGGGCCGTCTGCCTGCCTGCTGATCTCCTGCAAAAAAAAAAAAAAAAAAAATTATTACACACATAGTATATTTTGAGACTTTAAGCTCATGTAGGTACTAATTAAAAATATATATTAAAAGAAAGGCTGGTTGACGTAGATTTATATTACAATAATTAACTAAATGTCAAAGTACATGACGTGACGTAACATAAGTAACTTTATTCAGATAATAACTACTTATATAATATTTCTGTTGGCCTTGCGAATGAACCTATTATCATGAAATTTATTTTCCTTACCGTATATACATACTTTCCTCTAAAGTATGTATATGTAAACTTACTTTCTATAATGGGGATGAAAAGGTATATTTTTTATCCCGTTTAATAAGATACTTTTTGTGAAATCAGTATTTTAGTATGAGTGTAAAAAGTTTACGCAAGTGAAGCCATCTATACTACACAATTGGTGGCTGGTACATGTGAAGTACGGCTCCAATCTTTGGGTTGGTGCACCCCATTACCAGCTGCCCCCACTTGACTCCTTGCAGCGCCGAGCAGTCCGGATTGTCGACGATCCCAAAATTACAGACGGCTCAGCCATAGAAGAGGCGTTGGCTCTCTAAGCTGATGAGTTATTGAATTTGGTGCCTACGTCGCCCTTCTGCTATCGCACCACTCGCCGGCGATCGGGAGTTCATCCACACTTCCTTGACACTTGAAAGTCCTCCACGTGTCCCAGTTATGAAATGAACTCCCTCGCGCAGTTTTCCCAGAGCGCTTCAATATGGGGATCTTCAAAAAGGGTGTGGACCGATACCTAAAGTCTTAACGAGATAGGCAACGCATCGGCTTCCTTAGTGTTGCAGATGTCCATGGGCGACCGTAGCCACCTATCACCAGGTGGTCCGTTTGCCAGTTTGCCTGTTAGCAAACATAAAAAATACAGTATGTATCAAGGGTCGCCAACCACATGATTGCAGCTATAGTCCAGTCCATCATGGCGAGGCAAAAACAAAAAAATATGAAACATCATATTATACTAGTAGACTATTTGAGTCTTAACAAATTGGCCACACCTGATGTATGGATATTATCTCTAAGCTATTAGGTATTTTTCCCAAGGTCTTGGTAACACCAAATTGTATTAACAACCACAAACTATACAAAAATGTTTATATATTTTCCAAGTCCATTATGTATTTTTGTATAGTTGACATACATATTAATGACTTCTAACGTAGACTTGGGATGTATATTATACTTGATCATATGTAAATCACTTACATGGATATTTATAATGGCATATTAGTCACAGTTACTGGAAATTGTTTGTAATACTAGTTGCTACCCACGACTTCGTTTGGTTTATTACGACTAAGTCGTTTTTGCAAAAAACACAGATAAAGAGGAGAAAAAAAGACGATCAATATAATTTTTTTAGTCAAGATCGGGGGAGCGATATTAATAAAAAGATTAATTTAATTAAGACATTTATTATTCAGTTTTAATTACTTGATACACGATTTATAACTAATGATTATTCTAAGCTTGATATTAATGAGTCTATGCAGGCCTGATGTGCACTGCTAACTAGGCCATGCATCCTCCCGCGGTTACATCGTACCATCTCCGGCCATCTGTGTGGTCTCTAGGCAATAACATCCGTTTGACCGGGAATTTGCAGTGTCAGCATTTAGGTTCTCGTAATGATAACGCGGCCCGGCGCAGGGTGCATAAGTAGTTTGATAAATATCCATTAATTAGTTTTTGAAATACGCTTAGAGTATTTTTGAGTCATTTCTGCGGAACCTTATTTTGTGTTTAAATTACTGATCCCTTACCAAATTTATTAAAAAAACATTACGTTGTAGTATTAAAGAAACCTGCAATGCTGAAACGCGTAGTTCTTTGTTTGAAATCATCCAACAATCATAAAACCAACGTGAAATTTGCAAAGGCTACCGAAAACAGATAGGCCAATGAAAGCCGCTGTGACACGATAACTATGACGGTGGCTCCAGCGACCTTACAGCGCGCCAACGTCGGGTCGTAGCCCGATGAGTTGAAGCCGGAGCAAAGAGCTTTCGTTCGAAACCTCAGCCTATTTTATGTGGTAGAGCCATCATGGAATATGGAATCACTATCTCGATTACAGTATGTTGGGCCGCCTTGATAGGTTTGATAGCACGCTCTACTCGTACACCTACAGAATTCGGCGTTAAACGATTAGTCATATAAGGTCATCGCCTTTCGTGCGATAAGTGAGACTTCTGATGGCCTACGTCCCCCTTCTCCTGTCTGGTCCCTGTATGTTGTCTCCTCATCCTGTCCTATTTATCCCATTCTAAAGGCTACAACGCCTTGGCTTCGCCATTGGTGTTGCAAAAGCCTACGTACCTAGGTGACGGTAACCACTTTCCATGAGCTAAACCGTTGGACTGTTTGCCAGCTTCGTATTGAAAACAAACCTGCGTCAATCTACGAAGAGAAGGCAACAAGTTTCTTGCGTGACAGAGAAAAATCAGTAGCACACGCACAGTTCTTCAATTGGAAACATTTATTTGTGATTTCAAATATTTAGTAAAGACCTGTATTATATAGCACTGAGCACTGACGCCAGTTTTCAAATTGAAATCACGTGTAAGACATTTAATAATCATTAGTCTCTAATAACGCGTAGCGAGAACAATGATATGTCACATTTAAAAACCGTTGGTAGCTCGAAGGCTTAACTACCTAGAGTTAATTGCAGATAAAGCGATGTTTGTGTAAGTACCAGTGATTTTTATACCGTTCTGGTCTGTCAAGCAAAGTATGATATAATCATTTCAACGGTTGGTGTTTGCACATAAGAAAACAGTCTGAGTAGGTATGTAAGTAACACTAGCTAGCTACGAATTTCATAAACATCAAAATTAACTTGAAACAATATTTGTTTTACTTAGGAAAATTCATTTATACTTTTCGGATTTAGTTTTTATAAACACTGTGTGAGTAAATCTACTTTAAATAGGACAGTATGACAGACACATTGTAAACTTTCCTACGATATAAATATTAGTTTTAATTATATGAAAACATTTTTTTAATCCTGTAACTATTTTAATAGTAATCTTCTACTTTGAATCACGATGTGTATTTATCTATTTAGTTATTAGTCCTGTTTGAAATAGGCCAATGACGATATAAGCGCCATGGAAGATAATAACATAACAGATCTGATTTTTTACATAATTATTTTAACCTTAAAGAGTAACTTATTTATTTCCTTGCATAATGGGGCTTATAAAATAATATTTATTGCTCTATAGTACCGTGACGAGTCTGACAAGCATGTCTTTCTAATTCGTAGGGTTTGGCCTCATACCAGAACAATGTGTAGTTACAGAATCTATTATTCTAGAATATTCATATAGAGAAGTTTTATCATGTGATAAAATTTGCTAACTGGAATGTGGTCAGACTATCGTAAAAATTGAAGCATGCTCTCCTGATAACTGATAACAACAAAAATGTGGTAAAAACCAAAAACCTTATCGCAAAAATTGAGACTACATTATCTCGGGAATAATATGTGTATTCCTATTTTTTTTTTATTGCATGAGTTCAGCAAATGGGCAGATAACACACCTGATGAAAAGTAGTTATCATCGCCTATGGACATTTGTAACACCAAAGAAGGTACCATTGTGCTACCATTATACCGGAGCACAACTCGAGGCCGTTATGGCGGCATGTTCTGGACCAGGGTTGGCAGACATCCAGAAGGGTATAGACGTTACCACCTGTGGCGAAACAAACCTTATCGCCCATTGCCCGGCAGGCGAGATTTAGAGTTTAGTATTGACAACTGTTATGTCACATAAGATATAAAGAGAAAAAGTCTCACAAAAATGTAAATAGTTTAATCCAAAAAGTACATTGAATACATAAAGAGTTTAATCGTTTGAAATCCAGTTATATAATAGATGTTTTAACTTTCGGCTATGTAATCATTATATATCTATCAAATTACATATTTGCAAATGAACGGGTTATTTATTCCTGCAACGACCCGTCACACCTAATGTTGGAGAGGGAATGGATTATTGCATTAATTAATAAAATAAAGATTTTTTGCATTATAATGTATTATTGTGAATGACTTTCATCTAATATTTAAAACAAATAAAACCTTTTTGTTGTAAACACCTATATGTGGGTTGTTTTGTTGCCTCTTACAACAGGCCGCCTGTCCGCAGGAAATTGTATTCTTTCTCCGTTCCTGTTTACTAGCTATTGTCCGCAGCTTCGTTCGTGTAGACAAAAATATTCGTAGTTTGAGAATTCAAAAAGGTTAAGACGTAGTAGCCCTTGTATAGCAGTAGAGTTTCCAAAATTGCTGATATACATATGCATTTATATCTAACCAGAAACAGGTAAATTTTTGTATAATTCTTATATATATTTTGTTTATTAATGTAATGGTTTCAATTACCTACATAGTTGGGGTCTTAGGACATTTGAGGTGGGCACTGAAAACCAGTGCTGTGTCGGAACATATTTCGGCACAGCGAAACACTGAGTGCCAACCTCATTTCATATATTGCGGCTTTCTTTTATTGTTATTTTCTTATCAGTTTGTGTTGTGTGAGTCGTAATTTGAAATAAATATTTTCTTTCTCTCTTTCTTTCTTTAGGTATATAAAATTTCTTTCTTCTTACTTTGAAAATGACCGATTTTCATCCCTCTATTTACTCTCTTTATAATAGAATTTTTGGTGGGATCTTTTGAAGGAAGTCTTGTTGTGAACGTATGTGTACCTTCATTTTCTGAACACATGACAGCGTCGTGAGCAGCCCAATCATTGTCCACTATTGGACATAGGCCTCCCAAAAAACCTATATATACTTTCTGTTATATTTTTGTGTTCAAAATTAGTAGTAGGATATTGTTTTAAACATAGCTCACTTCTCTGTTGTTTTAATTAAATCAAGAATTTTATGTTCGTTCAAAAAATAATAATTGCTTAGTAACTGACTTTTTGCTCCACCTGTTGTTTTGTATGAGTCAAAGATAATTATGATCAAAGATCTACAATTAATCTGAAGCTGCAGTGGGGGATATATGAGACCGGGTTTTACCTGGGCTCTATTTGCTTAATGATTATATTAAATTAAATATTCATGAAAACGTAGAACGTATAAATGCATAAACCGTGCAAAAGTTTATTTAAATTACCAAAACTACCAAATCTAAAATTAAAGTAAAGTTAAAATTGTTTAATACATTGAATAGCTAATGGTTAGTGTCGCTTTTTCGTTTCATCAAGTTTTAAATCTCGATTCTAAAGAAGTTTTACTTCAAAATATAATACTTTTTTTGTTAGACTAGGTATAATAGTCAGTCATAGACAGGTTGGCGATTTACTTGATGGAAAGTAGTAACAGCGGTCTATGGACATTCGCAACACCAAAGGTGCTACTGTATTTTCAGATTCGAAGGAGAGACTGACACCTGGTCACTAATGCCCAGAACACACCCAAAGTTGTTTAGGGGACATACTGTAAAACCACTGTGATAGCCATTCAGACGGGCGCCTGTCAACATGGCTGTGAGCTTTACATGATGGTTCAAATTGATGGCATCTGTGCTTGAGTGAGCTAAGCCTATGCCGGCTTACCTCACTCCAGCGTAGTGGCTCCGGGTTCGATTCCTGATATCGTAAATTTTGTAAACGATTTTTCCATTATTTATCGTCATTTAAATTGTTGCCCGTTGTATATTACCATAACACAAGCATAAATTATATTTTCTTAAGTTTTCGCGACTTGTATACATAATAAAACTACGTTTTATTAGTTGTATATAAAGGAGTTTTATTATGTATATAAGTCGCAAATTACCGCGCTTAAAACCGTTAAAACGTAGTTTTATTATGTATACAAGTGGCGAAAGTTCAAGAAAATATTGTTACCACCGAATGCCGACAAAAGACCCTTTCGCACCTTCAGTTTATTACCTTTCCGCATTGGACTTCTTTTGTTTACTTTGTGCTTCAAATTTGTCATTAGTAAAAAACATCCCATTGTTTATTGTAATAGTCATTAGCCATGTGTGATTCTTGGAAATTCAGTCTATGCGGTCGAGTATTGTGTCGAAACATATTGTATTTGTATAAATCAATGCCCGAACGGAGGGGTGAGGCAGTCTAGCGATAGGCCCAAGCTGGACAAGATTTGTGTACATTCGATAAGCTATATAGTGACGGACTTCGCGCATGTTATTGAATTATGCATTACGTTGGGCTTATTGCATCCGGTTATATTTGTGCCTATGTTATGTGTTTGTATAGTTCTAAAAATTCTATTTACTATAGAATTTTTAGATGTTTTTTTTCCAACGGCATTTTAATTCGAGTCCCGTAACTCGTAACAATATTATGTGAACTTACCGCGCTTAATAACGTTAAAACGTAGTTTTATTACTACAAGCATGAGTTCCTTAGCTTAGGGATCTACTAGTATAATGTATGAGTGTTGTCTGAAGATTATAAAAAAGGATATTTTTTATATGCCAGGTTTCTGAGGTACTTTTAACTGTAGTGTAATGCTTTGAATAAATGGCTGTTGTTTTGAAATTATAAAAATACACTTTAATTTTATTTAGTTGTATATATTAACATTTAACTTTTTGGTTGATACTTGCCAGGTAGGGTATTTGCTCGACTGGATGGTGACCACCCCTAGTCTAGAGTATGCCGCCATGACCACCTTGCGTTGTGTTCCGGCATTAGTGATCAGGTTCCAGTCTCCCTTAAGAAAGCAGCAGCGTAATTCAAGCACCTTTGGTATTGCAAATGTCCATAGGTTATGGTAACCGCTTTCCATCAAGTGGGCCGTCTCTCTATCTGCTTAACTCCTACCTTAAAAAAATTATAATATTCAATCACTTATTAAAAATAGTATTTAGATAATATAGTTTACTATAAATCTACCTATATAGTTTTGTATAAAATGAATTGGTTTCTCAGACCATCTAATTAGCATGATTAAATTAAATTCTCTGTGTTTAATTGTATTTGTATAAACCGATTTTGTTTATAGCGACCGCTACAGAGTTGAAATCGTGTTTAAATTATTCGTAATTTTTCAGGATGGTACCTTATATCTCGATCTAGCGTATAATATCCCGCCGTGGATGATTGAGCCGCCCGATAAGTACTGCATCGACACCTTCGTGATGGAAGATCCTGCTACTGGGGACAAGACCACGCACATTGATGCACTGATATGCTTGGGACACGAGCAAGAAGAGAACCACAACATCTTGACTCCTTCATGTTAGTATTAAATAAAAAGTATAAATAACAATGCCCATTTGGCCCCGAAACCAAACACCTTTCTAAAATCCTAAAATATTTTTTATTTTATTTAGTAAAGTTATAGATATTTTTGTTACTTTGTTATTTTGATTTTTTTTAAAGAAAGATTACTGTACAAAACAACAACAACAATACAGATTTATTAAGAAGACTCAAGAGGACAAAACCTTTTGAGTTAGTATTATAATACTTTCTTAATAACACATGAGCAAATTGTCTTCTCCTTAATAAAGACAATAAGAAACGTGTTATTGGACACATTCTTAGTTTAAGTTATATCTAGTTATTTTAGGTCAAATTTAAATTACTCATTAGTCTTATTTCTTAGATTAGATTGTAATTTTAATGTTGTATCACTAATGATGCATCATGTATGAAAAAAAACAATACCCTTTACTGTACACCAATTTCAAACAGTGACACATTAACATATATGAAAATTAGGAGGTAGTAGTACAATGCGCGGCCTTATTGCTTAAAGCAATCTCTTCCAGGCAACCTTTGGATGGACAAGGATCTCAATCAAAATAAATTTTTGGCGTTAAAAATTAAGATTTCTCTTAAACCAGGTCTACTATTCAAATATTTTTGATGTAGGTATGTGATAACTATTTAAATTTCCTACAAAAAGTAAATCAATTATAAAGGCTCGTGCAATTTTATATGAAGCCCAAACCTCCTAACAAACTGGAACTTCTTTAGTTGAAAGGCGCAGAACTAAAAGGACACGATCCTATTTAGTGATATTGAACAAGTTTATGTTTATATGGATGAATGGATGATTGAACAAAGAAAGACAGAAATGGTTAGACAATCAATATATATGTATAAACTAAATTATATATTTTTCAGTTTAAAATTTGTATTACAGACAATTTAGGGATGTCTTAAGCTATTTTTTGATGTTGTTTGAATTTATTAATTAGGCATAGGATGTCAGCGACAAGGTGTGAATTTTAGTATATTATTTACACAAAATAACGCTGCTTGTTTCACAATTTCTTGATTCGTATGTCGTATATATATTTTGTCTGATCTGGGCACGTATTGCAGAACCTCGAATTGAAATTTTTTGGGGATTGAAACAATAGTTAGTATTGGGGATTTTATGACATCTCGTACATTTGAAAGTGCTTCTAAGTTTGTATGAAAAATATTCTCAAGCTTCTTTTTGCAAACAAATTGAATACTTTTTGTATGTATACAGTGTAGCGTAGACATTCAAAAGAACGGCAGCTACAATTATTTTGAGAAAATGCGTCGATTCTGGTTTCCTAATATTATAGGATCCCGCTATACAACAACCTTCACCGAGATGCTTATTTGATGAAACCTATTTTATATTACGTAATCTAATATAAACTAAGTCATAAAATACAAGCGATTATAGACTGTGTAACAAATCGCTGCCAGATGGGAGCGTGCCCAGAAGGCTGGCTGCATTGCCGCGCTGTATGGCGATGCTTATTTGTTGGGCGAAATATGAGCCAGCCTTCTGATCACGGGTGGCATCAAAGAGACTCTTACAAATCTCTTTGAAGAAACTCTTTGCCGATGGACCCCACGGACCTAATGTTTCAACTCTAAACGGCACAAATATGTAACCACTTCCTAAGGTTCCATATTTGCGCCGTTTGAGCCCTTGAGCTTTTAAAGCAGCATTGCCAGCCTCTAACTCAGTCATTGGAAGATGTGAGGGCGCTAGAGTGTCTACACATGTCGCGTCCCAAACAAGCGGCCGTCCCATCTTCCAAGGAATAAGTGACATACCATCCGGCATCTTGCGCGTACCAAGCCATTCGGTTCTAACACGGCCGGTACGCCGACGCTGACAAGAGCCTGGCGGATGACGTCATTGAGGCTGGCATGGCGAGATCTTCGACCAACACTATATATTTATATTTAATTTTATATGTCAATAAATATATTGCATATGGGTTGCCTAAAAAATTTCAGTCCAGTACATGATTAATTAATAATTCAATTTTTTTTTCATTAAACAAATTCTATACCAATCGAAAGTATGTAAGCCCATAGAATATGCAAATGTTAGGTTTCCTATTCTTTTCCGGTGACAACTCTTGGGTTCATTTGTAATACATGCATTTTGTGTATTATATATATATATATGTGTGTGTGTGTGTGTGTGTGTGTGTGTATATTATATCCGTCTATATTTTTATTCATCTGAGTTTTAGATACAACATAACATTTTTAACGTTCTCTTCCTGCAATAAATTGTATTACTTAAATACTAATCACTAAATTAAGCCACCAAAAAGGACAATGATCTTTTGTAAAAGCAATAATAACGTGCTGCCACGCGAGCGATGAGATCGGTATAAAATTAAATATTCTTATCAATTAGAATAACCACTAAGAGTAACGTTAACTCTGTGCACAAGTATCACAATTAGTATAATAATACACAGTGGTACACAGTCCTATCCAGCAAGTTAACTCACCACAGATGTTCTTGTGCTTAGCGGGTACATTTAATATTCTCAATACAACACAAACGCACAAATAAGCTCATTACCGTCCTTTTGCTATTACATTAGGTTTTCATATTTTTAACATAATTGACAATATACTCATCAAGGTTTCTGCTCAGAAGTTACATAAATTGCATCTCTCTCTCTCTCTCTCCTAAACTTACTTTTATCTGTGTAGGAATGGAGGAAGAATGAAATATCCTGCCGTCGGGTGGCCTGTCATAAGAGGTGACAAAACAACCCACAGCCCTACCACCCGTAGGGTATTTGACCGTCCGGATGGCTACAACCCTTGATTTAGAGTATGCCGCCATACTTCAAAATTTTATATTGTCTTTTACAATTCCAAAATATATGTCCCATCATACGGAGCCATTACGGCCATTTTATCGTAAGCGACATTTGTATTTAAACATATTTTAAAGTCATTTATTTTGAAACTGTGAATTTTAGTTATATTAGATCCTACTGAAAGAAAAATTGAATGTCTGAAAACAAAATAAGTTTCAAACATCCTTTGTAACATACAATATATTTATATACAAATGTCGCTTACGGTATATCAAAAATTGGCTTACTATAATATATATTACTCTGTGGTAATTACTAGACTCAACATACTGTCCCTGTAGCTATGTAGCGAGTACTATAATTTATTCTTCGGCCTTGAGACGTAGGAATTATTATGAAGCGTGAAGGATTTTGCTTACTATACATTTCATGATTTTATTCTAACAAATAAATGTGACACATAACGATAGATCAAATTCTGGTGAAATGTTTTAAATAAAAACTAAATGCGGCACTTCCTGAACTAAAAGCGTAATGTCGCTACGTAAATAATGACGTGTTGACGGAAAAAAATATTATTGCCCATCCTTATTACGGGTAGAAGGAAAAAGCATGCAAAAAATATATTATCCTTAGGTTTTTTTTTTCCAAAATAATTTCACAGAAATTGTTGTTGTGCGGTAGTCATCTAATTAACTATGGTTTTACGGTACTTTACTGTTTTATCTGTAATTCGTAACTAAATAATACAGGGTAGGGCAACCAATACGCATTAAATATATGACTAATGTTTGAGTAGGCTTGGGACTGTAAAATGGGTCTGAGGTATATCATGTTTATAGTTCAACGTTTTAGTTTATTTAAATCCATTTATGGATTTTCCTAGTAAGACAAATATCTCTGATTCAACCAGTCCCTGTATACAGCTTAACATAAGCCTCCCCATTAGTTCGCAGAATTAATTCCCCAAGTTCTGAAACATGCAACACAACAGATGATTTGTATCATATATTGATAGAATGTGTTCAGAATGACAACTTTTAGAGAAAGTTGTGGAGCCAGTTATTGGGCTATTAGGTCAAATGAATAGTATTCTGGCAGACCCATCTACGAGTGACGCCAGAATCATATATAAACTGGTAGATATAAGAAATCAGTGATTAGTAGTAGTAGATTACTAAATCTATGTTTTGTTACACTACCTACCAGGGCATCATGATCTCTTAAGCGACAAAGCGCT
This sequence comes from Dendrolimus punctatus, assembly GCA_012273795.1. Lineage (NCBI taxonomy): Eukaryota > Metazoa > Arthropoda > Insecta > Lepidoptera > Lasiocampidae > Dendrolimus > Dendrolimus punctatus. Next base: position 4,959,726 of record CM022532.1, read on the forward strand.
TTAATTATGAATTAAAACAAAAGCCTCCCCTAGTTTCCACCACATGCACACAGGACCGACGACATGCGCATGGTCGCTGGATAAGGTAGACGGGAGAGGGGGATATGAGGCGCAAACAGAAGAATTTAATAATTTGTAATAATATTATTACAAATTATTAAATACATTGATTTATTGTATTTAGATGGATAGATAACACTTAATTGTACACCATTACAGAAAAGCTTACGAACTAGTATTATTATAGGTAGGGTACAAAGGGCGGTCTTATCGCTAAAAAGCGATCTCTTCCAGACAACTCGTGGCAAGAATATTCCGATTAGAAGTGGCGATGGTGGTATACATAATTATTGTACGATTACTTCAATTTTATTAATAAATATATAACTATACTATATATACAAATATACACATAAGTTGTATACATATATAATATATAGCGATAATATGCAACTATTTAAACATAATAAACATATAGCTATATGCAATATTACATAAAATTACATATCATTATATTGCAGATAGAATTTTCTGACTAAGTTCTTAAATATTATTAGGCATTTTGCTTGTCTGACAGCAACAGGCAATGAATTCCAAAGTTGGACAGCCTTAACCGTGAAAGAATTATTGAAGAACGTTGTACTATGAATAGGAGTAATAAGTCTATGTTGACTGGAAGGGCGTAAATTGTGAGAGCAAGAAATAAATTTGAAGCGTTCTTTAAGGTACTGTGGAGTAGTAGGGATGAATAAAATACTGTAAAGCAATGAAAGAATATGAGTATTCCGGCGAATACGGATTGGCAACCACTTGAGCTTTTTTCGAAATTCAGAAACGTGGTCATACTTGGGTAACCCAAATATGAACCTTATGGAAAAGTTTTGGAGTCGCTCAAGTTTATTAAGCTGTTCTTGAGTTAAATCTAGATAGCTGGCGTCGGCATAATCAAGTATGGGCAAAAGTAGCGACTCTGCTAGCTTAATTTTGGTGGCGATGGGCAGGAAGTTTCTCAGCCGCCAGAGTGATCTGGAGGAGAGAAACAACCGCCGACTCAACTCCGTTATATATATATTTAATAATTTAAATACAAAAATGATTGTATTTAAATTAAATACCTCCGCCATGATTGTAACGCGATTAACCACATACACCATTGATAACATCAATGACATACACAAATTATTATTTCGATGTGCAGGAAATCGGCATGATTTTCTTTCACTGTCAGCACGTAATAATTGTATCAAAACTTACATAAGGTAAATAATTAATAAAATGATTGTTTCCTAGCCAGTTAACATTGTTTTTTCGAATACCGTATATACGTTATTCCAAGATTAGATACAATCTAAAAAAAACAAAATGCCCTTTGTATCAATAAATCAATTATTTAACTTCTCTAATCAGTTAGATTATAATTTGATTGATAGAAAATTTCTGATAAATGCAAAATTATTGATTTTTAATAATTAATTAACTAATTATGTACAGCATCGATGCTCAATCTGGAGTAGCGACCCTTGTACCTTACCCACAACAACAACGCCCTCGCGTTTGTAACTAATTCTGTTTAAAAAATAAGACCTAGCTATAAGCCGCGTTGAAGAGGTTTGTCGAAGACTACTTAAAAATAAAAAATAAAAATGATTAACATATTTACGTAACCTATTTGTCAACCCTACTGACCATCGATGCGTAACATCATGAGGTTATCGCCAAACCCTATGTATATAACCCTATTACCCTATCAAACATGTAAGTAAACTTAAAACATTAAATAAATATTATTATAATTCCATAGTGATGAGGTCACAAGACTTTTTACTTAAATTTACGGTTTATTCGTGGCTCGCGACATAAAAGTCAGCATATTAGAGTCGTTGCCGAAATTTTATTATTAAAGCACACAAAATTTACTGGCGCACGCTTCCATCATTCACTTTTTCATGAACTAAACTCCAAAAAAATTGTTAAAAATAAAATCGTTAAAATTTTATTTCGTTTTACTGGTAACACCGATGACAAAAACAATGCACGATATATTATTTTGTATTTTAATGTTATTTTAAATAATACAATCAAATTAAGCACTTACTTGTGAAAGCTAACGTCACTTGCTTTATTATCATTTTCGGATGTGATACACAACTTTTAAGAGTACATTTCACCATTTTGAATACGTTTTTACGCCCATCGCGGATACGTCACACTGGCTTAATGTCTTAACTCACAACTGGGACCAGATATGCCTGCAGGCATCTTCGAAGTGGCAACACGTCGGTGCCGTAAACTGCGAATCTAGTAATTAAAAGATCATTGCCTTTAATTTATTCCCGAGCAAAAATGGTTGAGTGTTGCTTGCTATGCATTCTTGGCTGTGTTCCGATTACACGATTCTCTGTCCCGCACTAGTAAAATAAGTCTATTGTGCAGACATGGGGAGGAATTAAGTAGTGTAAAATTTTATATATTAAAATAACTTCTTACAGGTATGCTGATTTCCTGCCTCTTCATTTTGGCAACACTGGCGGTATATGGATGGTTGCCCGAACTGCGCAATCTGCACGGCAGAGTTCTGATGGTATACCTGATCTGCCTCTTCAGCGCGTTCCTATGCAGCGCGACGATGCAAATCTTATTGGAACAAAAGACCATAACTTCAGTGTATTGCCAAGTTTTAAGTGAGTAGATATTTACTGAATACGAAAGATCTCGCGTAATTTAAAGTTTTAAATCACGACAAATTCTTACAAGCTCTTTGTATAGTCTATATAAGCCAGAGTTGGCGACTAAATTAGAACCAAGATCTACTGTTTACTGACAAAACTTTCTGCGATCCACCAATGATTGATATATTTTTTAATTTAATGAAACAAAATAGTGCACTATACAAATAAGAAGTATATTTTATTTTATTAAAAATATTAACATAAGTCACACGGTTCCCGCCTATTGTTTATCGCGTCTCGGAATTAAAAGAAACTATTTGGAAGCTTGGAAGAGAGGATACTTAAATAATGTGACGGAATGGATATTAACAAATGAAACAAAATGAACATGATGCGCGCAGCAGTTGGTGATTACGTTGTGCAGTTTGTTCTATGTATATATTTTAATGTTTTGCCTTGCCACGATTGACGGGACTAATAACCGCGATCGACCGGTTGGTCATCCCTGGTATAGACTGTATATATTATGTTACAGCCAAAACAATAAATGCGGATATTATATATATTATCTATCCGTTATTTATAATGTCTACTCAATGTAGATAATATCATCAAAGCCTTGGATAATGAAACAAAACAAGTATTATGGGTGGGGTACACGGCACATTTATTTATTATGCACAAATCCGAAATTTTTAAATATAGGTTAGAAGGCTAAGGCGGTTACGAAGCGAAACGGAGTACCCGCCTTAGCCTTCGTGGTTTTTTTTATAACCACCCAAAATTGTATTTCAATTCATCTAAGTTAAAATAACATTGTCATAGATAATAATTCTACGTTAATAAACATTGTTATAAAGTATAAAGTAAATTTAAAGAGAGCTTTAGCCATAGAACATAATTTAAAAAAACACAGAGATCAATACAAGTATTTGGTATCACTCTTTAAAGACAACATTAATAAAATATTTAATTTAATAGTTTGGCTAACTCTGACCCGCTATTATGAATATTATCCGGATAAAGTGATTAATTTATCACATTGTATAGTCAATTTGGCTATTATATACATAATGACCAGTCATTATATATAATAGCTATTTAATCACTATGACTGTAACATATACATACAGTATAGTCTCTCTTATTTAATTTTTACCTTCTCCCAATGATTTGGGTTCGAGACAGAATGTCTTTTCTTTTCATACGCCTTTATTCTGATATACGCCTCCTAACTAAGGTTGCCAGATTTTTTTTCAGCTTATAAGGGGCAAATGTTTAAATAGGCCAAAAAATACGGGAATTTAGTGTTTTACGCGGAACAAATAAAAAACAAAATTATATAGTGACATTCTTTGTTTTTTTTTTGATAAAATATTCATTGCTACTATTGAAAGTAGTGTGAACATTTTGAAAATATGTTATCAGACATTTTTTTTTAAATTATTAACAATTAAAGTGTATAATTAAATCATAAATTCTCTCGAACTTTCTTAATCCGAGTTTATGTGTATGTGAAGTTGCGAACATTGCGTGCGTGAGTATTTTTGTCTTGCGTAGATCGATCGATTTAATAATAAAAAAACGAAGCACGGTTCGAATACGGGACAGAGTCAGTCCCGCCGGGACATTTTAAACTAAGCCTAAAATACGGGACGTCCCGGGAAATACGGAACGTCTGGCAACCCTACTCCTAACACACCATAAATCATGTCATCCTTTTCACAATCCAACCATCCCTTTTTTGGTCTACATTTAACAGTTTGTATAGTACCGTTACTAAACAGTCGTATGTATTTTAACTTTATAAAAATCTGAATTGCCTTGAAAATGTTTCGTGGTTCTCACATCTTATTGCCATAACTTGAGTTGAAATAATGGCCGCGGAGTGTGTAGCTGTACCATATCCTCCATTTGACGTGTGCTTCTTGAGTTCAGCAGTGGGATATTTTATGGTCTGATGTTATCTACAAGTGGTAATAAAGAATCACTATGCTTAAGTACAGATAATCTATACCAATAAATGAAGTTGAAGGTTATGGCTGTGATTTCGAAATAAATGTCAAAATTTAAATATTTAGAAGTAGATTCTTATTTATCGATTTATCCGAAAGTTGGATTTGAGTAAGCCCCGAAACGGTTCTATTGATTTCAATAAAAAAAGTGCAGATTAAAATATACATTTTATCTTATAGTCTAAGAGCCGGTGAAGATCAACCTTCACCGATCTGATAACCAGATGAGACGTATTTTTTATCAAATATATTTTATGAACAAATATGCCTATAATTACTTGCCTATCCAAAAGTGCTCAAGGCTATTTTTAATTAAATTAACTTTAATTCGATTTTTTTTCATCACTTTCATTCTATTGATAACCAAATGAATTTTATTTTACTGATAGTTTTTAACACACAGAATATGCCTAGGTAGGCTTGCCTACTCATTTCTGTGTATGGCTACCTGGCAAGCAGATGTGAACTGGTAAGTCAATGTAGGTGACTCCATCGATCTGCTAACTCATCGAAAGTTATATCAAATTTTAGATTATTTTATTACAAAATCAGTCACATATACTTGCCTGCAAAAAATCGTATTTGAAGTACTATTGCCAAGGTAAAAACTTTTAGAGTTTTAGCCACTTGATAGGTGCGAGAGAGAAAGTAGAGCGTCCGAGGTCCGTGTGGTAGAACAGGACACAACATAACAACTGCACGCTACCTGACCGTTGAATGTATCCGAGTGCGCATGCTCGTGTGCATGTGAGTGACAGAGACAGCATTTATTTACACTTGTCAGTAAGTTTGAACTTCAATTTATTATAACTAATTTCGGTCACAATTTTTATACTATTTCATACTAAACATACATATAGCTATGCAATAATGAATAAAAAGAAATAATAAATATATAATATATTTATTATTTATTTATTTTGGTCCTGCTTTTGCCAAAATGGTAATACAATCCCAATGCTGAACTTGTCGTGAATATTTCCGTGAATTAAATCAATCAGAATCATCATTGGAAATTCAGAAATCTATTAATTGTTTTATGTAAACAACATTAAATTAATATTAAAGAATTGGAAATATTAATTTATTTTAGCTTCACTACCTATACCTATTAATTCTTTTGATCGTTTGTGGCACTCGTGTTTCCTAATTCTGCGGGTTTTACGCTAATTAATTTGTTCAAGAACCAAATATCTAATACTATTAATTAATTATTAATATAGTAATATATTAATTTGCTGATTATGAGATACTCTTGTTGTTTAAAATCAATTATTGAATCCCTCTTTTCCTGAAAGAGATTTTAGGTAGAATACAATATGACTAATGAACATTAAATTAATTTTTCTATTTGATTTAGTAGCTTATATTTTAATTCCAATATATTTACTACAAGTGTATCCTTATCCGAGCAGGAAAGGAGAAATAATACATGTTCGAGCGGCCTGTCATAAGAGGCGATAAAACAACCCACAACCAGGTGATAGGGTAATTGCCCGCCTGGATGGCTACCACCCCTAGTCAGCAATATGCCGCCATAACAACCTTGAGTTGTGCTCCGCCATTAGTTGCCAGCTTCCAGTATTGATGATAGATTATATAGATAGATAGATGATTACGTATTTATCAATAAAATTTAAATGAAACTGAATCCGACGCAAAAAGAATGATCAAAATCACTTCAGAAGCAAAAATTATGACTGAACATATTTACATAAAAGTAAAAAATTAGACGAGAAATTAATCTTTTTTTGACGTTGGTTAAAAAGAACGCTATTCCTTTAAAAAATGTCAAGGCCTAAGGTAAATAATTAAAAATATTGGATATTTGGCACCTTTCACTACCAACGTTCCACATAACAGCAACTTGCCTCAGACAATTTTGTAGCTTGTTTGCCTACATCATTATTACATTGGCCTGGAATATGTTGAGTAAGAGGCCGCACCCCGGGAATTCAGAATTGATCTAAAAGTCCCTGAAAACACTATTTTGGATTGTAGTGTCGTTTTTATTTGACGTGTCTTTGTTCTTTCTTCATATTTCCTAAAATGAACACATTGCCATGAAATTTGTTTTATAAGTATTTTAATTTTTTGTCCAACAAACAAATACTTTAAGATTTAATATATCACTATTATCAGAAAGTTAATAACACACTTTTGTTTTTGCTTCAGCTTTTCTCATCTACTTCTGGTTCCTGTCGGCGTTCTTCTGGCTGAACGTCATGAGTTTTGATATATGGTGGACATTCAGGTATACATTTTAAACATTACTTGATACTAAATGCTGTTCGTTGACTATCGCGCAAAACCGGTATGGAAGAGTTTCTTAACTATTCGTTTAAGAAACCGGTTAGTCGCAATTTGGGCCGTAAAATAAATTTAGATACAATGACAGATACATTGAACAATGAAGTTTGACTGAAATCAATATTCTCGATTAAATATTATGAAAGCAGTCCACTCTCCAAGTCAATAGCTGGATCAGTGTATATATGCCTTTACGTATGATTTAGCTCTAAACGTCACGAGTTTGAGCTGTGCTATTGTGTACAACCCGCAAGAGTTAACTTGAGACTCGGATGATGTAAACGCGAGGTACTGACTCAATCGTACGCGTCGATGGCGAGAGCGGTAAAAAAGCGCGGGGTTGGGAAGGGGTGCGCATTCCGCTCAGGTCTCAAGTTAATTCTTGCACATAATACATCGATTTGTAGAGGGCCGAGCTTAGACGACCCAAGGCTTAGCATGAAAACGAGTAGGTTGACGTTCAAATTAAGTAAGCCTTTTATCATTTACATTTACAAAAGGCCGAAGTCGCCTAGATTTTGTTCAAAAATAACAAGTTATGACGTTACATTGTAAATGAGAGTATTCATTTTTTTGTTTAAACAGTAGTTAAAAATATTTCTATTACCAACGATATTTTGTAAGTTTGATGAAAGTACTTTAACACTCATTATTTTTTAGATTAGTATTTAGTGTAGAAGAATGTATTACCAAACATTTTGCTCTGTAAAATGTTCTTGAAATTATAAACGCGTGTTTCGCCTGGGCCTCGTAAGGTACACCACGGCTCGTGCCCGCACGGTCTAACATAAATCATCCTTTTGTAGAATTTATAGCTAATAATCTTTTTACGCGCACTAAATAGTGGGAATAATTTAACATTAAAATAGATCTTCCATTTTTTTAACTTGTTTTTATTTTAATGTCGTTATACATCCAGCTTCCGACATAGTCATAAAAATGGGAAGAGGCGTTCTGGAATCAAAATACGATAATACCTAAATCAAACACGCATTTATAATATAAGTCAAAAATAGTTTTTATCATCTTATGTATTAAGTGAAAACATCAGCTGCAACATTCCTAGATTCTCAGAATTGATTTGTAAATATCTCTCGGCGATGCATATTCAAGCCCCAGTTTATATGTTCATTCTGTCCACTTCTATAACGTCAAGCTTGATAGTGGTCACGGGAGAGGGCAGAGGGAGTATCAAATAAGTTGTATTTAAATACGCGCGCTTACACTTTGCGGGCGTAAAGTTATTATCAGATGTATTTTAAAAAAGTATGTACGTGCGCGGCGACATCGGCCGAATGCGGCCGAACTAGAAATCAATTACTATTCATTAAAGCTCATTTACACTGATCAAGCCAAGACTTCAAATTCGAAGAAAGCCAGTGCTGGCTTCATTCTGGCATTGTGGAAATGACTGCTGGCTTCATGTAAATGGCAGAAGTCAGTTTTCGTCGCTTGCACTGGCGCCGTTTGAAGTTAGTAGCTGGAGAAATGATCGGCCTTTAGTCTCGCTTAAGCTTAATAACGGCCTGACCGATTTTATTTTTGTTTTGTTTTGGGATAATTTAAAAGAAAAAAAACGTAACGCTTTTCACGCTCAAAAATTTCACTCCTCATAAAATATCCGTCCTTGTATGAAAATCGATTCAAAGAAGTAAACTCTAAGAAAAGTTGGACTTGTCAATGTTTACATGGCTTTGATATGTGACAGTTGATTGAATTGGACCTGTACTAAAAGTGAAATTTTATTTTTCAGTGGCAAAATGGGTATGACATTGGAAAACCTGTCTGCTCGTACACGATTTTATGCATACTCTATGTATGCTTTTGGCGTTCCAACGATGCTTACGATATTGGTTGCTGCTCTCGAGTACTCCAATCTGCCTATGAACCCCTTTTTACCAAGGATAGCAGACCAAGGATGCTTCATTGTCGGTAAGACTTTAAATGTTCATAATAATGTTAAGAGTTAGCGGGACTCGAATTAAAATGCCGTTAGAATTATTATAGAGTTTATTAGAACTATACAAACACGTATAACACATGTACAAATATAACCGAACACAACAAATCCAAACGTAATGTAGAAGGTCTAAATTCAATAAAAAGCGCAAAGTCTGTCTCTGTTAGATTCCCGAAGGTACACAGGTTACGCCCGTATCGTAGTCGTAGCTTAACTGCCCCCTCTCTCCATCAGACCGTCATGTTATACTTACCCGGAAACGTCGACATAATCATTTTGTAATAATAAGCATTAACACCCGGTTAATGATGCAGCCGCAAGCAGCCGTAAACGAGTACAATATAATAATAGGCTGTTCTCTACAATAACTAGAAACGTATGTCAATAATTAAGTGAACCAAAGAAGACGATCATAAAAGGATTATAACTAGTTCAAATGCCGACAGGTTATAAAATGTGCTTTTTACAGATTTGTACGTGGAATTTGTCTTTGTTGGAACCTAGGTTGTAACAATAATAAATTAATAAGTACAATTAATGAGTCTTATACTATCTATAATCATAATATTTATTAGTTATTTTGTGATTTTCCCATGATTCATAAGTATAATACTGAGTTTAAGTTATCGTCTTCTATAGGTGAGGTCCCCAAAATGTTGACTCCTTTATCTAGTTGGATTGCCGTAGATACATTAATGCAATTACAATGCGTGCCAAATCAATTGGCACTAAAGTCCGCTAAAAGTGGTGAAAATCAGTTTCTGTTATTAACTTACACAGCCCTACGTGATTCTTTCTTGTAAGGTTGCCCTTTCACGTACAATCAACGACGCACTGCCCCGGCGATGAGATGCTAACTCACAATACCGTTGCCGATATTGCGTAGACCACCTTCGCTTCTGCGATGCTCACCTCCAAATCTACCGCACGTAGGTCGCTTCTGGATCTCCTCTTTAACTATACTAAACCCCTGATTCACTGAAATGCACACTAAAGACTCCACTATACTCGTCACTGTCTTCTTCTAAAACTCTAAACTCGTCGTTATCTTCTATTTAAGTTTTTCTCCAACTCTCTCGTATCGCACTTGTTGCGTCTCTATCTCCAACTGAACTATCCGGTAGGGGTACCCGGAAGGTGCACCTTTACCTTTACCTTTACCTTTACCTTACGCAGCTTAAATACCCGGAAGAAACTTCTAGAACCCATAATTTCGATCTTAATTTCGTTATTCTTTTGCACATCATCTATTCCTTTCTAGAATATATCTGTCCTTGTCTTTTTCTTCCACAATCTTCAATAATTTTCTGAAATTCCTTAAACCAACTAGATCGTTCCATCATCACTCGCCACAATGTAATGTAGCTATAATATCATTAAATTGTGATATTTGACATGAACAAGAAATAATCTTCGACTTTTATGTACATAACTAAATATCTCTTATTAAAAAGGTTTTCATGCCTGATCTAAACGAGAAATATTCTATAATTTGATGCCAATAATATTCCCAGTTCATACGACAAAAAAGCAAAGAAGCTTGATATTCATTGTTTAGTTCGTGCTGGCCATGTATCTAAATCCGTTCATTTCATGTTATTTAATGATGCTCAAAGTCTTTTACAATATTTAGTTTCTGTGACGTGTCATCAATAGGGGGACTTAGTAAGTGCAACGCAGCGTGACGAAGGCGAATCTGAATAGTCAAAATTTAACATTTCGTACTATAACCATATATGTAGAGGATTATTTTGTTTTTCCAGGATATAGCAAGTTAATATACTTATACGGTCCAATGATGTTGGTGATATTGACGAACTTAATATTCTTCGTGCTGACGGCATTGAAGATCACCCAAATAAGTCATCAGACATCGGTGTTGAAATCCAAAGATAGCTCCACACATGATAAACACAGAAATGATAAACAAAGGTAACAATACGACTCTCCTGTCTACGTCTATCAACAAGAATGCGGACACATGTTGTTATAAATTCGATTTTTTTTTATTTAAAACAACAGGCGTTAAAAATCATCTTATTATCTTACTTTAATATAATCACAATGGAAATAATCACTATTACTGATTAAAAAAGAATTCTCTTTGATTTCTATTACTTGTACCTCTTTATGATGTAATGAATTGTATGCTCGTATTAAATGAGGTAGCTACGACTATAAAGATATCTCAGTTGATTCGACAGGCCATTACGCTATTAGGCTTAGTAAAGTTATAAGGCGGAGTGGTAAGCAAACTTGGCCATAATAAGTGAACCTTGAAACATACCCCCTTCTAGAAACTGGGTGGGGGATCTCAACGATGTGGTAGCCAGGGCCGGGTTGAGGACTGGGCTCTTCAATCCAACCTGTCCATACTGAATCAGGGATCGGTCCAGACCTGCGTGCGTGCGCGGGGTGGATCGATCATCGACCTGTCATTCGCTACACATTCTGGCGCCTGCAGAGTGATTGGATGGAGGATGCTGGAGGAGGTGGAGACGCTCTCTGATCATATATTAGATTTTAACATTCCCCCATCCCCCCTTCAGTCGGAATCCTATTCGTTTCCCCCTCGTCTCTCGCGTTAAGCAAGAGCGTAACGCGAGACGAGGAGAGAGCTTAACCTGGTCGGTGTCGAGCTTGGTAAGAATCAAGCTCGACACCGACCAGGCCGAGGAGTGGGCTCTCACCGAAAGCTGGACCTACCCAGTCGATTTTGGGAATATGGAGGCGCAGGCTGAGCACATGCGCAAATCCTTTACAAGGGTTTGCGACGCTGCATTGCCTCAAGTTACCAAACGATCGCCGCCGCGTACATCGGTCCATTGTTGGACCCAGGAACTGGGAGATATGCGAAAGGCAGTTCGCATCATCAGTCACAGGCTCAAACGCAGCAGAGCGCGCTGCCCTCCAGACTATGTTGAGGAGAATGGATTCGTAGATGAGTTCAGGGAAGCCAGAAATTCCCTTTTAATTGCAATTCTGCAAGCGAAAGCCCAGGCTCGGGCCGAGCTCCTCGAGACACTCGATCGGGATCTTTGGGGGCGTCCGTATGGGCACGCAACATGTTGCCGCCTTGCAGTTCCACGGTCACAGAGACGCTTGAACCCGAGGACCTCCGGTCGGTTATCGATGGGTTTTTCCCGGATCCGGGGAACTTTACTTCCCCAGCATGGGTCCAATCGTTTCCAACACCCTGGAGGTGGAGCCTCACTCCATCTCCGAGGAGGAATTGAACGTCGCCCTGGAACGGCTCCGGGACAGGAAGACAGTGCCGGGATCCGTCTGGGTTCCGGGCTGACTCCTCTTCCCGACTGCTAAACATCTACGCAGCCAGCTGCGGGAACTGTTCCAGTCTATACACAAGCTGACCAATTATGTTTGGATTGCCTTTAATGGAATGCCTCCATAAGCGATAGCGGTCTAATCCCTTGCAAAGGACCAAGTATTGTACTTAAATAGCATTTCCCCGGTCTTAAAAAAAAGTTATAAGTTTTGTTACAAATAAGGATACATATATTTTGATTTTTTATTAAGGATATATTTGTCAAAATCTAAATAAAGATTTTTTTGTTTTATTACTTGCAGTCACCGCTTTTAACTTTTATGCAAGCCTGCAATCTCTTTGACTACTAAGGTCCATGTAATGGAGAATTTATTTTAATGCTCGTTAGAATTTTTTTTTCAATTTCATTGTATGAGTTCAGCAGACAGGCAGACGGCCCACTTGAAGGAAAACGGTTACCATCGCCTATGGATATTTGCAACACCAAAGGTGCTAAAAATGCGATGCTGTTCTCTTAAGGCAGACCGGAAGCTTTTGGAAGACTGAATCTTAGAGTTACGCTTTGAACAGGCGGAATCTCATAGTACTGACTAAAATATATAATCCATGTGTTCTATAGTGGAAAACAGACCAAGATTTTTTCACGATTTTGATTTAGAGTTTATACATTGTGATTTCAGACTGTGCCTGTATGTGAAACTTTATACCATTATGGGTTTCAACTGGATCTTGGAAGTGATCAGTCTCATCTATCCGGAATTCGAAAAGGTTTGGTCATTCACCGATGCCTACAATGTGCTTATTGGAGTTTTCATCTTCATTATCTTCGTCTGTAAAAGAAAGATATTCAGGCTTATTAAAAAGAGGTTCGTAGAAACATGATTAAATTTAGTTTTAAGAAAATGTTATATCATTGATTAGACTGATAATATTTTCCAGTTATCTCCTCTATGCATTTACTAGTTATATAATTAAAATAACTGTTAAAAAAATTTTACTCTTCATTTATCGTGTATTTATTTTATTTAACCTTTTCAAATAAACTAAATCAACGATTCATGTTTAAACTTATTTTGAAAACTCACGCAATTGTATATATTTTTAATCATCGAAGTATTGAGATATATGTTCTACAATATCGTTATATTGTTTTTACCTTCTATGTAATCGCTGAGTAACATAAGTTTTTTATCTTAATTAATAAAGGGTATGTATCAAGTTTCATAATAATTGGTCCATTATCAAGGTTACGAAGAGAAACAAACATTCAAAAAGTTTCGTAAGTGTACATAATTTATTTCTAATTTCTACTACGCTCAGGATTAAAGAAAGATTTCACCAGTCAATGAACAACAACAATGAATTGAGGAGTGTTACTAACAGAGACGTAAGTCGATGGAGAGTGAACCAAGATCAGAGAGCTAGCCGTGAAACTATAAGGACAACTGTTATCAATGACACAGATGCTAGTAGCATTAATTCTAAAGCTAATTGAAAAATAACTTTGGATACGACTGCCTGAATAGATATATAAAATAGAAATAAAGAAATTTAAAATAGGAATTATAATGGTAATAAGTACCACAAGGACTGCACTTAAAGACTTAATAACAATACACTGCCAAATGACATAGAAAATCTAGAATATTAGCATGGAATAAGCCTAAAAACATTGGCAAAAAGGGGAATACTTCTGTATGAAAAAAGTGAATATAAAGACAATGCAGACCAAACCATTTTCAAAGAAATTGTGGTTTTAGTAATATAAGGTATATGATTTTTGAAAGATAAATAAATGGTTGGGTTAGTTGAAATTAACGCCAAATTTAATTTGATATATATATATGGCACTTGCTTGTTTGATTTAAATGATTTTATTCACTGAATGCTCAACAATATAAGTTAATCAGAAACAGTTTAAGATTTTCCGAAAAAATTACATTTTACAGAAACAATTGAATAAAACGTGGCCTTCAGGCCAACTTTCAAGTTCCTATCACTCATATGAGATAAGAATGTTCGGATGGAAGTGTAATGTTTTGAAAATTTGTCTAGAATGGTTAAAACGAGAAATTAATAACATTAAGGTGATATTCGCTGTGACAAGGGAGGATGTATCAATATATTATATTTATCAATTTTCCAGTGTAATAATATTTTTGTGACTAGAAATTATACAAGAAAAATGATGAATATAATGTAACCAAAGAAGAGATGGATGGGTTGTGTGGATAACATGAATATGATGTGGCAGATGACGTACGCCAAAATAGAAGAGTATGAAAAACAAATCGTGCTAACCTCAATTGATTGAAAAAACGTAAAACAAAGCACAACAAATCTTAACAAGACAAGAAATACCAAATTGAATATGCTTTAAACATGAATATGATTCAAGTGATAGGAATTGGCATTTGGAAATCGGCAAGGCTAAAAGACTTTATCTAATTTATAAATAGTAAACAAAAATTGGTCAACTTCTTTGAAAATTTAAATGTAATATAACTGCTTCTGATCGACTTCAAACATTTGATCACTAACATTTTAAAACGCTGATATTGTTACGAGTTACGGGACTCGAATTAAAATTCCGTTGGAATTACTATAGAATTTATTAGAACTATACAAACACGAATAACACAGGTACAAATATAACTGGACACAATTAGCACAAACTACACGATTCAATAACACGCGTCTTTACGCGTGGCGGACTTTTCCGCCACCTACGAATGTACACGTCTTGCTCGTATCGTAATCCTCGCTTGATTGCCGCACCCTCCGCTGCGGCATTGTTTTATACTGTCGAATACAATATGTCTCGACACAATGCTCGACCGCTTGGAGAATTTCTTAGAATCAGCTTGTATTTTAAATACGAGACACCTGGAAGTGATCGCAATACAACAATAGGCCCTTAAGAGATTACAATACACAATGGGCTATTTATAATTACACATTTTAAACACAAAGTAAACAAAAGAAGTCCAAATTCCGAAAGGCAATAAACTGCCGGTGTGAATTGGTCTTTTGTCGGCACTCGGTCGTAACAATATCGTGAAACAATTTTCTTTGGGTACATTGTTTATAATTGTGTAATCAAATCTTTAAGGTTCTTTAACAAGTCTTGAACTATAATAGAATTATTTTCTCCTTGCAGTTTGGGTCATAAATAATCGGAACGGTGAAGCGAGTATTTCGCTCTCTCTTCCACTCACGGGCCTTATGGGCGGGCATAGTGGTGCGCATTATTGTTGTCGATAAGCGTCATCGATAGTGTATTTAGTTTTGTCATTTTGTGGGATAGTGATATAAATGAAAGAAAAATATAGATAAAACAACGTATTTATTAAAATAAGAATAATAATGATTTTAAATAAATTATTAATTAGGTATCTATGTACTAGAAAACTATAAGTATAAAAGTTTCGAATGTAACAAGTTATATTAAAAATAAATATAAATACTTATATCTAAGTTTAAAATTAACAGCAAAAAAGATAATAATGATTTTTATAAGAATAAGATAATCTTTCTTTGATAAGAATGAGTTTTTATCGATAAAGGCGTTGCGCCCGCGCAACATGCTCACTGCCTTAGCCGGGCTGAGGCCGAGCTTTGATTTATGACCCAAACCGCACGGAGAAACCAATTCTACTATAGTGGGATTTACTTTAGAATTATAGATATCCTTATTTAATCTTATTCATTTTGATAGTGATGTAGATTGAGATTATTCTAATATGCTTTTATGGGTGCTGCATTATTTGCACGATCGGGGTTCGGAAATTTCAACACTGCACTAACATGGAATGGTAATTACGTTCTCTAGACTGTATCATAGGACCTTTGTAGAAGAATATTAGAAATAATCCGCAAATACGTAAAATCACCTAAGTCTTAAAGCTAGAAAACACCGCAAGTAAATCTTTCGAATTTATTTTTTATTATTTTAAACATATTTTTAGACCAAGTCGGCAAAAAGTATGAAAACTTTAGTTTTTGATTGATTTGGTCTAAATATATTTAAAAATCAAGAACCTAGAGAAGAGAGACCGGAGTTTTCAGAGCTCCTTTTTAAGTGAATATTTAAAATTTCTAATATTCTTCTTTAATTATTATACCATAATGAATTTAAAAAAAATACAATTTGATTGAAGAACCATACTGACATTAAAATCATATTATTGATAACTAAAAGAAAATAGATTGAACTGCTCTAAACGACATTGCTGTACGAATATATCGACAGTAAAATGACATGATACACTCTTTACAAATTTTTATACTTAGATGAAGTAAAGCAATACAGATCTATCTACTGTACAACATGACATTCCTATGCGCAAACAGGACCATTATGTACTAAATAAGACATATAAAGACCTGTATGTAAAATTTATAAGATATGCATTAAAGGATTAGTAATTAATAAATAAAGTAATGTAGCTTATGCTGTCTTACATATACTGCCAATATATCTAGACACGTGTGTATTCACTAATGGCTGATTCCAACATCTTACCGACCGTTCATCTTTCTTACTATCTGTTAAAATTAGTCATAAGCTCCATGTAAGTAATTCAAAATTCATCTGATGGTGGGGCAAGTAAATAAATAGTAAGATATAGAGCCGGCCATTAGTGATTCGCCAAAAGCGTTAAATTAGGGCCTCCTAATCGCTTGAAACAATCTCTTCCAAGCCATTGACGGCCTCTGTGGTTGAGCGGGCTAAGCCTTTGTCTGCCTACCTCACTGCAACGCAAAGGCTCCGGGTTCGATTCCTGGTATAGTAAATTTCGGAAACGTATTTTCTCCGTTATTTACCATGGTCTGGGTGTCTGGGATTGGCCCCAGAGTGATCCGTTGATTATTACCCATAACACAAGCGTAACTTGCTTAATTTGGGGATATACAATGTGTGTCTGTCTGCTGATTATTATTATTATATATTTGCGATACTTACATTTTTTTAAATTACAAGTAAGCTAAATTATGATCAGCAAGGGTCGATTACAAAGATTAATATAGTTAGTAAAGCTTAGTTTAGAAATAACTGTACTGACAATTCTATTCGATTATTTTAATAATTTAGAAAATTTTGATTCACGTAATGACAATTAATCACGTTGCTATGTGATAAATAGCTGAAACAAGACTACTGGAAGAATAAACGTATGTTGAAACATAAAATTTGTTACGTGTGTGGCTTTTACTAAAGCAGTAAATTGAACAGTTATTACCATTTGTGTATAAAAATATTAAAATGTAAATGCTAATAATTGCTATTAATCCATGATTCGCTGCTTAAATTATATTAAGATTATGCGTATCTGTTGTGGAAGAAAAATAGCCACTATGAATGGCTATTGCTGTTATTATTTATTAGGTTTTATATTTAGTGATTACTAAATAAAAAACCTAATTCTAAAAATGTCAAATATCACAACGCGGTGCTGCTACCTACGCTCACGTATGGAAGCGAGAGTTGGGTATGGAATAGAGAGCAAGAAAGTAGAATAATCGCGGTCGAGATGCGAGCACTGCGCAAAATCTGCGGAGTGACGCTCGCGGACAGCGTTCGTAATACCGAAGTAAGAAAGAGAGTTGGTCTGAAAGTAAAG